>OY829471.1:15997934-16661634 GCA_963691745.1 Ditula angustiorana
AGGATTAGAGAGCAAGACGGTGGTAGCGATCCGGACGAACCTTGCACAAGGTCCTACCACCCGCTAAACTTTGTTTAACTCATTAAAACTATCAATTGACACAAATTAGTAATGTATTGACTAAGTAGTGATAAGGCTTATATTACTCTGAGAGCAAACCATTGTACCAGTCTGGCGACGTGTTAACAACATCTATATGGTCTGGCTTTCTTGGCGTTAGAAAATTACGTCAATTTCATGTCGGTTTCAGCCACTTTAAACCAATCTGGCACTGACTTGGCAACCAGTAAATAGTCTGATTTGGGATTGTTTACGTTGCTAACTAATAGAAAATCTTAAACTCAACCTTGAGAAAATCACGTCATTTTCATGATTTTTTATGAGTTTTGAGCCCCCATCTCTCCTAAACGCAACGGCGCCCAGCAGCCAGACTGCCACAATGGTAGTCCAGAAACACGCCAGAACACGACTAGAGTAATTTAAATCGTTTGAAAATGACTTTTTGCTGCTGAATTTTTGCTGCTATCTCTCACTCTATTACCTACTATAAACAAATTTATAAATATGGCGTTATAAATTAGAATGATTAGGAGTTTCGATCGTTAGTATAAGAAAATATATGAATCCCAATATTTTTTATATTAGTATAAAAAAGGTGGTTTTAATGATTATATGTATGAGTTTCGATTGTTAGTATTTAATATTTTTATGAAGAGTGGTCATTATGATGTAAAATGGTATGAAAAACATTGTCGGACTTCCGATAATAGGACTTAAAAAGTTATGTAAAAAAATGCGCACCCGGGCTTATGCCAACGGCTCTGTAACTATATGCTCAGGCGCGCGTAGCGTGAGACGCATGGGCGCGGCGGCCGCGCAGCCCCCGACACCTCACCACCTAAAATCCTAGTTCGCGGGGAAATGCCTCGCCTTAAGTCTGGACCGAAGTGCCCTTTAATAGTTCCTCCCCTGTTACTGAATGGAACCCCTTTGAAAAGAGTTTATGTTTTCAAATACCTCGGACACATGGTTGCTGATAATTTAAGTGATGATCAGGACATAGAAAGGGAGCGTAGGAGGCTGGCGACCAGGGCTAATATGATAGCCCATCGGTTTAGACTCTGCACTATCCCTGTAAAAGTGACATTGTTTAACGCGTTTTGTACGTCATTGTACACGTGTGGCATATGGACTAGTCACACGCAAAGATCGCTTAGCGCCATACGGGTCCAATATAACAACGCGTTTAGGGCGCTGTTGCGGCTGCCGCGCTGGTGCAGCGCGTTGGCAATGTTCGCGCATGCGCGCGTGTCCGGGATGCCCGCCATTCTGCGCGCGCGTTGCTCGGCTGCGCTGCAGCGGGTGCGCGACAGCCAGAACAGTCTCCTGTCCGTTATAGCTGACCGGCTTGACAGTCGGATCGTTCGTCATTGGACCGGGTTGCACTCAATTTTAACCACCTACACTTGAGGTCACTTTGGTCTAGTGACACTGGTCATGGTATATACTTGGGGTCAGCAGCCATGCGGTCTGAGGCTTGCTTTATAATCGTTTCAAGTTTTTTTTATTTTTATTTTATTTTATTTGCACTAAGTACTAAAAATAGGTTAAGGCATTGTTACTAACAAAATATGGATCTCTGGTCTGAAATAAATGCATTTTATTTTATTTTTATTTATTTATTGCTTTTCGCAATCTAATAATGTGCGTTTAATATCTCGGCGGAGCTGACTTGAAGGAGCGAAACCAGCAGAATTGCCTAAAAAGGAAAGGCGCGCTACCACGACTTCATAGAATCCCTTGGCACCATCAAAGTGAACACCACCGACTTGACAAAAAATTTCAAAATGAGATCATCATCGCAATACGGTATGTATTCATGAAAATGTTATATTGAACTTTCACTCAAACTGGTAGACTAAAATAAATAAGTGAGACCCCATTTAGTTCATCGAATTATAGCGAGAACGAGTGTGTTCCGTCCACAACGCGCGAGCCGAGCTAGCAAAGCGAGCGTGCCACGGCAGCGGCCAGCGAAGCGCCAGATCGAAATTCAAACAAAACGTCAATGTTATATATATACTTTGAAATCAGATTTTGTTCTGATAGGCGTCCTTTATAAACAACAATTGAATAATTAAATGTGAATGTAAAATAAGTTGATAAAACTCTTTTCACTTTTTATTATAGATACATACAACCATCGACGCAAAGGTACAACAGAAGACGAGTGGTCGACGGCTGTGTCGTGAGCTACAGCTTCCAATAATCCCACAGGGTTAGTATGCATACATTTAAAACGTCTTGGCACAAGATCACAGCAGAATACCACATTAACTAACATGTTTAAATTGTGCCTCTCTCGATTCGTATTGTAATTCACTATACTGCATTAGCAAACCAACTTTAACCAGCGCATATTTAAATGCTATATTTTGCAGCGATGCAGTACTGGGAACGCTGGGATATTGCAGAGAGCGAGTAACTGTTATAATTCAGACTCCTGACAATTTCAGTTTGGCTTTTCCGAATCCGTGAGCGATTTTGCAAAAAAAGAGTGACAATAGATGTGTGGTTCGAGCTTATGATGTGGCTTCTCTATCTCGTACCTTACTTGGGCATCGTGTGATCGGCAGAGACGGGTTGAGCTTCCAATAAGCGAGTTGCGATCGCATTCAATAGTAATTTGCTGTCAAAACAACTACTGACACAACACTGTCTTTTTAGATTTTGTTCCTCTTATTCTGCGACTCAACTGAAATGTGATAATGAAAAATAATGTAAATTACCAATTATAATAGTTTAAAATTTTGTAACCGAAATTTCTTTCGATTTTTATTTTAAATGTTTTTAACATTCAAATTATTAAATTAAAATTGTAATGACAACACAAAGAAAAATTAAGGCAATGGCAGGACTTGAAGCTGCAACATCAGCATTCCGTGCCTTGCGTTTTCCCGTTTCGCCACACTGCCGCTGCCCTACCCTGCGAATTTTTCAATGTGCTTCGTCTTACGGTCATCACATTATTGATTTTGTGTTGTCATTACAATTTTAATATTTTCTTCGGCAGCTGCGGTTCGATGAAATCACGTGCAAACCGCTTCCAACGCTGCAACGTTACTCAAGACTCGAACGACGGCCACGCGACACAATACGCAACGCATACGCACCTGTGCTCGCGTTATACTAAAAATCGACAGATGTCCATCAATCTACCTGAATTCGCTTTAAAGCGGTGCATGACCGCGGGTAATGCAAACACTATTAAGTATTCTGTATGGGACGCATTATGGGTGGTGCTAAATGAGCGGCATCTATTGTTTAACGCAATCTAATAATGTGCTTTTAATTTGTCGGCGGAGTTGACTTGAAGGAGCAAAGTCAGCAGAATTGCCGAAGAAGGGAATGCGCGCAACTATGACTTCGAGGACGAATACGGTATGTATTCATAAAACATTCTTAGAACTTATTTAGATTGAAAACAAAATATACAAACATTCAGTCAATCTGCTGGTAGATTAAAATAATTAAATAAGACGCTATTGCTACACCACATTTAGTTTATCGAGTTAGTTGCGATGACAAGCGCACCGAACGAGCGAGAATAAAAAATCAATTGATAAAACACTATTTACTTTTTATTAGATACAACCATCGACGCAGAGGTACAACAGATGTCGAGTTGTCAACGGCTGTATCGTGAACAACAGCTTCCAATAATCCCACAGGTTAGTATGCATGTATTTAAAATCCTCTATCATCCAATATCATCGCAGAATACAGCGTTAACGTCTTTATAATGTGCCTCTCTCAATTCGTATTGTAACTCACTATACTGCATTAAAAACCAACTTTAACCAGCACATATTTAAATACTATATTTTGCGGCGATGCAGTGCTGGTATCGCTGGTATATTACAGTGAGCGATAAGTGTTTCCTTGGTTAGATATGTGCGTGCAATGCATACATAGTTATTACTATCAAAACATTAGGCGAGCGATTCTCATCCGAATCATTGCAACATATTTTTTGATTTAAATGGCCACATGCTTTCCCCTGCCACTTGACAAATTTACACACATACGATCAGTCTTAGAAGTAGCTGAACATTTTAGTACCTTGTCGCTGTCAGTGATGTGACAAATTTGAGCAACTCTCATTACATACGTTATTATGACAATACAATGAATACAAAAGGTGTTCGCTATACAAAGAAAAATGTTCGGTACGAGTTATAAAGCAACTAAACAAACATAACGCAAACATTATTGTAATCGAAATTATTTATTACTAAATTTTTTCGATGTTTAATAAAAATACAAAAAGAAAAATCGAAAAAATTTAGAAATAAATAATTTCGATTACAATAATTTAACAACAAATGGCGTCATCTCTCGTCAGCTAACGGGCATTCATAAATGACCAAGTTGAATGAGATAACTTGATTAAGTTTCTCATAGATGACACCGAGGGTAGTTTACCCAAAGAAAAAATATCAATAATATAATGACCGTAAAGACGAAACACATTGAAAAATTCGCAGGGTATGGCAGCGGTAATGTGGCGGAAACTGGAATACGCAAGGCACGGAATGCTGATGTTGCAGGTTCGAATCCTGCCATTACCCTAATTTTTCTTTATGTTGTCGTTCATTATATAGTATTTTAAACTTAAAACGCAAACAATCGAGTAAAAAACGATAAAAGGAACAAATCTTAAAACTACTTTTACACTTATTTTGTATTGTCTATAACGTAATTTACACTATCACTTTTGTCCGCTAACTGTTTGGTGATTTAGTAAATCACATCCCTTGTGGATTCGACGTGAGCGTCCTCTTCGGAGTGAGCGTAATATTTAACACGCACTTCCGCATGTTTCCAGTGCTCCGAGGTGGAATATTTTTTATTTTCCGCGCGTCATACACCTCAATTTTTATGAGATGTGAGGCGTATGACGCATCGTCTTTATTCGTCTTTATAAAAACCACGCCTTCCGCAGTGGCTTGAATGACGCTTGACGACTTTGCTGCAACTTTCCTTTTCTTCCGTTTTTCATAGAAGCCATCTATGCTGTTATTAAACCTCTTGTTAGTGTTAGCAATAGCTTTTTTGACTTTACGGCCAACGTTCTTTCTTCATCACTTGCTTCGTCGTCGGGATAATAATAATTTTTAAATGTGTTTTCCTGTAAAAATATAAAAAAATTATTCAAACGGTCCTTCAAAGTAGATTTACATGGTAAACACAAAAATAGATGAGGTTACAATCAATCAAAATCTGAAATAAGTAGGCACACATAAAATTATAACTACATACTTACATCGATTTCATCAACAAAACACTGCTTTCAGCAACCTTGCACTATACTTTTTACACTTCACGACTCACAACTCTCTTACTCGAAGATCTTGCTCGGAGAATTGTTTGAGGCGCAATGAAGCCGAGATGTGATGGCAGGCTTTTATACCCAGCACAATCCCTACAAGTTGTGACACGTAATGTGGCGTAGCGGTAATGTATGTATGTATGTATGTATGTAAATTCTTTATTGTACAAAAAACATAAATTAAAAAAAAAGAGATACAGTGATGTACAAAGGTGAACTTATCCCTTTAAGGGATCTCTTCCAGTTGCCAGTAATTTGGCGAAAACTGGAATACGCAAGGCACGGAATGCTGATGTTGCAGGTTCGAACCCTGCCATTACCCTTATTTTCCTTTGTGTTGTCATTCATTATATTAATAACTAACTACAAATAAAACGTCCCAACACTGTTATAGCCTTGTATTCTTCCGAAAAATTACTTTATAAAACAGAATTGCGCCAAAACCGTTTTCCAAACAACAACTATCTGACATCTCTATTTTTTTTAAATTATCTAGTTTGACGTCTGTCAAACGTTCAGAAACAGCCATGACTTCTAGTGAAACTTAATTCAATAAAATCAATCATATTATTCCAAATTATTTTTGTAACATTTTAACAGTATCTAACATTCGGCCAACCTGACCTGACACAAGTTTGTCCTCAAACTAATTCACTTCTCACCCCATATTAACGCTTCACCCCTTACCATATCAACAAGTAATATGACCGTGTGAATCGTTCCAGTCTGACTGCACTGAATACAGGACTATACCCATCAATCTGGGCCACCCTTGCCTTTCAGCTTTCATAATGGCAATGCATCAAGAGCTTCACCCATCTATCTGGGCCACTCTCGCCTTCCAATCGCCCAATTAAACCGCATCGAGGACTTCACCCATCAACCTGGGCCACCTTCGCCTTCCAATCATCTAAATCAAGCTGCATCGAGGACTTCACCCATCAACCTGGGCCACCCTCGCCTTCCAATCATCTAAATCAAGCTGCATCGAGGACTTCACCCATCAACCTGGGCCACCCTCTCCTTCCAATCATCTAAATCAAGCTGCATCGAGGACTTCACCCATCAACCTGGGCCACCCCCGCCTTCCAACCATCTAAATCAAGCTGCATCGAGGACTTCACCCATCAACCTGGGCCACCCTCGCCTTCCAATCATCTAAATCAAGCTGCATCGAGGACTTCACCCATCAACCTGGGCCACCCTCGCCTTCCAATCATCTAAATCAAACTGCATCGAGGACTTCACCCATCAACCTGGGCCACCCTCGCCTTCCAGTCAACTTATAGGCATTGCAACGAGGACTTCACCCATCAATCTGGGCCAACCCCGTCTTCCAATGGCCTAATCACAATTTTGAATCTATACACAATATGTATACAACACAGCGTTCGGCCGACCTGACCCTATAAGTTTGTCCCCAAACTTATTTGAACAGTAGTTATCCAATTTGCATTCTTACAATAGTTACACATGACAGCGTAAACCCGACCATTATTGGGTATCTTGAATACTATATTAAGGACTTCACCTTTCAATCTAAATCAATCAGGTGATCCTCACCTTATAGCAACAGTAAAACTGTCTGTATTTCGGCATTGACAGCTGACAACCCATTAGAAGCTAATCTTCCCATTTTACCTAATGCAGTCTTCCAGATTATTTACATAGTAACTGAGTTTTTGTTTTAACATATACCTATGTGAATACACAGGTACAACAATCATTAACTTTATTTTTTTTTATATATAAATATATATGGTTATATGAAATTCTTCATCGCATTTGTTTTGTTAGCAAAAATCGTAATAAAATGTTTTTTTTTTTTATATAAAATTGGTGACACTGAGTCAGAATTATCACTTTCTTTATCATCAACCGTTATCTATGTTGTTACAATCAACTGCCCCTTGAGTGCAATATTCCATTTCCTTGACATTCCTATAACTTGTTTTTAAATATCAGCATCTTTAAAACAAATTTACCTCACAGATTTCAGAGTCAACATGTAATAAATACTCTAATTATCCAGAATGTCTGGCTCAACCTGTGGTAAGTAAATGTAAATAGGGTTTTTCTAATTCAGAAGAAATGTGTATGTACAATAACAAACACTTGGAATGGGTGCAGCTGTAGGCCCATTTAAAAAAAAACTGAATATTTTACTAATAGCCTGTATGCATATTCATAAAATATGTAATTTTTATTAAGAGATTTCCTAAGTATTTTAAAAAGAGATCAGATCAATATTCAAGAGACATAAGAGGGTAATATAAATATCTGTTATATCAGCCACGCATATAAAAGTGACATTTATAAAAGGAATAGTTTTAATATGTGGGGGCAACTGCTTTACCTGTGGACACTTTCCAAATTTTCAACTAAATTTAAGATTTAAAAAAAAACTATAGTTAAAAAAACTTAACTAAATATTGTTTTCTTTGCCCAAATAATCAGTAATTAATAATCACAGGTGCTTGTTTTCGTAACTATATAAGAACAAAAATTATTATATATTTTTTAAAAATACTAGTTTTGTCCACAGGTACAGCTACAGGTTGTACCTGTGGACGGCATCAATGTACCTGTGGACGGCCACGTACCTCAGGACAAAAATCTACATAAGTTGATTAACTCATCACAGAATGTTGTAAATAAATACCTATCTAAAACAATAACCTTCTGGCCGAAGGGCGTCTTGATCCGGCGGTTCAGGGGCAGCCTGCCACTTGAGAACTTGTCACTAGAATCAACGATGCAAGGGAGCCACGCCGAATCGTCGCGAAATTATTTATTTTTACTCTTAGTTATATTTTTATGTATGTTAGTCTGTAAGGTATTGATCTATGGGCCTTTTTAGCCTAAGAATAAATGATTTTATTTTATTTATTTATTGTTTATTTATTTAATGAAATGAAAAATACTTACAAACTAGTCAATAACAAATATGTTCTGCATATCTTAATATAATCTTTGTTTTTTAGCTTTACAATACTCTTGGTATAAATCCTCAGCAGAGTCATCAGAGTCATCATCTAATACATAACATTTGTGGCAAATAAAACTCGATTCATCATCAGAATCAATGTTATCCCTATGAGCTTTTGAAACACATCTGTTATGATATCTCCCTTTACATACAGAACAGGTAAGTAAACCAGTTTTACTGTATTTTTTACATTCTACACACATTACGCTTGACAAAGTCTTATCCTCGATGATGTTAACTTTTTTGGAATCTGGAATATGTTTAGGCTTGCTAAGACAGGGCTCTATATTGTTTTTCTTTGATGTATAGGTTGTATTTTTTTTCAATTCAATTTTGGTTGTACTAGGTCCTTTCGTAACATTTGTTTTCTTCTGACTTTTATTGCCACAAGAAACATAATTTGTGCTTGGTTGTTCTGATTCTGATTTATTTTGCGGTTTCTGTTTATTTTTCTTACACGATGTCTTATTATTATTGCCACATAATGATTTACTGGTACTTGGTTGTTCTATTTCTAAATTATCTGGCGCTTTAAGTTTATTTTTCGCACACGTCTTTTTCTTGTTTTCAGTTCGTTTCAATTCTTCTGTCTCAATACTATTTTTTTCCGGTGTATCAGTTAGAATTCTAGTTTTCCCAGGCTTTCTTCCACGTTGAACTACGTTTCTTGGTCCGGCTTTTGGAAACGGTTTGATAAACTCTGGTGTTATCAAACCTGGGTGCGTTTTTTTCTGTGGCGTAACGTTTTGACTTGGCGCAACAATCAGAAAAGACGTGTCATCGTTCGCCTCTTCTCGTGAATCTAAATGATCGTTTGTGGGGTCCAAATGTAAAGATTTATTAAAATGCGGTGATTGATCGGACTGTGTATTTGTGGTTGTGATAGCTCCAGGACGTTTTTCATGTTGAAGAATACCTGTAGAAGAGGTAGCTGAACTTTTCTCACGCTCCAATTCATTGACTTCTATGCTAACAGCGGCTTTTTTCACATTTGTCTGCTTGATTTCCGTCAGCGCGCTTGCATGTTCACCACCTGCTGAAGTATTTATTAATGTCGGGTTTGGGCGGTCGGTAACGTATGAACACATAAAATCTTCATCGTAAAACATATTCCGGTTATAAGGACATATTCTCGTAACTTCAAAGCTTTTGATGATGTTCTTTGGGGTAAAAGAAATTGGGTAAGCTTCACCTATGATTTCTGCCACATCGTAAATTGTGATAGGTTTTCCAGGATTATTTAACATCCATCTGTCAGCAGCCTTATTATATTGATGTTTAAAAGGACCAAACACACATCTATCAAGTGGTTGTAGGTTGTCTGAAGTATGTGGTGGCAAAGTCAAAAGCACAACACCATTGTCTTTCGCCTTGTCGATAATTGCAATTGATATATGTGTTTCGTGGTTGTCCATTATTAAGAGAACTGGGCGTTCTTTTGTTGGCTTCGCAAATTGTATGAAGTGATTTAACCACTTACGGAAAATCTCTTCTGTGGACCACCCTGACTGATTTGCTGCTCCAATAGAACCAGATGGAGCACCCTTTAACATGTTGTCTTTAAAAAAAACCCGCGGAAATATGATCATCGGTGGTACTGAATTACCAACTGCATTAACGCAGGCTATCATGGTATTGTGTACACCTCGTTCACCTGAGGTTAGTTTGCCGAGTTGTCGAATGTTTTTTGGAGCTAGTACTTTTCCTGGCTTGTGAACTGTCGTAACTCCAGTTTCATCCATGTTATATATTGATTCTGGAGGAAAATTACATTTCTTCAAACATTTTTCAAGATTATCAAAAAAGTTGCAAACATTTGTTTTATTAAAGCTTGTTGCCCTGGCCAAGCTAGTTGCCTCCGGTTTCCGTAGCGATAAATCCAAGTGACGTTGTCGAAAACATCTCACCCATCCAAGGCCTGTCATTTTATTTTTGTGCCAAGTCTCGGGGATGTTAGTTTTCTCTTTGGCCACAGCAAGCTGATAGGCAAGCTCCCGTATTTGTTTAATGTCTAAGCCCATGTGTAAATATGCTGCTTTTTTCAAGTAATCGTGAAGTTTCTGCTCTTCTTCTTCATTAAATATCCTCCTAACGTCATTTCTTAAAAGTTTTAGGCCTTGTTCATTGAGATTAACATTTTTATTCATTTTAAAATACTTAAAAATAGTTGACCTCGGTATTTTGAATTTTGCCGCAGATTTTCGCACGGTGCTTCCATTTTTAACTTCCTTGACGGCTTCAATTAAAGTTTCCGAACATATTTTCTCTCTTTTTTTACCAGATTTACTACGAGGCACTGAAAACAACGAAAATAATTTAAAATTCCGACCTGTCTATAGGTACAACCAGCTATGTTGTACCTGTGGACAGTCCATAGGTACAAGCATGAAGTTGTCCACAGGTACAAATTAGTCACATAAGATATTAAAAACTACCAGCCTCCACAATAGTTGCGAAATATGAATAAAAACTTGATAAAACAACGATCAAACACATAAGTCAATGATACTATTACAAATACACGTATAGCGTACACAAATTTTAAAGAAAACACAAGTAAAATAAGCATAAAAACTTACTTTTAACGACGAAAACTTTCAGCAGCCACAACAGACACCATTTTTGACATCTAACACAATGACACTTAGGAAGTGTTGCTATTTGAGAAAAATGCTTTACGGGTGCGTTCACTATATTAGTCTATGGTTTGTAGTTTTTGAAATATCAACTGTGTCTACAGGTACAAACGTCCACAGGTACAGCAACTGCCCCTGCATTAAAATTTTCAACAACTTACCTGACCAAATAAAAGTACTCTAAGGTAATAAATTCAAACAAGCGCTGAGACATTGGCTCCTTGAACATTGTTTTTACAGCGTTAAAGAATTTGTGAATTATGGACATATCATGACATGAATTTATAAATGATTGACAGCTACTATATTGACTACTATTGTTTAAATTATTATTTTACTTGTAAGACCATATAAATCTGTTCTAATTGATTCTATTACTATTACTGCACATTGGGCTTAGACTTTTATTGGAAATGAAATCTTAAACTTAGCTTCATAATTTTGCATTTAGCTAAAATTCTTGCATGTTGAGGAATATCAATGAACATTAAGTATTTTTTTTTTATATTTGCATGCTGTATGAAAATACAGCTGGAAAAAAATGGAACAATATCTAACATACCATTAAGACATGTAACTAACCCTTTTTCTGCAAATAAATATTATCTTATTTTATCTTATCTTAAGTTATCATCAAATCATAGGAAATACTCAACGCAGTTTCTATTTTTTTTTTTCATTTTTTTTTATACCATTTCCAGTAGCTGTATATGAAAATATTTATTGTCAATGACATAAGTACTGTTTTCAACTTTTACCGAGTCAATTTGTAACATTAACCTAACAATAAAATATTAATTTCACCAAAACCACACACTACTGGTACATTGTAGACTTAAATCTAGCCTTTGAATAGCACCTTGTGAAATGAGACTACAATCACTCCCCCAGATCAACAAAGCATTCCAATGTGTGAACACTATTGTTGCATTAAGCCAGTTTGTGCTAATTTAGCATTATTTGATGATGTACTGTCAATCAATAAAACATGTGTCTCAACACTTTTAAAAGTCTACTTTAACTGACAGCTAGTACTTGAATGTCCAAATCTTTGGCATTTTTCACATTTTATTATTGGCTTAGGGCACCGTTGCAACCTGTGGCCTTTTTCATTGCAATTAAAACAAACTACTGACAATGTATTTTGGCTATACTGAAAATTATTTTCATGACATTGGATGGCCTTTGTGACCAGGTTTGTTGCACTTGGTACAAATTATATGAGTGAAATTTGTTTGTCTATTCTTAGATAAGTAAGGAGCTCCATCCATTTCTTTGTGTTCCTTACATACATCTTTAAGGTATTTTAACAAATCTTCGGGTTCTGTAAAACGGGCAGATGAAGCACCAGCCCGTATAGTGCGATCCTCTATACCAAGGATAATGAAATCTGCAGCCTTCTTTCCAAAGATTTCACATGCAGTTAACAGCATAATTTTATCATAATAATACTCATCAACACTTTCACCATATTTTAAAGTTCTCTCTAACATCTCCAGTAAAAGAAGGCCATAGTTTGATTCACATGGAAAAGCTTTATGCAATAGTTCCTGCCACTGCGCCCAGCTATGCAGAATAGAAGTCTGAGCCTGATACCATTTCTTTGCATTTCCTACCAGCTTAGGGAGGGCATAATGTATGATGTGTGCCTCATCCTATTTATATATTTTAGCACATTCATTGACTTTTGCCAACCATAAATCAATATTGTGATTTTTCACCGAAGGATCGAACTCAGGTATCATGTTTACATTAGTGTTAAACATTGGCTGTATGCTAGGCTTGACAATAGATTGTATCAGCTGTGAAACATCATCTAAACCAAATAACACACTCTGACCTGATATGTTGGGTTCACCTTGTACCTGTAGACTCTGTGCTATGGGAGCAAGCGTTCCGCTTTTTGTAGATGTCGGTTGCGCCACTTGCGCCCCACGGTCGCCACTGTTTGCCTGTAGAAATACTTCGCTAGTGCCAGTCGTTTTCGGTGTGCTGCTTGCGGTATTTCCGCCGATGATTACAGGTATCACCTGTTCTGTGCTGTCCCGTGCGGTTGCGGAAATTCGTGTTAAACGTGCATTTTCCATAGCCACGCTGTCTAATTCCGGGGTTTCAGTCGAATCTCGTAGAGACTGTCTTTTGTGGCTTAAAGCATGTGAACATTGTGAACTGCTTCGCGACCTTTTCGATGTCTCCGTAGACGAACTATGTTGGCGGCGTTTTGATCGTTTTCGACCCATTTTGAGTGAGTTTTGAGTCCTTTAGACCACTTCTGATAATAACTAACTACAAATAAAACGTCCCAACACTGTTATATCCTTGTATTCTTCCGAAAAATTACTTTATAAAACAGAATTGCGCCAAAACCGTTTTCCAAACAACAACTATCTGACATCTCTATTTTTTTTCAATTATCTAGTTTGACGTCTGTCAAACGTTCAGAAACAGCCATGACTTCTAGTGAAACTTAATTCAATAAAATCAATCATATTATTCCAAATTATTTTTGTAACATTTTAACAGTATCTAACAATATAGCAATTTAAATTTAATTTGGGACACGTATTTTTTGAAAGAAGGGCTTCGCTTAGTGAACAGGTATAAACTCGTATTCTCCAGACGCGGTTTGTTGAATAACAAAAGACAGCGGCGGTTCTTTTGATACAAAGACAACAATAAAGCAATTATACAATGCCGCCCGCGTACTTGAGGTCCTTTATGCGTAGTGCAATTTAACAAGTTTAAACCAGTATCTTAAAAGACGTACACTTGAAAAAACATAACGCTCCTCTTATTGACGACAGTCAGGTAAATAAAAGGTTTGCCTAGTGAACACGTTCAAACTAGCTGTGTTTTCAGAAAGCTCTCTTTGCATAGTGTATTGATGTTAAGTAATTAAATAATAAAAGATCGCGGTGCGTTTGATACAAAGAAAACAATAAAGCTACTGAAACCGTTTACTGTACTATGTAAACTCTCTATCTATATGTATGTTCATAATATAAACTTTAGCTATATAATATGTCCACAAAATGTAGGATAGTACTTACTGTGTAAGCGAAACACAAGGCTGCGTTCTTAATATCCTTTATACATAGTGCAATCCTACAAGTTTTGACTAGTATTTAAATAATCGAATTGCGTAACAAACACGTTAAAACTAGTATTTCTAAGGAGTTCTTAATAAGGTTAGAAGTTAAAAGCAATAAAAGTAGTAGGGATTCGCCGGTTCTGGTTCACTTTTTTGTCGCTCAAAATGGCGGCTTATGGGGCAACAAATTCAAAAAAAAAAGGTCAACACCCCATTTAAAGCGATTGGACGGGGTCTCATCACGCTCCGCCCACTCTTTCTGGTATATATATACTTCCATTGCAACATAATAGCAACACCTAATCACATACTCATAAAAGGATAGACTCTTTCCTTTGTTATCGACTCACCCTTTGTTACGTTCAACTTCTTACCTGCGACCATTCGGGGTTCGGTGCCTACCTTTTTTTCCTGGGTACCTGATCGCCCACCACGCTCCGTACAAATAATACCATGTCTTTTCGTAAGTCCACTTCCAATTAATTATTCTATCACCACATAAATATCCTATCGCATTATTCGCAGTACACTTTTATTCGTAACTCATAACTTTTAGGACTATCATAGATCTAACTTAACCTACGTTTTGGAGAAATTCGTAAGCCCTAACTTTCAGGACTATCTTAAATTTAACCTAACCTACGTTTTGGAGAATATTGTCACGCTATTTGGTACTTGGTTTGTACTTTTGATTCGCAACTCGATGTTTCGTAGACATACCTTTTGACAAATTCTTATTTTGCAAACTACTTATTTTATTCTGAACTCTATAACTTTCAGGACTATCATAAATCTAACCTAACCTAACCTACGTTTTGGAGAATATTGTTACGCTAAATAGTAAATGGTTTCGGTTAAAAACAAGAATTTTGTTGCTTTATTGCTTTTCACTTCTAATCCTATTTAGTACTCCTTAGAAATACTAGTTTATGAGTAACTAGCTGTTTTTTCAAAAAGCTCTCTTTGCATAGTGTATTGATGTTAAGTAATTGAATAACAAAAGATCGTGGTGCGTTTGATAAAAAGAAAACAATAAACCTACTGAAACCGTTTACTGTATTATGTAAACTCTCTGTCTATATGTATATTCATAAAATAAACTTTAGCTATATAATATGTCCACAAAATGTAGGATAGTACCTACTGTGTAAGCGAAACACAAGGCTGCGTTCTTAATATCCTTTGTACATAGTGCAATCCTACAAGTTTTGACTAGTATTTAAAGAATCGAATTGCGTAACAAACATGTTAAAACTAGTATTTCTAAGGAGTACTAATAAGATTAGAAGTGAAAAGCAATAAAGCAACAAAATTCTTGTTTTTAACTGAAACCATTTACTATTTAGCGTAACAATGTTCTCCAAAACGTAGGTTAGGTTAGATTTATGATAGTCCTGAAAGTTATGGCTTCAGAATAAAATAAGTAGTTTGCAAAATAAGAATTTGTCAAAAGGTATGTCTACGAAACATCGAGTTGCGAATCAAAAGTACAAACCAAGTACCAAATAACGTGACAATATTCTCCAAAACGTAGGTTAGGTTAGATTTAAGATAGTCCTGAAAGTTAGGGCTTACGAATTTCTCCAAAACGTAGGTTAGGTTAGATTTATGATAGTCCTAAAAGTTATGAGTTACGAATAAAAGTGTACTGCGAATAATGCGATAGGATATTTATGTGGTGATAGAATAATTAATTGAAAGTGGACTTACGAAAAGACATGGTATTATTTGTACGGAGCGTGGTGGGCGATCAGGTACCCAGGAAAAAAAGGTAGGCACCGAACCCCGAGTGGTCGCAGGTAAGAAATTGAACGTAACAAAGGGTGAGTCGATAACAAAGGAAAGGGTCTATCCTTTTATGAGTATGTGATTAGGTGTTGCTATTAAGTTGCAATGGAAGTATGTATATACCAGAAAGAGTGGGCGGAGCGTGCTGAGACCCCGTCCAATCGCTTTAAATGGGGTGTTGACCTTTTTTTTTTTTAATTCGTTGCTCCGTAAGCCGCCATTGTGAGCGACAAAAAAGTGATCCAGACCCGGCGAATCCCTACTACTACTAATAAAGCAACAAAATTCTTGTTTTTAACTATTCCGGACGGTTACACCAGAACTCTGTTCACTGGATTGTCGCCTAAACACCAATAAAACGCACAATACTGTTCAAACACTTTTTCCTTGTGAGCGGGTACTGTTTTACTATTATTCACTGTTGCTTCCTTTCTTACTGTTTTCCTTTAGTTTACTGTTTCTTCTTTTTTATTTGTTTGTTGTTCGGAACTGAACTGGAATGCCGCTGCGTGCAACCGGCGCGGCTTTTGTACTAGAATCTATACCCATTATTTTATTCTAGAATATTGGACCGCAAGGTTACGCCTATATTCTAGAACTTTCCGGCCACGCCCCTAAGGCTCGAACGTTCTGGCCCCGCCCACTTGGAAAGCCTTTTTTTTTATTACAATCTGTCTGAAACTGTAAGAATCGGTAGATAATGGTTTTTCATGCTGAAAGTAATGTTGATTGCATTCGTCGCGCCGTCTGTTTTTTGTCTGGGAGCGCCCGCGAGTTCGCGCTGGTTTTGTTACCGCATCCCCCCACCGCTGTGATATAAATATATTCGGGCTCCCCGCGTTCGCCAGGGGAATGCTACGATGTGTACTACGCCCACGTATGTGTCCGGTCACAGCGAATCATCATCACAGCATATCGCGCAGCTTTTCGTCCGAAAAATCCTACGGGATTGCGCCCGACTCGTCGGCGGGGATCACCTCTACAACACGCACCTTGATATCGGAGCCTTCCCTGCTCCTCCCGAACCCGGTCTCGTTCAAGCGGAAGCCCCGGGCTAGGAAATGCTAGGCCGGCGACGCCGGTATCAAAGTGACGCACAGCGCACCGCCGCCGACGAACCCGCTCCATAATGGAGTAAAACAACCGTGAGGGTAGTCGGAAACCGAAAGGCGAACGACTACCCCCCGCGACAATCAGCAACAACGATGGCACCAAACCGACCGCAACGGGTGCCCGGGCCACGCGCGAGACAAACCCGCCGCCGCTTCGCAGTCACCACCACAATGAAGGGGCTGCACCAACCCCAACTACAACTCCAACAACACCAACACCAGCAGCCGCAGTCCGCAAAAAACTGGAGGGTAGATTGAAACGGGCAGATCTCGACCTCCCCTAACTGCAACTGCCGAACGCCCCGCAACCGGCGCCAGTCATGACACGGCAAACGCCGCCACAAACACCAAGTGCGCATCAACCCCACGCGAGACCCGCAGGCCACCGGCCCACGCACGCCCCGCACTCGCCGGCACCACTACCAGCAACCGCCGTACAAGAGTTGCTGGAAATTTTGGAGGGTAGTCCGAAACGGGCAGAAGTTGGACTACCCACACAGAAAAATATTTTGCGCCCACCTCTTCTAGAGGGTAGTCTGTCGCGGCAACTCGACCACTACCCTCCCAACAAGCCACATCGCCACCACTAGACGGTAGACGACGGATGAAGGTCGACAAGATACCCTCTTCCAGCGTCGCGGCCGGAGCAACTCCGGCCCAAGCACCAGTCGTCAAACGGCGATAGAAGAAACCCCGGAGACTCCACCTCGGGCACGAGCGTCCTACCAACGCCGGGGTCGGCGAACGGCGCCCCTGTGTCGCCACGGTCCGACCATGATCGTGATCTGATCGTGGTCGCCCGCCTGCGCGAGCATGAGGTCGTCCTATCGCAAGGCCTCATGCGCTGGATAAGGACGCACTTACGGTACCAGGAGTGGAACCTCACGGGGAACACCCAGGTCCTCCTGCCGGAGGATGTACAAGCGCTGGAGCTGACCGCCCAACAGCCCCAATTCGAGCCGCCGATGAAAAAGCGGCTCCATGAAGAGGGATCGCCGCCGCAAGCCGCGGCCAAACGCCCGCGGCCAAACGCCCGCGGCCCACCGATGCGCCACTTAACCCGCCCGCTGCATCACACGCACGGGCGGACGCCGCCGCACCACGCTCCCGCCCGCCCACCGCAACCACAACACACTCCCCGCGCCGCGCGGCCGGACGACTACCAACCGCCGTGGCCCAGCCGCCCGCGGCCCGGCCCCTGCGGCCCCAGCAACTGCGGCCCCGGCCCCTCCGGTCCCGGCCCCAGCCCCAGCTCCCGATACCGCCACCACGCAGAAAGCTCCCAGCCCCGCCGCCGATCCAGCTCCGGCACCGCAGCGCAAGCCCCGCTATCCACCGCTGGTGGTGGAGAAGCTGCCAAATTGGACGCGGCACCTGGCCCAAATAGCAGAGAAGCTGGGACGCGCCCCTCCTGCGGCCCCCTTCAGAGATGGAGTCCGCTTCATCCCGCAGGACGCCGACGAGTACAGGTGCATTGATAGGCACCTGTCTCAAGCCAAGGCCGAGGACCCCACTCTGGAGTGGTTTTGTTACTCACTGCCTAAGGAACGAAAGCTAAAGGTGGCCGTGAGAGGACTCCCAGCTGCCACGGACCCCGAAGAGATCCAGGAGGCACTGCGGGCCCTGGGATTCGAGGCAGAATACGTGAAGTGTATACGCGCCAGGAGCGGACGCCCGGGTGCGTCTTCTTCGCCCAGCTCGCCGGGACGCCTGCAGAAAATGCCGACATATACAGTAGGCGCGAGCTACTGTATATACCCGGCATCAAAATAGAAGCCTGGCGAGGCAAAAAAGGCCCCGCCCAGTGCCACAGGTACCAGGCCTTCAGGCACTCGTCCTCCTGCTGCCACCGCCGGATCGCCTGCGTGCGCTGCGGGGAGGACCACCCGACAAACGAGTGCCCCCGGCCCAGAGACCAGCCTGCGACCTGCGCCAACTGCGGGGGGCCGCACCCCGCTAACTACACGAGCTGCCCGGTGTTCCTGAGGGAGCTCCGGAACAAGCGGTTGGGCACAATGGCCCGCACTCCTGCCAACACCCGCCGAGGCCCAGAAATGAGAGCCGCCGTCCCAAAGCCCACGGTGGAAGAGTCGGCGCCAGCATTTCTGATGGCGCCGGCAAACGCCCCCAGCACAAGGGGCGCAAAGGGGCCAGCACCCGGCCCTGGGCCCTCCTCCTCCCAACCCAAACGGAGGAAAACAAGGAGGAGAAAGCCAAACCAGCCGACGAAGAACGCCACCGCCAACACAACCGCCACCCACACGGCACCGACATCAGTCGCCTTGTCCCCGATGGACCCGCTGGCACTCCTCGACCTCCTGAGGGGTGTCATAGTGGCCCAGCAGCAGGGAGCTGACGCAGTGGCCAAGGCTTTGACCGCAGCAGCCACAAACCTCAGGCTGACCATTCAACGGCCGTGAGCTGAGGGTTGTGTACTGGAACGCGCAATCGCTGACCGGCAAGATTGGTCTGCTCCGGAACTTCATCCGGGAGCAGGCTGTGGACGTCATGCTGGTCAGCGAGACAATGCTGCACCCCACTGCGCCACTGAATATCCCCTGCTGCATCGTCTACAGGAGGGACGAGACGTCGGAGGCAGGACGAGCTTACAGAGGACTGGCGGTCATAGTGCGACGGACCATCGTTCACCAGATGGTCGACGGCAGAAGTTTCGACTGCCTCACCACCCTGGGAGTCGACCTACAGGTCGCGGGCCAAGACCTGCGACTCTACGCCGCCTACCGACCGGGGGGACCTCCGGGCTCCATAGCCGAGGACCTGGTGGAGCTCATGAGATCGCCCATGCCGACCATCCAGGCGGGCGATCTCAACGCGAAGCACGTCGCATGGAACTCCACCTACTCAGACAGCGTGGGACGGAGGATCCTCCAAGCGGCCATTGACCACAACTTCGACGTATCCGGACCCGAAGAGCCGACGCACTAAGACGACGCACTAAGACGACGCGCACGGGACCGGCAACGTCATCGATTTTGTGGTCAGCAAAGGGGTGACTGCCACCATGGTGCAGGAGACTCTGCCCGACCTGCCGTCTGGCCACCGGCCGGTTCTCCTCACCCTCAAAACTCTGCGCACCACCATCGCAAAGAAGCCAGGACGCCGCTACGACTGGGAGACCTACACTTTGGCCATGGAGGAGAAATCCCAGACCATGCCAGTCTCCACAGCAGAGGACGTAGAAGTAGCCGCAAGCGCCATCGTCGCCACGATCCAGGAGGCGCTCAACTCCGCAGCGCACACCGTTCCGGCAAGAGAGAGGAGAAATCTACTCCCGACCCGGATCTAGGATCTCATCTTGCGCAAGCGCCAACTGAGGCGGCAATGGCAAAGGACTAGATGCCCCACTCTAAAGACGTCGCTCAATGCACTAGTCGCAAGAGTGAAGGAGGAGCTAACCATGCACGCTGCAGCATCCTGGGAGGACCACATCGCGTCGATAGAGGACGACATCCCTTCCGTCCATCGCCTGTGCAGGCAACTCGGCGCGATACCCACACCCACGACACCACTCCTAGATCGAGACGGACGCCTGAAGTACAAGGCGGAAGACAGGGCAGAGATTTTTGCATCTTGCCTGGAGCAGCAGTTCCAACCGAACCCCTCTGACGACCCGGAGCACCTGAGGGAAGTCAGCGAACACCTGGAGAGCTACTTCGCGGCACCAATCGAGGCGGGAGATGATCCGGTCGTCTTCACACCCGGCCAAGTGCAGCGAGTCTGCAGACGCTGCAAGCCGAAGAAAGCCCCGGGCGCCGATGAGATCCCAAACATGGCCCTACGTCACCTACCGCAGCGCTCCATTGCGGCGGTGACCAGGCTGTTCAATGGGATCCTGCGCACGGGCCACTTTCCCAAGCCCTGGAAACTTGGTCGGGTAATAATGATACCAAAGCCCGGCAAGAACCTCCAGCGACCGGAGAGCTACCGCCCGATCACTCTCCTCAGCACCCTCTCCAAGGTGTCCGAAAAACTGCTGCTCCAACATC
This sequence comes from Ditula angustiorana, assembly GCA_963691745.1. Taxonomy (NCBI): domain Eukaryota; kingdom Metazoa; phylum Arthropoda; class Insecta; order Lepidoptera; family Tortricidae; genus Ditula; species Ditula angustiorana. Next base: position 16,018,950 of record OY829471.1, read on the forward strand.
TCAGGCCCCACGTCGAGCCTCGCCCTGAACAGTTCGGCTTCCGTCTCGAGCACTCCACCACACTGCAGCTCACAAGAGTGCTCCACTTCCTCACGACGACGAGAAACCGGAGGGAGAACGCCGTCGCAGCACTCTTTGACATGGAAAAGGCGTTCGACCGCATATGGCACGAGGGAGTGCTGTACAAGCTGTCGACATCTCCAGCTTCTCGGCGCATAGTCCGCGTCCTGGCTCCGTTCCTGACCGACAGAAGATTCGTGGTGGCGGTAGAGGACGCCACCTCCTCCGAGCGTCCCATCCTTGCAGGCGTCCCGCAAGGAAGCTGCCTGTCCCCGGCCCTGTACGCCCTATTCACCGACGACATCCCGGTGATCGGTGACGTCAAGCTGGGGCTCTTCGCTGACGACGCTGCGTACTTCGCTTCATCCATGAACCTCACCCACGCAGCGAAGAAGCTCCAGAGGACCCTTGACGCTCTACCCGACTGGCTCTCCCGATGGAGACTGTCGGTGAACGTGGGCAAGACACAGGCGATCTCTATGGGACAGAAGCAATCGCCACCACCACTGCGACTGGACGGTCAGGAGGTGCCCTGGTCAGTCACCGTAAAGTACCTGGGCGTCACCATTGACAAGAGGCTCACCATGAAGCAGCATGTCGACGAGGTAGTGCGGCGCGTAAAGCACGCGAGCACATGTGCGTCCAGCGCTCGCCAACAGTCTCCCCGTGCACAAAGTTGGGGATCTACAAGACCTGCTTGAGGTCTCGGCTCACATACGCGGCACCAGCCTGGTACACACTTGTGTCAGAGACCAACCGGAAACGTCTCCGTGCGCAGGAGTCCCAGTCCCTGCGCACCATCGTAGCAGCCCCACGCTATGTGCGCAACTCCACCATTATGGGCGACCTCCGCTGGCAGAGCCTGGACGCGTTCATCAGCCACCTCGCGCGCGGCATGTTCGACTGCGCCGACAACTCTCGTTTCCCGCTACTTCAGGGGATCGCGCCGCTCCACGCGCGTCCCCCGGATCGCCGCTCGCTGGCCCTCGCAAGAGAGCTGGCGCCACGCGAAGAGTCTCCTGTCCGTGGTGACGACAGGTAACCACAAAGCCGCTGAAAGGCCAACGACCTCGTCACGCCGCAGAAAGGCAAAACGGAGTAACAGCCGCAGATAGGCATCCTGCCCGCAACGCCAAGATAGGCTAACCGGGCAAAGCCGCAGAGAGGCCAACAAGTCACCCAGAAGGGTTGAAACAGTAGAAGACCGGCCCATCGTCATGGGCCGTGACAGAAGCTGACTTAGAGGGCTAGGCCCTGAAAAGTCCCCCCACACCCCCCCGCGCTTCGAGCGGGGAGGCGTGTGAGATGACTCGCGACCGACCGCGTTCGCCAGTTGGCTAACGAATAGCGCGGCGAATGCATGTCCGTTTTTATATCGGGAAACATTACGTATGCTATGAATTACAAAGGTAGGTATTATAAACTATGAACTATTATGAACGTAATATTCCTACGGACTGTTTCGATACAAAATATCTATAAATTAGCTATCTATCGTTAAGTAACTATGTGTTATAACTAATTATTATTACTATGTACTATCACTATAAATCACTATTAACTATTAACACTGTCTGTCCTGAACATCACTCTCGCCGTGCGTCGACGCAGTCGTCGCAGCTGTTTCCGTGGTAAGGACAGCATGCTCTGTTGGCAAGATCACCAGCTTCTTTACAGGTCTTCGAAGTATGCCTGCCTTGGTGCAGACGTCAGCAGACCGGATCACGTCGTCGGGCCCGGGGTAAAGAGTGACGACAATCCTTCGCGGCCATGTGTTGCGAGGCAAATTGCCGTTGGCGATGAGTACAATATCTCCTACTTTGATAGGATTGCCCCGGCCATGGGGCTTCCGCCGGTATTGAAGGTCGGGAAGATATTCATGCACCCATCTTGCCTAAAAGCTGTCGGCAAGGCGTTGGCTGGCGCGCCAATGTGTGCGACCAATGAGATCGCTGTCTGTGAAGGTGCCTGGTGCCGTTGAGTTTGCCAAACCGCCAATTAGAAAGTCATTCTGCGTAAGCGCCTCCGGATCGTTCGGGTCGACGGAGACGTCTGTCAAAGGGGTCACCTTTACTATACATTCGGCCTCGGCGAGTAGCGTAACGAGAACCTCCTCTGTGGGGCTGCGTCCGTTGAGGGCGGAGTTCAGGGCGACTATGACGCATCTGACCATTCGTTCCCACGCGCCTCCCATGAATGGCGCGCTTGGAGGGATATATTTCCATGCTATTTTCTGAAAACTGGCCTCTTGTTGTGTCGCCTCATCTATGGCACGTCGCAGTTCTCTATCTGCTCCCTGTAGATTGGTCCCATTGTCGGACCATATTTCTGTTGGGCAGCCTCGGCGAGCTATTAAACACAGAGTCTGTGAAGAGTGAGGCTGCCATTTCTAAATGAACTTCTCGTGTTGTAAAGAGAGCTACATATCTTTTCTGTACAGTGCGACCCACGGTAACTATTAAAGGCCCGAAGTAATCTACTCCTACGAAACTGAAGGGTCGTTGATGGTGCGCCAATCTTGCGTGCGGGTGATTGCCTGTCGGTGGTTCTGTCGGTCGACTCTTTCTGATGCGGCATATCAAGCAATAACTCAGGACTGTCTTAGCAGTTGGTCTCAGCCTGAGTATAATGAATTTCTGTCTGCATTCATTAATTACTGCTTCAACCCCTGAGTAGTTTAGTTTTCGATGAATGTTATCAATGTAGAGCTTTGTAGCATACTCATTCCCATCTAAGATGATTGGACTCTTCATCTCCTCTGCAATGTCGTCGGCCTTAGCTATTCGAGGCTTTAGTCGAATAAGTCCGTCCACCAGTTCGATAGCTAGAGTCCGTAGACGGCTGTTCGTGTCGACCTGGCGTCCAGCATTTAACTGCTCTATTTCCCGCCTAAACGAGTTTCGCTGTATAGAACTAACGCTCATTCGTTCAGCTTCTTTGATGATATCTGTCAAAAAGTCAGCTGTCAAGCTCGCAACAGTAAACAGTGGTTAAGCTTATTTTAATGTGTAAAAATTTTTATACTACGTCCATTTTGTAAAATCAGTTGCTAAGACATTTTTTGAGCCGCTGTGCCTTCCTGTGATTAAGGACAAGTGTTTTTGTGGCGATTTGGAAGTGGAATCCTTGAAAATCAATACAAGTTTTGTTCGATAATTTACCACCTACCCGATTTTTTGACAATAAAAATATCGGTGTCATCGAGACACGGAGACAAAAGTTAACGCCTGTGACTTTGGTTGCCGCAAAGTGTATTCGTTGACCTTTTTATATTTTATTATAACAGTGCAACAGTGAGGAGTAAAGCGCCAGTGATTTTTGTTATCGCAAAATTAAATTCATTGACTTCGTAATATATTAACAGTTGGTATTATACCGAACAACATGAAGTGTATCGCTTGTCAAAAAGCTGTGAAGCCTTCGGAATTAAAGGTGTGTCAAAATTGCAAGGCCAATTACCACTACCTGTGCTTGGGTGTCACATTGGAGAATTTTAATAAGGAATCCAAGCAATCGAAGTCTGTTTGGAAATTCCCGGACTATAAAATCGTGCCAAAACGAGGCGACAACACAAACACTCCTATCAGGCCTCAGAACGCACCAGATTTGCCGCTCTCGGCGCCCGCATCTATAAATAACGAAGAGCTGGAGGAATTGAAGGAATTCATCAACAAAAAAGTGTGTGAGGCATCTAACACAACGGCAACCGACGTCAAGAGTAAGATAACGACCGAAACCAAAACACTAAGTGATGCGAAGGAAGAGTTGAAAGCGAGCTTGGACTTCGTGCGCTCTCAGTATGAGGACTTAAAGACCCGTTTTAATGAAAAAGATAAACTGATCGACGAGCTCAGGGAAGAGAACGCCGGCCTGCGGGTGGAGGTCAGGGAGATTAATGTCAGGCTCGCCGATGTCGAACAGCGATCTCGCGAGATCAACGTTGAGGCGCAGTGCGCAGCCGAAAATAACACCGATAATGCGAATCATCGAGCCAAGGTCGAGGAGCTCAACACGAAGCTCACCGACATCGAGCAGCGTTCCCGCGCATGCAACGTCGAGATCCAGTGCGTCCCCGAAAAAAAAGATGAGAACCTTCTTGAGTACATCGAGAAGCTGTGCACAACAGTTGGGGTTCAGCTGGCTGAGGCAGAAATTATAAATTTCCACCGAGTGCCTAAGCAAAATCAGGAATCTAACAGACCTAAATCTATCGTTCTGAAGCTGGCGAGCCCCAAAATTCGCGATGTATTGTTGGCTGCTGTCAGGAAGTTTAATAAAGCAAATGCTAGCAACAAATTAAACTCCCATCACCTGGGCATCGCGGGCGACAAGCAGCCCGTGTACGTGGCGGAGCACCTGTCGCCGGCCAACAAGAAGCTGCACGCGGCCGCGCGCATCGCCGCCAAGGAAAAGAACTATGAGTTCGTGTGGGTTCGCGACGGGCGCATTTATGGGCGTAGGGACGCTGACGCTAAGGCGCTGCTAGTGCATAGCGAAGAGTTTCTAAAAACTCTTCCGTTGAGTTAACAGAATTCTTTATCACATCAGTTTTCTTAATATACTATCAAAATGTAAGAGGCTTAAGAACCAAAACTGAGGAGTTTCTGTCTAATGTGCTGTGTTTTGAGTATGATGCGATCGTTTTAACGGAGACGTGGTTAACTGCCTCTGTTTTCGATCATGAAGTAATAGATAGTAGGTATAATATATTTAGGAGAGACCGCTGCACCACTTCATCGCATGACATGAAAAAGGGCGGGGGAGGAGTTTGTGTAGCAATTCTAAAAAAATACGAAGTTTTACGTAAATCGGTATGGGAATCGAGCTGCGAAGATCTGTGGATCACTTTTAGAGTGGGCAAAGGTGTCAAGTCGATGCGAGTTAATATTTGTGCCGCTTATGTTCCCCCACCTTTATGCCATAACTACTTTAGTACCTTACTGACGAAGTTTAGCAGAGTGATGAGCGACTGTGTCTCGTCGAAGTCAATAACTCTACTGGTAGGTGATTTTAACTTATCTAATGTTTCCTGGGTTTATGATCCGGTGTCGCGTGCATGTACTCCAACGAACGCTAACAATCCAATTAAAAACATGCTGGTGGAAGAGATACTCTTTAATAACTTAACCCAGAGCAATAGTATCACCAACGACAACAATTGTGTCTTAGATTTGGTAATGTCCAACTCGGCTAGTAACCTGTCCATTGTAAATTCTTTGAATCCTCTTATTGGGTTGGATTTGCACCACCCCGCGCTGGAAATAAGTTTGCACTTGCACGGAAACATAAAATCATTAGTGCCAAATCGAAATCCGGTGCCAAACTTCTCTAAGTGTGACTTTGAAGCCGTAACTAGAGAGTTATCTGATTCAAACTGGTCCGAGATATGGCGAGACGTAACGGACGTGAACTGTATGGTGAATGTTTTCTATACTCGGCTATCTGACATCCTGAGCAGGTATACCCCTTTGTATAAGCCTCGTAGTGATAAACATCCAGTCTGGTTTAGCATCCAACTAATCAAATGTCTGAAAGAAAAAGCCAAGTATCACAAAAGATTTAAAAAATATGGGAATCCGATGGATAGGTTGACCTTCGAACTTTTAAGAGATTGCTGCGATGGTATGTTGAGAGAATGTTTACGTAAATTTAAAATGAATGCTTCAAAAACAATGCGCACTAATCCAAAGTACATATGGTCTTATATCAATGGGCTAAAATCCAACAGCTACTCCATTCCAAATAAAATGTCTCTGGGATCCAAAATTGCTGTTGGTGGGCAGGAGATCTGTGACTTGTTCTCGGAACACTTTCAGTCGGTCTACGCGTCTGGTGCTGCTGCAAATCAAGTGTCAGGGATAAACAGTTACGCCGGTGGCAGCAGCCGGGGCGATCAATGGTCTTTTGGCAGATGCGAGCTCACGGAAAATGAAGTATATACAGCTCTCTCACAAATAGATAGTAATAAGGGGGCGGGTACGGATGGCGTACCTTCATTGGTTCTTAGAGAGTGTGCAAAACATATATCCAAACCGTTGCTCATATTGTATAATGAATCACTAAGGGCAAGCGTATTTCCGGTTAGATGGCAGATGGCAAGAATAACACCAATCCATAAGAAAGACGATTTGACAGATGTCTCAAACTATAGACCAGTCTCAATTTTACCAGCAGCCGGAAAGGTCTTTGAATCGCTGGTTCAAAAATAGATATACTGGCATGTTAAGGGACAAATTCATGGGGCGCAGCACGGTTTTTTACCTAGCAGATCGACCACTAGCAATCTGGTAGAGTACGTGAACGACATTGCTGAGGCGCTTGACGGGTCAAAGGAGGTTCATGCAGTTTATACCGACTTCAGCAAGGCTTTCGATTTAATAAACCATGACACTCTCATAGCAAAATTAGAGCTGATGGGTATACACGGCTCTCTGCTGCGGTGATGTGAATCCTACCATAGGAATCGAAGTCAGTTGGTAGCATTGCGTGGATATAAATCCCAAGCCATCAGTGTCCCCTCAGGTGTCCCTCAAGGATCTCATTTGGCGCCTTTGTTCTTCTTAATCTATGTCAATGATCTTGCAAGTGTCATTCAATGCAAATTTAAGATGTACGCTGACGATCTTAAGGTATATAAAGTTATAGAGAATAACTCTGACGTGATTTTTCTACAGGATGACATTTATAGGATATCGCTTTGGTGTGGAGCGAATCATATGGTACTAAACAGCGGCAAATGTTGCCTTGTTAAGTTTACCAGAAAGAGAAACCCAATGCCGGCTGCGTACAATATTAACGGGCTCCCGTTGGCTGAGACAACCAGCGTGCGCGATCTTGGAGTTGAGATCGACAATTTCCTAAGTTTTTGTGGACATATTGACAGAATTGTAAAGAAAGCGTCTCAAATATCAGGGTTTATAACTAGGCAGATTAAAACCTTCAAGGACCCAAACGTTATTATACCGGTGTACAATTGCGTAGTCAGAAGTATCCTCGAATATTGCGCTCCCGTATGGAACCCAGGATATAAGGTACATTCCGACCGTATAGAACGAATACAGAAACGCTTCCTATATCATATGACTTTTGCTCAAAATTAATGTAGGAGCATGCCATCGTATGAGGCAAGGCTGAAGCATTATCAAGTGGAATCTCTGTTCGACAGGCGAAGGGCTGGAGATGTTGTGTTTCTGTGTAAACTCGTAAACGGCCTGATCGACAGCACAGATCTGCTTGAGCGCGTTGGGGTTGTTGTTCCTCGGGCCGCCAGTAGATTGTGCAACAGAAGACCTTTTTTTCTACCCTGTTGTCGAACGAATATAGGCAGACACTCACCTCTGTATCGAATGATCGCATCGTATAGGGGGGTTAAGACGAAATTTGATTTATATTGCTGTTCTGTGGCCTCAGTTAGAAATAGGATACGTCAGTAATAATGATTCTGGGCCTTTGGGCCTCTTGTATTTTTGTTCATATAAGTCTCAAAATTTTAAATTCCGTCTGAAGTGGCTAATTAAGGACTTTTACACAGGTTCAATACTTCAATAGTTTATAGTTTTTTTTTATCCGCTATTTATCGTAAAAACATGCTGTGTCTACTGTTTTAGGATTTACACGAGATGCACTTTAATTTTAAGCATTATGTGTTGTTAGTTTAAGCTGTAATATCCAGTTTGTAGACCGATTAATATAAAAAAAAAATCTGCGTCTAATGTCCGATATTTTTCGGGTTTCCGTTCTATTCCATTTTTTTTCAGGGGCGTTTTCTTTGAGGTTTGCCCGGTTTCCATGCTGGATCTTTTTCTGCATTCTTCTTCGTCCGCTTGTTATTTACTCGCTGTGTTCGTTTGTGGAGAAACTGTACGAACTGCAGTACTCTTGCTGTTGACCTCAAATATTTTTCCCATTTGGAAAAACGGTGACTGTCGGGAACCACTGAAGACAAGTTCACCTTTTCTGTGATGTTTAAAAGAACTTGGGTCTTTTTTCCCCTGTTACTGTTGGCAAGTTGGGAATTTCTGTTGGCCAAGTCGAACTATCTTCTTTGAGGAACTCAGGACCTTGGAACCATCTGTGATCTATGTTGAAATTCGAAGGTACTCCTCGCGTCGCGTCGTCAGCTACGTTGAGCTTAGTTGGCACCTATCTCCATTCTGTTATCTTGCTGTTCCTCAATGGTTGCTATTCTATGTGCGACGAACGGGCGAAATCGTGCACCTGCTCCGAGCCACGCGAGTACTGTCTTGCTGTCTGTCCAAAAGTACCTGACTGTTGGTTTTCTGTCATGTTCCTCTGTTACTGTTACAGCCATTCTGCTGCCCATTACTGCGGCTTGCAGCTTTAGACGTGGGATTGAGGTTAACTTCAGCGGGGCCACTCGAGATTTGGCAACTATAAGTGATGTCATCACCTGGCCATCCGGTGTGATGATGCGCCAGTATAGTGCTGTAGAATATGCTGCTTCGCTGGCATCGACGAATATGTGTAATTCTAAGGTAGCAGCGTCGCAATACCTTAAGTGGCATCTGGGATTCTTTATATTCCTCAGTCTGTCTAAATGCTGTAACCAATCTTACCACTGTGCTATGAGGTCTTCATCTATAACTTTGTCCCAGTCTGTACCTCTTCGCCAGATTTCTTGGAGTAACTGTTTGGCCTGTATTGTTACTGGCCAAGCAAAGCCTAGTGGGTCAAACAATGACATGACCACCTTTAGAATTGTCCTCTTTGTGGGAGTCTTGCTGTTGATGACGTCTTGTGGCAGCCGTGCCAAGTCTAAATTGAAAGCCAGTTTGGCGGTGGTTGGCTGCCAGACTAATCCGAGTACTCTTTCAGCAGCACCTTTGTCTATTGTAACGGCGTCGGTCTATGTTTCTTCTCCCAGGGTCTCTAATACTGCCAGAGAGTTCGAGCGCCACTGTCGAAGTTCGTATCTGGCTTTCTTCTGGATCTCACGAACATCTATTGCTGTTTTTATTGCCTCCTTTTCTGTTGGGAAGCTCTGGAAGTAATCATCCACGTAGTGACATCGTATTATAGCATTATATGCTTCTGGATGCGTTTCCTTATGTTTTTCCGCATTAGCGTTCTTGACATATATCGCTGTCGCAGGCGATAATGTGGCTCCAAATATTTACGGTGTAATTCTGTATTCTTTTGGTGGATTCTGTTGCTGTTCTTGATCCCTCCATAGCTAGCGAAGTGCGTCTCTGTCCTCTTCTCTTATTTTCACCTGCATAAACATCTCGCGTATGTCAGCAGTGACTGCTACCGGGTTCTGTCTGAAGCGCATAAGTATGCCCGGCAGTGACTGTAAGAGATCTGGTCCTGTTAGCAAGTAGTCGTTGAGAGAGACGCCTTTAGTCTTCGCTGCAGCATCATGTACTATTCGTACCTTTCCCGGTTTCAAAGCGTTTATCACCGGAAAGTGAGGCAGATACCACGTTTTTCCGGGCTGTGACGTGGTAGGAGCTTCTTCAGCATATTTGTTGTCTATTAGAGCTTGCATTTGAGCCTCATATTTGGCTTTAAGTTCAGCATTCTTGCCAATCTTCTTTTCTGTACTCTGTAGTCGAGAGATGGCATTCTGTTTATTATTCGGCATGACGTGTTCTTGCTCTTTCCAAAGTAGGGCTGTTTCATAATGCCCACTTGGCAACTGTTGGTTGAGCAAATCAAGAGCACGCTTCTCTGGATAATTGCGGGGCTGTTTAGGATTGATCATTAATGATTCCAGAGCGAAGTACTGTTTGAGTTCTTCATCCATCTTCTCTTCTGTAGTGAAGACATGATTTACTGATATGCGTGAGCCGAGTGAGCGCGTCGTTGTTCCGTGTAGAACCCAGCCTAGTGGAGTTTTCGATGCCACTGGCTGATTGCGCCGACCCCTTCTTGTTTCTGTTGCCATCAGTAAATGCCAATTATCCTGCCCGATGAGGATCTTCGGTGCGGCAGTCGGGTACATCAGCTGTTTAGAGATGTCAGACAGGTGTGGAGATCCTTCTATTTCTTTGTGGGTGACACGTTGTGGCGAGAGTTTCAGGCTTTTTAGGGTTCGAGCCTTTATCTTGTTGCCTGTGTTCTGTCCCGTGCCAGTGAGAGTGAGCGTTACTCTCCTGGACCCGTTGGAAGCAATCTCCTTCTTCCCTATCACCTCAATATTCAGCGGCTTGACTGGACCTTCTGCGCCTACTTTTTGCGCGATTTCTTCGTCGACGAGCGTGATCGTAGATCCGTCGTCAAGTAGGGCGTGAGTGTACTAATCCTCGAGGTCCTAATACGCGCAGCGGGATGATCTTCAAATATGCGCGTGTCCCTTCTGGTACCCACGTAGAAGTTATGACTTCTGGTTCTGTCTTCTCTGTTTCCTGCGTCTTGAAGTGAAGAAGAGGATGATGTTTTCGTGTGCACCCTTCTGTGTCACACGGTTTCCCACGGCAGGTATGTTTCTGCGTTCTTCGGCGTAAGCACCTGAAGCACAGATTCTGTGATTTTGCTATGTACCATCTGCCGTCAGGGTCTGTTTCTGTAAATTTCCGGCAATCCTTTATGCTGTGTCCTGGTTTGTTACAGGCTACGCAGGTGTGTTGGTCAGGCTTCTGTTCAAACTTCGGCTTCGGATTCCTAGATACTGTATTCATACTGTAGGTTAGTAGTGTATTATTGGGGGTTCTGGACCACTGTTTATTTGCGGTTGGTAAAGTGTATTTGTGGTATAAAATGTATGGCGTAAAGTAGTATTCGACCGCACAGATGGCCATTAGGGTGGTGAAATTTTTGTGCGTTGTTTTAGTAGTGTGGTCTCTGTGTGAGTATGTATATGTATGGTATGCGGGGTCTGTGGAGCGTGGTGTTGGTTAGTGTTGGAGTCCAGTGTGAGCGGAGCTCTGATGTAGTAGGTGGTGGTGAGTGATGGGGGTTCAGGTGATGTTGGTGGTAGGGGTCATAGTAGGATGGCGATGGTCGGTGAGCGTGTCCAGCTCTAGCGGAGCTCCGAGGCGGTTGTTGGCGGTAGCGGATGGGGGTTCAGTAGATTTTGGTGTTAGTAATCGCGCGCGTCATCCGGTTTGCGGTCGCGTGCGCCTGCGGTTGATAACGGCGAGGTCGGTGGCACCGGGCTTTTACCTATTTGAAGACGGCGGCGGCGGCCTCGGTGGTCCTAGAGCATCGGGCTTTTACTATGACCTATTTGAAGACGGCGGCGGCGGCGACGGCCATTTCCTGTAACCAGTTTGGCGACGGCGGCCTCGACGGCCATTTCCTGTAACCAGTTTGGCGACGGCGGCCTCGGCGGCCATCGGGCATCGCTAGCGCTGTCGGCTGTAGCGAAGGTGGTGGTGGTGGTGTAAGCTTATGTCTCTCTCTCTTTCTTTCATATCTTTATATTTAATTTTGATACAAGGTACCTATGTAATGCTTTTAGATTAAAAATAAATGAATGATTAAGATTTTTGTTTTGTTTAATTAAATAAAACACCCAATTTTTTACTTAGTGTTTATTAAAACATCTTATCATCTAACAAAGTTTCAAACAACATTATTTTTATCTATCCAACTTTTTTCATTCATACCTAACCATTTTACATACACCTTATCTCCCTTACGCTTCAAAACCTTTTCCACGAGATAGATGTCAGGATGGTGGACTTTTTGCAGTTCCTCTTCATAGAAACAGCCCAAGATAGGTTCTTGCTTCACATCTTGCAGTAAATATGTCGTTGGATTGGTAGTTTGCACCTTGTTGACTTGAAAAACTTCCGCAGTCCAGTTGCCGATATAGCCCTTTGCGAATGCTGATTTGTACTTGCTAATTCGCACATAGTCACCAACCTTGAACTTGCCGTGAGGTTTGATTTTGATATGGTTATAGACCTTATGCAAGAGCTCTTTAGAGTTGGTTTCATTCACATTTGCTGGTGGCATACCTATAGTACGATGGATTTTATTATTGTAACGTTCCTCAATGTCTCTTATCAGCCTTCGAGTCCAGTTGTATGATCCGTTCAAGCTAAATTGTTGCCATAGCCAATGCTTTAGAGTTCTAATTAGTCTTTCCACTATGGAAGCTTTCATGACGCTGTATGTGGAGTAATGATTAATGTTATGACGTTTCATTAGCGCTGCAAATTTGCTGTTAAAGAATTCTCTACCATCGTCAGACTGAATGTTTTTTGGCTTTCTTCCATCACCATTTAGTATTTTAATCATCGCTTTTGTAACGTCATCGGCGTTTTTAGTCTTGAGCGGTTGCAACCAAGCATACTTTGAAAATGTGTCTATACACACTATAATGTACTTGAATCCGTTGTTATCTCTCGAGTACTTTTGCATATCAATTAAATCAATTTGCCATGTGTCATCAAGCCCTCGTTGTATGAAGCGTCGACGTGGAAAATTTTTTCTCGCATACCTATGGATCTCCTTAACCACTTGAGCTTTACTCATTTCTTTTTTGTTTCTGAATGGGAGGTAGCTGCTGCTGCTGCTGCTGCTGCTGCTGCTGCTGATGAGGGTCTTTCCCCCTTTTCCTTGTAGGAGGTGGAAGAGGAGGAGGGGGAGGTGGTGGTGGTGGTGTTGACGTGGGTGTATCAATTCTTTCTATCAATTTCTGAAGTTTATCTCTTAAGCTGATTATATCTTTCGAGCATACTTTATACTTCGAGAGTAAAAGATTTTGCACTTCGTCTAACTGCTCCTTGTTGACAGCGTCTGTCTTAAGAATACCTTTTTGAAGTGATGACAAACGTTTATTTTGAATGCTGATATAGTGTTTTTCTACTTTAAAACTGTCACTGCCCCGCGTTGAAGTGGAAGAAGAAGAAGCGTCCAAGTAATGTCCAAACTTGTTGAGAGGCATGGTGAGAGTGTTCAATTCAAACAGTGAGTGACACCCTATATTAACATAGGTGTTAACAATCAGCCCTTTTAACCGCTTTAAACTGAGCTGTTAACTGTTTGAGACTGATCTGCTAGCTGTTTGAAAGAGGAATCAGCCCCGCTTTAAACTGAGCTGTTAACTGTTTGAGACTGATCTGCTAGCTGTTTGAAAGAAGAATCAGCCCCGCTTTAAACTGAGCTATTAAAAACTGTTTGAGACTGATCTGTTAGCTGTTTGAAGGAGGAGCGACTGTTTTTTAAACTAATCTATTAGCTGTAGTGCAAAATGAGTTTAAATTGCCAGTGGTGGTGGTAGGTAGGTATGGGTTAAGGGTTAAAGTTTTGCTGAGCTTTCATCTGTATAACACTTAAATTTTCATCTATTATAGTCAAATTATTTCAAACCACGGTGGGAATAAAACAAAGTATGTAACATGTTATTGCAAAATCATTTATTTAGGGCATCATAAAATTGGCATAACATAGAAGTTTTGTAGCATAACACTTGATTTCGCTATCCACAACATCATCTTCAAAACTAAGTCTGTTAAGAATCTGAATGGCCTCTTGCAAGTTGGCCGGTTGGTATGTCTTAAAGTGTTTTCTGAAAAAGTTGAGACGGTTCTCATAGGTTGGTTTCATTTTATTCAGATGCTTAATTCGTGCATTTACACACTCCATAATGCGTTCGATGTTAATCCACTCTATGCGGCTTATTACTATAGGATGTGACCTCTCACACCAGCAAGGGTCTCTATTGGAGAGAAGCAGAAGCAGTTGTGAGTCGGGCTCCACAGCCATATGGCTACCGAGGCGGTGGTTGGGTGAGGCCAGCGGTAATGTGTTTGATGGGTCATGAAAAAAGTTTCTGATGTCATCAGTTTTGTCCACAAAAATTTGTTTCCATTCGTCATGGGTGAGCTCGTGTCTGTCATCGAAGCTAATGCATGTTTGCAACTTCAGACTGCCTGCTTCCGCGTGTTGTAGTCTCAAGTAAACATAGACATTTTTGATGGTAGCGACCTCCGCTTGAAGATTGTATACGCTCTTGTTCAAGTCGCACTCTCGCCACCAGTCGCACGATGGAATGTATGAAGGAAGTAAGAAACTCATTTTTTTCTTCACAACTGGTACACGTCTTGCACTGAAGAGTTTCAAATACCAACTGTCGTAGTCGCGTGCGCGCACTCTATTGTGTAATTTTACGAGTAGTGTTTGTGAGGGCGTTGTACTCGAAAAGCGAGTCATTGATGATTAAACAGAAGGCGGAAGTGTTGGCGGGTGGGTTCTCTGTAAATTTTAATTCAACTTTGATGTCGATAGCGCCTCCGCCCGAATTATAACTCTCACACTGTCTGGATGTATCGATAACGATCAATGGATGCTTAGTTTTAAAGTGAGCGTAGTCCACCTGCGGACTGCTATGTTCACGGTCGTAGAATGTTTGTTGAAAATTAAGAAAAGCAACATACAGCAATGCATAGTGGTTCTTCTTAAAGTCAGCCGATAACAAGTCATAAGGATAGTATTGGGAGTTTAGGTACACCCTACAACTGACTAGGTTACAGTGATCAAACAGACTCATGTCCTTCATTTTATCATTTTTTCTCGCTGATTGTAGCCCAATGATGATAAAACGTGGTTTATCCACTGGCGTGGCCGTCTTGACGGGCCAAATGTGTCGTGTGGCCGCGGGTAATACAGGGTACTCGTACAAATCCCATGAGCGAAAAGCTATCGGGATGGGTACACTGCCCTCAACATACGTCATTAAACGTAGTTTCTCCTTATCAGACACTTTTATGACGGGCATCCGCCAAACGATTCGCGTTATCTCAATGTTAATGTTTTTTGTCGCGTCCTTGACAATGGCGCAATCAACGTCAGAACTGGGTCGAGTTAAAATTAGCTCATGCTTTGCGTTCATTATAATTTTCTTATAGTCTTCAGCGAACCCGAACAGATGTGACAGCGGTATCATCATCATCATCATCATCTCAGCCACAAGAAGTCCACTGTTGGACATAGGCCTCCTCCATGGATTTCCAAAGTGGCCGGTTGGAAGCAGAATGCAACCAGCGCCTTCCTGCCCCCTGTACGAGGTCATCGGACCATCTTGTGGCTGGTCGTCCTACGCTGCGCTTGCCAATACGCGGCCGCCATTCGAGAACTTTCCGACCCCATCGGCCATCAGTTCTCCGTGCTATGTGCCCTGCCCACTGCCACTTCAACTTGCTAATCCGCTGGGCTATGTCGGTTACTTTCGTTCGTCTGCGGATCTCCTCATTTCTGATTCGATCACGCAGAGAAACTCCAAGCATAGCCCTCTCCATAGCTCGTTGCGTGACTTTGAGCTTTCTTATAAGGCCCATAGTAAGCGGCCACGTTTCAGTGCCATAAGTCATCACTGGTAACACACATTGATCATACACTCTCGATTTCAGACACTGAGGTATATTGGACAAGAAGACATTTCGCAGTTTCCCGAACGCTGCCCAGCCGAGTTGGATTCGACGATTGACCTCTTTCTCAAAGTTGGACCTGCCTAGTTGGACTGTTTGTCCTAGGTAGACGTATTCGTCAACAACTTTGAGAGTTGAGTTTCCTACTGCTATTGGGGTGGGCACCACATGGACATTCGCCATGAATTTCGTTTTGTCCATGTTCATCTTAAGGCCCACCCGTTGGGAAACCCGATTGAGGTCTTCGAGCATCGTGCTAAGGTCTTCCATCGATTCTGCCATGACTACTATATCGTCGGCAAATCGAAGGTGAGTGATGTACTCGCCGTTGATATTGATGCCGAATCCTTTCCACTCCAGAAGCTTAAAGGCATCTTCCATTGTGTTGGTGAACAGTTTCGGAGAGATAACATCTCCCTGTCTCACACCTCTTTGCAATGGAATTTCCTCCGTCCTCTGGTCTTGTATTCGGACCGACATGGTGGCGTTATTGTACAAACACTTCAACACTTCGATATACCGATAGTCAATACGGCATCGCTGGAGAGACTCAAGCACCGCCCACGTCTCGATCGAATCAAAGGCCTTCTCATAGTCCACAAACGCTAAGCATAATGGCATGTTATACTCCTCGGTCTTCTGTATAACTTGCCGCAGCGTGTGGATGTGGTCTATGGTACTAAAGCCTTTTCGGAAGCCAGCTTGTTCGGGAGGCTGGAAGTCATCAAACCTGCGTTCGAGACGATTCGTGATGACCCTGGAAAACAGCTTATAAACATGGCTCAGAAGCGAGATGGGTCTATAATTCTTCAGAAAAGTGTTGTCCCCTTTCTTGAAGAACAGCGCCACCATCCCTCTGTTCCATGCTTCTGGCGTTGCACCTCCGAGCACCACGGAATTAAAGAGCTTCTGAAGGACTTTAAGTACTGGTGTTCCACCCGCTTTCAGAAGCTCTGATGTGATTCCGTCTTCGCCCGGCGCCTTGTTGTTTTTAAGCTGTTTCAGGGCCATCCTAATCTCGTACAGGCTGATGTCCGGGATATCTTCGGTATAGTGTCGGGTCAGCTTGGCTCTTGGATCTTTGGCCAGGCTGCTAACAGGTTTTGAGACCGAGGTGTATAACTGTCCATAGAACCTCTCAACCTCCCTCAGCACCTCTGCTTTGGTCGACGCTATACTACCGTCCTCCCTCTTCAGCTTCGTCAGCTGGCTCTGCCCAATAGACAAGTCTTTTGCGAACACTTTGGAGCCTTTATTCCGCTCAATCGTCTCTTTAATACGATTTGTATTAAAGGTTCGGATGTCGTGCCGCATGGAACTTGATATGCGTCTATTGAGCTGTCTATATGACTTCGCGTCGTGAGAGGACTGCAGTTGCAACAAGCGTCGTTCAGCCATGAGGTCGAGAGTATGGTCTGAGAGTTTTTGTGGTCTATTGGTACGATTGGGCTTATAAAACTTAGCGCCAACCATACGGACAGTTTCCACTAACCTGTTATTGATCTCGTCCACCGATGCATAGCTGTCTAGCGACTCAAAGCGATTTGCGAGTTCCAATTGAAAGCTTTCGGGGTTTTGGATATGGGCGCGAGAAGGACGGAGCGTGGACTTCATAAGACGAGACCTCTCAAGTTTAACATCGATATTCAATTTACCTCTAACCATGCGGTGATCGCTTCCGGTTTTAACCATGTTGATCACGGAGACATCATTGAATATCTGTTTCTTAGTAGTCAATATGAAGTCGATCTCATTTCTCGTGGAACCATCAGGGCTTAACCAGGTCCATTTCCTATGAGGTGGCTTCTGGAAGAAAGAGTTCATCATAAAGAGTCCCTCTTTCTCCAGAAAGTCAGCCAACCTCTGACCCCTTTGGTTCCGTTGTCCATAACCAAATAGCCCCACTTTCAGGTCACTATCGCTTTTTTCGCCCAGCTTTGCATTAAAGTCCCCCATAACAACATTGAAATAGGTCTTAGAGGCCTCTACCTCTTCATCGGAGTGTGACGTGGTCGGCGCGTATACCTGAATGACCTTCAGCGAATACCTTTTAGATATTCTGAGTATCAGGTACGCTACCCTACTCGACACACTATCGATGGTGAGAATGTTGTTTACAAGGGACTTGTGAACGAGAAACCCAACACCACCTTGGGATTGTTTGTCACCCTCCCGGTAGAAGAGCAGGTTGCCGGATTTCAGAGTTATCGTGTCCTCACCCTCTCGACGGACTTCGGATAACCCCAAAATATCCCAGTGTAACCTACTCATCTCCTCTTCCAGCTCGATTAGCTTCTCGTCAGTTCTCAGTGTCCGAATGTTGTGTGTTACCAGGGCCAGTCGTCTTTTGGGTTGGGAGTGGTAGCCGGGCGTCTGCCGGGGATTCTTAGCACCCCCTGCTCCGCCGTTACCGAGGCTGCTACCGTGGCCCGGAATAGCGGAGCCGCCGGGGACTGGGGGCCTGGTCCTTTGTTGTGAAGTCATTTTAGTTTCCTTTGGAGGGGTTTTGCCATACTCACCACGCTTGGCAAGCGGGTTGGCGAGCGCAGTATTTACGTGTCGAGCAGAAGGCGCTGCTGCCCACCTTCTGGAGAAGAAACCCCTTAGCCGGTTTTTACGGCACCCATGGGAAGAGATGGGAAAGTACTATTCTAAGCCGGTACCCCACGGCATAACCGGTACCCCACGGCATTGGTACACGCGACAGCGGTATGCTGTAACTAAATTCGGTGTGCTCCTTTATGGTACCCAAATTCCACCCTCTGTTCTCGAGAGCGTGCTCCATTTCACTAGGGTAGGAGACGAGACCCTTCATGGTTGATGTGATACCACAATTCTTCGTTCGTTCAATCTCCACATAATTCAGTTCATATCGCACGTCGTGGAATAGAAAGGCGGGACCGTTATTAATGAAAGTAGCACCCTCATGCATCTTACCTTCAACTAAGATTTGACTTTGACAAGGTAGCACAATTAAGTCTTGACGGTTGATGCATATGCGGATCTCATCGTTAGACTTGAATGAGTTATTGTATGGATTATATGGATGAATTTCTATGTTCTCTATGCTGTCATCGAATACCACCTTTTCGGTGATGTCTAAGATAGATGACCAAGAAGATTGCAGATGCGTTGCCAACCCAGAGGGCTAAGTTGGAATACCTCTTGTGCCAGTAATTACACCGGCTGTCTTGCTCTCCACGCCGGAACACAACAGGTGCAAGCACTGCTGCTTAGCGGCGGGATTAGCGAGTAAGATGGTGGTAGCGATCCGCCATTTTATTTGTTTTATATTCATACATATACAGGTACACTGATTAATTCACTGCAAATGTTAACTTTGTTAATCCTATATATTATATGGGATTACAAAGTTGTTTATGCAGTTAGAATATTTTGAAAACTGGACAGAAATTGCAAAATATTTAGGTTTTTCTTTGGTTTGTACACTAAACACTAATTGTATTCTAAATTTGAAACTTCTATGTCTAGTAGAAGTGCCTGAAAGTTTTGATGATCGGTCAGTCAGTCAGTCAGTCAGTGAGTGACAAATTAAGAAACTTTGACTAGTTATAATTCTTAAACTACTGGTTCAAATTGAATGAAATTTGAAATATACCGTTGTTTTTGCAATGCCTGCTTAGTTTCTGAAAATACAGGGTTCTAGTTTAATCCACAACAAAGTTATAGGGGGTCGAAAATGGCCTGAACTGCTTTGAGAAAAGGATGGTACTGCCATGCCCCCAGATGATCTTGGCTCGGGATCCTTTCTTACCACCTGTATAAATACACGCTTGTGACCGTCTGCCACTACTACGACGTCCTTATCTTGTAGTGGCGGAAGGTTGCGTGCAGACTTATCATGATTGCGTTTTTGTTGCAACTGTTTACTCACGATCGCCTCAAAATTTATTTTGTTATCCTTCGCTTTCTCTGCGCAATTCTGGTACATTGGTAAGCGGGTGCGAATTTTTCTTCCCATTAATATTTTAGCTGGAGCATCTATACCGTCCCTAGGAGTACTTCTCAAATTCAACAGTCCTAAATAGTAATCCTGTCCCGACAGTGCACATTTTTGTATAATTTTTTTGACTGTGCGTATATGTGGGAGAAAAGCGTATTTTATTGCACATTTTAATCATTTAAAGTTATTACTTCCACTCTAGTACAAACAACTCGTTTACCTGCCCTAAGACGATATCTTTCCCTTGACGTCACTTGTTTGTGCAGTAGTATAAATACCTGCTTTCCACAAGGCACCGGTCATTCTTTATCGAGCTGTGGTCGAGGACGGTACAACGCTTCGAACGTTCCTTGTTGTCAGGTAAACTATATCTCTGTTCGTAACTAAATTATAAATAATAAGGTTATAAGGGTGTTAGTTAATCTGCTACACTCGCTATTTGATTGTAATATAATTCTATGGTGTGTTTGTTCAGCTAATAGCTACCTCATATGTAAGCTCATATGTGTTGCTCTTACATGACTTATTGCTCTACTTATTCTTTGTTTTAAATTAAATAAATGGTAATTATTGATTTCATTGCTGTGTTTCTATTTTATCTCCCACATCAGAAGTGGGATCGAAATAATATTTGCGTAATAGTACAACACGTTTGTTGTCAGTTTCAGAGTAAGGGGACTTCGTCAAGCACAATGTCACACCACGAGCAATGGTCCGGAGACCCGGTCAGGAACCCTGAGCCGCCTGACCCTGATGCTGCCAACAGTACGCCGATTTCCCCGCCCCTTGATCAGCGCTGCCTGCCGCAGCGACCGGTTGACAACGCGACCCCAAGTACCAGCACGAGTCAGGGTATTCCTCCTATACCGCGATCTGAAGGATCGAGCACAACTACCGGTAACTACGTTCCAATTGATTTTATGAAGACCATGATGCAGGAAATGATGGCCACATTTCTTCAAACTGCCTCTAATACTTTTGCTACGCGCCCTGTTCCTCCTGTAGTTCAACCTCCGCCGCGGCCCAGGAACTTGGAACACATCTATCTACCCCCTTTTGACCCAAACGACCGCACCGACACTGTTAAGGTCTGGTGTCGTCACGCAGAAGAATTAAAATCAGAGTACCAACTTAACGAGCGCGAAATTTTAAATTTAGCGAGAAAAAACTTAAAGGGACGTGCGGCCCACTGGGCCCGACGTAACTATACAACCATAACGAATTGGGAAGAACTAAAAAACAATCTTGTTCAAACATTTGCAGATGAGACCAGATACTATGATGATTTGGCTGCTTTTATGGAGTACACGAGCGATAAGGCGAGCAGTTTAGCCGAGTACGCTACCCGCAAGTGGGAGCTTGCGAAAAAAGTCATCGGCATTACGGTGACCGAGCAGCATTTAGTCGAGGCCGTGATATCAGGTATGTCTGACTTTCGTATCAGATCAGATTTGTTGCGACTTACACCTAAAACTTTACCTCAATTGATACAGAGCCTTAATGCCTATAAACGTAAACACCCGTTGTCTGATGCTGATCACAATATACCTACCAAGAAAATGAAATATAATGCCACAGATTTTAAACTAAGGCGTTGTCAGAAGTGCTTTAAATTAGGTCATTTACAAAGGGACTGTCGATCCGTGATAGGTAATAACAATAATACAGTAACTACCCTCACGAGTTCGACCGCTAAGGCGGCCAACCCTCAAACTCTGAAAAAGGACCTGCCAACAAAGGAATTTCCTTGAACACTACCCACTTGCACTTTTTGTCATAGACCTGGTCATAAGTTTGAGAATTGTTTCTAACGACATAATGCGAAAACTAAATCCGAAAAATCGGTTAGTTCTTTGATAGTAAGTAATAACCGTTGTATTACAGCTAAAATTGATAATCGTGATTTCGTATGTCTTGTGGACAGTGGAGCTGAGTGCTCTCTGATGCGAGAAAGTGTTGGAAATTCCATTAGTGGCAGAACCTCTTTTGAGACTACCCTATTACGTGGTGTAGGAGACAACGCATTCTGTTGTTCCCGTAAGAAAACTGGTTTGATCTGCATTGATGGCTTGAATTTTGAACTGGAGTTTGTGTTAGTGCCTGACCATTACGTTCAATACGACATTTTACTAGGCGAGAACTTTTTTGCCATACCCGGCATACAGGTTACCTTTTCAAAATCCCAAACAAAAATATCCAGAAGTAATTACGATGTTAACTCTGTTGAAAAAAATCACTTAATGTCTCATATTAATACTAGTGTTGATTCAACGTCTAAACAGCAACTGCTTTCGTTACTGGAAGACAATTGCGATCTCTTTACATCTGGAAATGCTGTCTCCCAGGTCAATACTGGGGAATTATCTATCCGACTTAAAAACCCTGACAAAACTGTTCAGAGGCGCCCATACCGCCTTGCCCCTATTGAACGAGACAGTAATTAATAGATTCAGGCGTTACTTTGCGGAGGTCCATATCAACAAACTGGAACAAATTACCTTGCTACTCCGCGAAACAATCCTGCTTGTTTCGCGGAGTAGCAAGGTAATTTGTTCCAGTTTGTTGAACGAGACAGTCTAAAGAAGATCATACAGGATTTAAAGGACAATGGTATCATCCGAGATAGTAATTCTCCTTTCTCTAGCCCCATATTGCTTGTTCGTAAAAAAGATGGTAGTGACCGATTATGCGTCGACTTCCGAGAGTTAAACAGTAATACTGTCTGCGATAATTTCCCACTTCCGCTTATAGATGACCACATTGGAAAGCTAGTAAATGCGAAATACTTTACCGTTCTTGACATAGCCGCGGGTTTTCACCAAATCCCAATAGCTCCAGATTCAGTTGAGAAAACCGCTTTCGTTACGCCCGATGGGCAGTACGAATTTTTGCGTATGCCTTTTGGTCTGTGCAACGCCCCGTCTGTCTTTCAACGAGCCATTAATGCAGCCCTAAAACCATATGTTGACATTTTTGTTTTAATTTATATGGACGATGTAATTATTTACTCTAACACCATTGAAGAGGGTCTCGATAACTTAGAAAAAGTTCTGCACTCTCTAAAAAAGGCCGGATTTTCGTTAAACGTAAAGAAGTGCAAATTTCTTGAAACTGAAATAGAATATTTAGGTCGAATTATTTCAAATGGTACGGTCAGACCTAGGCCTGGTAAAATACAGGCTCTAATTAACTCTCCTATCCCTACAACGGTGAAGCAGGTTCGTCAGTTTTGCGGGCTGGCTGGATATTTTAGAAAGTTCATACCTAATTTCTCGCAGACTATGAGCCCTCTCTATGACCTAACAAAAGCTGATGCCAAGTGGAACTGGACACAGGATCATGATGCTGCTAGGCAAAAAATTATTCAGCATCTTTCTTCCGAACCGACTTTAGCTCTGTTCGATCCCGCTAAACCTATAGAGCTTCATACCGATGCCAGTTCCACTGGATTCGGCGCGGTGCTATTCCAAAAACATGATGCTCAACTTAAAGTCGTGGAGTACTTCAGTATGCGCACCACCGATACTGAGAACAGATATCATTCTTACGAGCTTGAAACTCTAGCAGTAGACAAAGCTATAAAACACTTCAGGCACTACCTGTTCGGTAGAAGTTTCAAGCTCGTAACGGATTGTAATTCACTAAAGGCATCTCGTAATAAAAAGGAGCTGCTTCCTCGCGTTCACCGGTGGTGGGCATACCTGCAGTCATTCGACTTTGAAATAGAGTATCGTAGAGGTAATAGCATACCACACGCGGACTTTTTTAGTAGAAATCCCGTTCCTCTTGACGTGAACAATGTTTCAAATTATAGTGACTGGTTAGAAGCTGAACAAAGTAATGATTTGGAAACCAAAACACTAATTGAATCTATACAAAATGGTACGATTGATAAAAGTATAGCTCCTAGCTACGACATTCAAAATGGCTTACTTTACCGAATTTACACTACCAAAGATAATAAAACCAAAAAATCTTAATTTGTTCCAAAAACTTACAGATGGTATCTAATCCAGATTTATCATGACTCACTCAAACATCTGGGATGGGAAAAAACGTTGGCGAAAATACGCGAACTATTTTGGTTTCCAAATATGTCTAGAAATGTCCGCAAGTATGTCGAGAATTGGCCTCATTAGACGCGTAGCGCTGGGTTTTGAGGTTTCAAAAATACTAATGTTAGCTTTTTTTCGTATATAGTTGCTTGACCATTTACTTAACATAACACATGAGTTTGTGTCAGTTTAGGGTTGTGCAAAAGTAGTAATTCAGGTTTTTGTCTTTTCTAACAATATCGGATGAAAAGAAAATTAGAGATAAAAATTTTACTTTCATGATGATGACGAAGTTGTAACCGACGTACATGAGCCTTTTGTGTCATCGCTGTCGATGGGAATACAGTTATTTAGCCACTACCTAAGATGTCGCCTTAGTAGCTCTGAAAGAATATTACAATTGGTCAAATAAGTGTTAGATGTTTTAGGTCAATGATATCTGTTGTACAAAGTATTCTGTGTCGAATTCATCCATGGTGTTTCTAGCTACTTATTTTGTTTTGTAAAACACCCTGTAAAAGTCACAAAAGAAAATTCAAGTTATTAGAGTTTATGTCTTTATTATTATTACGGTGTAACGAAACACTATTCGCAATTTGTGTCGTTTTTATTCATGAAATCTTATTATTAAGATACAGTTGAAAGACGAAAAGTTTTTAGCGCGAAGGACGGAGAAAGCATACACGCGCGGGGAACGGGGGGCGGGGTGCGGCGAGGCCGCGTGCCTGCTATTTGTTAACATTCGATTGCGAGTTGCGACAAGTGCGAAGTGCAATGTGGCCGCGTTGTGAATTAAATATGAAGCTGTGAAATACTAAAATGGAAGTTGAAAGTAATAAATGTGTTGTATGTGGGCTCATACTGGACGTAAATATTGTGATCGTTAAAGAAAAGGAATATTACAGTTCATTGACTCGAGCATTGCTAGCGATGACGGAAAAGTAGACTGTTTTAAGGACCGTGCCGAAATTTTAACTAAGTTCGCTTTACAAATGAGACTGATTAACGACACTTTATAATAAACTAGCTTTTGCCCGCGGCTTCGCCCGCGTGGCCTATAAGAATCCAATGACACATTTTTCTTTACAAACAAATATTATAAGCAATTTCACCCTCTCTCAAATTTTCACCCCCCGTTTTGCCCACTTCAAATTTGAAAATTCAAAAGCTTGAGATACGTCTTTATTTATTTATAATGAGAGCAGCTACAATTCCAATTTTCAAAAAATTATACACCTATGTACACATACTTTCAACGCCATGCCGACCCCCCCGCGCCTGCCCGTTTCCCTCCTCCTTAAAATCTAAAGATCCAAAAACGCTGAAAAAAACAATTCCAATTTCCAAATTCTCATCATTAAAAAAACCGCCACCCATATAAACTTTCTTCCCGGTTTTCCCTCTTGAATCTAAAAGCCTTGAAACACATTATTATTTATTTGTGCTCTGTAGCTCTAATTAAAACTTTAAAGTTCCTCCTCTTCCCCCCTATTTCCCCACCTGAAATGAAATGTGAAATCTAAAGACTCTCAAACACCTCATTATTTCTTTCTCATAATGAGAGGCAAGAATTCTAATATTTATGTTTATATCTTTAAATAACCGATGCATCCATAAAAACTTTCGCTCCTCGTTTCACTACCTTTAAAAAACCGTTGCCCAGAAAGTAATTATCACTCTCCGTTTCTCCCCCTATGTGAAAAGCTAAAACCCCAGTAACACGTAACTATTAATTTATGATGAAAGAAATTAAAAAATCAAGTTCCTATTTAAAAAAAAATACCACCAAATAAACTTTTACCTCATGTTTCTCCCCCTTAACATGCAGAAATCCAAAAACACTTTATTATTTATTAATGATAGCTTATGCCCGCGGCTTCGCTCGCGTAGCCTACAGGAATCAAACGACACATTTTTCTTTACAAACAGACATAATAAACGCTTTCACCCTGTCTCAAATTTTCACCCTCCGCTTTATCCTCTTCAAATGTGAAAATCCAAAAATCCTGAAATACGTATGTATGTATGTATGTAAATTCTTTATTGTACAAAAAAACATAAATTAAAAAAAAAAAGAGATACAGTGATGTACAAAGGCGAACTTATCCCTTTAAGGGATCTCTTCCAGTTAACCTTTGAGTGTGTGAAAGGAGTATCATAGTAGGGACAGGCAAAGAGCAAGAACTAAAAAAACATTTAAAATTAACATATAATAAACTAATAAATATAATACATATACCTAATAGATAAAATATTAATATAATAAATACAATACATATATACCAATTATAAATAAATACTGAAAAGTCAAAGGAGTAGAAGGAAATGAATTTACGTCATTATTTATTTATGATAAGTAGCTGTAATTCAATTGTTGAAGTTCCTATTTTAAAAAAACGATACCTGCATTCAAACTTTTACCCCCCGTTCCACCCCTTTCAAATTTCAACTGAGGCAGCCAAGGCATTAAGAGATGATTTGGAGTGTTAGAGCCACACTGCAGCCAGTTACGGTTGTAGTAGGAGTGTGCTGGTCCGACCGGGGTAGTATCTCACTCTCACAGAATGCCGACGTGAAGTAATTGCTTCTCTTGCACTCACTGTCCAATACCCATATCGGACAGTGAGTGAAAGATCCAGGAGGCCCACAGGGAGGGGGGGGACCTAAAGGTGGACAACGGATCGGCGATTCTTTTGAAAACGTTAGTTTCCGAGGGCGGCCTGCCTATCTGGTACTCACATGCTCGTTTTTCTACCTATTCCATAAAAAAGATCAGAACTGTATATGTACAGCTTAATATGTAGGAATTTTTCTTTCACCACATAATCCTTTTTATAATATTTTTTTGCAACAGCACTACATGCACCAAATTTTAGAGCACATAATCGTGTAGTGTAGGTTATCTAAATCTACATATAGGCATCCAAAAGAATCGAAGTACGTACCTATTAATATTGATATCAAAAGTTGGTGAAACGCGTCATTATTTATTTATTATGAATACAATTCCAATTTTCAAGTTCTCATCATTAAAAAACCACCAAACTTTCTTCCCCGTTTTCCCCCTTTTTTCACCCCCCGTTTCTCCCCCTATGGGAAGATCCAAAACCCCAGTAGCACGTCACTATTTATTTATGATGAGTATAATTAAAACTTTCAAGTTATAAAAAAAAAGATACCTCCAAATAAACTTTTACCTTTTGTTTCACCCCCTTAAAATGCAAAAATCCAAAACATTTCATTATTTATTTACGAAAGTAGTAAACTTTAAAATTTTAAGTTCTTATCTTTAAAATAAGCTGCCCCCATACAAACTTTCATCCTCCCGCTACATCCCCCCCCCCCTTAAAAATCCAAAAACCATGCAGCACAATTTAATTTATGTATGGTCAGTAGCTCTAATTCAAATTTAATTATTATGTTTCTAACTTCGAAGAACAAAGATTTCATACAAAGTTCGATCCCCACCTAGTTCCCCCCTTTAGAATCAAAATTTCTAAAAGTCCTTTCTTATCGGATGCCTACGTTATAAAACAAAACTATATTCGAAATATCAGTTTTCTAGCTTTAGTAGTTGCGACGGGGCGATGATCGCCAATCTGTCAGGACATGTTTGGGCATGGCAGACAGATAGACAGACGCACAGCCGGGCGGCAGTAGAGGCATAGTAAATAACACGATACTCGTGTACATTATTTTTACTTTGAAAACGAAATTTAGTGAATTGTCAATTTAAATACAAAATTTCATCCCCCTTTTTACCCCCATAAGAGTTGAAATTCCAACAAACCTGATTTCCGTTGCGTTACTTTCCAACCATAAGCCTAAGTAATAAATTAAGTGATTTTTACTTAGGGAATGAAGGACTTTCCATACACAATTTCATCCCCCTTTTCATCCCTTTAGGGTTGGAATTATCAAAAATCCTGAAACAGGTATAAACTTATTTTCAATCATCAGCCTACATACAAAATTTGATAATCGTAACTTCAAAACTGACGGACTTTCATACAAACTTTCATCCCCTCTTTTACCCCTTTAGGGGAGGAATTTCCAAAAATCCTTCCTTAGTGGATGCTTACACCGTATAAGGTATCTATGTTGAAAATTTCAAGTCTCTAGGTCCAGCGGTTTAGGCTGTGCGTTGATATATCACCCAGTCAGTCAGTCAGTCAGTTTATCATTTTATATATATAGATAGATAATTAAAAATTAAAGTATTAGGTTACAAATAATATTATTACAAATTGTTACAAGTACAAGGTATTACAAATAATAATCTCCTAAGGCTGATACAAATTTGTACCTATATTACTAATCATGTAGGTATCTTATTTAAATATTGAGTTGTTTGTTATTAATAAATCTATTAAAGCTGGTAAAAAATTGTACATTAGTAGTAAAGAATATAAAAATAATGAAAATGATTGTAGTGTCAAATTTATTGGCATAAATAGTGAAGATATTAAAATATGTGATACACGACATATTAAGATTATGTATAATTATGTAGATATTAATAGTTTATGAAAATGCCCTAAAACTTTATAGGTTTTAAAATAATGGTTTACTGTGATTTAGTTCTTAAAAGTTTTTTGACATTGTCATAGATAGTATGTGATTGTTTTGTGTAATTTTAAATTAGTGTTCAAGACTAAAAGTGATTTTAGAAAAAAATATTAGCAATGACGGCCTCTAATTTTTATGATCATTACCGACAAGTATGAACACAAAGAATAAGTGTATCAATGTCTGACTTTCAAAATTCAGAAAAAAATGGGAATGAAAGTGATCCCATAAAAACTACAATTATGAAAATTAACAATTATTACGGCGACGGCGACGGTGGTAAAATTATATTATGTGTAAAAGAATTGAAGTGTTTGTAACACGGACCTAAAAAAGATTTCTTATGTAACAACAAATTGTAACTTTTAAGGCTTACGATTATTTTGTGCTTTATATATTATTATAAAAATAAAAATATTGTATTATGATCCACAAATTGTTTTTACCTCTTACCACTGTTAATACCTTGAAAACAACGATTGGCATATTTAAGCCTTTGTTCCTAACGAGTTACAACCTCAACTGTCACACTGTGACTCGTTGGAAATATTTTTGCTAAAAAATCCCAACCAGTCACACTGTTACTAGATGGGATAGTATTTGATATTTATTCTCAACGAGTCACACCCACTGTGACTCGTTGGGAATACTTTTTGCTACAAAAAATCCCAACCAGTCACACTGTTACTAGATGGGTCATTTTTTATATTTGTTCCCAACGAGTCACACCCGCAAGTGTCACGTTGTGACTCGTAGGGAACAATTCTTGTTGTAAAAATCCCAACCATGCTGTTACTAGAGGGGTTAATGTTTCATATTTGTTCCCAACGAGTCACAGCCGTAACTGTCACACTGTAACTATAGAAAGGTATCTTAGTATCGAATTTCCAATCAATTTTCACTGTTATTCGACCAGACAGTTAATTTTATTTGTTTCTAACAATCATATAAGTTTGGTAATGAAATAAGACTGAAATGACAGTACTCACCTAAAATAACCTATTTTCCTAGCAGCAATTCCTTTCTAACCTAACCTACTTTTTGTAAGAGTCGCAGTTCTAACCCAACCTAACCTAATTTTCTGGTAGCAATTTATTTCTGTTGGGATCGCAGTTCTAACCTAACCTAACCTACTTTACTGGTAGCAGTTCGTATCTGTTGGGGACGCGGTTCAAACCTAACCTTACCTACTTTTCTGGTAGCAGTTCGTTTCTGTTGGTGATGCGGTTCAAACCTAACCTAACGTACTTTTCTGGTAACAGTTCGTCGTTGTTTGATTTGTCTTTTCACAATCTACTATTAGGTAATGATTTATTGTAGCAAAAAGTGTTCCTAACGAGTCACAGTGTGACAGTTGCGGGTAGGACTCCTTGGGAACAAATATAAAAAATGTCCAATCTAGTAACAGTGTGACTGGTTGGGATTTTTGCAGCCAGAGTTGTTCCCAACGAGTCACAGCGTCATAGTTGCGGGTGTGACTCGTTGGGAACAAATATAAAAAAATGTCCCATCTAGTAACAGTGTAACTGGTTGGGATTTTTTGCAGCAAGAATTGTTCCCAACGAGTCACAGTGTGACAGTTGCGGGTGTGACTCGTTGGGAATAAATACTAAATGTTGTCCCATCTAGTAACACTGTGACTACTTGGGATGTTTTGAAGACAAGAGTATTATTGTAATCGAAATTATTTATTTTTTAATTTTTTCGATTTTCTTTTTGTATTTTTTTATATACATTCAAATTAAATTTAAAATGCTACAAATAAAAATTAGGGTAATGGCAGGTTACCCTAATTTTTCTTTTTGTTGACATTCATTATATATAGCATTTTAAATTTAATTTGAAAAGAGTATTCCCAACGAGTCACAATGGGTGTGACTCGTTGGGAATAAATATTAAATACTGTCCCATCTAGTAACAGTGTGACTGGTTGGGATTCTTTTTAGTAAAAATATTCCCAACGAGTCACAGTGTGACGGTTGAGAGTGTGACTCGACGGGAACAAACCAACATATCAAAAAGCGGTATAAGTAAAAAACAACCAAAAAAACTGAAGAGCAGAGAATAACATATTAATAAAACGGATTACTCACGTTTTTTTTAAACTGGAATACGCAAGGCACGGAATGCTGATGTTGCAGGTTCGAATCCTGCCATTACCCTGATTTTTCTTTGTGTTGTCATTCATTATTTAGCATTTTAAATTTGATTTCAATTTTTTTTTCTCGCTTTTTAGTGGGACGGTTTATTTGTCTAAGTTACAATTGCATATTTAATGTAAATTGCTCACCACCTTTTACAAAATATTGCTTTTCCCAATGCTGGGGCGATAATTGTTGAGGAGTTCTCCTGGTACTTCAACATCAGCTCCACTTTACCATATGCCTTGCAATGAGCTTAAACTGCTAAGCAACTATATTTAAAAAACCGTATCGCCACCTGTGAAATACTTATTATTGAGTAGTTCCGGTGACCGTGTGTGGTCTTTATCATCAATTCCACTTCACCAAATGGTGTTTTCTGAGAGCAAAAGCACAAGTTACTATCTAAAATATCCAAATCGCTACAGGTGTGCATACCATTTTAGAAGAGTTCCCTCGATTCCCCTAAGATCCCATCATCAGATCCAAACTTGGTGGCAGTGAGACCAATTTGGAAGTATACCCTTTCAAATAAAGAAGGAATTTGTCAAATCGGTCTAGCCGTCTTCGAGTAA
Organism: Ditula angustiorana; assembly: GCA_963691745.1. Taxonomy (NCBI): domain Eukaryota; kingdom Metazoa; phylum Arthropoda; class Insecta; order Lepidoptera; family Tortricidae; genus Ditula; species Ditula angustiorana. The sequence continues at coordinate 16,049,652 of OY829471.1, forward strand.
TCCGTGAACATACATAAACTTCCTCCTTTTTTTGAAGTCGGTTAAAAAGGGAATGTAATTCAGCTCATTAAATTATCGCTTCGCGAAGAAATCATGCCAACCCGAACGAAGGCGCCGCGCGTGTTCGTTTGTAAATAGTAAGTATAGTACCCGATCGAGACGGACCGAATGTCGCGCCGCCCGCGCCCCGCTGCCGGTTGCCGCCACCTCTCGCTCGCTCCTACTCGCTTCGACCGCTGACTTTTTTGTTTTTATTTTCATTAATATATCATGCAAGAAAATGACACAAATTCACAGTCCAGTGTCCATCTTTTATGCATTTATGATATTGGATATGTAAATTCTAATAATTGTAATATTCTTTTTAAGTATTTATAGCTTGGAGAAGCAAAAAAATCTGAAATATTAAAAGTTCGTGTTTTAATTTGGCACAAATTTATTTAATAGAGATATTTAAGTGATCTGAGGTATATGGTACTAGTTTTTGGAATTGTAATTTTTTTTGTCGAAGTTTTTAATGTACTGACCCCAAGTCAGTTTTCGCTGGACGAAGATGACACAAACTAGGTTTGTACACTAGACAGGCTATTTAAAATACAAAACCATTAAATCTTTGAACTCTAAATCAATTTTGTCAGCTTTGATTTGAATTGTTTATATCCACTACAAATAATCAAATTTCTAAAAATGCACAATCGGGATGTGACACAAAAACGCAAATGTATTTTGTTTATATGCAAATGTATCCACAGACAAGATTTTATCAAACATTAGAATTCTTGAAGGTTTTGCCCTCAAAATAATTCAGCGCTACGGGTCTATTTATGAAAACTAACAAGCACCAGAAAAAGGTGACTGTAATAAATTCACGATATCAACAAAAATTTTATAATTCTGTTATGTGCAGAAAATGCAAAAAAATGGGCCACACATATAAGCAATGCCGATCAGTTCCTGGTATTGTATGTTTTAAGTGTGGAGAAGAAGGCGTGCTTACATCAACTTGTAATAAATGTAACCCGCCCTCTACACGTGGTACCCACCCTAACCCGGAGTCGCAACCAAAAAACTAGGTAACCCAGGAGCAACTCGGACAAAAACCGAAACTAAACACCTAGGTACAGTTACTCCTGGTATATCGGTTGTTGATGGTGATAACAGAATATTTGTTGAATTCCAAATTAACAATAGAACTTGCCGTGGATTATTGGATACTGGAGCAAATTTTTCTATAATTGGTAAAGGATACCATATCCGTCTTCTTGACTTAGGATTTCATTTACAACCGTCAAATATGAGCGCAAGCTGTGCAAATGGATCACAAGTTACAGTGATAGGACATATTTTATTGCCAATTAATTTCAAAGATAAAGCCTATAATATTACATTCATGGTTATACCGGAAGTTACAGATAACTTTATATTGGGTATGGATTTCATACACGAATTTGGAATATTGAATTTATTAAATTTGGAAAATCTCAAAATTTCACAAAAACACAGTGGTTTACAAAACAATGATGTCTGTGCTATCATCCCCAGAAATCAACTTAGTCCTTTAGAGTCCATACAATTACAAAAGGTTATCAGTAAATTCAAAACCATTAGTACTGAAGAAAAAGGACTAGGCAAGACAAACATTATAGAACATAAGATTGTAACAAAAGGACCACCGATTAAACAGAAATATTATCCTCTTTCCCCGGTTAAGTTAAAGGCATTAAATGAAGAAATAGATAGAATGTTACAGTTAGGCGTTATAGCTCCATCCAAGTCTCCATGGTCTAACCCAGTAGTTATGACCCCCAAAAAAGATGGTTCATTGAGATTTTGCCTTGACGCTAGAAAATTAAACGACGTCACTATTAAAGACTCCTATCCATTACCTTACATTAGTTCAATTCTAGATAATCTTAAAGGCGCTCGTTACCTAACATCCATTGACTTATCAGCTGCTTACTGGCAGATTTTACTTAGCGACTCAGACAATACATGTGTCATCTTGACGTCTACGAGTAAACACTACTGTGAATTTGTTCAGCCTAATTAAATTGGAAAACATTGATAAACTGCACTAAACGTGTGTAAAACGGATGGAAATTGTCGCCACAGGCACTGACGGGGTTGTGAAGATCAAGTCAAGACTTCGGTGAGCCGTTCCTAGTATTTATTTTGTTTTACACAGTCCAAAGCAAAGTCAGTTTATTTTGAATCGCACTCACACAAGCAAAACTTTCAAACAACGGCCAATTAATCCTAATTAACGCACTAAATCAGCGGTACTTTATCAGCTGTCCGGCTGTCAGTGAGACAATAACAACACACAAACTGACAGCTCAAGCAGTGTCAAGCAGCTGTCATTCCGGATACGTTCGGAAACGCCAGATGCGTTTGCGGAGTAAGCTACACGAAGTATCATTGCTACGTATAAGTTTGGAATCTGGTCATTTGAGCTACGGTGAGCAGTTGGTTGCAAGATCAATAATTTCGAAGTGGTAATAAAGTGTCTTGCTCGGAATGTCAGCTACTGTGTGTGCTGGGTGCCTTGTGAATATCGAGGACGGGCGCTTACTTAAGTGTCATCAGTGTCATCAAGTATACGACCTACTCTGTGCTAATGTTTCAGAAAAGCACTTTTACAGTATAGTTGACAACGCTCATGAGACCAACTGGAAATGTCAAGTATGCAGGTGTAAGGAACCCAAGGCAGACAATACCAACACACCGGTTCGCACATCTAGAACCAATGTTGAAGACGTTTTAGATTATTCAGATGTTGGAAACACGTCTGTTTCTGTACGGGAAGCGAATCACTCCATGTCAGAAAATGTTACGTTTCGCCGAGAGCGCCCCAACGTCTCACACCTCTCATGTGAAAATCCAGGAAATGATACTTTTCAAGATGATGTGCTCTATATGGAGAATATTCGAGCAATAGTGCGCGAAGAAATAGAGCACTCCAAAAATGAGCGTCAAATAGCTTCTATTACCAATAAGATAACAGAGCAACTTTTGGCCACTCTAATGCCCGCTATTGGTAAATTGACCGAAAGGATTGTGTCATTGGAAGAGAAAATAACAGCTTCCGTTACTGTTTTCAAAGCGCAAACAATAAGTAATCCTGCTAGTAACAAGGCTACCGCACCCATCAAGCAAATTTCAATGCCTGACGGTCCGTCCGAAGAAAAATATGCAGCGATAACTGCCAAGCCAGTGAAGTCCGTGGTGGCGAAGCCCGTGAAGCCTAAGTCGTCTCTGATAAAGTCCATCACTGCGAACCCCACGCCGACAGAGTCTTGGACCAAAAAGGAAGGTGCTGACAAGCCCTCTGATCAAAGTGTCAAGGGACGGATGACCTCTGAAGCTGCTCCATCAGTGGAGCAGCCTGTATCTTGTGAGGGTAGCCAATGTCAGGATGAGGGATGGTCTCAGATTAGCGTCAAGAGGGTGCCGAGGGGCGTGACGCGTGGCTCTGCAGCCTCTAATTCTTCTCGTCTGGAGGCTTCTGAATGGATGCGCCAGATCCACCTGTACTATGTGAAATTGGGAACTTCTGAAGAACTGGTAGTCTCGCATTTGAAATCTATTACAGGGGGTGCTGAAGTTAAAGTTGAGACTCTAAAATCACGCGGGCAGTATGCCTCTTTCAAACTGGCTGTGCCATCCAAGCTCCTGAAAGCTGGCCGAGAGATGTCTGCGTGAAACAGTGGCGTCAGCCCTTTCGTCAAAAATCCAACGATAAACAAAATGCATCGAAATAAGCGAAGAACTAAGTTTCAACTGCTGTACCAAAATGTCAGAGGACTTAGAAGCAGGACTAATTCTTTTTATAGGAATGTTCTTTTATGTACCTGTAATGTTATTGCACTCACTGAAACTTTCCTCACTAGCTCGATACTCGATACAGAGCTCTTTCCACCAGGCTTTACTGTGTTTCGTAAGGACGGAATTAACGATGCTGGCTGGGGAGGTGTACTCTTAGCAGTTAAAGAATGTTGTAAAGCTCGTCTAATTTCGAATATTGATGGTTTAACGCCAGATATGGAATTAATATTTGCTACGATAAATGTAAAAAGCATAAAAATTCTTCTATGTGTTGTATATTTACCACCAAATTATAGGGATGAGCAATACTTTAAAGTTTTGTCATGTATCGAGAATGCAATCTGCGAATTTTCAAGTTTGGACTGTCTTATTGTTGGAGATTTTAACTTGAATTCATGTAGCAAAACTGTTATTGACCAATATAATTGTTTTTTGGAATTTTGTAAAATAAGGCAACTTAATAATATTTTTAATGCATACGGAGGTATCTTGGATCTTGTACTTGTAAGGGAGAAGGTTTTACTCAAACGCAAGGTTAATTCAGACTGATTTATTGACAGCTGTCACATTCGATTTGTACATCTACCTTGTGGATGGAGGTATACCCACATTATATAATATGAATACAAACTTCATACATTACATTCCTCCTGCAAATAGAAACCTTAATACTAGTAACAATTAATGATCAGTGCCCTTCGCTGCACTATCTTTAAGTCATCAGTCAGCTCATAACAATGTGTCCAAATATTAGTAGTCTCTAAAGACCAACCGGAAGGCTTGCACACTACCAGATAATAGCTTTACTGCTTACATGTCCGCGGACGCAGTCTTGCTTTATACGAAGGAGGGCTGGCGGCTGGCGCTGCGGTATGATCAGTATTAGGCACGATGGCTTCGTCCAATATAGAAGGACGGGAAGTGCTGGAAGCTGACCCTACTTCCCCTACCTCCTTGCTCAATTCGGAATTTTCTTTATTTTCTACTGGTTTTTCGTCGTTGGTTACCTGTGCGTTAGAAAACCGATGACTGTTACGAGATGAGATTATTTGGTCAGCGTGCCGATGCGATGAACCGCCTTCAGTTTGTACCTTGTAAGTAACCGTTCCGGTGCGCTCTGTGACCACTCCCTGCTTCCACTTACTTTGTGCATTTTTAGAAAAGTCTCTGGTTAGAACTTGGTCACCTACCTGTATGTCTCGCACCGTGCCGCCGGCGTGACGCACCTGCGCGCTCTGCGCGGCAGCGACTCGGTCGGCAGTGCTGCAGCGCAGCATGTCCAGTCGCGAACGGAGCCTTCGGCCCAATAACGCTACCGCAGGTTCCTTTTCTGTGGTACTGTGTGCGCTGTTTCGATACTGAAATAAAAATTTACATAATGACTTACCTATATCTTTGTTTTCAAATGCGGCCTTTTTAATGGTTTTTTTTATAGTCTTTACGACGTTCTCCGCGGCGCCATTACTGGAAGGATGATATGGCGCAATCAAAATATGTTTGACACCATTATGCCTGAGGAAATTTTCAAACTCCTCAGAGGTGAAGGGTGGCCCGCCATCCGACACCAGTTGTTTAGGGAGGCCAAATCTAGCAAAGCACTCCCTTAACCGAGCAGTAACCAAACTTGCCGACGTGCCGCAGTTCATGGGAAATACTTCAATCCACTTAGAGTGGGAGTCTATGATGACTAGGTAATATTTACCTCCATATTGAAGAAAATCAACGTGAAGTCTGGTCCATGGTTCTGAAGGCCAGACATAAGGCACTGGCGGTGCGCGTGGTGGTGCGCTGCGGACAGCGGCGCAAGGCGTACAGCCATTAGCAAGTTTTTCAATGTCTGCATCTATTTGCGGCCACCAAACGTAGTTGCGCGCAATTTGTTTCATGCGCACAACGCCCATGTGTCCGGCATGAATCTCTTGCAAAACCGCTGCTTGGAGCGACGCCGGAACAACTACTCTGTAGCCGTACACAATACAGCCGTGGTCGACGAATAAACTGTCCTTCCTGTAGCAATACGATTTTTCACTTTCAACTTCTAAGTCGGACGGCCATCCGCTTAGAATATATCCATATATCTTACAGAGTGTGACATCCTTTTTTGTTTCCTTAGCTATGTCCCTATAGCTTAGTGGGAAACTATTTTCTATAAAGTGCAGGTAAGTCGCGTCGTCGCGTTCGGCTTCCGATTTTTTTTCTTTAAGCGGGAGGCGAGATAAAGCATCCGCGTTCCCGTTACGCTCCGTCGATACAAATTGTATGTCAAAATTATATGCAGCAAGTCTTACAGCATACCTTTGAATGCGGCTGGCAGCGGTCTGGGGAATTCCTTTTGCAGGCCCGAATATGTAGCTCAGCGCCTTGTGATCACTCTTCAGCGTAAAATGACGACCATAAATGTATTGATGGTGGCGTGTGACGCCGAACACTATGGCTAGCGCCTCTTTATCTACCTGGCTATAGCGGCGCTCTGCGTCATTAAGCGTGCGTGACGCGCAGCAGATGACGCGCTCGCTGCCATCCGGGTACCTGTGTGATAAAAGCGAGCCTAGCCCGTAGGAGCTGCTGTCGACAGTTAGCACCAACGGCAGCGAAGGGTCATAGTGAGCCAAAATGGGCTCGCGTGTCAGTGTTTTTTTGATGGCCATGAATGCCGCATCGCATTCAGGTGTCCATTGCCATTTTTGTCCCTTTTTGAGCAAGGAGTACAACGGGTGCAATGTGGAACTCATATTAGGTATAAATCGTGCATAATAATTGATTAGACCGAGAGCGGCTCTTAACTGCGAAACGTTTTGAGGTGCCGGTGCTCCAGTTATTGCCTCTAGTTTGCTTTTGTCAGTGTGCAAACCTTCTTTATTAATTCTATAACCGAGGTAACAAACTTCACTCTTGAAGAATTCACACTTCTCAAACTTAAGTCGAAGACCGGCGTCTTGTAACCGCAATAACACAGATCTTAAGTTTGACAAGTGCTCAGCTTGGTCGCGACCAGTAACACATATGTCGTCCTGAAAAGCCACAACGCCTTTTAACCCGCACAAAGTTTCCTCTATTAATTTTTGAAACATCTCCGGCAAGCACTTTAAGCCAAAAGGCGCGCGCCTATAAACAAAAGTACCTAAATGCGTGGTTATGGCGGTGAGGGCTTGGGACTCTTCGTCTAGATTACACTGCAAATAAGCATTTTTCAAATCAAGTTTAGTAAATTGCTCGCCTCCGCTCAACGCCGCGAACAGCTGTTCGATTCGCGGCAATGGATAGTGAAAGTCTTTTAACATTTTATTAACGGTTATTTTATAATCTCCGCAAATTCTGATCGTACCATCTCTTTTTACGATCGGAACAATTGGAGTTCCGTAGTCAGACCTCTCGACTTTGTAAATAACTTGCTCGCGCTGCAGGCGCGCGAGCTCCTGCTCGACGGGTGCGCGCAACGCAAGAGGCAGGGGGCGAGCCTTACAAAATATAGGAGTTTTATCTTTTAAATATAATTTTATATTAGACTTAAACGTGCCTATAGAAGAATTAAACACATCGGGAAACTCGGCCCTCAATTTATTTACGATGGGCGCACCTTTATCAGACAGATGAAACAAATTAATTGATTTTAATTTTAATTCACGAAGCCATCGGCGGCCGAGCAGAGGTGGGCCGCCGTTATCAATGATGAAGAGCGGCAACAGCGCAGTGACGTTGCCACACTGCACATTTGCACTGATCCGTCCCAGCGGAACAATAGCATCGCCCGTATAGGAATGCAGCTTTATTTTGTCGTTAATAATAGGCAAATGAGAAAGATGAGTGTCGTAAAATTTTTTATTAACGGCCGAAATTTTGCTACCCGTGTCTATCTCGAATGTAACACTTATGTTTTCTAACATTAAATCGCAATAATAGGGACTGTCTTTGTTATTTTTGACTGAAATAACTTGGTATAAACCGTCACTCGAATCGCTAAGGGAATCATAGCCATTGTGAATAAAGTTTTGGTACCTGGACCTGCCGACTTCCTTTTCTTTGGGGCACATCACTGAAAGATGCCCTTTTTCACTGCACTTGTCACACACGTAAGACTTATATCTACACTTGTTCGGAGTATGGGCTCCTTTCCCACATCTCCAGCAAGCGGTGCCACGGCGGCGGCGTCCGCCCGATGGTGCGCCAGCGCCGGCGCCCACGCGATGCAGCCCGTCCGCGACCTCGCACTGCCCGAGTTGCGCCGCCGGCGCCCCTCGGCCGCGTGCCGCTCCGCCGCCTCTAGCGCGAGTGCCAGCTCCACTGCGTTCTTGTAGTCCAACGACTTCTCCGTGAAGAGCCGCGATCGGATATCCTCGCTCCGTAGTCCGCACACGAACTGGTCCCTGATGTTCACCTCCAAGTTCGCGCCGAAATTACAATGGGTGGCCAGATGCTTGAGGCTTTGTAGGAATGATCCGATCGACTCGCCCTCCTCTTGCCGTCGCTGACGAAAAGTAAAACGCTCCGCTATTTCTGATCGCTTGGGTTCTAAGTGGTTTGTAACGAGCTCGACGAGCTGGTCGAAGGTTTTCTCCTCTGGGTTTTGTGGAGCGCACAGGTCGCACATGAGCTGGTAAGTGGGTGCGCCCACGTGCGTCACCAACGTGGCCACTTGCAGTTCACTTTTTATTTCGTTCAACAAAATGTACTGCCGGACGAGTCTCACGTACGCGGGCCAGTGTGTGCCTCCCTCGAGGTTAAATTCGTGTAATTTACCGAAAGGCATCGTAATTAAACACCAAATCGTTCGCCACTGTAAGGGAGAAGGTTTTACTCAAACGCAAGGTTAATTCAGACTGATTTATTGACAGCTGTCACATTCGATTTGTACATCTACCTTGTGGATGGAGGTATACCCACATTATATAATATGAATACAAACTTCATACATTACAGTACTGACAGGCCTAAGTCGAGGTAAAGTTGTTGTTGATAGTGATGTGGAACCATTAGGGCCGGTTGATCCCTATCATCCTCCACTAGGGGTGACAATAACCATCCCGTTGGGCCGAACAGACAGTTGTCCATTACAGTCGTCAAACGAAAGTAGGAACACCACTCGTGGATGGAATTTTCGTAAAGCTGATTTACACACCTTATACGAGACTCTTGCTTCACTTGATTGGGCCGAGGTTTTAAATTTCCGCAACGTGGACTCAGCAGTTGATGCTTTCTATACTTTACTATATGATGCATTCGATAACGTAGTCCCTAAACAATTAAACAAAACTAATGCACAGCGAAAGTACACGTATCCTTCCTGGTATACGGCAGAAATAAAAAAGTACATTAAGTTAAAATACTTTCACCTAAAAAAGTCTAAAGCTACAGGTCTTCAATTTAATCGCGAAATGTTTAAATACTATAGAACTATCGTAAAGGGGCTTGTTGGCAAAGAGTATAGGAGCTATATTAGTAATACTGAGAGTAGCATCAGTCAAAACCCGCGTGAATTCTGGAACTTCGTTAAAGGGAAGAAGAACGATAAGGTGCAACATAGGGAATATTTGTCCAATGACCGAATAGTGGTAGGTCAGGAGGCAGTGGACGAATTTGCCAAATATTTCGGATCTGTTTTTCAAAACGATGTCCCCAAGCTAGACCCCAAGGTTGCCGAGAGCGAATCGTCCAAAAAGGATGCGACTAGAGTATCCATCCCTCAGGTTACCGTTACCGAGGTCAGACGTGCTATAAAAAGGCTTAGGCCGATGTCGTCGACGGGACCCGATGGGGTGCCTCCGTTCTTAGTAAAGGATTGTGTCTCGGTGCTCGAGCTACCCTTGCTACATATTTTTAATTTATCCCTAAGTCAAGGTCTGTACCCGGCTGTGTGGAAGGTCTCAAGGGTTTCTCCGATACCTAAGACTTCCGATTCTGCTGATATTGCATTATTTCGGCCTATTGCTGTGCTGTCGGTGTTTGGGAAGGTCTTCGAGAGTGTTGTCAACAGTTGTCTTCTCAAGCAGATAAATTCGCAATTGCCGGACGCGCAGCATGGCTTTCGTGCTTCTCGTTCCACTGCTACTAATCATGTTAGCTTTTTTGACCATGTTTTGGACCAGATGGATACGTATCGCCAAGTTGATGTTGTCTACTTTGACTTCAGGAAGGCATTTGATCTGGTGGACAATGATATCCTTCTGTGTAAGTTGTCAGCAATTGGTTGCACCCCACAACTACTTGCTTTCTTTTCAGACTATCTCAGAAACCGTAGACAATTCGTTCAGATATCAAATTACCGATCGGATGATTACTACACACGCTCAGGCGTCAGTCAGGGCAGTAATTTGGGACCTACGCTATTTTTGATTATGGTCAATGATCTTGTAAACGACGGTTTTACTGGGGTGGAAACTTTAATGTTTGCAGATGATCTCAAAATAGTGTGTTCTGTTAATGTGGCTACCGATTGTGAAGTATTACAGCGGGCAATCGATAAAGTGGCTAGTTGGAGTGAGGTAAATCGGCTTTTCCTCAACGAAACGAAATGTCAAGTTATTACCTTTTCCCGCTCTTCTGACCCCGTGAAAGCATCCTACAGGTTGTCAGATGTGCCTCTTAAGCGAGTGGACAAAATTCGCGACCTCGGACTGACCCTTGATGCAAAATTGGATATGCGTACTCATGTAACCGACATATGCAAGAAGGCCAGCAAAACTTTGGGATTTATTATGAGGACTGCCTCTCAGTTTAAAAATCCTAAAGTCGCAAGTATACTCTTCAACGCATATGTACGGAGCAAACTTGAGTACAACGCTATCGTCTGGGATCCTCGCGAAGCGAAATACGCTACCATGATTGAGCGAGTACAGCGTAAGTTTGCAAGGTACCTGTACAAAAGATTGTACGGCTACTATCCCTTTCTTTACCCATCTTTATTTGTTTTGGGCATGGTGGGATATGAAACACTGGAGTTAAGGCGTAAATTGTTGTTGCTCACGCATTATTGCTTGCTCCTCAAAAACAAGGTGGACAATCCGTCAGCCTTGGCACGCATGCGACTTTTCGTCCCCGATCTGCGGCCGACTGTGGCGAGCCACAGCGCGCGGCGCCTGTTCGCCGTGCCGCACGCGCACGCGAGGCGGACTCGCCAAGCCGCAAATGCGCCCACTGCTAGAGCTATTGCTCTATTGAATGAGTATGTCATACAGGTCCAAGATGCTGATGTATTTGCTGATACGATATCTGTGACAGCAGTCAAACTTAGTCGCTTTCTACACATACGATTAGGCTATTGCTAGCCGTGTTACTAATGGTAAATTCGCGTAAATTATAAGACCTATTTGTAATTGTTTTGTGCTAAAATGTATTTATGTCTTACCCTGTTGGGCGCCTTGGATCTCTGTAAGTCCAACAGGAGTGTTTTTATTCTAATAAATATAAATATAAATATAAATACAGATGGTTGTGGAACTTCCTGCCAAAAGACCGCATTTGTAGTTCCCAATAGGGGCCTATTTGAATTTAAACGCATGCCTTTCGGTTTGTCTAACGCAGGCTGCGATTTGCAACGCCTCATTGATTCCTTATTTTTACACAAGTACGGCGAAAAAATTTTCGGGTACTGTGATGATTTGTTGGTAGCCACCAGCACTTTTAACGAACATTTGGACATTTTGAACGACGTTTTCGAATCATTACGCGAAGCAGGTCTGACAATTAATTATAACAAATGTGAATTTTGCAAAGACGAATTGAGTTATTTAGGATATGTAGTGGGCTCACAAGGTTTACAAACAGACCCCAGAAAATTGGACTGTATTCGTGATTTTCCAAGACCAACAACAGCAAAACAGTTACGCGCATTTATTGGTTTATGTTCTTATTACCGCCGATTTGTAGAAAACTTTTCCACAATCATAGCACCTATGACAGCGTTATTAGGAAAGAAGAAAGGTAGAGACGCTATAGCTTGGGGAGATGAAGCGGAAAGCTCATTCCACGCTCTAAAAAAAGCTTTAACCCAAGCCCCAGTATTAGCGTGCCCAGATTTTTCCTTGACGTTCCAAATTCATAGTGATGCTTCTTCAGTGGGAATTGGAAGCGTTCTTACACAAGAGATAGACGGCGTAGAACACCCTATAGCTTTTCATTCCCGTCTACTTACAAAAACCGAGCGAAACTATAGCACTACCGAGCGCGAGCTGTTGGCCGTAATTGACTCCGTTAATCACTTCCGTCCTTATATTGATGGAAGTCACTTTATTTTAGTGACTGACCATATGTCTCTTAAGTGGTTAAAAACCTTAAACAACCCCTCTGGTCGACTGGCGAGATGGGCCATGCAATTAGCATGTTTCGATTTTGAAATTCGACATAAAAAAGGTAGTTTACACGTAGTTCCAGATGTACTGTCTCGTGTAGAACTCAGTACACTAACATTCAAGGGTGGTAGCAATTCTAAAGACGAATGGTACAATAAATTATTCAAAAATGTTCAGTCAAATCCCATGTTTCATAAAAATTATCAAATTAAAGATAATATTTTATTCAGATACAGTAAACCATCGTCACAGTTACAGACAGACAATTCATGGAAGATAGTCATTTCTCAAGAATCAGTACAGGAATGTTTCAAAGAAAACCATGAATTGAATGCTGTGCATCCTGGTACATTGAAAACATTACTTAAAATTCAAGAACACTATTTTTGGAAGAATATGTATGCAGACATTAAAAACTATGTTTCCCGTTGTGAAAAGTGTAAGGCTTATAAACACTCAAATAATGTTCCACACGGTCACATGACGAATCAAAAACAAGTAGATCGTCCCATGCATACACTTTCTATAGACATAATAGGACCAATAGCAAAGTCATACTCAGGTCATGTCTATATACTTTCAGTAGTAGATGTTTTCACTAAATTTTGTTGGCTACACCCACTTAGAACTGCGACCACTAAGACAGTTACTTCATTCATAGAGTCGGAAATATTATTAAAGGAGGGCATACCATGCGTTATTATTTGTGATAATGCCGCAATTTTTCAGAGTAAAGACTTCAAAAATTTTTGTATGAAATACTCAATACCTAAAATTTTTTATAACGCATTTTATGCACCGCAGTCAAATTCTGTTGAGAGATATAATCAAACAATACAGACCTGTCTAGCTATTTTAGTAGAGAAGGATCAAAGAAATTGGTCTAAATTCCTTCCACAGATTCAATTATCCTTAAACACCACAGTTAACGTAGCAACAGGATATACACCTTATTTCTTGGCCAAAGGGCGTGAAATCGTCGCCGACGGTGCGTTGCATACCGTAAGGGGCACCCCACCAGACTCGACTGACGATATTCAGCTAGCAAATAGGAACGAAAAAGCCGAATCCTTAAATGACCTTGCAGATATTTTTCAACGTGTAAGTTCTGCACTGACCAAAGCGTACAAACAAAACGCGAGCAGATATAACCTGCGCCGCCGACAGCTGAGGCTAAGCGTAGGCGATATCGTGTGGAGGCGTAATTTTGTACAGTCAAACGCAGCAAAGTTTTTCTCAGCTAAACTAGCACCGAGGTTTGTCAAATGCAAAGTCATTGACAAACTATCTGATGTTGTTTACCAATTAGAGGAGATAGACACAGGCTATAAAGGAAAATATCATGCTAAGGACATAGTAAAGGTGCCTTGAGGTGTGTATAAGCTAAGATAAACATTAATTTGACATATAAATTTTTATGACATTTTTTTTGTCAAAATGTCAAATTTTGATATTTCTTTATAAACCAAAATGGATTTTGTACAAGCATACTCCAAGGATCCTGGATATGCTAATTGCGCCGAAATCGGCCCAATACTTTTTTCAAAACAATTGAAAATAAGTTTTTTCTCTATGAAATTGAGAGATTTATTAAAATACTCAGTTCATAAAATTTACTTTGGTGGAGTGACGACTCACACTTTCTTTATTGGATCTAGTCATCATATTTATGATGTGCTAATGATATTTTACACCAGGAGCCCAACAGTGCTCGCGACCTGTTGAGTCCTCGGTTACAAACAAGATCATTAGTCAATACCAACTGCATAGTACTGGGTAAAAAGTCAAATAAGACTGCTTATCATGAGTATGGAGCAGGGTATGAGACAATTTAAGGTCATTTGCATTAGACAAATTAGTAATAAAACTTACTAATGTAATTTAACAAATATTTAATAATAAGTAAACATAAGTTGTACAACTACTATAAATTAAAATAAACTTAGTTCTACAATAAACTTAGAGTTTCGCTAGCATGCATAGCATAGGAGATCTCCATAGATAAGTAAACAATAACATAAGCATAGAATAAATTGTCCAATAAACATATAGAGTCATTCATTACAACTCTTTTGAATGACGTGATTTTGCATGAGCTTGAATAGGTACTTATATTTTGTAGTATCGTCATGTCTTAGGAAAAACTTTACACAGGAGTTAAAAGTTTTTACCGGTTGACCCGGCTGTGTCGGTTAACCATGGTTTAACCTCTTTGCTCCCAAGGAGGGTATTGTAGTATTCGTTTTGGTACATATAGGTTAAGTCAACAACGAATACCATTAATACTATAGGGAATCATGCACCAACGCTAATCCTCGTTATTTAGGCTTACAGCAATACGAAACAAATAATACAATAATATAGTATGCCTTCACAAAGCTACAAATACGTTATAAACACGCAACAATGTTGGTGAAATGTATGGCTCCATTACTCGACAACCCCTGAACCGAATTAGGAAAGAAATACATCTTTAGAATCCTCAAAGCATGCTCTTTCAGGATATAATATCATTTCAGCATATTGTGAAAACAATTTAGAAAAATTAGTTTAGGTAGGTAGCTAAATAAAACATTTTGCAAGCTAGTGCTGTGACGGGTACGTCAAGTTATCGTCTTTACACAAAATAATTAATTACTCCGTAGTGGGACGTCTGTTTAAGGATATACTTGTATATTCATTAATGGGAAAGCCCAACGCATCTTTTAGAATTGAATTGGTAAAGAATTAACTTTATAAATTGTTATCGATTCGCAAGAGAGATCGATATTATGCGTCTGTGGTATCAGTTTAGCCACTTGACTAGTTAGGTTTTGACAGTCAGTGGGCCGTGAACTTCGGAAGCGTGCACACGCTGCCCTGCGCCAGATTTTCCACCCGCGCAAATCACGCCAACACTCATGTTTTTGGTTTTCTCCTGAAAACTTGCGTCGGCGTCCTTCGCCGGACGCTTTCTTTATGTGTTAAGCCGCGCTTCGGGCATGCGCCCGTTATTTTGTTAATTTAATTTCCCAGTTTAATTTACGTTAACTTTTAATGTGAAGTTTACTGAGTGCGGGAGTGTTCCTCCATTCGTTTCACCGCTCGGATGTGCAGTGTATTCGCCAAGGTGCGATCTTCGTTCTTCCTTTACGCATAATCTTGCGCATCGGCGCGAGGCCAACGAGTCACAGTGGTTGACGTCGCTGCTGCGGGGCCCCGTCCCGTAGGCCGGTTTTCCGTGTCCCACGCGCTGTGCAGCCGTGGGGCGATGCCAAGGGTACCGTCGGGTCGTCGCGTTTCTCCTCGTGCCACAAGCGTCACGGCTCCTCGTCGCGCCGTTGGCGGCGCCTCGTCGAGAGCCACTCAGCTTCACTCGACCTTCCCACGCCCGTGCCTCCGTGCAGAGCTAACGGATAGCTTCACGTTGTAGGCCGGCCCAGGAGTTAATGAGCGGAGCGCCTAACTTCCGCTACGGCATTCAGGCAAGAGACGATCGAAAACACGGTACCGTGAGTAAGACTTTCTTTTACTTTTGCTGGCCAGTAAATCTTAGAGTCAGTGCGCGTCATCCTCTCGTTCCTCTCGCGTTATACGGGCCCGAGCCCGCCGGTCATCGTTAGCCTAATTTAGCGTTAAGAACTGCATTGTTCCACTGCGGGACCGAGCCGCCATGTCGCGTTCACTTGAATAAATAGCTAAAGTTGTTATTAATATTTCCGCATTTTAATTCCAAATAAATCCCCCAGCAGGAACCTTTGCAAGAGGACCTTGTACTACAAAAGTTGGTGCAATACCGAGAACTATCCAGCAACCTTTCTTTATACTTAAAACTTAAACTTATAAATAACCCGTCGTGTCATAAACCTTCTATTTACTCTAGCTGCGCCTCCCGCAGATCTAGGCCACTGCTTCACCAAACATTACCTTCATTCCCTTATTTTTCATATACCTTAATACTCTTATTTTTTATACACGACAAAGACTTGTTGGTGCCCGCACATACCTACATTAGGGACCAGCACCTACAGATATGGAGGAGCAGTGGAACATTTTGGTCGAGCGTCAAAGAGACCTCGCCAGCAAGATCGACAGCGCCGCAGTAAACTTCGGCAAGGATTCTGCTAGCAGAAAAACGCGGGAATACATTCAAAAAAGGTTAGAGACTTTGGACAGCATTTGGAGTGAATATGTTGGAAATGACATGAAGTTAGCCGGTGCGGATACAACATCCTCGGGCTTTAACAAAACGCAGATGTATGACGCTGTAAAACAGCGGTACGAAAAATTGCGGCACCTACTAACGTCATTCAGTCCTGTGTCAAGCGCTACCGACAAATTCGAATCCTCGAACCCTGGCACATCACAGGAGAAATCCTCTCCTTCAAGGGCTGACGATTTAAAATATCAACAAGTAACGAATTTTAGAGCCTTTCAAAGGGTAGTGAGAGGCATCGACGTCAACAAGATGACTGAAAGATGGGAATTCGAAGACAAACTCCACATGCTACAACATCGTTGGAAAACGGTCGATGACTTACACTGGCAGATCGACAACCTGCTAATGGGATCTGATTTACCCTATGAGCAAGAGTACTCAGAGCACGAAGCCACTTATGAAGCAGCTAAGAAACTGTTAAATAAAAGGCTCAGTTCCACATCCTACCAACAGCAGTCAACGCCGAAAATCGAAATCCCTACATTTACGGGAAACTATACGCAATGGCCTACATTTATGGACCTCTACACCGAGACCATACACAACAACCCTGCATTGACGAAAACACAAAAAATGTAGCATCTTAAAGGGAAGCTGAAGGGAGAAGCAGAACGATTAGTGCAGCATCTCTAAATCACTGCAGAAAACTACGACACGTGCTGGGAGCTAATCCTACCGCTACAACAACGTGCAGCTCTTATTCACAAAACATGTGCAGCTCCTCATGAATCAACCTGCAGTGCATAGACAAACCTCATATGAACTAAAACGGCTCTACGATACAAGCATGGAGTCTGTACACGCTATACAGAATCTCGGTATTGATACTTCCACTTGGGACCCCATTTTGGTTCACATTATAAACGAAAAACTGGATACCGACACCTACTCATCATACATGGAAGCCAGGAAGACTCCTCGTGATCTTCCAGTCTTCGACGAGCTCATGACATTCTTGGAAAGCAAGTTTTCAGCTCTCGAACCCATAAACAACAAATACAAGAAACCCACAAGCATAAATACGCCAAACATTCAGAAAATGACCGTAAATAGACAAGAGCCTTCGTTTAAACTCTCACAAAATAATAATTACAAAGGAAAAAACCATTACACATCATACCACGTGACTGGCGATAGAAGATGCCCACTGTGCAAAATCGACCACATACTTTTCCATTGCAAAACATTCCAAGGCATGACGCCCGAGGCAAAATTAAAAACAATTGAGCAACTACGCATATGCCCTAATTGCCTATATTGTCATAACGAAAAACCGTGCAATTCAAGAAAAAGATGCAAGGTTTGCAATGGTCAACACAACACAATTTTGCACGACTTGTATCAACAACGTGACATGACTCCGAGACCTTCGCCGATACAGCAAAATACTACACGGGCAATGGACTCGCCGTCATCAACAAATCACGTGTCAATCCCTGGCAATGAAGTTTTACTGTCAACTGTTTTATTAAAAGTAAGGTCACGAGATGGAACCTACATACAGATGAGAGCCCTGATCGATCAAGGATCACAGATCAGCTTAATCACGGAAAACGCCGTACAAAGACTAGGCCTACAGAGACATCACCACAGCGGAACTATTTCTGGGGTCGGTACCTCATCAAACAAAAGCAAAGGAACCGTACAAATATCGTGCGAGTCCCTATACAGCGATTACAAATTTACTACCGAGGCAATAATTATGACAAAGGTTCTCAACAACTTACCCAACCACACATTTATGAAACAACAATGGCCGCACCTACAAAGCATACAGTTAGCGGACCCCGATTACAACATTTCAAGATCAGTAGACATCTTACTAGACGCAAGCGTGTACTCCGATATTGTTATGGATGGTATACTTCGAGGACCGCTGCAGGCTCCCCTTGCGCAACAAACAAAAATTGGCTGGATACTATTTGGGAATGTAAAAACATTTAACTGCCACGTAGTTGTAAACAACATAGATGATCTGTCACGCTTTTGGGAGATGGAAGAAATAACTAATGACTCCACATCGACATTAACAGCCGAGGAAGAATATTGTGAGCGGCTGTACAAAACAACAACATCACGCTTACCGGACGGAAAATATCAAGTTAGGATTCCCATGAAACCAAACTTCGACCAACATCTGGGAACCTCTAAATCACAAGCCGTTGCTCAATTTCTCCATTTAGAAAAGAGAATGACAAGAGATTCTCATTCTCAATACATGAAATTTATCGACGAATATATAGAACTTGGCCATATGAAGCTATGTAACAGCACTCGGAATCCCAGCTGCTATCTACCACACCATGGAGTACTAAAACTGGACTCCACCACAACAAAGTTTCGAGTCGTATTTAATGGGTCATGCAAAACACAAACTGGGCGCAGTCTCAACGAGTTGATGCTGTGTGGACCAAACCTCCAACAAGATCTTCAAGCGATGCTAATGCGCTGGAGAAAATACAAATACGTCTACACAGCAGAAATCGAGAAGTTTTACAGACAAATTATGGTACATGAAGAGGATCAGCATTTGCAAAAAATTGTGTGGAGAACCAATGATAAGAACCCTCTGAAAGACTACCAACTGTGCACCGTAACATATGGCACGAAATCAGCAGCCTTTCTATCTATGCGCACAATAAAACAGTTAGTCAAGGATGATGGGCACAAGTACCCTTTGGCGCGCGACACACTAAATAACCAACTTTATGTCGACGACCTACTGGGTGGACAAGATGACATCAAGCTAGCCCTACAAGCACAACGACAGCTGATTGAAATCCTTAAAGGCGGCGGATTCAATTTACGAAAATGGGCAAGCAACACGCCAAGGTTGCTTGAAAATTTATCACAGCAACAAATCAGCGTAAACATGCTAGACTTTAAACACATGGTATCAAACAAAACATTGGGCTTACGCTGGAACCCGCAAACGGATCAATTTACATTCCAACAAAAAATGCATCGAAAGGATGACGTCACAGAAAACATAACGAAACGAAGTTTACTTTCCGATATTTCGACATTATATGACCCGCTGGGATGGTTATCGCCAACTACAATCAAGGCCAAATTGATCTTCCAAAAGGTTCGGGAGTCGAGTATCAACTGGGATGACTCATTACCAGACAACATTCAAAGGGAATGGAAAATATTTAGAAGCGAGATGCCAAACATAGAAAAGGTCACCATACCTAGATGGCTGGGAAATACAACACAGGGTGTTCAATTACACGGCTTCTGTGACGCTTCGGAACGAGCCCTCTCATGCGTCATATATTGCAAGACAAAATCAATCAATGGCGAGGCTGACATAAGGCTCGTCACGGCAAAAACCAAACTCGCCCCACTAAAGAAAACAATTTCCATCCCGAGATTAGAGCTGTGCGGAGCGTTATTATTATCAAAATTAATGAAGAAGGTGACACAAGCCTTAGACGGCCATCACATAGCAATATATGGGTGGACTGACTCCATGGTGGTCTTGGGTTGGCTTCAAGGTGACCCAGGAAAGTGGAAGACATTTGTTGCGAACCGTGTTGAAAATATCGTCACTGTCATGCCACCAACCTGCTGGAGACATGTTTCATCCGAACAGAATCCTGCAGATTGTGCAAGTCGAGGATTGACCCCGTCGCAGCTGATTGACAACAAAATGTGGTGGGAAGCACCTGCGTGGTTAAAGGATGATGCAATTCAGCAGCTACAGACAGTCGAAACCCCAAAACTGGAAACTAAAACCAAACAAATGTGTGCGGCACAGACATATCGGGAATCGAACCTCATACAAGAGCTTATAATAAAATACAGCTCAATAACTCGATTAGTTCGAGTCACATGTTGGATTTTACGTTTTATAAACAACATACGTAATAAGGTCAACGCTCAGCACACTAAGTACCTAACGACAAAGGAAATCCGAGAAGCGCACACAGCTATTATGAAAACAGCGCAATTGGACTTTAATGAGGACATGCAACGATTGCGTAAACAAGGGACACTTAGCTGTAAAAGCAACTTACTTAAATTGAATCCATTTTTTGATGAACATTCATTACTGTGCGGTGGAGGTCGTCTCAAACATTCGCAACTGCAGACAACATCAAAACACCCATTAATCTTACCCAAAAGGCACAAGGTAACAGGCATGCTGATTGATCAAGCCCACAAAATGACGCTACACGCCGGAGCCAAATCAACCTTGGGCTATCTACGCAATAAATACTGGATTCTGGGAGGCTACGGAAGAGTCAAGGAGCAGATGAAAAAATGTGTCAAGTGCATCCGCTTCAGCCCCAGCCGAAACAACCAGTTAATGGCAGACTTACCGGAGCCACGAGTAACCCCATCTCGCCCTTTCACACATTGCGGGGTGGATTTTACCGGTCATGTCGAAGTCAAGGCCAACAGAGGCAGAGGAATAAAAACCACACTTGGATACATCGCAGTTTTTGTCTACCTATCGACTAAGGCAGTACATCTCTAGCTCGTGTCAGATCTAACTTCGAACACATTTATCGCAGCATTCAAGCGCATGGTTGCAAGGAGAGGCACCCCGAAACACATGTACTCCGACAACGGGACTAACTTTGTCGGAGCAGCTAAGATATTGCGTAAAGAACACAAGGAGGCATATCAGCACTACATAAACACTGAGTTCATGGAACACATTGCCTCGACAGGAATTGAATGGCACCTTAACGCCCCCACCTGGGCCAGCGCAGGAGGTCTATGGGAGTCAGCTGTGCGTCTCATGAAGCACCACCTCCAGCGAGTTATCGGTGAGCAAAAGCTAACATTCGAAGAGTTCACTACTCTCTTAACTGACATTGAAGCCTGCCTCAACTCTAGACCTCTGACAACACTCAAGGAGGATTGTGAGGATTTAGACTATCACACCCGGACACTTCTTGACCGGAGGCCCAATCCTGTCGACACAATCGGGTATAGACATTGATAACATACGTACCAGATGGCAACTCGTGGAAAGGATGCGCAGAGATTTCTGGAAGCAGTGGTCATCGGAGTACCTACACACACTACAAACGCGCAACAAATGGAACACCGTGAAAAAGAACATTGAAATCAATGATGTTGTACTAATAAAACAAGACAACACTCCGCCAAACAAGTGGCTCCTCGGCAAAGTTCAAGAACTACACCATGGCAACGATGGGCTCGTACGGGTCGTGACATTGAAAACAAAAAACGGCATAACAAAACGACCGATCATCAAGCTGGCTCCGCTGCACGTTAAAACGGACCCTGTGATAAAGTCGGACGCACCAACAACATCAACGACTGATAAGTCATCCAGTAATAGAAGCAGAAGGAGCGCGCTGTCTTTAGCACATTGTTTATTTACAACATTACTCGTCTTTGCAGCATTAATCTCACCTTCCACGCAACAGCTGTAAAACGTAACTACATTAGATGCAACAAAACCAGTTTACTTCGATAAGATTGCCAACATCCACATAATACAAGACGAATGGAAGATTATCGTATTCTACAATATAACCGCTTACAAGCAGAGCCTGAGCAATATCGAAAGCTACGTAAGTCAGATTAGCAGAGTGTGCTCCACAGAACCAACTTTTGTCTCAATTGCTTCTCAATTACAACACGAAGTAACTGAATTAAAACACAATGATAGACTACTTCAATCAGAACACGAAAACAGAAGAAAAAGAGGTCTAATAGATGGCGTTGGATATCTCGCAAACTCCTTATTTGGAGTGTTAGATGAGCGCTTTGCCGAACAATACAAACATGACATCCGACACCTACAACAAAACGAAAATCATTTAAAAACGTTATACAAGCAGCAAACATCAATCATTGAAGGGGAATACAACGTACTGAAGCGGAACGAGGAAGTGATGAACAAGCAATACCGACTCATAAACAAACAAATACATGATCTGAAAACTGAGGAAGCTTGGCTCGAAAAACAACAACAAAGGGACATGTATGTCACGACGTGGACTCTGGCGGCAACAGTCATCATCTCTAGCCTACATCGAATCCAAGATGCCCTAATAGATATGGTAACAGATCTGCGCAACGGAAGAGTGGACGTGCGTCTGCTAGGCCCGTCGGAGCTACTGAAACAACTACATATAATTACTAGCCAGTTACCTAGCGACATGTCTCGACCTAACTTTAGCAACGAACAAAGCCTCAGAAATATATACAAAGTGCTTCGTGTACACTCAAGATTAACAGACGAATTTTTGATATTTGAAGTCAAGCTGCCGCTCCTTAACATTGATCAATACGAACTACACCGCATCATCCCAATTCCACAGAAAAGAAATTTGAGCTCGCTATCCGTAATACCCACTTCAGAATATGTGGCTATTAATCTACGGAAGGATATGTTTATCACAATGCACCCAAATCAGCTACAAACATGCTTAGCAATTAACGAAGCTCATTATTTATGTCCGCTAAGACAACCTATTTATAACATGAAAGGCACCGAAGCCCTGCGAAGCACAAATTATAAACAATGATAATTTAACGCAGTGTAAAACAGAGATAACAGCGGCGTGTGGCGACAAATGGATAAAGTTACACAATGGTGGCGCGTGGCTATTCTCATGTTGCCAGGAATGCGCAGTACGCATATTCTGCACAGCCGGCATTACGTCGAAGTCACTACAAGGAGTTGGCCTTATTACACTAGGTCAGGGATGCCTACTCAAGCATGACACATTCACAATACCTGCGCATCTCAGCCTTCAAAGCACTCTAATGAAAACAAATGAAAACGATGTGAAAATTATAGTGCCACCACTTCCTGAAATCAACAATTTTATCAGCAATGCTTCAACCCGCATCATCACTTCACAAGCCCATAATGAGATGCTGCGCGAGCTAAAACAGAAGATCGACATTGTGAAGAAACAACAAGAAGAAGATATTGCCAACACTGACAATGCCACCCCTCACGACATTCTTCAATATACATTGATCTACATAATAGTATCAATGGGTGTAGCATGGTTTATTTACAAAGGAGTACAGAAGATCAAGGCAAGATGTCTGCAACTGCATCGTGATCCAGCTCCGCGAACATGAGAGATGACTGGTCCGTGCTACGAAATGCAAGCAGTAAAAGATGAGACTCCGAGTACCACTGCGCAGCGACGATCTACAATGAACGCCGCCACATCTCCTATGATGACCAGAGAGACTCGTACATTTTAGGGAGATGTTAATCTGTTCATATTTTAGTTAAGGAATATTTTATACATAAGTCTTAAGTGCATTATGTTTTATCTTTTCTTAAGTTGGCAGCATGTACAAGCCAGCTGTACATTGATGGCAAATAGGTATCTAAAATTACGCGTACGCAGCTCGACTGCTCGCGCCTCCTATTACCTAATTACATGTTTTTTATACAATATTTTTTAGTGTCAATAAACCACTCAAACAATACATACGCTCTTATATTTCTTATCAATATTAATAGCTATATCCTAACAATCTACAATTAACATACTTCCACGGACAAACAGCTCGTTCATGCTCCATTCCATAAACAAGTATTTTCTTATACGGGTAACACAGTAACCATACTTGGACAGTGTATATTAAACGTCGATTATAAAAACAGAAAATATAAAATCAAATTTGTTGTAGCCGACATGAATTGTCAAAATATTTTAGGTTTGGACACCTGTGTGAAGTTAGGAGCTATTCAACGGGTGGATGTCTTAAACTTGAATGATTATAAATCTCTATTTAAAGATTTAGGAGAATTACCAGGCAAACATGATATAATAGTAGATCCAAATGTACCAGCCGTAATATGTCCAGTACGTAGAATACAATTGGGCGTGCGAGATAAGTTGCGCGATGAGTTAGTTAGAATGGAGCAACTAGGAGTAGTAAGAAAAGTCAGTCATCCGACCCCTTGGGTGAACGCTATAGTTATAGCGGCTAAGAAAAATGGTGACATTCGTGTATGCTTGGATCCGTTGCACTTGAATAGCGCGGTGCGGCGCGCGCACTTCGTGCTGCCGACGGTCAGCGAGCTGGCAGCGCGGCTGTGCGGCGCGCGCTACTTCAGCGTGCTAGACGCACGCTGCGGGTTTTGGATGCTCAAGCTCAGTGACGCCAGCGCCGACCTGTGTACCTTCAATACGCCATTCGGTAGGTACTAGTTTTTACGGCTGCCTTATGGAATAAGTTGTGCGCCGGAAATGTTCCATGCGAAGGTAAGGCAATACTTAGAGGACTTGGAGGGCACCGACTCTTTTATTGACGATATAATTGTCTGGGGATCCACGAAAGACGAGCATGATCAACGGCTACAAAGGTTATTGCAGAGGGCTAAGGACATCGGCATCAGATTTAACAAAGAAAAATGCAAATTCGCGGTCACGGAGATAAAATACCTAGGACACGTGTTCGATCAACGTGGTATGAGACCGGACGAGGATAAAATAAAAGCCATAATAGGTATGCCCGATCCAGAGGATAGGCGGGCTTTGGAGCGGTTTTTAGGCGTAGTCAAAGTCAAAGTCAAAGTCAAAATATTTTATTCAGATTAGGCTTACAGGTAGTACTTATGAATGTCAGAAATTTTACCACTTAGTAGTTAATTATTTGTCCAAGTTCATACCGAACTATTCGCAGGACGTCAAAATTTGAGAGATCTATTAAAAAAGATGAGGAATGGACATGGGATACACAACACTTAGAAGCGGTAAGAATTAAAAAAAATAAAATTTCAAAAGCGCCGGTGCTAGCCCTATACAGCGAGAAGCAGCCGCTGGTGGTTTCGGTGGACGCCAGCGCCGCGGCGCTAGGCGCCGTGCTGCTGCAGGCCGGCTGCCCGGTCGAGTTTGCCTCGCGCACGCTCATCGACACTCAGCGGCGATATGCGCAAATAGACAAAAGAAATGTTGGCGATCGTCTTTGCTTGCGAACGATTTCATCAGTACATATTCGGTAGACGTCACGTCACCGTGCAAACCGATCACAAACCGCTCGAAGCTATTTAAAAAAAATCATTGTTATCAGTGCCCGCCCGGCTCCAGCGTATGAGGTTGCGCCTACAGAACTACAATTTCCAGGTAACGTACTCGCCGGGCAAATATATGTATATAGCTGATACGCTATCGCGTGCAGCTTTATCGGACTTGATGCACGAGCGGATGAACGAGGATATGGAGACGCAGACGTGTTTTATGTTAAGAAATGTGCAGTTTAGCGACAAGAAACTAAAAATGGTATAGCAACACGTCGAGAGGAATAGTTTAAGTCAGAAGCTCATGGTGTACATTAAGAACGGATGGCCAAAATGCAAGTACGAAGTTGATAACGATATCAAAATTTATTGGCCATATCGAGAGTGCATGTATTTTGAAGACGGCATTGTTTTAAAGAGCAATAAGGTATTTATTCCGAAGGCGTTACGCGCGGAAATGTTAGAACGTATCCATGAAGGGCACCTAGGTATCGACCGGTGCAAGCGACGTGCGCGTGACGTCATGTTCTGGCCGGGCATGTCGAGGGACGTGGAGAGCGCGGTACGCGCTTGCGAGGCGTGCGCGCTGCTTGCGCCGGCGCCGCCGCCCGAGCCGCTCATGCCGCACGAGGTGCCCGACGAACCATGGTGTAAAGTTGGATCAGATATTTTTGAGTTGAACAAAAAATATTATCTGATCCTCGTAGACTACTTCTCAAACTATGTCGAAGTAAATCAATTAAATTCCATAAACAGCCGGTGTGTGATAATAGCTATAAAGGAACAATTCGCGAGGCATGGAATTCCCATAGAATTAATTACGGACAACGGACCGGCGTATTCTTCAATAGAATTTAAAAGATTCGTAACAAGATGGGATATTGCTCATATCACATTATCACCGCTGTACGCAAGGTCTAACGGGAAGAGTGAGCGGACTATATGTGGGAGATAAAATAGAAACACAGCAATGAAATCAATAATTACCATTTATTTAATTTAAAACAAAGAATAAGTAGAGCAATAAGTCATGTAAGAGCAACACATATGAGCTAACATATGAGGTAGCTATTAGCTGAACAAACACACCATAGAATTTTATTACAATCAAATAGCGAGTGTAGCAGATTAACTAACAACCTTATAACCTTATTATTTATAATTTAGTTACGAACAGAGATATAGTTTACCTGACAACAAGGAACGTTCGAAGCGTTGTACCGTCCTCGACCACAGCTCGATAAAGAATGACCGGTGCCTTGTGGAAAGCAGGTATTTATACTACTGCACAAACAAGTGACGTCAAGGGAAAGATATCGTCTTAGGGCAGGTAAACGAGTTGTTTGTACTAGAGTGGAAGTAATAACTTTAAATGATTAAAATGTGCAATAAAATACGCTTTTCTCCCACACGGCCATTCTGACGAGCAGCCGGTACAACGGCTCGCGAATATCTCTTAAATTTCAGGATTATCCTTAATCATACAAGTATTATACATTATACTACTTATACTACAATGGTATTCATTAAGTAGCCTCGGTAAACACCATTCATATGGCATGGCTTAGAAGTACTCATTCGCCTCGGTAAAAACCAATCAACATGGCACGGCTTAAAAGTACTAAGTGGCCTCGGTAAATAAAACCAACCAATGTGGTACAGCCAAAAATAATAGCACAGATAGGTAACTTATTACTCAGCATAAATCCAGACGTCTGGCCAGGAGTCAAGCGATATACTGGGCGATAAGCACGCCAAGAAAAGAAAAATCAACAAACGTCATTTTTTTTAGCATAATGTATCTAATGAATTAGTAAGTTCACGACCCATGATAGGTGAAATAAGTCTCAAATTATCGTGAGAGACTTATAAATCATTTCCAGTATTATGGACTCTTACAGTATATCTGTCATTTTCATGAATTTCAGTAATGACACAGGGACCTTTATACTTGCTGTCGAGCTTTGTGATGTTTCTTGGGTTTTGCTTTACCAAAACAATGTCACCAACTTTAAATGGAGTGACCCTTGCTTTAGTTTTATTGTACAGTTCTTTTTGTTTTATTGCGCGTTCATCAAGTCTTAGCTTAGCTACATGTCGACAAGCATCTAGGTCCCAGCGTTCAATGTCGGTCATGAGAGCAGAGATGGCAGGAGGTGATCGATTGCAACCAATGAGTAGCTGGAATGGGGTCTGTCCGGTACTTTTATTAAAAGAGCAATTGATTGCCAGTTGAACCTCACCGACAGCATCCTTCCAGCTTCTCCTGGCAGTGTTCTCGACAACCGTGAAACAATCTGTCAGGACTTTCATTAGTCGTTCGACTTGACCATTGGTATGACTAACACCACTAGCTATAAAATGTAGTTCAATTGACCTACGTTCGCAGAAATTACGTAATTCTTTGCCTGTGTGTGATGCCGCTTGATCACAAATAATTCGTTTGGGAGTGCCGAAGTTATAAATAAGGTCTTTTAAGCAATTCACAGTAGCAGCCGCCGTGAGATTTGTTACAGGCTTTATGAGACAGTATTTTGTGAACGCGTCAACAAATACGACAGCGTACTGTTTTTTAAGTTTGTTTCCACTTAATTTCCCCGTAGTATCCATATGAACCGTGTGAAATGGTACAGGGGTCTTATCGATAGGATGTAAGGAGATTTGACGGAAGCCAGATTGACTCTTATTTACTTTACAAATGTAGACCCGTAGCGCTGAATTATTTTGAGGGCAAAACCTTCAAGAATTCTAATGTTTGATAAAATCTTGTCTGTGGATACATTTGCATATAAACAAAATACATTTGCGTTTTTGTGTCACATCCCGATTGTGCATTTTTAGAAATTTGATTATTTGTAGTGGATATAAACAATTCAAATCAAAGCTGACAAAATTGATTTAGAGTTCAAAGATTTAATGGTTTTGTATTTTAAATAGCCTGTCTAGTGTACAAACCTAGTTTGTGTCATCTTCGTCCAGCGAAAACTGACTTGGGGTCAGTACATTAAAAACTTCGACAAAAAAAATTACAATTCCAAAAACTAGTACCATATACCTCAGATCACTTAAATATCTCTATTAAATAAATTTGTGCCAAATTAAAACACGAACTTTTAATATTTCAGATTTTTTTGCTTCTCCAAGCTATAAATACTTAAAAAGAATATTACAATTATTAGAATTTACATATCCAATATCATAAATGCATAAAAGATGGACACTGGACTGTGAATTTGTGTCATTTTCTTGCATGATATATTAATGAAAATAAAAACAAAAAAGTCAGCGGTCGAAGCGAGTAGGAGCGAGCGAGAGGTGGCGGCAACCGGCAGCGGGGCGCGGGCGGCGCGACATTCGGTCCGTCTCGATCGGGTACTATACTTACTATTTACAAACGAACACGCGCGGCGCCTTCGTTCGGGTTGGCATGATTTCTTCGCGAAGCGATAATTTAATGAGCTGAATTACATTCCCTTTTTAACCGACTTCAAAAAAAGGAGGAAGTTTATGTATGTTCACGGATTACTCGAAGACGGCTAGACCGATTTGACAAATTCCTTCTTTATTTGAAAGGGTATACTTCCAAATTGGTCTCACTGCCACCAAGTTTGGATCTGATGATGGGATCTTAGGGGAATCGAGGGAACTCTTCTAAAATGGTATGCACACCTGTAGCGATTTGGATATTTTAGATAGTAACTTGTGCTTTTGCTCTCAGAAAACACCATTTGGTGAAGTGGAATTGATGATAAAGACCACACACGGTCACCGGAACTACTCAATAATAAGTATTTCACAGGTGGCGATACGGTTTTTTAAATATAGTTGCTTAGCAGTTTAAGCTCATTGCAAGGCATATGGTAAAGTGGAGCTGATGTTGAAGTACCAGGAGAACTCCTCAACAATTATCGCCCCAGCATTGGGAAAAGCAATATTTTGTAAAAGGTGGTGAGCAATTTACATTAAATATGCAATTGTAACTTAGACAAATAAACCGTCCCACTAAAAAGCGAGAAAAAAAAATTGAAATCAAATTTAAAATGCTAAATAATGAATGACAACACAAAGAAAAATCAGGGTAATGGCAGGATTCGAACCTGCAACATCAGCATTCCGTGCCTTGCGTATTCCAGTTTAAAAAAAACGTGAGTAATCCGTTTTATTAATATGTTATTCTCTGCTCTTCAGTTTTTTTGGTTGTTTTTTACTTATACCGCTTTTTGATATGTTGGTTTGTTCCCGTCGAGTCACACTCTCAACCGTCACACTGTGACTCGTTGGGAATATTTTTACTAAAAAGAATCCCAACCAGTCACACTGTTACTAGATGGGACAGTATTTAATATTTATTCCCAACGAGTCACACCCATTGTGACTCGTTGGGAATACTCTTTTCAAATTAAATTTAAAATGCTATATATAATGAATGTCAACAAAAAGAAAAATTAGGGTAACCTGCCATTACCCTAATTTTTATTTGTAGCATTTTAAATTTAATTTGAATGTATATAAAAAAATACAAAAAGAAAATCGAAAAAATTAAAAAATAAATAATTTCGATTACAATAATACTCTTGTCTTCAAAACATC
The DNA here is from genome assembly GCA_963691745.1 of Ditula angustiorana. Taxonomy (NCBI): domain Eukaryota; kingdom Metazoa; phylum Arthropoda; class Insecta; order Lepidoptera; family Tortricidae; genus Ditula; species Ditula angustiorana. Next base: position 16,079,533 of record OY829471.1, read on the forward strand.
CCAAGTAGTCACAGTGTTACTAGATGGGACAACATTTAGTATTTATTCCCAACGAGTCACACCCGCAACTGTCACACTGTGACTCGTTGGGAACAATTCTTGCTGCAAAAAATCCCAACCAGTTACACTGTTACTAGATGGGACATTTTTTTATATTTGTTCCCAACGAGTCACACCCGCAACTATGACGCTGTGACTCGTTGGGAACAACTCTGGCTGCAAAAATCCCAACCAGTCACACTGTTACTAGATTGGACATTTTTTATATTTGTTCCCAAGGAGTCCTACCCGCAACTGTCACACTGTGACTCGTTAGGAACACTTTTTGCTACAATAAATCATTACCTAATAGTAGATTGTGAAAAGACAAATCAAACAACGACGAACTGTTACCAGAAAAGTACGTTAGGTTAGGTTTGAACCGCATCACCAACAGAAACGAACTGCTACCAGAAAAGTAGGTAAGGTTAGGTTTGAACCGCGTCCCCAACAGATACGAACTGCTACCAGTAAAGTAGGTTAGGTTAGGTTAGAACTGCGATCCCAACAGAAATAAATTGCTACCAGAAAATTAGGTTAGGTTGGGTTAGAACTGCGACTCTTACAAAAAGTAGGTTAGGTTAGAAAGGAATTGCTGCTAGGAAAATAGGTTATTTTAGGTGAGTACTGTCATTTCAGTCTTATTTCATCACCAAACTTATATGATTGTTAGAAACAAATAAAATTAACTGTCTGGTCGAATAACAGTGAAAATTGATTGGAAATTCGATACTAAGATACCTTTCTATAGTTACAGTGTGACAGTTACGGCTGTGACTCGTTGGGAACAAATATGAAATATTAACCCCTCTAGTAACAGCATGGTTGGGATTTTTACAGCAAGAATTGTTCCCTACGAGTCACAACGTGACACTTGCGGGTGTGACTCGTTGGGAACAAATATAAAAAATGACCCATCTAGTAACAGTGTGACTGGTTGGGATTTTTTGTAGCAAAAAGTATTCCCAACGAGTCACAGTGGGTGTGACTCGTTGAGAATAAATATCAAATACTATCCCATCTAGTAACAGTGTGACTGGTTGGGATTTTTTAGCAAAAATATTTCCAACGAGTCACAGTGTGACAGTTGAGGTTGTAACTCGTTAGGAACAAAGGCTTAAATATGCCAATCGTTGTTTTCAAGGTATTAACAGTGGTAAGAGGTAAAAACAATTTGTGGATCATAATACAATATTTTTATTTTTATAATAATATATAAAGCACAAAATAATCGTAAGCCTTAAAAGTTACAATTTGTTGTTACATAAGAAATCTTTTTTAGGTCCGTGTTACAAACACTTCAATTCTTTTACACATAATATAATTTTACCACCGTCGCCGTCGCCGTAATAATTGTTAATTTTCATAATTGTAGTTTTTATGGGATCACTTTCATTCCCATTTTTTTCTGAATTTTGAAAGTCAGACATTGATACACTTATTCTTTGTGTTCATACTTGTCGGTAATGATCATAAAAATTAGAGGCCGTCATTGCTAATATTTTTTTCTAAAATCACTTTTAGTCTTGAACACTAATTTAAAATTACACAAAACAATCACATACTATCTATGACAATGTCAAAAAACTTTTAAGAACTAAATCACAGTAAACCATTATTTTAAAACCTATAAAGTTTTAGGGCATTTTCATAAACTATTAATATCTACATAATTATACATAATCTTAATATGTCGTGTATCACATATTTTAATATCTTCACTATTTATGCCAATAAATTTGACACTACAATCATTTTCATTATTTTTATATTCTTTACTACTAATGTACAATTTTTTACCAGCTTTAATAGATTTATTAATAACAAACAACTCAATATTTAAATAAGATACCTACATGATTAGTAATATAGGTACAAATTTGTATCAGCCTTAGGAGATTATTATTTGTAATACCTTGTACTTGTAACAATTTGTAATAATATTATTTGTAACCTAATACTTTAATTTTTAATTATCTATCTATATATATAAAATGATAAACTGACTGACTGACTGACTGGGTGATATATCAACGCACAGCCTAAACCGCTGGACCTAGAGACTTGAAATTTTCAACATAGATACCTTATACGGTGTAAGCATCCACTAAGGAAGGATTTTTGGAAATTCCTCCCCTAAAGGGGTAAAAGAGGGGATGAAAGTTTGTATGAAAGTCCGTCAGTTTTGAAGTTACGATTATCAAATTTTGTATGTAGGCTGATGATTGAAAATAAGTTTATACCTGTTTCAGGATTTTTGATAATTCCAACCCTAAAGGGATGAAAAGGGGGATGAAATTGTGTATGGAAAGTCCTTCATTCCCTAAGTAAAAATCACTTAATTTATTACTTAGGCTTATGGTTGGAAAGTAACGCAACGGAAATCAGGTTTGTTGGAATTTCAACTCTTATGGGGGTAAAAAGGGGGATGAAATTTTGTATTTAAATTGACAATTCACTAAATTTCGTTTTCAAAGTAAAAATAATGTACACGAGTATCGTGTTATTTACTATGCCTCTACTGCCGCCCGGCTGTGCGTCTGTCTATCTGTCTGCCATGCCCAAACATGTCCTGACAGATTGGCGATCATCGCCCCGTCGCAACTACTAAAGCTAGAAAACTGAAATTTCGAATATAGTTTTGTTTTATAACGTAGGCATCCGATAAGAAAGGACTTTTAGAAATTTTGATTCTAAAGGGGGGAACTAGGTGGGGATCGAACTTTGTATGAAATCTTGGTTCTTCGAAGTTAGAAACATAATAATTAAATTTGAATTAGAGCTACTGACCATATATAAATTAAATTGTGCTGCATGGTTTTTGGATTTTTAAGGGGGGGGGGGGGGGATGTAGCGGGAGGATGAGAGTTTGTATGGGGGCAGCTTATTTTAAAGATAAGAACTTAAAATTTTAAAGTTTACTACTTTCGTAAATAAATAATGAAATGTTTTGGATTTTTGCATTTTAAGGGGGTGAAACAAAAGGTAAAAGTTTATTTGGAGGTATCTTTTTTTTTATAACTTGAAAGTTTTAATTATACTCATCATAAATAAATAGTGACGTGCTACTGGGGTTTTGGATCTTCCCATAGGGGGAGAAACGGGGGGTGAAAAAAGGGGGAAAACGGGGAAGAAAGTTTGGTGGTTTTTTAATGATGAGAACTTGAAAATTGGAATTGTATTCATAATAAATAAATAATGACGCGTTTCACCAACTTTTGATATCAATATTAATAGGTACGTACTTCGATTCTTTTGGATGCCTATATGTAGATTTAGATAACCTACACTACACGATTATGTGCTCTAAAATTTGGTGCATGTAGTGCTGTTGCAAAAAAATATTATAAAAAGGATTATGTGGTGAAAGAAAAATTCCTACATATTAAGCTGTACATATACAGTTCTGATCTTTTTTATGGAATAGGTAGAAAAACGAGCATGTGAGTACCAGATAGGCAGGCCGCCCTCGGAAACTAACGTTTTCAAAAGAATCGCCGATCCGTTGTCCACCTTTAGGTCCCCCCCCTCCCTGTGGGCCTCCTGGATCTTTCACTCACTGTCCGATATGGGTATTGGACAGTGAGTGCAAGAGAAGCAATTACTTCTCGTCGGCATTCTGTGAGAGTGAGATACTACCCCGGTCGGACCAGCACACTCCTACTACAACCGTAACTGGCTGCAGTGTGGCTCTAACACTCCAAATCATCTCTTAATGCCTTGGCTGCCTCAGTTGAAATTTGAAAGGGGTGGAACGGGGGGTAAAAGTTTGAATGCAGGTATCGTTTTTTTAAAATAGGAACTTCAACAATTGAATTACAGCTACTTATCATAAATAAATAATGACGTATTTCAGGATTTTTGGATTTTCACATTTGAAGAGGATAAAGCGGAGGGTGAAAATTTAAGACAGGGTGAAAGCGTTTATTATGTCTGTTTGTAAAGAAAAATGTGTCGTTTGATTCCTGTAGGCTACGCGAGCGAAGCCGCGGGCATAAGCTATCATTAATAAATAATAAAGTGTTTTTGGATTTCTGCATGTTAAGGGGGAGAAACATGAGGTAAAAGTTTATTTGGTGGTATTTTTTTTTAAATAGGAACTTGATTTTTTAATTTCTTTCATCATAAATTAATAGTTACGTGTTACTGGGGTTTTAGCTTTTCACATAGGGGGAGAAACGGAGAGTGATAATTACTTTCTGGGCAACGGTTTTTTAAAGGTAGTGAAACGAGGAGCGAAAGTTTTTATGGATGCATCGGTTATTTAAAGATATAAACATAAATATTAGAATTCTTGCCTCTCATCATGAGAAAGAAATAATGAGGTGTTTGAGAGTCTTTAGATTTCACATTTCATTTCAGGTGGGGAAATAGGGGGGAAGAGGAGGAACTTTAAAGTTTTAATTAGAGCTACAGAGCACAAATAAATAATAATGTGTTTCAAGGCTTTTAGATTCAAGAGGGAAAACCGGGAAGAAAGTTTATATGGGTGGCGGTTTTTTTAATGATGAGAATTTGGAAATTGGAATTGTTTTTTTCAGCGTTTTTGGATCTTTAGATTTTAAGGAGGAGGGAAACGGGCAGGCGCGGGGGGGTCGGCATGGCGTTGAAAGTATGTGTACATAGGTGTATAATTTTTTGAAAATTGGAATTGTAGCTGCTCTCATTATAAATAAATAAAGACGTATCTCAAGCTTTTGAATTTTCAAATTTGAAGTGGGCAAAACGGGGGGTGAAAATTTGAGAGAGGGTGAAATTGCTTATAATATTTGTTTGTAAAGAAAAATGTGTCATTGGATTCTTATAGGCCACGCGGGCGAAGCCGCGGGCAAAAGCTAGTTTATTATAAAGTGTCGTTAATCAGTCTCATTTGTAAAGCGAACTTAGTTAAAATTTCGGCACGGTCCTTAAAACAGTCTACTTTTCCGTCATCGCTAGCAATGCTCGAGTCAATGAACTGTAATATTCCTTTTCTTTAACGATCACAATATTTACGTCCAGTATGAGCCCACATACAACACATTTATTACTTTCAACTTCCATTTTAGTATTTCACAGCTTCATATTTAATTCACAACGCGGCCACATTGCACTTCGCACTTGTCGCAACTCGCAATCGAATGTTAACAAATAGCAGGCACGCGGCCTCGCCGCACCCCGCCCCCCGTTCCCCGCGCGTGTATGCTTTCTCCGTCCTTCGCGCTAAAAACTTTTCGTCTTTCAACTGTATCTTAATAATAAGATTTCATGAATAAAAACGACACAAATTGCGAATAGTGTTTCGTTACACCGTAATAATAATAAAGACATAAACTCTAATAACTTGAATTTTCTTTTGTGACTTTTACAGGGTGTTTTACAAAACAAAATAAGTAGCTAGAAACACCATGGATGAATTCGACACAGAATACTTTGTACAACAGATATCATTGACCTAAAACATCTAACACTTATTTGACCAATTGTAATATTCTTTCAGAGCTACTAAGGCGACATCTTAGGTAGTGGCTAAATAACTGTATTCCCATCGACAGCGATGACACAAAAGGCTCATGTACGTCGGTTACAACTTCGTCATCATCATGAAAGTAAAATTTTTATCTCTAATTTTCTTTTCATCCGATATTGTTAGAAAAGACAAAAACCTGAATTACTACTTTTGCACAACCCTAAACTGACACAAACTCATGTGTTAGGTTAAGTAAATGGTCAAGCAACTATATACGAAAAAAAGCTAACATTAGTATTTTTGAAACCTCAAAACCCAGCGCTACGCGTCTAAAAAGAACTGCCAGGGAGTGGAGCTAGATCCGCATATGCCTCAAAGCGTTTTCCTAATAAAATCAGTCTGTCAATGGTTTGTATGTCATTGACTGCTAATAAGTGTGCATAAGCCGGCAATAAATTATGCTTTATGACTTCAATAAGGCTGCTCTCCAACAGTGGGGTAGCGAGCCTTGAATTCATAGTTTGCATTTCCAAGATATAGAAATTTAAAGACTGTCCCGCAGTCTGTTTGTGCTCCCTAAGGGTTTTCTCTAAAACAAAGTCGCTGTCGATAGACGTGAAGAATGATCTGAACTTAGTTTGCAAGTCTAATAGTGTGACGGTAGAATCACGAATCTGACGATAATAGTCTAAGGCTTTACCACTTAATAAGTCCGCGAAACATTTTACTACTCGGCTTTCCGAAATATCCCTGCTAAGCATGTAATCATCAATTCGCAAGAAGAAGTCCACTATATCTGACTCTCCTGTAAATTTTAAGTTCCATGACTTTAAACTTTCCTCACGAATTACATGTAAGACCTTGTCCTTGGTATCAGCTGGTAGCGTATGACTTGTCTGGGGTTGGTCTGTATGAGATGTATGGAATGCTTCCGGTTTTGGTTTTCGCTTAATAGTGACATGCTCGCTGTCTGACAGCTGCATATCAGCATCATCATCACCCTCGACACTATCATGAAATTGTTCATGTTTCGACATTGCTACTAAATGCCACTATCTATGTGAACGGGAACAATCAATCAGCGTATGCTAGTGAATATTATAAATTATTGCAAAAGACACTAATTTTCACTTAGTGATTAGCGTTTGCTAGAAATATTTAATTATTGTACAAACTGTTAATGAGTTTGTATTAAAAAAATTATTAATGATGGCTAGTTATACTATGCTATTACCATAGTATATGCCGTAGAATATATTATTAATTATTATATAGCATACGCTTTCTGGTTGCCCACACAATATACCATAGATATAATACAGTGTTACAAAATTCCTAGGGAGTTTCACTTAAAGTAAATGTTTGCAAGAACATATATTCCACACAAATTCCACAGCAGGTGTATTAAACAATTGAAATTAATTCGGGCGCCATCTGTCGTGTATAAAACATAAGAGTATTAAGGTATATGAAAAATAAGGGAATGAAGGTAATGTTTGGTGAAGCAGTGGCCTAGATCTGCGGGAGGCGCAGCTAGAGTAAATAGAAGGTTTATGACACGACGGGTTATTTATAAGTTTAAGTTTTAAGTATAAAGAAAGGTTGCTGGATAGTTCTCGGTATTGCACCAACTTTTGTAGTACAAGGTCCTCTTGCAAAGGTTCCTGCTGGGGGATTTATTTGGAATTAAAATGCGGAAATATTAATAACAACTTTAGCTATTTATTCAAGTGAACGCGACATGGCGGCTCGGTCCCGCAGTGGAACAATGCAGTTCTTAACGCTAAATTAGGCTAACGATGACCGGCGGGCTCGGGCCCGTATAACGCGAGAGGAACGAGAGGATGACGCGCACTGACTCTAAGATTTACTGGCCAGCAAAAGTAAAAGAAAGTCTTACTCACGGTACCGTGTTTTCGATCGTCTCTTGCCTGAATGCCGTAGCGGAAGTTAGGCGCTCCGCTCATTAACTCCTGGGCCGGCCTACAACGTGAAGCTATCCGTTAGCTCTGCACGGAGGCACGGGCGTGGGAAGGTCGAGTGAAGCTGAGTGGCTCTCGACGAGGCGCCGCCAACGGCGCGACGAGGAGCCGTGACGCTTGTGGCACGAGGAGAAACGCGACGACCCGACGGTACCCTTGGCATCGCCCCACGGCTGCACAGCGCGTGGGACACGGAAAACCGGCCTACGGGACGGGGCCCCGCAGCAGCGACGTCAACCACTGTGACTCGTTGGCCTCGCGCCGATGCGCAAGATTATGCGTAAAGGAAGAACGAAGATCGCACCTTGGCGAATACACTGCACATCCGAGCGGTGAAACGAATGGAGGAACACTCCCGCACTCAGTAAACTTCACATTAAAAGTTAACGTAAATTAAACTGGGAAATTAAATTAACAAAATAACGGGCGCATGCCCGAAGCGCGGCTTAACACATAAAGAAAGCGTCCGGCGAAGGACGCCGACGCAAGTTTTCAGGAGAAAACCAAAAACATGAGTGTTGGCGTGATTTGCGCGGGTGGAAAATCTGGCGCAGGGCAGCGTGTGCACGCTTCCGAAGTTCACGGCCCACTGACTGTCAAAACCTAACTAGTCAAGTGGCTAAACTGATACCACAGACGCATAATATCGATCTCTCTTGCGAATCGATAACAATTTATAAAGTTAATTCTTTACCAATTCAATTCTAAAAGATGCGTTGGGCTTTCCCATTAATGAATATACAAGTATATCCTTAAACAGACGTCCCACTACGGAGTAATTAATTATTTTGTGTAAAGACGATAACTTGACGTACCCGTCACAGCACTAGCTTGCAAAATGTTTTATTTAGCTACCTACCTAAACTAATTTTTCTAAATTGTTTTCACAATATGCTGAAATGATATTATATCCTGAAAGAGCATGCTTTGAGGATTCTAAAGATGTATTTCTTTCCTAATTCGGTTCAGGGGTTGTCGAGTAATGGAGCCATACATTTCACCAACATTGTTGCGTGTTTATAACGTATTTGTAGCTTTGTGAAGGCATACTATATTATTGTATTATTTGTTTCGTATTGCTGTAAGCCTAAATAACGAGGATTAGCGTTGGTGCATGATTCCCTATAGTATTAATGGTATTCGTTGTTGACTTAACCTATATGTACCAAAACGAATACTACATCTTGTAGGGGGCGTAGATGTGGCTGTAGTTAAGCTAGTGTACCTGAATAAGTTGTCCAATTGTCGTGGTTGCTGTAGTCCCGGACTTCTATGTCCTCCGGTGTGCTATGCACCTTCTCAATTCACTGGTTAGACCCGCTTGTGGGAAGCCAATGAACCGATTGCCAACACACCAGAATCGCACAAAAATCCAGAATCCGGTTCGAAGGACCAAAATGAACGAGCTGTTTGCCCGTGGAAGTATGTTAATTGTAGATTGTTAGGATATAGCTATTAATATTGATAAGAAACATAAGAGCGTATGTATTGTTTGAGTGGTTTATTGACACTAAAAAATATTGTATAAAAAACATGTAATTAGGTAATAGAAGGCGCGAGCAGTCGAGCTGCGTACGCGTAATTTTAGATACCTATTTGCCATCAATGTACAGCTGGCTTGTACAGAGCAAGATCAACAATACTGAGCCCCATCATTATATACTGAGACTTAGACAGAATATTCAACATGGACCCTGAATCTAATTTAAAATTAATGCGCTTACCGTTAAAATACAAAGACTCATTCCATTCCTTAGTTACCTCTTTTCCGCTATATTTCAACTCGTTGTTTATCACGCTAACATACAACGTATTCACATAAAGTTCATCCTCATCCGAATGGACCGCGTACTCCGCAACAGACACGTAGTCCACCCTATCACCTTTGGCCTTCTTGACGCACCCTTTAGCGTAGTGACCGCGCTTATCACACACATAACACATCGCGTTGGCCGCCGGGCAGAAGTCGGCGTCGCAGTAAGGGCTGCCGCAGCGTGCAGACGGCGCGGTGCGCGGCGCCCGGCGCGCACGCCCCGCCGGCCGCGCCCACTGCGCCAGCGCGCCGCGCCCGGCCGCCCACCGACCGCGTCCACCAACGCACTCGATGATGTCGAAGCCTGGGCCTGTTCGATCTGCCGACCTTCTTCTGTAGAAATTTCATGCGCTTCACAGACCTGGATTGCCTTTGCGAGCGTCAGACCGTCCGTCCGGAGCAGGCGGTCCCTTACGACATTGCTTGAAATACCGCATACCACTCGATCACGTATGAGGCCGTCACACAGCAGCTCGAACTCGCACCCTTAACTCAGCAGTTTTAATGCCGTCACATATTGGCTGACAGTTTCCCCGGCGTTCTGATTGCGCGTAAAAAACTTGAAGCGCAACATCGTAACATTCACCTTAGTACCGAAATGGTCAAATCATTAATAGATTCAGGCGTTACTTTGCGGAGGTCCATATCAACAAACTGGCAGCGGAGTAGCAAGGTAATTTGATCCAGTTTGTTTACCGAAATGGTCGTCAAATTTTTTTTTAACACACTCAATATCGTCAGCACTTTCGTCCTTTGCATAGGTAAATGTGGAAAATATCTCATATCCCTCCGCGCCGATGAGGTTGACCAGCAGACTAGCTTGTACATCCTTCGCCTCTTTGTACACCTCCGATGCTTTTAGAAACACCGAGAACTGTTTCCACCATTTTTCCATGCGTTGGCGCGCACGGCTGCGCTGCTCTCGACATTTAATTCCGGCGGAGAACGTGCGTGCTCCATATTATGCGTTACTCACTAACCAACGAATACTGCACTTTATAATAACTTTATAATAAATACTTTTCACAAAGCTAAAGCGCGTTTAATATTTTTATCTACACACATATCATAAAGGCTAAATAACGCGTTCAAAAACCCTAGGAAATGACCAGCATTATTACAACCAATGTTATTATAAGAATTTTCTTGTCTGTGGTGGTAGGTAAAATCTGTTCTTTATTGGTCATCACATTACGGATATCTTGTGACTGCTCGTGACGTTATGAATTTAAATTTGGAACAGCTGTTAAAATTCAAGTTGGTCTCTATTCTAGTATCCACAGATATTAAAACAGTTATCAATACGAAACGTCAACTCAGTATGATTTTTTAATTTAAACGCACGACATTTGATCTCGAGTGACATGAAAATAGCAACTTCATTCGTTCGTCTATGGTTTAAAAAAAATTTTCGTCCTGACGGATAGATCGAATCACAGAGTACTTTTTTAATATACATGGCCGCCATTAGTTGTCATTCTTTTTAGGTTTTTTGCTGTTACGATTTTTTGCAGTTATGATATGTGTGTAGATAAAGTAATGTATGCAACTGTATATAATTAGGCCTTAAAACACTCGTGTGATCATATTATGAAACTCGCTGACGCTCGTTTCATAAAACCACACTCGTGTTTTAAGGCCTCTCATTATATAGCAGTTGCATAAAATACTATTATCAATTTACCGCTGTCACCATGTAGTGAAACACAAGTGCTAGGTCATACACTGGTTTATTAAAGATCCACCCTCATAATTGAAAGCAACTTAAGTCTACCCACATATTACTATTACAACATAGGGTATAAAAGGAAGAATCAAATTGTTGTGTACTGCGACAGGGTATTCATGTGCTGATAAAATAATTAATTGAAGCTGAAGTTACGAAAAGAGATGGTATTATTTGTACCGAGCGTGGCGGCCGATCAGGTACTCCGAAGAGAAAAAAAGGTCGGCACCGAACCCCGAGTGGGCGCAGATAAGAAGCAGAACCTAACAAAGGATGGGTCGATAACAAGGGAAAGGGTCTATCCTTTTATAAGTATGTGATTAGGTGTTACTATTATGTTGCAATGGAAGTACATATATACCGGAAAGAGGAAGATGAGAAAGGAGCGTGATGAGACCCCGTCCAATCGGTTTTTTTTTTTAATTCGATACCCCCTAAACCGCCATTTTGAACGACAAAAAAAAGTGATCCAGAACTGGCGAATCCCTAATACTAATATGCCCTCACACAACTGTTGGGTGCTGATCCCACAGTCTTCGATCATGTTTGTTTTTATGTAATGTGCAAATTCACTACGTGCAGAAACCGTTAAATAAGGTTTACTGTTAGTTGGACAAGAGAAGTTTATTGTTAAAGATTGACCGGTACCCGTACTCAATTGCATAAAATTATTTTCGAAATTGATTACGGCTTCAAACTTCTTTAGAAAATCTTGCCCCAAAATGACATCCGTTACACATGGTAAATATTTAAAAATGTAAAACTTATGCTCAAACTCATAACCCTGATAATTTAACTTTAAGTAAACAAAGCCATCCGAATGAACGTTACCACCTATACCTTTGACACTTAGTCGCTTTTTATGGTATGGAATTTGTAAACTTTGCGCGAGCTCATACTTGATTACCGATATAGAGGCGCCGGTGTCTAATAGCCATCTATATTCAGAGTTATAGATGTTTAACGCGACATGATTTAAATCATTTAACACATACAAAAATCAGACACGAAAAAAATTATAAAGCGATTCCGTATTGGGCGATGTTTGCGAATGCTTTTCTGGTGACATCATGTTCATGTTGCCCTGAGCGTAAGCGCCACGGCCTCGGAAAGCATTGTATCTGCCGCGGAATGTATTGAAATTTTCCCGTGGTCTATTTCCACGGCCCTCTTGCATTGCCTTTGCGTTTGTTATAGGAGTCCGGGAGAGCTTGTATTGCCGATTAACGTCGCCGACTGTGTGACCGCCGGGTGTTCGGTTCACAGACTGGTTTCTCATCCACCCCCGCGACCGGCGGAAAACCGATCGAGCCGCCGCCGCTGCACTCGCGACCGGCCCGCAGTCGCTCGTTGCTTTGCGAGTGTGATGCAAGTCTGCTCACAGCTGATTTTGTACTCAAATACATACTCTCAAAGTTAAGCGGGATTCCAGGACCATTAAGTGCTGCATTTCAAACAGCTCTGAAGAAAAGGATAAAAGAGATATATCAAGTGATTCAAGGCGTACTGAAATATCTTGATAATTCGGATGAATTTTACCGTGATACTCAATATTGTGATATTTTTGTTCGACCATCCACAAGTGACATGGTTTCCGTTTGCGCCCTAGGTTCCTTGTTGAGATGAAGGGATGCCCTAGGTTGTAGCTTCTATGAATATATGTATTTAAAATCAAATTTTACAGTAATTTATTAAGAAAAGGATCAAAATAGGTACAATGCAAATGGTATCGTTATTCGTTCTAAACGGACTGTCAAAAAATCCGTTAAAGCTCCGATTACCGCCGAAGTTTGAATATCGCGGGCGTTGACGTTTGGGATGCGTTCGCAACCAAACCACCACCACCAAAATGTGCATAACTAAATTTGATCGTGAGTGAGTTCAGTATTTTAGTATACAGCCTTGAACCCAACAATGCACCGCATAGTTCCAACCGCGGGATGGTCGTCGGCTTAATTGGTGCTATTTTATTTTTTGAGGCTAAAAGACGGACCGTTATTGCCCCGGTGCTATCCTTAAAACTTACATATGCGCAAGTTCCATAAACTGTTTCCGAAGAGTCCGTAAAAATGTGTAGTTCAATATCTTGAACCGAGCTGCATAAAACAAACCGTGGTATTTTGATTTGGTTAAGGAATGGCAAAGTTTCTTCAAATTTAGACCATAAAACATTAATGGCAGAAGGATTTTCATCATCCCATGAACATTTTTGTTGCCATAATCTTTGCATGACTACCTTGGGTTCCACAATACAAGGTCCGACTAAACCTATCGGATCGAATATTTGCGCGATTGACGAAAGTACATGACGCTTTGTGACTTTAACGCAACTAGGTATGTTAATATTGAAAATGAGTATATCAGCGTCACACTGCCAATTCAATCTTAATGTTTTAGCTGAAACTGAACTGCTTAAATTCAGCAAGTTTAGGCTATCAGTTGTGGCTTTTTGTAATATGTCAGAAGAGTTAGTGTAAATTTTCAATGCTTGTAAAACTTCTGTGCTATTTGAGCGTAATTTTCTTAAATTTAATTGAGCGGAATTGAGTGAGTCAATTACACCCTTCCCCAGTTGAATAGCATCGGGAATGCTAGTGCTTCCACTTAAATAATCATTAACTTAAAAATCGTGTATGATCGAATGCTGAGTGCGTGGATCTGATGATTCAAGCCCTAACTGTTTCAAACACCTCGTAGCCAAATACGGCGCTGAGGCTGTCCCGTAAGTCACAGTGTTAAGGTTATAACATTCGAGACGATCAGCTGGATTAAAACGCCACAAGATTTGTTGTAGACATCGTTGTTGAGGTGTGATTAATATTTGTCTGTACATCTTTTCGATGTCTCCCGAGACAACATACTTGTGTTGCCTAAACCTGAGCAAAATTGAAATGAGATCGTCTTGGACAGTGGGACCGACTCTCTGAATCACGTTTAGTGAAACACCTGATTTAGTAGGCGCAGAGGCGTCAAAAACCACTCTTAATATGGTTGTAAGGCTTGATTCGCGAATTACGCCATGATGAGGTAAGAAACATTCAACATTATCGTTTAATTTGAGTGTTGAAAGTGACATATGTTCTAAATCTAAATATTTGTTCATGAACGCGTTGTAGTTCTGCCTAAACTCGGGTTCACGTTTTAATTTTTTTTCTGAAGATAAGAAACGACACTTAGCCATTTCATATGAGTCGCCTAAGACCTCAGTTGATTCTTTAAGCGGCATAGTAACAACAAATCGTCCATCTTCGGAACGTGTTGTATTATTTACAAAGTGTTTTTCACATTCACGCTCTTCGGGTGTGAAGTTATATTTAGGTGAAACACTGTCCAACTCCCAAAAGCGGGTGAGCTGCCGATCAATATCAATGTCATGTAGTTCTGAAGCATGGCATACAGTGTCATTAGGGATGCCCTAGGTTGTAGCTTCAATGAATATATGTATTTAAAATAAAATTTTACAGTAATTTATTAAGAAAAGGATCAAAATAGGTACAATTCAAATGGTGTCGTTATTCGTTCTCAACGGACTGTCAAAAAATCCGTTAAAGCTCCGATTACCGCCGAAGTTTGAATATCGCTGGAGTTGACGTTTTGGATGCGTTCGCAACAGTTTCCATCATCATGGCCTTACTGACTCAAAATAGCAATGATGATTAGGAGGACGCAATCTCGAGGGACCACCCACCCATAGAAGAATCATCTCAGTTTTCTACAGTTTCATAACCTGTTCCATCGACATCAAGCTCATCCATCAAAGAGTCACTAAAAGAGGAAATCTGGAAAAAATACAGGGCCAGTGCGAAAAGCAACGAAAATGAACCAGCTCATCTTCAAAAAACCTTATGCCCAAATGTTATTCGCTTTGAAATGGCCCTCCTCGATAACGGAGGAAACAGAGGTCGATTTTTGGACATGGTATATAAACTGCTTCTTTCCATTAAACCGATTAGTGTCGATTGTGAGCGGACATTTTCCGCAGCTGGTTACATGTGTTCTAGATTTCATTCTCGTATGAACGATGGAACAATAAATTGCCTGATTATTCTTAAACATTACTTATTATCTAAGAACAAGAAACGCATAATAAATTAAAGGGTCTCTGGCAATCTCTGTAAAAATTAAGATTTAACGTGTTTAAGTGAGTTTGTTGATTCATTCATAATTATTTTCTTGCTTATTTTTTGCACTTCTGATTATAATAATATAATAATATTCATTTAGTTGTTCATTTTTGTTAAAGTAAAACAATTTAAACGGTTTATATCTCGTGAATTGTATTGTGACCAATCTAATTCTCGATCTCGATGTTAAATTGTGTTATTTCAATGTTTACCACTCGCAAAAACATAAAAAAATGTTTGTTTATAATTATATTACACAGAATTTGTGTGATTTATTTTTGTTTTTGATTCATATTAAGTTAATTAATAATAATTACACGAGTGTGTATCGTATAATCTTATATTATTTTCTGCAACGACGAGATAATGTGACTGACTTTTATAATTGATATCATAATGCTGATGATTATTTTAGATGATTATTGGTGAAAAGAAATAAAAATATTACCTTTTTACGTTTTTTTCTTAAGAGATGTAAAAATAATAATTACCGGTAATTTACCGGTTAACCGGTATTGACTTGAGTAGGTAGGTAATTTAACGGTAATCAAATTTCGCCGGTAATTGTATTCCCTAGTCACCGCGAATAATATTACGAATGACGCACCACCCACACGAAAGATTGTTATTTGTCAACAAAACGCCCAATCACTGAATAATAAAACCGGTAGGTTAGAAGTGTTATTAAAAACCGACATAAAGTATGACACGTTTTGCAGAAAACAATCAATTCATGGTGGGCCGTGTATCTTTGTAAACAACAACATCAAATCTGTTGAAGTAATTGACCTAACTAAATTATCATTAGAATTGTATTGCGAAATATTGGTTATAGAATTAATAGAAAAAAATTTAATCGTAGTATGTATTTATAGGACGAATATAATCAGTGCGAATGACCCTAGAAAGTGTGCTCGATAAGATAAGCGAATATGACTGTGCACGAGTATGTAAATGTAAAGGGCGAGTGCCGAGGAATAAAACGGCCGCGAATCACAAGAGATGTACTCTAGCTGGTCAATCGTACACTGAAATTATAAAATATACTTAAAACAACGCAAACTGTAATTCGATGCATGTACAGGGTTATTGACTTTATTGCAAGCTATACATGCATCGGTGCAGAAAATGTACATGTTTGTACATATTGCCATCTCAAAAAGGACGAAAGGAACACAGTTATCTATAAAATAATTTAAATGTAATGTTATACGTTAGCAAAATCGAGTTATTCAATGCAAAATTCACAAATTATAAATTAATTCTAAGGCTTATATAGTTACACTGCAGAATGTTAAAGAAAATTAAATCAAAGTATTTAAATTAATAATCGAACTTAAAAGTCAGTAGGTATTAGTGTCAAAGACCACATGAGTCGCAGAGGTGCTAGCTTTTCGCTCACTTGGCACTGGTTGACTCACACGCTCGAGTTTGTCGCACACTACACATTCACAGACTTCTTTCTTACGATCCGGAGCTCGCCGTTGTATTTTCAGTTTTCCTGTTCTGTATTTGTAATATATAAGGATGCTTGTCAGTAAAATACAGATCATGATTATCGATAATGTGCCAATTGTAATGCATTGATATCGATCATGAGGTGGCATTTCAGTAATTTCTGATTGTTCCTTAAGAGTTTGTATGTCTCGATGAATGGTGGAAAATTTCTGCTCATGGGTTTCGTTATGGAATGTCATGTGGAGTATCGATGTATTTATCACGTCGTTTATAGGCGACTAGCTTCTGCCCGCGGCTTCGCCCGCGTGGCCTACAGTAAACAAATGACTTTTTTTTTAGAATCAAAAAACTTATAAGTGCTCTCACTCCCTCTCATATTTTTATATTTTTAGTTTGACCCCCTTCCAATGCTATCTAATCAATCTAAATACCTTAAAACAAACAAACATTTTGAAGTTCCTATTTTTGAATAAACCGATACCTCCCCTCCATACAAAGTTTCACCCCCGTTTTCCACCCCTAAAATTCGATTAATAGCCGTAAAACCCTGAAACATATAATTATTTATTTATGATAATTATCTAAAATTCAAAATTACCATTGTCGACACGTACGTTGGACGGCAGCGGGGCAGGGCTC
The DNA here is from genome assembly GCA_963691745.1 of Ditula angustiorana. Lineage (NCBI taxonomy): Eukaryota > Metazoa > Arthropoda > Insecta > Lepidoptera > Tortricidae > Ditula > Ditula angustiorana. The sequence continues at coordinate 16,096,763 of OY829471.1, forward strand.
AAGCTACCGGTAGTTAGGACCGCAGAGTGAGGAATCTCCTGACTATTCGTGCTGTGTCCAAGAGTACCGCCTTCTGAATCTGACCCTTGATCCAACTTCTAGCAAGTTATTGTTATTATTATTGGATGCAATAGATTGGCAAGGACTTTTTAAGTTTTGTCCAAGTGTAACTAAAGCGGAATGTAATTTGTCGACAAGTTAATGTGTTGGTTTTGTGACTGCGATGTCTAAAAGTAAGAAAGCTACGACTATGAACGCGCTTATCGTTAAAGGTGTTCATTTAAAAAATCCATGTCTTCTCTTCTGCCTTGCGAGCTGATTTTTACTACAATAGTTAGTCATTATTATAAGAAACGATCTTAGTGGTTCTGAGGAAAGGAGCACTCGATCAAACTTATAAATAAATAAACATTTTGGGACAATTAACGTATGAATTATAAAGTACCTGCAATATTTTATTTACAGTGAACTTGTGAATTTACTGTTCCCTTTATAAAGTACAGCGTATTGTTCGTTGTTCGTATGACTGGATCAAAATGGCTTAAAAAAATCATCCCCATTTTACATGCAGGAGAGGTACCCTAAAAATATCTTTTCAAGATATTATTTTACTATTTTCTCGGCGTAGCTAATATATGTTTATAATCATACAAAAACACAGCTCTCCAGTATACTTAGAGTTTCTGAGCTAAGCTGCGGACAGATGGATGGACAGACGGGCATGGCGCAACAATAAGGGTTTGTTGTTGTTGACTCGGGAACCTATAAAAAGTCGCTATCCGTTCCTGTCTATCCTCATCGTCTTTCAGTCGCTGACGACTTCTAAACCACGCAGCGGATTTTGATATGGTTTTCTTCTTTATTTAGAGATTTTCAAAGGACGATTCTTTGTGTCCATTACCCGTACGAAGATGGGGTGGATCGCTAGGAAACATTGTAAATAATAAGCCTACACCTACTTGTAAAGAGAATCCCTATAAATGACAGTCACACTCAACCTCCTCTTAATTTAACCAACCAGGCGGTATTACCTATATTTTTTTTGCTAAGACATTGGTGAATTATGAGTTAAAATAACTTAGAATGATTTTTAGTATTTAATTACTAGTATCGAGCATAAATCCTTTTTCTTACGACACCCGTAATAAAAACGCATCTGTTTCAGTATTTAATTGTCTATGATATAAGTACTTTATATGTGTGCGAGTATAGTTTCATCTCTTTCCTAAGAAGATATTTCTTCTCTGTAATAACATTATCGATAGGAAAGGGACAACTAATCACAACATCAATGCGCGCCAAAATATTCCGACCTACGTGTCAAAAGTTAAAGTAATACGTTGCCAGCTCGTCCTAAAGCACTGTTCGACTGTGGTTTACCTTAAGAGTTGTAATTAATAATTGTTTTGTATGAAAAAATCGAAAAATAAAACAGCTAATTAGACCTATGCTCACATTACGTTTTTTACTCCTAGTGGTCTCAGGAATGCCTGGTTAAAATCTTTCGGCTATATCTCGAACATGATTTTACACATACTTTTCATACAACTGCTAGTACAAAGTGAGGTATAAAATGGGCTGTAACTTTTTCCCTGCAAACATTTCGGTTTTGCTGTCATAAAAAAAAATTAAAATCAAATAAGATATAGCACAACTGTATACAGCAGTTGGGACAATTTGCCCATTCTCCTTTCAGCTTTCTTGATTCAATAGTTTCGGTTGGACGATGATCGTAAATCAGTAAGGACATGTTTGCGCGTGGCAGACAGACAGACAGACGGATAGACGGGTGGCAATAGAGGCTTAGTAATAACACGTATGTTATTTTACTTCAATACAAAAAATTTGTGAACGAACAACTCAAATACAAAATTTCATCCCCCTTTTCACCCCCTTAAGGGTTGTAATTCCAATAACACCCGATATACACGTTGCGTTATAAGCCTAAATAATAAATGTAGTGGTTTTTGCTGTGAAAATGAAGGCATTTCCATACATACCTCCAGCACGGCGACATTTTTAGACAATATTTTCTGCAAGTGTGAAGCTACGGAAGTGGCAATTTTTAACTGTTTTAACTTGGATCACAGTGGCCAGATAGCCTCTTTTAAAATCACCAGTCAAAATCCTAAACTAGAAATAACCTAAAGGCCTCTAACTGTAGGTCGAATAGAAAAGTTTAAAGAGAATATTCTTTGTAAGTTCTCGAATGGCGGCCGCGTATTGGCAAGCGCAGCGTAGGACGACCAGCCACAAGATGGTCCGATGACCTCATACAGGTGGCAGGAAGGCGCTGGTTGCATGCCGCTTCCAACCGGCCACTTTGGAAATCCATGGAGGAGGCCTATGTCCAACAGTGGACTTCTTGTGGCTGAGATGATGATGATGATGATTCTTTGTAAAATTCCTGTGCCTACCATGGGGACGAGTGATCCAAACATATTATATAAGGATTTAACTAGTGTCTAGTGTAATCATGAGTTTGAGAACATTTTCAAATTAAAGAACGGCTCTAACAAACCAAAATTTAGTGACTGGGCCACAGTCGGTATACATAAGAGTAGGACCAAGCTATATGAGTTGTATGAAATGAAGAGCTACAGCAAAGATGCTATATTCATTGATTATGTAAAAAAATATTCTAAATTATTTAAAAAGGTTTGTTCTGTCGCCAAGGCAGACTATTTAAGTAAGAAAGTTAACTCTGCAGATAATAAAGTGAAGGCTGTTTGGAATGTTATCAATTCAGAGACAAGTAAATCAAAGCCGCGTGACGGCCATTTTAAACTCAAAATTGGCAATAAGATTCTAACGTCAGACTTAGATGTGGCGGACACTTTTGAACAATTTTTCTCGAACAAAGCTTCAAGTACTACTCGTGCCCTGAATTCATGTACTGTGAGGGCTGGTTCTTACTTAAACAGGGTTGCTAATGTAAGAAATCTAAACTTTGATTTTCATTATACTGACCCACACGAGATCATCAAAATATTTAAATCCTTGAAGCTGAAGAATACTGAGGATCTTTGAGGTACTTCTGTTAAAGTAATCCAATCTGTCATTCATATTGTGGCACCGTATCTGGCCATTATATTTAACAACTGCGTGGACGAGTGTGTATTTCCCGACCTGATGAAGTATAGTAAGGTTATTCCTTTATTTAAATCTGGGAGCAAATCTGACCCTGGCAATTTTCGACCGATTTCTATACTTCCAGTGCTTAGTAAAGTATTTGAGAAGATCATGCTCAACCAAATGCTTCATCATTTTAACATTAATAAATTACTAGATAGCAAGCAATTTGGGTTTACAAAAGGCCGTTCGACCACAGATGCGGCTGCAATACTCATGAAGTATATTTACGATGCATGGGAACATTCGCAAGATGCAATAGGCATCTTCTGCGATCTCTCCAAAGCATTTGATTGCGTGGAACATGAGAAACTCCTGCGCAAGCTTCAGCACTACGGGCTCTCAGCTGAAGCACTGAATCTTGTTTTGTCCTATCTTAGCCAGAGAATCCAGAAGGTGTTCGTAAATAGAGTGCAGTCATGTGGAGCACCAGTGAAGCTTGAAGTGCCACAAGGATCAATTTTGGGACCGTTTCTCTTTCTGGTCTACATAAATGACCTACCTAGCCTAGTAAAAAATAAATGTGACATAGTTCTATTTGCTGATGATACGTTGCTAATTTTTAAAGTTAACAGACAACAAGAAGACCAAAATCACATCAATGAGACTCTAATAGATGTGTTAAAATGGTTCACAGCTAATAACCTTCTGCTGAACGCTGCAAAAACTAAATGCGTTAAGTTTTCACTGCCTAATGTAAGACAAGTTAACACAATTATTTCTTTAAATGGAGAGAGACTAAACCTAGTGGATGAAACTGTTTTCCTTGGTCTTACTTTGGATCGAAATTTACAATGGAGTCCACATATTTCGAATCTTGCTGATAAATTGAGTTCTGCAGCGTATGCCGTACGAAGAATCAGACAGTACACCAGCGTGGAAACTGCACGTCTCGTTTATTTCAGTTATAAGTAAGTTTGAATATGTCTATGCGGTGCAGCTGACGTTGAAGTTGATGCTTGCGTTGACTGCGTCGTTGGCATTGGTGGCACTTGGTAAGCAAAAACATTGTGCACTATAATGTGTTGTGAAGTTAATTGCACGCTTTGCAACGCTTCTCCGACTTGCAATAATTCTTTGGGTGCACATATAAACAATTCTTGCAGATATTTAATTTCGCAATATACTTTACTTGCTCGCTTGCTGACATATTTAAAAATCGTTTGCATTGAAACAATGGATGATCGGCATTACACAATTGACACAAAATTTTATTTGCGTACACGTGATAGTTATAATTATTACGTGGGTTGACTGAACTTTCTGTGGGTTGCTGAAAGGTTTTCATAAATCTATTATACGGCTGAGCCTGTATCTGCGTGCTTTGAAACTGTTTTATAGGATTGACTACAGACTTTCGTTTAACCAGTGGTTTTAATGCTGTAAATATTGCCTCAATAACTCCCATAAACTCTTCAAAGATCGGCAATTCTCGGGGATTTGATCTCATCTCCATGTAATCTGCGTATGTGTCAGTATCTAATTTTTCACATAAAACATGTACTAACATTGGATCCCATGAGGTGGTATCCACGCCTAAATTGTGGACAGCGTGAATAGTCTCCATGCTAATGTCATACATTTTTTCAATTCTACTGCTGACTGTTTCTGGATGCTAGGTTGTCTCATAAATACTTGAAACTGCTTGGTGAACAAAAGCTGCTTATTATTATACCTATGGGTGAGCAAGTCCCAACATACGTCATAATTTTCGGTAGTTATCTGCAAATGTTGGACTATTTTTTCAGCTTCACCTCTAAGCTTGCCCTTTAAATGCTGCATTTTTTGAGTCTTAGTAAGGGTTGGGTTATTATGAGTGGCTTCACAGTATAACTCCTTAAAGGTAGACCATTACGTGTAATTTCAAAAGAATTGTGGAATTGCCAATTTTGGCACTGCCTGCTGTTGATGAACGGACAATGTCAACTTGTTATTAAGATTTTTCTTGGTTCGTTCATATTTCAGCTCTTGTAGCATGTAATTGTCATAATAATCAATGTCAGTGCCGTTTGTAATACTATCAATTTACAAATGTAAGTTTTCCACCGCATTCCATCGGGATAACGATGTTACATCTTTATTTTATCCTCAATTTCCCACTTTTCTTTAATGCTGTCAATTTTAATATTCTCCACGAACCTTTTTAAAGCTCGAGAGTTGGCATTTTGAAGTTGTTTTAATTCTCCTAACTTAGTGTCTTGTTCCAAAAACTTGCTAGTGTCAAAAGTCACCTTTGCTGCCTTCTCTTCGGCATTCTCGGTAGTAAGTTACGGATTCTTACCGCTGGTTCCTGGGTTTTGTTCAATCCCTGTTGCTAGCTCCTGAATGTTCACTGCTAACAAAGCGTTACGCGTGCCTACGTACCAGGTATAGATTATGTTAAAAATATTCTCGGTAAAATATTGATGAGTCTTGTCCTCTTCCTTCTGTAACTCCAAATTATTCTCCTGACATTCATCCCACAATTGTTGCAATTTTCCCGTCCTGCTCTTTATATACTCGGGAGTCTTTCTGCTCGCAGAATCCTTTTTGAAGTTGACTTGAATCTTTCTTATCTTCTCCATCAGTTTCGCTTGATGCGCAAGTAAATCTGCCGCCATTTTGCTAGTTGTTAGTTATAAAATATGGAAAGATCTTACTTGAAATTCTGCTACTTATTTGTGCGTGCTGCTATGTTTGATGCTGATGCTATTGTTGGATGCTCGATGCTGCTTCTAAATGCTTGATGATGACGTCGAACGCTGCTACGTGGCATTCACTCACGTTTTTACTGTCACTTATGTAATGTCAAATGTTACTGATTATCACTCCAAGACCTCAGGCACTATTTTCTCGCGACGACGGCGTTAAAATCGAACCAAAGGTCTACTTTCGAAGGACCAAAAAAATGTGCAAGGATGCACGAGTATGTAAATGTAAAGGGCGAGTGCCGAGGAATAAAACGACCGCGAATCACAAAAGATGTTGTATTCTAGCTGGTCAATCGTACACTGAAATTATAAAATATACTTAAAACTACGCAAACTGTAATTCGATGCATGTACAGGGTTATCGACTTTATTGCAAGCTATACATGCATCGTTGCAGAAAATGTACATGTTTTTACAATGAACATGACTGCATTATTGTGGGCGATATGAATATTGACTGTATAGCAGATGACACGTTGGAACAAAAAAAAATGTTTGACATACTATCTGCGTATGACTTTAAATGTACCTATTGTAAATTTCCCTACCAGAATAACTAGCCACTTAGCTACGAGTTTAGATCACGTACACACCAATTGTCACTCTGGCGTGTCGAGTGTGTTTCTTGTGACTACAAATATTGGTGATCATTTGGCGGTGCGCTGTGAGGTGGTGCACCGCGGCCGCGCGACGCCTGCCGCCGCGATGCGCGTCGCCCGCGCTTTTACCCATGCTAGTCGACTTAGTTTTGTCGAGGCTGTGCATAGCGTTCATTGGATGGCATTATGGAATCGCAGCGGCCACACCGCGATGCAGATAGCGATGTTTATTATACGCGTGATTAGCATTAAGTTTGACATTTACTTTCCTTACAAGAAAACGAGGAATAATTGCAAAAATAGTTCCTGGCTCTCAGACGATATTTTAAACACCAAATTATTATTATTTGACATGATTAAATTAAGAAACAATTTCCAAATATTGAAATTATAAAAAAACATAATTGAGAATACTAATAAAAAATACAACGAACTGATTAGAAGTAGTAAATATGACTACTATGTGAACATTATGACACACAGTCAGAATACCTGTAAATCGATGTGGCAAGTTGTAAATAAAGAGAGAGGTAATATTTTATTTCCTTCTGCTGACTTTACTGAAATCGTCAGAGACTCTGATGGAGCTAAATTTAAATGCAGGCAGGGTGCGGCGGACGCCTTAAGCACTAGGTTTGTCGGCGCGGCGGCGGCGTGTGGCGCCCCGCAGGCGGACCGCAGTCTGCGCTTACGACCGTTCATTGCCACTGAGGTATTCCAAATAATTACCAAACAAATACCTCACAAGCCAAGTAAGGATCTAGGTATATGGTGTATCAATGGAGATCCTGCACTTCATCACTGAGCCATTGGCACCGGTGTTGGCGCGGCTGTACAATCAGTGTATCACTGAAGGGGTTTTCCCTACACCATTGAAAGTAAGCAAGATATCCCCGCTGTTCAAAGGTAAAGGGTGACGTGAGGATATTGATGGCTACAGGCCAGTCTACATCATTCCTGCTGTGGCCAAGGTATTGGAGAAGGGGCTTAGGAGTGCAGTTAGTGCAACGCTCGGAAACGGACGTGTCTCAGTGCACCGTTAGATTGTTAAATCGCATAGCGCGCGACTCAGGCCGCTGCCCGCTGTAGTTGCTTTGAGTTCGCAACAACTCATAGCGAACGAGCTGTTGGCGTTTATACAGAACGCCATCGACGCCATGGATGAGGTCAGCGTCGTGCAGATCTGCAAATCTAACTTCAAGGAGGACGAGATTTGCAGTGGCAAGGCGCTGCTGTTCCAGAAGCTCGGGAAAACCGACCAGATGCCCTCCCGTTGAAGGGATGGTGATGTGAAGAGTCTACAGGACATCATCACGGTGTTCAAAGGGACCGATCCGGACGACGTGCCTGCTTTTGTGGCGAAGGAGCTGCGCAAGCTGCCCCCCATCACATTCGACCACGTCGATGTCACCAGCTTGCTAAAGGATATTGTGGCTCTGAAAGCGAGTTTGGCCGAAGTCCTGAGGAAATTCGATGTATCGCAGGATACTATCGCCGAGTTGCGTAAAGAAATCATCAGTTTACGCAATAGTGCCCCGGTAACTCGGTCACATGCCGATGCATCGAATTAAGGTGTAATTGACCGACGTGAGGCTTGTGTCACAGTATATAAATACAGCAGTACCGAAACTGGGCCTATTTGTTGAGATAGATACCTACGCTCCGGTGGAGCGTTAGGGTTGACCTCTTAATTTTTTGTAAAATTGATAAGTTATATTAATATTATTAATAACAACGTTCACTCGGGTTCTATAACGATCAAATAATGAAATGAATAAAAGAGTTTACAAATAAAATTCGGTAATTAAAAAAAGTTCAACATTTTAAGAAGTAAGAAAATATTAAAGCTCCCGTTTTGAAGAACTCGAGTTCAAGCAGCCGTATTACAACGCAATACTTTTGTGACATCTTAAAAAAGATCGCGAATTGTCTCGGCCGCACGCAATAACGATAAATGCAATACGCGTCCACATGTCTCGACGCGGCAGCCGCGACTGACGGGACCACGAAAAAACCTTAACGGCCGTGTTGAGCATGCGTCTGTGTGAGTGCGCCGGTTTTGAGCGTTTGTATGTAGATTCCTTACTGCTTATATGTATAATGTGCTTGTGTCGACTCAGCGGCATCAAGTTTCATATCGACGCGTTCGCCGGCGCAACGTAAGGAACCTGAACCTAGCGCTGCGCCCGCCGCCTCGCGACCCGCGCACCCCCCGCGCGCGCCGCTGCTCTCTGCCAGTACGCAGCCGGCCTCGCGCGGCTATTCTGACGTTGTCGGCCGGCCCGCCGTACCCCGGCGGGCCCCCGCGCCGCCGAAGAAGATAAGGGCTACACCGATTTCGACGGAGCCCCCTCGCACTAGAGTGGATGAGGTGGGTTTCACGTTGGTGCGGAAAAGAAGCTAGGCTGGCCGGAAGCCTTGCAAGAGCCAGTGTGGCACTGCGGAGCCGGACAATTCCGGGCTATGTGCAGCCACACCGAATACGGCACTGTACGTGTCGCGCCTGCACCACACCGTCGCAGTCGCAGATGTGGTGGAGCATGTCCGCCGGAAGACTGGGTGCTCGCTGAGGGTGTTCCAGCTGCGGTCACGGCACTACGTGCACTTCAGTTCGTTTGTGGTGCGCGCCCCGCGGCCGCTGCTGGAGTCCGTCGTGTCTGCAGCATTCTGGCCGAAGGATGTCGTGTTTCGACGGTTTCAGGGCACCTTATTAGTGGCGAATGCGACATCGGAAGTGACGACGCAACGGGGCCACGCCGTTTTGTCGCCAACATGACAATTGTTTTATTTTAGTCTATATGTTTTTATGTATGTTAGTTTGCAAGGTATTTATCATAGATATAAAAAGATATGTAACGGAGGCGTGGCAGTGTCTCCACGATATGCTAAAATGAGAACATCGCCGCCCGCCGGAGACTAGTCGCCATTTAGACATCCTTGCGAAATGTTCTCCCATGTTTTCACAAAATACCGTGGTTACGTGTAAAAACAGAAGTGAAACCACAAACTATAATGAAGATGGAGTCATATACTACATATAAGTAATAAAATTTCATTAGTTTTTGACTTATTACATGCTTATTTTACTGAAATACAAAGCATGTCAACAACTAAATCCAATGACCCATAATTTCTCATAATACGACCGTAGGCGAGGGGGGGGGGTTTGGTGTTGTTGTAGACTAGCGCTATTTTGTTGCATATGTTGTACATTGATGGTTTAGTACTTCGGTCAACATTCGTTGCACTAAACGGCAACGCAATGAATCCAACTAGTTACGATATTAACTATTACATGAGCGTTCGTAGCTACGGTCGCTTCTCGAAGCGTCTGAGGGGGGGTACCCTCTAGCGTACATGTAAAATAAAGGGTCTAGCGGGATAAGGTAGGGCCAGCGGCCCCAGAAAGGAACTTTTAAAACAACTTGTGTTATGACATCGGTGAGCTATAAAACTGCCATCGGCACAATTTTAGCCTTTCATCTCGCTGCGTTCCGGAGATAATTGCTGAAATAAGCGCTAGAGCGGGTATTTTTCAAAATTATTTTTTCTGAAAACTATTGCAGCTGCAATAATAAAACTAAACCTATTCGTTAGACAAAATGTTGGTCTACACTATATATTTTTTCTATTAAAAAAAATATATTGTTTTTAAATTTTTTATTCATAATTCGCGCAGAGGTACAATCACAGAAAAAATATATAATGTGGCTTACTATATCTAGTATTACCACTAAAAAGTGCATTAAGATAAAATGGTTGCAACACTTCGTAAAAAAATTAAAACTTCTTATGACCGTCCGTGCTAGGTACCAATGACTGTACATTTGTCTCTAGAATAAACTCTTGATAAGACATGAAAATTGTTTGTTGAACTGCAACGTTTAGAGAACAAGACGAAACCTGTCGCTTCCTAGTTAGATAAACTATTTCATTGTGTCAAAGTGAGTATTTTATTTCTTATTATGTCTGGTAAATGTAAAGATTTCAGTTTAAAGGTTTCGAATAAGCATATTTCAAAACAAAAAAAAATATTTTGTTCTCTTCGGAATTGTTGTAACTTTGTATTGCTGTAACTTCTATACTTAATATTTATTTTTGTCTGCTTTTTTATTACACAAATATATTTTTAATGCTTATCTACAACAATTTTACACTTTTATGCCAATCTGTTTGTGAAAGAAATACCGCACTGTACCCAAAATATACTTGGTAAATGTAAAAACTGTAGGAAGTTTTTGTGCAACGATAAATAAGTTGAGAGAAATTATCTCGATAATAACGGTAATTGACGTATGGCGTGATATGTAAGAAATGTCTTCTCAGTTTCTAAAAACAGCAGACTTGATTTCAAAGTCTGCTGTGGGAGGTCCCTACAGTGATAGTGTTCCTATGACAGATGAACCTGTAGATGTTGCTTGTTGTTAATAGAAACTGAGACGACATCTGTGGCATATCATGTCACATTACTCTTAACCATAGAAATAGTTGCAAAATTGAAACCGATATTTTATTAGCTGATCTCTTTACTTTAAATAACAAATATGGCAATACAATGTGCTATAAGCGATACAAAGCGACACGTTTCGTCTTGTTCTCTAAACGTTGCAGTTCAACAAACAATTTTCATCACTTTGTGTCAAAATCAATATCATATTAACATTTTGACCATTGCCTGATATATTTTTGAATAATAAACAAAATCACATGTATCAAGAAGTTTATTCTAGAGACAAATATAAAGTCATTGGTACCTAGCACGGACGGTCACAAGAAGTTTTAATTTTTTTACGAAGTGTTGCACCCATTTTATCTTAATGCACTTTTTAGTGGAAATACTAGGTATAGTAAGTAGGCTTTGCATTATCCGCTCAGTTTCAGTATCCGGATAATACGGATATCAACATTTTTAGTATCCGGTTATCCGAATAATACGGTTAAAACGAATATTTCATGTTACGATAGCTCGTCCGCTGTTTATTAACAAATATAATATTTGAATCAACCCCACTCAATAAGCTACAAAAATCATTCTCCTTGAATATAAATGATTGTAATATTAACCTTTACAACAACATGCTTTTTTATGTAATTCTTTACAGGGACTTCTGTCCTTTAAATGCATGTAGGTACCATCAAAATAAGACGACCGTCAACGGCCACAGTCAGAACGGCTGGCTACGTAACGGGTAGTTATCAAATCTTGGCAACCATACTTCTGCTTAACCCCGAGCAACATTACTTATACCTTAACTTTTCAAGCAAAAAAAAAAACTAATGAACTAACTTGCTATTTCAACACATTGTCCAAGATTTCTGTGCATGATTTGATATGGCTCAAATCCTGGCCCCTTCATTTTTAACAATTTAGGTACAGTCGGCCTCAGAAGTAGCTAAACGCGACATTGGGGATTCTTATATTTATTTATTAATATAGTACCGGATTTTTAAAGTCTTTACGTCCGTATTACTTTTTTCAGTTAATTTACGGTTTTGTCACGAAGGTCGGCGACGGGTTAATTTAATATTCTCACAGGAAGGTTAAGTTGCCACAGTTGAAAGTACTCCTGGGCTTGGCAGTAAAGAACAGTGAGCAGGATAGTGCTACTCGCCGTTTGTACTAGCTGACGGATCTATATTTGAACGCCAACTGCCTTCCTCGTTGCTCTGTTCTAATATTCTGCCACACTCTTGTCCCCGTGTGAAATCAGCAATATACTGACAGCATAATACGATGGGTATAAATTACAACGTGCGTTGCGATTAATCCATTTGTTTAATTTTTCTGGACGTGAATGGCTCAGATTTTGGAATAAAGCTTAAATATTTTCATTATCCGAAATATTCAAATTATCCGGATACTCAAGTAAGCCGTATCCGGATATCAATTTTAACGGATATCCGGATAAAACGAATATCCGAATATTCGGATAGCAAACCCTAATAGTAAGCCACATTTAATATCCTTTCTCTGCGCGAACTATAAATAAAAAATTTAAAAAAATATATTTTAATTTTTTTTAAATAGTAAATATGTTACAAATATTCTAGAAAATATATATAATGTAGACCAACATTTTGTCTAACGAACAATTTAAGTTTCATTATTGCAGCTGCAATAGTTTTCAAAAAAAAAAATTTGAAAAATACCCGCTCTAGCGCCTATTTCATCAATTATCTCCGGAACGCAGCGAGATGAAAGGCTTAAATTGTGCCAATGGCAGTTTTATAGCTCACCGATGTCATAACACAAGTTGTTTTTAAAATTCCTTTCTGGGGCCGCTGGCCCTACCTTATCCTGCTAGACCCTTTCTTTTTTTAATGTGTGCGTGAATTGCGATTTAAACCAATCATGCACTAGCGTCATTGGTGTTAATACACTGTCGCGCCACGCCCCCGTCTTTGTTATTACACGCGCCAATGTGCGTGTGATAGTCATGGTGGGAGATGTTTGGCGACACCGGTTCTCACGGAAACTAAGCAGTATGGCACTTCTCCCTGGTTTAATGTTCTGAGGTATTTATCTATGGGCCCTTGTTGCCTGAAAATAAATAATTTCATTCATTCATTCATTCCTTCATTAAGCTACCACTCCGAACGAGCGTCTGGGTCTGACGTAACAATTTCCTCGAAGTGTCACATGTGTCTTGGTATTATAAGGTATATTAAATGCTGTAAGCTCATGCGCTATCTCTTCTTTAATGAGGTAATCAATTTTCATATTTTAGTAAGATCCATAATTAATAACACTCAAATCTCAACACCAGTTCATCAACTTACGCTAACGCTACACTTAAGCTAACACACAATAAAAGTCGTAATTGTTGTTATTGTTTTCCTTGGCAGACGTAAATTGGCAAAATAAAATGTGCGATTTAGATAGTATAAAGTATAGTGTTATAAAGAACCTGGTTGTTATCCAGATAAGGAAAGTGCAAAATAATAACTAAAAGCACTTGAAGAGTAAGTGTTCATAAGAACATTAAAAACCTGTGCTCAATGGCAATGAATCATTCCTTCAGGCCACACGTTCGGCTCGCCACTGTAACCCCTAGGTCAGCCAGGTAGGGTTGAGCATGAGACAACCTCGGGGTAGGTAGGGCCTAAGCACAAGTCTCTCCGGGTAGAGTATTGGGCGCCTTTAGTCGGAGAGCCTTGTCACAAACAGGAACGATTCATTACCATTAAAACAACAAAAATAGTTCTGAGAAGCAGTTTATTTGACTTTTAGGTGGTACATACACATAACAAATTGGTAAGGTACCCAGCAGTGGGTAATAGATAAAGCTGAAAGCTAATAGGCTAGCACAAAAGTAGGTGCAAGCACAAACCAAAAGTTGGTGAAAATAATCACACTTCAGAATGTGCGAGCATTCTGAAATGCCATCACTATACACAAACAATGTAATTAGTGCAATAGAAATATTGGCTTTATAAGTGACTACCAGGATAGGTGAATAGAATAGAATAGAATAGAATACTTTATTTGCATAGAATAAGTCGTTTTTACATAAATCAATGTCAGAATAGGTGGTACAGAGACATAAGGCAGCTTATTCCGTTATTTGTTTTTTCATACTAGCATGCAAATGTTTCTTATAGATTATTTATATCATCTAAGAGAAAATCTTTTACATTGTAATAATTTTTATTTAACATTAGTCTATTTAATTTAGTCCTAAAGAGATTCAGTGGAAGCTCCTGCATGCATTTCGGTAGCTTGTTAAATATCTTCATGCACATAATATAACAATTTTTAGAGTATATCGCTGTCCTGGGAACACAATCATGGACCAGTCAATTATTGTTTCTTTGTGTCCTTGATGAGGCTTCTTTGGCTGTTTTGAACAGATACACATGTTTCTTTACAAAAATGCACATTTCCTAAATGTACAGAGATGGCAAAGGAAGAATTTGGAGCTTCTTAAACATTGGCCTACAGGATTTATAGGGGGGTGCACCACATATGGCACGAATGCACTTTTTTTGAGTCACAGACGCCTTATAGAAATTTGTGCAATTTCCCCATAGGACAAGGCCGTATCTTAAAGTAGAACTCACATATCCGTGATACGCAGCTAGAGTGGCATGCAAGCCTGAGTTGCGTCTTAATTTTCGTAACACATAAACAAATCTATTGAGCTTACAACCAATCTTTTCAATTTGCCCGTGCCAGTCTAAATGTTTGTCCAGTTTTAATCCTAAAAATGTCACCTCATTCATTTCATTTATTTTTTTATTTTTATAATGTAAATTTAAACTCACCGTTTTCCCTAGTTTTGAATTAAATTGAATGTAATTAGTCTTATTAATATTTATCTGCAAATTATGTTTTTTTAACCATTTTAATACCACTTCTAACATGTCATTAATTTTACGTTCATATTCATTTATATTTTCATTTCTGTTTGATGTCACAATTATTGAAATGTCATCTGCAAAAAGAACAGATTTATACGGGATAATATCAGGCATTTCATTCTCATAGATAATAAAGAGTAGTGGACCGAGTATGCTACCCTGAGGAACACCAAACCCATTGTATTTGATATCTGATGTATGCGAGGTTTCTTCATCCTTCTCGTTTAAAGATAAGATTTCAACATATTGTTTTCTCTCTGCCAAGTACGACTTTAACCAACCTAGTGCATTTCCCCTGATACCATAGTTTTCCAACTTTCTTAGAAGCAAGGTATGGTCGACTAAATCGAACGCTTTTGAGAGATCCAAAAAGATTGCTGTCTTACGTAGTTTTGCATTTAGGCTCGTTGTTATATGTTTCACCAAATTGAAACTAGCTAGCGTGGTGGATTTTTTTTTTTGAAATCATTTTGCTCCAGTTTTATAATTTTAAACTAGATGTCGCGTGGGGGCCGCGGGCCCCACGGGGCCCGCGGAGGGTGTCGTGCTATTGGTCTGTCCATCAAGCTTCACATTAAGTCGTAAGGATGGCATCGAGACGAATTCTTCGAGTCTAGCATTTTTGGTTTCCGTGATAGAGCCAAACGAAGGTCAGGCTGCCTTAGGAGGGGGGAGGAAGGGGGGGATGAGTTCCAGCTTCATACTACAGCTCGTCCTGTGTTGTGCTACAGGTTCCGACGTACGCGCTTCACATAAAGTCCACCATCATTTTGCCATCTTGGTTTTAATTTGTATATCTATCCAAAGGTTGTTTGGAAGAGATCACTGTCAAGCGATAAGCCCGCCTTTTGGATTCCTATAATTCAGATTTATTTGTAACTGTGAAATTGTTAATGTGGTATTCATGAAGTCGTACGTATGCTATTGAGAAGACTCGAAAGAGTACCAACGGTTGGAGACTGGCACTCTTAGATTTAGAGTTGTAGTAGTAGCCAGAATTAATAGTGTAGATTCTTTTGATCTTCTAAATAAGCTACTTTTACTGCTGACCGTATGATGACACTAATAATGCAGAAAACTGGCTTGTTACTTTGTCATACGGTGAATGCATTTGTTTTCTACATAAGGGGGTCTCATTATAAGGTCAATCGCTTAGTACAGCAATATAAGTTTTCAATTCATCACGTGAAATAATAAAAAACAAATTAGTTATATAGCATTTATTATTCAGAGATAAGATATTGATATAGTATGTCACTGACAATCATGTAACAAAAACATCATTATACAATTATTTTAGACTTCTAACTGAATTAAAAAAAAAGTCACCGTCATAAATATTAAATTTTAACAATTTAGTATCTTATCGTTACAGTCAAATCTCCATTACAATCCATTAATTAAGTTTAAAACATAAATGACTACATGTATGTTACAGCATAGTCAAACTTTACATACATACTGATAATTCAAATCGTTGCAAGGAGTATTCCCCTAACACATATACCCATAACATAGCCATAGCATTATTCAAATATTCTGTTTGTTTTAATGGTATGGTACTATGTACCGGAACTATAGGCGGGTAGAGTGTGAGCTGGCAAGCAAGCAAGATTTTCTGGATTGATAAAAAAAAAACCTAACATCGAAGGCTAAGGCGGGAGCTTCGCTTTCGCTTCGCTCCCGCCTTAGCCTTCTGAACCTAACCTATCCGAGTCGCTTCTGCCCCGATCCATCTTGCTTGCTCGCTTTGCACGTTCGCTACCAAATATGCTTTTTGCTATATTAACATTCGTCGATAATTATGCTAAATGCGTTTCAACTATTCTCAAATAGATGACGCCACTTCATTTTCAAATCAAATTATCAATAATGACAATACAACACGCGTATAATGCGCTGGTGCCATTGCCTTACCAACTAAAAAGTTAAAGAGTAAATTGATATACCAAAATACGCGTCATACCAAAATTAGTCCATTGTCTGTCAGTCGTATCTGGATCTGTGGGTCAAGCACGCTAGCCTTTGTCGAGGAAATAAAGCTTTTATCCCGTTCTAACCAGTATTCGTGTGCGAGAGGGATCAAAGTGTTTATGTGCGCGATAAACGCTAGCGTGCTACTATAGCTGGGGTGCGTTGCGTGCCAATGTTTTGCATAATGCATTTTAATACATTTCGCGACAAATTTTAAGATAATGTAATGTAAAAGGTTAACTGAAATATTTTCGGTTTCAATAATTGGACATTGCAGTATGTTTAAGAAGGATTTATCCTTCCTTTCAGCAATACACGGCGGTACACGTAACAATGCATCTTAAAGGGAATACATAATTGTATTTGCATTACAGGGTGGTCATGCACCGTCTTGAAGCGAATTCAGATAGACAGACGGACATCTGACTATTTTTAGTAGGACGCGAGCACATAGTTGCGCATTCAAAAGCGCAATATTGTGTGTCGCGTGGCCGCCGGCCGAGTCTTGCGTAACGTTGGACACGGAGTGACTTCATCAGACTGCAGCTCTTATGATGATCTGGAAAGAAAATTATCGTAATTTGTAAATTATATTATTATTTCATTATCATATTTCAATGGTGTCGCAGAATGAGAAGAGGAATGAAATCTATAAAGACAGTATTGTGCGACTCGTTATTTTGATAGCAGACTACTTTTTTTTCTTTTATTGAAATAGGAAGGTAAACAAGCTAGTGGGTCACCTGATGGTAAGTGATTACCACCGCCTATAGACACCCGCAACACCAAGAAGATTGCAGATGCGTTGCCAACCCAGAGGGCTAAGGTGGAACACCTCTTGTGCCAGTAATTACACCGGCTGTCTTGCTCTTTACGCCGGAACACAAGAGTGCAAGCACTGCTGCTTAGCGGTGGGATTAGCGAGCAAGATGGTGGTAGCGATCCGGACGGACTACTATTCAATGCACTCACAATTTGCTTATTGGAAGCTCAACCCGTATTGGTGGATCATACGATGCTAAGTAAGGTACGAGATGGAGTGGCCATATATCATAAGCTCGCACCGCACATCTTTTGTTATTCTTATTTCGTAAAATCGCTCAGAAACGGGCAATCAAACTGAAATTGTCAGGCGTTTGAGTTATGATACGACAGCTACTCGTGTATTTAAGTCGTATAGTCAGCCTCAGAAGTAGCTTACCGTTTAAGAACCTTGTCATAGTAACGTAGGTAATGAGAGTTGCTCATATTTGTCACATCACTGACAGCGACAAGGTACTAAAAAGTTCAGCTACTTCTAAGGTTGATCGTATGCGTCTAAATTTGTCAAGTGGGCTTGTCAAGTGGCAGGGGAAAGCAAGTGGCCATTTAAATTAAAAACCAAGGCAACACTCACCGCTCACTGTAATATCCTAGCGATACCAGCACTGCATCGTCGCAAAATATAGCATTTAAATATGCGCTGGTTAAAGTTGGTTTTTAATGCAGTATATTGAATTACAATACGAATCGAGAGAGGCACAATCTAAACATGTTAGTTAATGTTGTATTCTGCTGTGACCTTGTGCCAAGACGTTTTAAATGTATGCATACTAACCTGAGGGATTATTGGAAGCTGTAGTTTACGACACAGCCGTCGACCAATCGTCTTCTGTTGTACCTTTGCGTCGATGGTTGTATCTATAATAAAAAGTGAAACAGTTTTATCAATTTATTTTACATTAACATTTAATTATACAATTGTTGTTTATAAAGGACGCCTATCGGAACAAAATTTGATTTCAAAGTTTATAACATTGACGTTTTGTTTGAATTTCGATCTGGCGCTTCGCTGGCCGCTGCCGTGGCACGCTCGCTTTACTCGCGCGTTGTGGATGGAAAGAAACTAACACACTCGTCCTCGTTACGCTCGTCATTGTACTTAATTCGAAGAACTAAATGGGGTCTTACTTATTTATTTTAGTCTACCAGTTTGAGTGAAAGTTCAATATAACATTTTCATGAATACATACCGTATTGCGATGATGATCTCATTTTGAAATTTTTTGTCAAGTCGGTGGTGTTCACTTTGATGGCGCCAAGGGATTCTATGAAGTCGTGGTAACGCGCCTTTCCTTCTTAGTCAATTCTGCTGGTTTCGCTCCTTCAAGTCGGCTCCGCCGAGAAATTAAAAGCACATTATTAGATTGCGATAAGCAATAGATGCCGCTCATTTAGCACCACCCAGGAGGCACGTGTAGGGTATCTAATATGTATGGTAAGTCCTACGGACGCGAGCGGTACTGCCTCCCACTACGGTCCTTCTACTACGTGTAATGTATGTGTATGTGCAAGCGAATGTGAGGATAACGCCTGTCTGAGAAGGACCATCACTACAAAACTACTCGTGAGAATGACGTGTTTTGCATGCAAGAGTAAGTAGGTATTTAGGTAGGAAAAGTGTCTTAGGGTGGTGTGAGCAGAATTAAAACTCAAAATTTACCGTTCACGAGTCAATTGTATTCTCGCCAGAATGCCTGATATTAGATCAAAAAATAAAATGTAACAGATACCAAATGAATCAAATAACGGGTACTGCCGCGTACCAGTGTAACATCTTCACTGATGAAACGTTTCTTGATCGTCGTTGAAGATGAGAACGATTGAAAGAATCGGGTATAGCATAAAGAAATATAACCACGAGTCGCGAACTCTCTAAATCGGAGAGCAAAGGTGGCTGCGCGTTCAGAGTGATAACAGTATGCAAGCGAAAACGGAAGGGTTTAAGAGGCCAACGAATGTCAGGCCACACTGGAGAGGATCCAGCCACCAGGTTGACGGACGAGCCGACAGACTGGCGAGCTCAGTGTGAGATCAGTTGAGCAGTCAAAGTTGCCACTACCAAATCATCGGCTGGAGAAACAAGGGTCGAGTCGGTTAAAGGGATGATTACGATCGTTGAAATTCCACACTGCAATCTACGGTCGTTGCGTGTGTGGCGTTGAAAAAAATGGATAAATTAGGCGAATGTGTATGTAAAAAGAAAAAAAAGGTATAAAAAAAACTATTTGATAAAGAACAAGACGAAAACCGGAATGAAAACAAAACAAAACAAAAAAAAAAGAAAAAGGAAAGGGTAAAAAAAGAAAAAGGAAAAAGAAAAAAATATATACTATCAACTGACTTCAAGAAAAGGAGGAGGTTCTCAATTCGTTGGGATATTTTTAAATTTTTATGTATGTTCCCCGGTTACTCAAAGGTGGCTGGACCGATTTGAAAAATCCTTTTTGAAAGGCTATACTTTCAAGTTGATCCCATTGTCTTCAGGTTAGGATCTGATGAAAGAACTCTGGAGAAATCGAGGAAACTCTTCAGAAATCATTATTCACACCTATAGCGATTCGGGTATTTTTTAGTAACTCGTGCATTTGCTGTCGGAAAGCACCATTTGGTGAAGTAGAACTGATGTTGAAGACCACAGATGGTCTTCGGAACTATTCGTTACTAAGTATTTCACGGGTTGCGATACGGTTACTTTAATGTAGTTGCTAAGTAATTTATGCTCGTCACAGTGGATTTGGTGAAATAGAGCCGAGAATGACGTACCAAGAAAACTCAACATATTATGTACCTGCCTGGGGAAAAGCAAAATTTTGTAAAAGGTGGCCAGCAATTGACATTAGGGTACTGTAACTTGCATAAACAAACCGACCCATTAAAAAGAGAGTAGTAAAAAAGAACCTCCCTTTAAAAAACCACCAAAAAACTAAAAAGCAAAAATAATCCGTCAAGTGCAAGTATTGATGTACTTTTTTTCTAATGAAATTCTGGTACTTTGCTAGGAATATTTATTTAATTTTGTTTACGTTGTTTCAGGAGACAAAGTGAACTAAATGGTGTTAAGTTTTTTTATTACATTAAATTCGCCAATTTGTTAAGCCGAACTGAGAATTGGGATGGGGACAATAAATAACTATTCTATTCTATTCTATTACATCTGTTTCATAGATTTTAATCACTTTTTGCAGTCTGTGTTAAATGACATCGACACCAACGGCACCTACTATAAATGGTAAAAGAGTAAAAAAGTAAAGTAAAGCAGGCTAAAGGAAGAGGCAGGACAGAGAAACGTGTAAACATGTACATGTGTGTATGGGTGTGTGCGTGCGTGCTTGTGTAAAAATGAATTGTGTTTTTGTTTCAACACAGGACCTCTAAGGATCTTGAATGCACATGCGTGCGTGTGCGTGCGTGAAAATGTGTGCGTGTTTGGACACAGTTTTGGGACTTGTCCGGGTCATTGGATATACATGAGTGCGGCCGGTGCCAAACGACACCGACACCACAATAAAAAAAATATATATATAGAAAATAAATATCGTGTAAACATGTACATGTGTGTATGGGTGTGTGCGTGCGTTTGAAAATGTGAGTTAATTTGTATGGACAGTTTTAGGACCTATCCGGGTCATTGGGTGCACATGTGTGCGTGTGCGTGAGTGTCTGTTTGGGAGTGTGTGTGTATTCTGTATGGACCGTTTAAGGACGTTATCCGGGTCCTTTGGTGCTGCATGTATACAAGCGTGTAGGTGAATGTGTGTGTGCGCGCGTGAAAATGTGTGTGTGTGTGTTAAAGATGATAAGAAGAAGAAAAAGGGCAGTTGTATCGATACCAGCACCAGTGACGTTTGCCAAATTAATCAGTTTCAACTGCAAAAATGTAAATAGGTCTGACTGTATAAGACGACTACGCAGTCGTTTTATATAGTCAACAGAACACACGTATCAGCCGTAATTATCGCTTTACAAGAGACTTATTACTTACCGAATGCAATATGCAATTATGAAAGCCAAAGATAACATTACCTAGCAAATTCTGCTTTAACAAAGTATTGTGGGGAAAGAGGGATGCGAGTCAAATTTGTGAATATAATGAAATCTGTAATTCTAACTTCAAAGATATAGATTTACCACCTAAGTTCCGTAAATGCAGTCACAGATTATGTTCCGATAGCAGTCACAAAATACTACTCGAGAACTTGTATGAGACTATTATAAGTACACTGTCAGTGGCTGCGCAAGATAGTTGTAAGCAGAGGACAGTGAGGAAAAAGACTGTTACCGGCTGGAATAAACATGTTAAAGTTGTTGTTAGGTGTTGAACCAATAAACAGTTAAACTGCGAGCCGCGTAAGGTGGGCAGGTTTTTTTTCGGAGGAGTCTAGGTTGGACTGCGGGGTACAGTCCAGTAGTGGAACAATGGTTGAGCTTACATTAGTTACATTTTAGTTGTTTACTAACACCATATCAATATTATTGTTTTGCTAACACACTATGGATTATTTTTGGATCTGAATTAAACAGTTCTTTTTTCAAAGTAAAAATAATTAAATTTATTTAAATTTTAGTTAAAGATCGACATGTATGTGTGTGTGTGCGTGTGCCCGTGTGAAAATGTATTTATTGGTATGGACATTATTTTAGGGCTTTTCCAGGTCTTGTGTGCGTGTAAATGTAGGAGTGTGTGTGTATTCTGTACGGAAACAGTAGTATGAACTTATCTGAAGCCTTCAGTGCCGCATGCATGCGAGCGTGTAGGTGACTGTGTGCACATGTATGAAAATTTGTGTGTGTCTGTTTTTTATAGTATGCGGGCTAATCAACAATTTTATTCACACTTTGACTGTTTCTGGTGTTACCAAACTTGTCTTTAACGTTACTGCAAAATATTGTTTCTAAAAATACATTTGATTGAATAAACAAACTCATATAGAATGGCGTGAATTAACGTACAGACAACCAAATTTAATTCTACGCCTCTGTTATATTAAAACATTAAGTATGAAATGAAAGTCATAATGCAATTTATTTTCTAAGGTTGTACAGCAGTCTAGAGTTCAGTTTGGTTGACTGTAGGCCATTAATTCAATATGATAACAATTAGTTACACTGATAAACATCTGCAATTGGTTTGTAAATGTTAAATTCTATTGATATTTACTTTTGTGCAATTCTTTTTTTGCACTGATTTTTTATCAACGCATTGACAATAACAATTTTGCTTCTACGCCATACAGATTGTGTAACTTATGTCCGTAAACATTTATATTTATTTAACAAAATGTAAATATAAACCAAAACAATACAAACACCTAAAATTTAACGGTAAGGATATTGAATAATGAGATTTCTTTAAGTATATCAGTTGTAAATTTTTATATAAAACAAATTTAATGTGTTCAATATGCATTGATGTTCCTTTTGTGCAATGCTTTTTTTGCACTCATTGTTTATGTTTTTTATTGCGATATTTTTTTATTTACTTTATGGTATTCACTTTTTTTTCTTTCATCAATGCATTAACAATAATAATTTAGCTTCTTTACTTTGAAGTCTTCTTCCATTATACGTAAGTGCAATATTGTTCTTCATGGGAAACGTTTGAGCAGCAATGGTTAATACAGCAAAACTTTTATTAAGTGTGTTCTTGTATGTCCATTTTCTATAAAATGAGCCTCTTGTAGTGTTCGTTTTTCTTTTTTATCTGTATAAGATGATAATGATAAACGACTCCGCAGCATAGATACATGCAAACAAAATTCGACAATTTCCTCTGGTCTTTAAATGTCGTCGATCAAGTGAGTTCACCGGTAAAACGGGTGTGCATGTGCGAGATTGTATCTAGGACACTGCTTCTGACTTGACCGTTGACAATTGTTGTTAACGGGACGAGCTTCCATTGGGTCTTCAGAAGTAAGGCAAAGAAAGAAGGCTCGTGGATAAGAGTTTGAACAGTGCTGAATCGCTGCTTCGTACCTTCTTGAACTTCATCGGCCATTAGAATTACGAGTTTAACAATTATTTTCTTTATTAATTCTTCTTCTTTCTCTATTATTCTTTATTAAGTTGATATAACATTACATTATAAATTTGCAAAGAGTGTCTAACAAGGTTTTATATTGTGATTGTTAAAATTATATAATTATACAAACGAGAATAAAAAACAGCCAAGTGTTTGTTGGGAAAAAGGTCTAGTTTTTGCATGTTTATTGCACTTTACTAAATTAAACAGAAGTTTACATAACAAAAACTGGGAAAGGGGGAAGAGAAAAAATTTGTACCGACTACAATTCCAAAAAGTGCCTACAATTCATGTTATCCTGAGTTTATTCATTTAGTCAAATATATTTTTTGAAACTTGATTTTGCGGTAACGTTAAAGACAAGTTTGGTGGCGCCAGAAATAGTCACTATTGTGGATTAACCTCCATACCATAAAAAAACAGTCACGCATACATGTGCACCCTCAGGACCCGGACAAGTCCGAAAACTGTCCTTACACATACACACATTTTCATACACGCACACACATCCACCTATACATGCGGCACCAAAGGATACAGATAAATTCCTACAACTGTTTCCATACAGAATACACACACGCTTCCAAACATACACGCACGCACACGCATACATGTGCACCCAAAACCCTAATGTAAGTTCAGCTAGTGTTCACCAACTGGACTGTACCCCGCAGTCCAACTTATACTTCTCCTAAAAGGAACCTACCCACCTTACGCAATTTGACTGTTTATTGTCCCAACACCTGAGCAACTGAATAACCTCGTCAGACACCTGTGTCCTTTCTCAACTTGTTCCACAGCAGGTCATAATTCACCAAGTCGAATGGCAATCACGGGCGTATTCTTATCCGTGTAGTTTTGGACAGTATGCTTGAGTAATAGGATTGCACTTTCCGTGGATAGTCCAGGTCTAAATGCGAATTGTGCGTCGTGCAGCTTTATACGATTTTCCATGTGTTTATCAAGCAGACCGTCCAACACCTTTGCTATAACAGATGCCAGCGAAATAGGCCTGTAGTTACCTTCGTCTGGGTGGGCATTAAAATCACCGAGCATGAATACAGATTCTACATTATTAGTTTCAATTACTGCGTTCACTTCGCTTAGGCAGTAAATTCTATCAGATTCTCTATAGAATCAGAAGACATATAGAATAGAATAGAATTCGTTTATTTCAGGCTGCATAGGCCCAGAGATAAATACCTAGTAGTAGTATATAATCGGACGACTCCAAAAAGTGGTTAAAATTTATAAAATTGTATGGAAAAAAAATATTTTTTGATTGGATTGGAAATAGGAGGATGGTACTTGACGGATATTTTTGCGCTTTAGTTATTTGGTTGTTTATTAAAAGGCGGTTTTTATATATACAGTGGTGGTCACATAATAAGGAAGGCGGGATACTAAAAGGTTTTATTCAAATTTAAATGTTGTAAAATCTGTTCGTTTAATTTTGGCTCTATTTTTAGTTTTGTATTATAATTATAATGTCAATTGCAGGCTACCCTTTGCAAAATATTGCTTTTCCTTTTAAATATAGGCACACGAAATGTTGAGTTTTCTTGGTACTTCACCCTCAGCTTCACTTCACCAAATACATTATGACGAGCATAAATTGCTTAGCAACTGTTTAAAAGTAATCGTATCGCAACCCGTGAAATACTTATTAATTAACAAATAGTTCCGAAGACCGTCTGTGGTCTTCAACATCAGTTCCACTTCACCAAATGGTGCTTTCCGACAGCAAAAGCACGAGTTACTAAAAATACCCGAATCGCTATAGGTGTGAATAGTATCTGAAGAGTTTCCTCGATTTCTCCAGGATTCCACCATCAAATCCTAACCCGATGACAATGTGACCAACTTGAAAGTATAACCTTTAGAAAAAAAAAGGATTTTTCAAATCGGTCCATTTGGCTTCGAGTAATCGGGGAACATACATAAAAATACATATTCCGACGAATTGAGAACCTCTTCATTTTTTTGAAGTCAGTTAATGAAAAAATAAAAAGAAGAAAAAAAAAGGGGAAAAAAAAACTTGTCACATACACATTCGTCTAATTTTACCCATTGTTTTCAATGCCACACACGTTTAGCGAGCGCAGAGTGGAGTGCGGAAGTCAACGTTCGCAACCATCCCTAAAACCGAATCAACCTTTGCTTCCCAAGCGGGTGAAGTTGGTAGTGGCGACTTCAAGTGCCAACTAACCTCAACCGAGCCAACCAGACCGCCGGTTCATCTGTCATCCCGGCAGCCAGATCATCACCAGTGCTACCTGACATACGTCAGCCTGCAAAAACCCAACCGTTATATCGCTTGCCATACCGCAAGCACCCTGACGCTACAGCCCCCGCAACCTCCCTCTAGCCCCTTAACCATCCAATTTGAAGAGCTCATACGACGGATGAATTATACGATCTTATATGGCATATCCAACTGTCGCAACAGTCCTCTCTTCGTTAACGACAAAGATACGTTCATGTCAATGAAAAATATACACTAAATACACGCCTACGCGATATCTGCTTCATCACCGATCTGTGACATAATATTTATTCACCTAAATCATGACATGCCTTTGAAAAATGCAATTGTATCGTGTCAATAAACTGAGAATTGAAATTCCACCTTGTCCGTGTCTAGTATGACACAAGTGTCCTAGTGTATTCTAAACTACAAAAAGGTAAATAAAAACTCGCATGAATAGCCATGTCAACATGATTTTTTGGAATAAGTTAATTGATTGATTTATAATTGTCATTCCATATAATAGAGACGAACAATTCAACTTAACAGGAAGCGCAAGGAGATTTGATTTAAATTTGATTTTATTTGATTTTATATACAGTGTGTAATGTAAAGTTACAACAATTCCGGAATTACAATATTTATAGCACAAGGTTTTTCGTGAATTATGCGATCGCGGTGGACTAAAATTTTTATGTTACTCCGTTCACGTACCCTACCCAGCGCGACGTACAACTGTCCGTGACTGAAAATGTCCGATCTCAAGTCTACTCCTACGCGACTGATGGTCTGGCCCTGACTTTTGTGAACGGTCATCGCGTAACACAAGCGTAACGGGAATTGACGGCGACACAATTCGTACGGACTTCGCGGATCTATTTGATTTTTAAAAAGAATACGCGGAATTAAAAAATCGTCTGTGCCTCCGGGCTTACGTACCGTTATCAACCGAGTCGAGCTCCTAACGACTATTACTTTGGTCCCGTTCACTAACCCATCTTCAAAACTGAGGTTTCGCATAATCATGCACACGCACCCTACCTTTAGTTTTAGCACGTGATCTGGAACACCATTGATCCTAATCCGATTTAAAGCATCAATGCCAAAAAATACCGGGTCCACGTTATCGCTATCTAATTTGTCGCAGGAATAGAAATGCAGAACGTCCCCCGTGACCTGCTCCAAGATGGCGTCGTTGATCTCTTGCACCGAGTCATTGCGAGTGCAGAGAATCGCTCTAGGCGCGCATTCGTCGGGCCTATCAATGATCTCTGATGGGAACACAAAGTTAATTAAATGCGTCAGTTCGGTGACGTGTTCGATTAATCCTAAATCTATTAAATTTTTTACATTAGTTACAGTGTCAGAGTATGAAGTTAGTTGGTTAGAGCCTAATTTGGACAAAAAATCTGCAAATTCTGAATCTACTCTGCACCTTTGTGAAGTGACCAGAGAGAATACTTTTAGCCTTTGCCACACGGGAGACGTTTTGACAGAACAATTTAGTATGTCGGAGTTGGATCTGGCGTTAACAACGACAGGCGGAATTTGGCGAAAGTCACCGGCAAATATGATAATTTTTCCACCAAAATCTCTATCGTTTCTCATCAGATCGCGCAACGATCGGTCTAACAGATGAATCAAAAATTTATGAGCCATAGGGGCTTCGTCGTAAATGATCACTTGCGCGTTGGCAATCAGTTCAGCTCTTTGAGTGCCATTCGTGATGTTCCAGTAGCCGAGGTCGTCAACAATGTCTATCGGGAATCTAAACATACTATGCGCAGTAGTCCCCCCTTCGTAGTTCTGAGCGGCGATAGCAGAACTTGCGGTACATAATACTACACCCTTCAAGACACCTCGTACGTGTGCTGCGATAATGTTTAGCAGTTGGGTTTTTCCTGTGCCCGCGGGACCATCAATGAATATTGCGGAATTCTCTACATCGCGCAAAGACTCATCGACGACGCAGAGCCTATTGACGTAATCGAAAACGACGCGTTGGTCGGGCGATAACTGCGGTAGCCACTCGTCGACGTACGCTTGGAGACGGTTCGCACTGTATTCGACACGTTCCCGACCCAACTCGGTTGTTTGATCAAGGACTTGCGGCAAACCGTGTTGTGCGAGAGAACTTCCGTGCTTACGAAGCATCCTATTGATATCTATCAGTGACATGTTGTGTGCCGCGTCGACATTGTCTGGTTGTCTGTGGAGGAAATCTTCGCTGAGTTGGTTTTTAAATGTGTCCCACAGTAGCGCTACCGGGGCACCGTTACAAGCCAAGAGCACGAAAAAACTTCTAAGAGCACGCCCTGTATAAAATCTAGAAGCTTCTAGCATAGCATTCTCGTACTCGACTTCGTCGTTGACAAGGCCAACAGCCCTTGCAGATTCCTGGTAAGTTTCACAATGAGGGCCACCAAGACTAACAAGTTCCGCGAAACTTCGAGCCGGATAAGATTTTAATAGAATTCTTAGGTAGAATTGTTCACCTCTATTAGGCGCGACCCAAAACAGACGCGCTACGAGTTCACCGCGTTGTCGTCTCGTTACAAACTTATTATTTGTCGTCTCATAGATTTGGGTGTTTTTAGTGTTTGGCCGTGACGCGTGTACAATATACTGTTCGTAGAACTGGCAATATGTTAAACGGTCGAACTTCTCACCGGTGGGACGATTGAAATAAGTTATGAGGTCAGACGTGGATCGTTGCGCGGACTCTGCCTCAGTGCCTGGCCTAAAGAAAACATTGTGACGGTCTTCGAGATGCACGGTCAATTGTTTGACGTTAGGTTCGCGGCCCGTAACGTCAAACTCCAACACCCTCCACGCCGCTTCGCCCGAGCCTATATACCTTTTCGTGACGTACTGCTCTACCTCGTCATTCAAATGTTCCTCGGGTACGACGGTTACTCGGGACTCATCCGGACCTTTGGTCATATATTTGAACAGGTATTTGATCACCGCGCTTTGTGACGAGACCTCCAAGTTCATATGGGCGTCATATTTCAGTAAGAGGGCTGCATTATAGGGCACGACCCATAAATCACTGACAGTGACTTCGCGCCTATTGTAACTTATTGTTGCCTCGTTTTTACTGTCGCGGCGTAAGTTTACAAACCCTTTATCGTCAACGAATGTGACTTGGGTTTCGCGTTTCGGGAAAAATTTCGTGCATTTTTGCTTTTCCCTATCCCAGCACGGTAAATTAGATCGATCTGGTGGACCACACGGACCGTGGATCATGTGCTTTAAAACTATCTCTCTCAATCTACCGCCAGCTTCCGAGGAACTGGGTATATCCGCTCTTACCACTCTGTCAATGTCAATGTTTTGCGTGGGGCCGTTCTCTACTTTGAAACAAATATGCGCGTGGGGTAAACCGCGTTTCTGGAATTCTATTACGTGAAATATATATAAACATTTACCAAAGTATCTACCGGACCTGATATCACGTAATAGTTGTGCTAATTTTAAATTAAAGACTCGAGCACACAAAAGTGGATACGCCAGTTTACTTGTTCCACGGGATTGTTTAATTTCAGGCCAATTTGGATTACACGTAAAAGTCATAAAATATGTTGGGGTACCTAACGTGTTGACTATTGCAATGGCATCCATGTATTTAGCTTTCATATACCTCGGAGATCCTGTATAGGTATTGGGCAAATATATACGGCCTGGCACGACACCCTCCCCTTGTATGGTTTCATCGTTACGAATCTGTTGGACACTGTGTTCTATCTCTTCGAGTGGTGCTGTTCTGAGTGCATGATTTGAGTTTTGTTTTTGCACGTTTGTAATATAGCGTAAACGTTCTTCGCAAATCCTACAGTAGAGATCTACTAACCACTCCTCAGAAAGTCTGCCTAATAATGAAAATCGCGGCTCTGACAACAGTAAGCATCGGACATATTTAACTTGGGACAATTTGTGTTGATTGTTGTCCAATTTGTTAGGAAACCATCCTGGATTGCCTTCGGGGTAAAGCAATGGGTATTGGAAAGCTTCATACAATGGATTCATTATATCTACAGTGTGCGGTGTCTTATGGCCTACTTTCCAAATGGCTATGCAATGTGGTTGGAAAGTCTCCCTCTCCGTACTTATTATAGCGGCAACTTCACTGCCTAAAGGTGTGTCGCCTAGAATGTTACCATGTGTTGCCCGTGTAGTTCTTTCGAACCTTATGTACGCTTGATCGGATGTTTCTCGACTCAAGCGTTTGAAACACTCTATGTACGGATTGACATTGTGCAAATAATTTGTAATTGAAACTACAACGTCTCTATTTAGCTGTTGACTTTGGGCTAGGCTATCGCGTTCGTCGTTATCATTAATGTAGAGTCCAATGTTGTTAGTGGTGGCATTATACGAAAGATCGAACACGCGGTGATAAGTACGTCCCTGAATTTTTAAAAAAGATATACCGTCGGGCTGCTGGTAACCATGCGAGACGCCTAAGGCACTGAAGGCGAACAAGTTGTTATACGCTCGCGGTCTATTCAGAAACGAGGGATCTGTATAAAAGCTTTCTGACAAAGGCGAAAAATGTTGAACGTTGTACGCCCCAGACCCGCAACACCACTGCTTACGACTTCGCTCTTCGTCGAAAAGACGCGCATGACAATGAGGACACGAGAATATATCCGTAGCTAATATGGACGGTTTTTTTAAAGAAAACAGTGTAATGTTGTCAAGTTCCGCGTCCCTATATTCCGCAATTAAATTTGTTGATCTACGTAATTCTGGTTCAATGTTACGACTATCTGTATTGTATCGTTGAACGGCGTCGCGGTTCACCTCGGGGTGATCTTGTGTATATTTTTGGACCGCGGCGCGATTCACGTCGGGGTGGTTTTGAGAGTAACGTCCGACTGCAACGCGGTGCACCTCGGGGTGGTCTTGCGTATATTTTTGAACTACAGCGCGATTAATTTCGGGATGTTTTACTTTGTATTTCTTAACCGCCGCACGATTAATTTGGGGATTGTTTTTAGCGTATTTTTTTACCGCGTCTAAATGGGCATTGGTTTTAACTGTTCGTTTTTGTTTTTTGGGTCGGCCTCTACCTCTGCCTACAGGTGTCGTATCGACATTAACATCGTTTTCATCCAACGGTAATTCCGAAAACATGTTTTGGACGACAACAACTGGGTTTAAGACGTACAATTTAAAGTCTTCTATCTTGTCGAGCACAACCACTGGATTAAAATTCGGTTTATTGTTATTTTGGGGTTGCGCGGCATTGATATTAGCAGTGGTTGCAGACGTTCGAGATGCATGGTAACTTTTTGCAACTACCTCGGCATATGTGGGTGTACGCGATTGCTCCGGCTGTGAAAGCGAAGCGGTAAATGTGGGAGACGGCACATAAGTGGCAGAACGCGGTATTGAACTGGCCAGAGCTGGATATAACTGGGACAGCGTAGCTGTAAATGTGGGAGATGGCACAATGAAATTTGTGACACGAATTCTACTCATGACATATTCCGTGTCTAGTACGTTTCTTGGAAAATGCGCGTTCGCAAAAAGATAATCGGCCAATTTTTTCATCGAATTACATTTAAACAACCGCGCACACTCGTCAGCTGTACGGTTATTACTGTCTACTCCGTGACTATTAAAAAGATAGAAGGCATTTCGATGTCTCCAGAATGACACAGTGTAACTTTGACCGGTAAAAAGAACACTATCAGTTGCATCGATGTGATCCGATGTAAAAACATTCCTTTGCAGAATATTCTCCAGCTCTGTTTTTTTGTCGTGGACGTCGTTTACGTTTGTTGGAAATAATCCATTAGCGATCCAACTGTTGTCGTCTTGCATTGAGAGAATTTCTGCCAAAAAGTTCCCGGAGCGAATACGGGATGGCAATTGTTCGGGCAGTAAATATCGTTCGTTCTGAAGTTCTAAGCCAGGAAATAGCTGCATGTACAATTCGTCGCCGCTTCTAAGGATCTCATCAACATTAAAATCGCTACATTGCCTATTCGTAAAAACCGAGTACACACATGCGCACGCTGACATGGCTACGCATTGCGAGTTATTACCTCGGAATGATCGCGCACCTTGGTGCGCGGTGCCTATAGAGATAAGGAAGGAATAGTGGTAAATTGTTTTAAACTTCTACGATTTTCACACATATTCACTACGCTCATGGGGACTATCAACGCGATAATACTGTTTATTTATTATCACGACGTTTCGGCCGCACTGCAACGGCCATGGTCACGAGCAGACTGAAGTACCCGAACTTGGACTTGTTTATTTTTAACCAGCGTAATAAAATGTAATTTAATTAATTTTGCCTTCAATTGTTATTTTTTTATTATAATATATTTGCATGTTTCATATATATAGGTACTTCACGCAAATAAATGAATGATTGATCACTATATCGATACACAATGCTCACAATATCTAAAGATTTGTCCGAAGATACATCCTTGATACATGCTTGCACTTGCTGGTTACTGGATTCCATGACATAGATAGCTTGTATCTATCTACAATACAGCATTATTGCGTTAAAGTCCCGATGAGTATAGTGAATATGTAGTAATAGCTTAGAGCATTAAGTACTGGAGAAGCCGTTCAATGACTTACCCCATCGATTAATTTGTCAGTCGCTAAATTGCCACCGAAGAGATAACAGCTCACAAAAAATGCCTTCATGTATAATTTTAGAAAAGGAAGGTAGAAAATTTAATTTGTAAGTTATTTTTCTACTCATATCTAACTAAAACATTACTTCTATGAAATGTTTGAAATGACGTGACAAATCGAGTCAAAAATAAATCGTGTCGCAACATAACCTTTTGCATATGCACTCAGTGTGTGCGTGAAAATAAGTATGTGTTGTATTTTCTAAAAGTGTGACTGCATAATGACGCAAGCAAAATCGATTTAGAGTGATAGGTTTGACATGTCACCCCCCCCCCCCCCCGTTCCCCGCGAGAAACGGCAGAATTTTGTGTAAGCAAATAATCACACAAGGTTACTCCCGTTCTTAAAGCTCTAAGAGTAATAGTGATGACAGCAACAATATGAAACATAATATGATATCTATCTGAAACACTAACAATCTTTATCCGTTTTTAATTCGTTTGATAAATCACTTCGAATTTTAAAAGTATGTATTTTTTGTAGAATAACTCCTCGGTCATTTGTAAGCGTTGTGTTGCTCATAGGTACAAAAAACTGAAATACCTAGTGTAAAAATAAGTTAATATATTTAAGTAGTTTTTAGAACACTGACCTGCTACGACGCAACGCGCGGCTGGTTCTATGCCGCTGCCGGTGCATTCTGTGTAAAAATAAAACATCCAGTTCATTAACTCTCATAAAATATTTTACTTTTTAAAACTGACATGAAAGCTTGATATTATTGGGTCGAGACGTTTCACTTGTATTCATTCGCACGCACGATAGCACAATTGCGCCGGCCCCAGTGCAGTGGTGCGTCGATATCCTCCGCGAAATAAGCCGCGCCTGGTGTGGGTCGCAGAGGGTGCCGTGCCCTCGGTTGCGTCAGTCAAACATCACATTTAGATTAATGAGTGCCATTGAGACGAATCGAAAGATTACCAATATGACGCGATGGTTTCCGAGATGTATAAAAAAAAAGGCCTTGTTAAAAGAAAGGAGAAGACGGACAGGGACAACTTCTAATTCATAATAGTTTCCAATGTTTTTTTCTGTCCAAGAAACAGTAATAAAAAATAACACAAAATACCCGTGTAGCCTAGTAGATTGCTACCTCGGTTTGAATGGAAACCGAGGAGTTGCTTTTTTGTGAGTCTGTTTGTTTATTTAACAGACAATAGCCTAACACCAATCGCTCACCACCTTTTACAAAATATTCTCCTTCCTAATGTCAGAACAATAATTATTGAACAGTTCTCCTGGTATTTTACCATCACTTCCTCTTCACCGTATACACTGTGACGAGCATAAATTGCTTAACAACTATATTAAATTAACCGTATCGCCACCCGTGAAATATTTATTATAGAGTAGTTCCGATGGTCGTCTGTTGTCTTCGTGATCTGCTCCACTACACCAAATGCACAAGAGCAAAAGTACGAGGTACTATAAAAAATACTCAAATCGATATAGATGTGCATATAATTTTTGAAGAGTTGCCTCGATTTCTCCAAGATCCCATCGTCAGATCGTGACCGGATGACAATGGGACCACCACATTGGAAATATACCTTTTCAAACAAAAAAGAATTTTCCAAATCAGTCCAGCCGTCTTTGAATGATCGGGAATAATACCAGGGGGGTTCCACTCCACACTGTAGGTGCGCTTGCCGCATTACCTACGGCATAGGTTAGTCGCAGTAGGTAGCCGGCTTGCCGCACAAAAAATACTACCTAATTGAAAATATCCTTATATCGAAAAGTAGTACCTAAAAGGATTTTATCATTTAGAGCTCAATAAAGTGCTTATAACATACAGACGGACATGGCGAAACTATTTAGAGCCAAGTTGGCCAACGGAAGTCTTAAAAACCTAAACAATACATATTGCAGAAAGAGGTCGTAAAAAACGTAATCCTCCCTTCCTCCCTCTGACGGCAATCGGGTAAAAAATAATATACCCTCGGTTCATGTCGTAGCAGGCCTTCAGGCAGTGTCGCCGCACGGCACTGTGCGTTACGACGACTTTCACACCGGCAACAACGCTTCGCCGCATAGAGCCAGCTGTTTGTACATACAAATGTTCAACCGATCTTTCACCAATAGAAAGCCATACTCGCCCTGACGGACAAAAGCTACTAATTCCACGCGAACAAAGTCGTGGACGTCCGCTAAAATTAAGTATATAATAAGGAAGGTTCGTAAAAGACTCACCTTCTACGACGCTGCGTCCGGTAGATTCTACGCCGCCGCCGCCGCCGCCGCCGCTGTTGCAAGCTGCCGTCTTGCGTGCTTGCTCGCGTGCGCGTACGCGTCGTTTGGTGGGTGAGTTCTGGAAGCGCTTCATCTATGGGATAATAATACATATGTATACGTATACTTTAACTATACAATGCCAATCCCACGCAATAGCTTGGATACGGTAAAGAAATTAATACGGGAAAAAGCATGACTTCAATTTGACTTGAGTAAGTAGGTAAACATTGTTACTACCAGGAATGGTAAACGAACATGTGGATCATGTGATGAGAACATTACTGCTCTCTTTGGGAACCAGCAACCCTAATAGAACCGCTGACGCGTTGCTGGTCTTTAGCTCCATCCCGTCCCGTGGATTTTCGGTACTCTTACTCACCGTACGACACACAGTAGCAATTTTTGTTATAATAAATTATGCTTTGATGGTTTCAAATTTACAAAGGGAGCATTATTATCATAATCTACACTAATATAATAAAGAGGTAAACTTTGTTTGTTTGTTTGTTTTTTTGTTAGTTTGTTTGTATGTAGGGGGTAATCTCTGGAACTACTGAACCGATTTCAAAAATTCTTTCAAAGATAGAAAGCTACACTATTCCTGACGGACATAGGCTACTAATATTACGTGAACGAAGTCGCGCGCGTCCGCTAGTGTATTATATTTCTAATAAACTAAAGGAAAAAAACATACCCAGTGATAATGAAAACAGAACAGGGAATATTTAAAGCTTCTGATTATAAAACAGTTATAATCAGACAACTTTCTTGTAGTTCGAATTTGGTCTGCAACAACAACTACATTAATGTAAATACATTTACTTTAAAACTGCTCTTATTGATGCAAAGGTTTGAAATATACTGTATCATCCTCAATAATTAATTATAGCTGTTGCCAGTTCTTAGTTTCCATTGTTATTTTAATGTGTTGAATAAACTTTGACCTGTTGAATTTAGGGAGCTGACACATACTTATCTGCTGGCACACAAAGTGTGTTGATACATGAACTAAAACTTCATTTACCAAATTATAATTATTATGTGATATATGAAGGAAAATATGTTATTATGTCTGTATCTACACATTTACATTGACTGTTAAAACTATAACACTCCATGCATCAATGTACTTACATAGCTAAACCGTTTAAAGTATTTTTTTATTCAACTATAATATTTCACAACGCATACAAATAAACAGCTAAATGTAAATTGTTTGTATTACAAGCTTTTATTTAGTTTCACTTGTATGTAAGAGTAACCAGGCAGCTAGAAATATAAATTACATAACATGCATGACCCATTTCCTGCTATCTATGACATACATATGAAAATTGTTAAGCAAGACATGCAATAAAAACAGGCTTGTCTCTTAAATGACAGTACAACACAAAATATTACAAGTCTACTTAGTTTAATTTTTATATATTTAATTGTGTAAACAAATTTAGGAAATCAATTTTGACAAATGTATTATGTATTATTAGTATGTATATTTTAGTCTGTCAAATGTTTATTATATGGGTCTTGTTTCCTGAAATTAAGTTTTAATAATAATAATAATATTAATCATCAAATTGGCATGTAATTGTTATGCATATGAGTGGATAACAACAAACCCAAAAAGGAAGTCTCAAAAACAAAATTTTGGAAAAAAAAGCCCTTTAAATATTAATGTTGAACAAATTTGATAACAAATAATAATAATGTTTTTTAGATGATAAACTTATTATAAAAATAACCATGCAAATGGGAAAGGATCACTGATGAGTTGTCGACCTTAGGTTACTACTCCAAAGGGTTTCCAACATGTACAATTACCCTCTCCTTGTAAGAAATGCGAGAAAACAGGCGGCATGCCGACGGCATGTGGACAAGTTAAGAAGCAAACCGTTTTATATTGTCGGTACTTCAATCAAGTTGACCTAACAAGATCTCAAACTGTCGGGCTACGAACCGATTTGTAGCGGTGGCGCGTTCTTGGTCTGAGGTACCTAGCGTGAAACTACTTGCAACGTCGATTGACGGCCGCGTGGAGGACAACTGACCATATAAATTTTAAATTGTTACTTCGGCAACGTAACCTTGTTCTCGATAATGGATCGGCATCGGCGTCGGTGGGCAAACGCAATGCACATGGGTCTTACGCCGGCTACATAACCTAATCGAATCGACAAAAATATCACCGTACGTTTTCATTATGAACACTACAATAATCATACATGTACAAACCTTAACAAACACAATAACACACACGATACACTTTTATATATACTTAAGCTAACTAAAACTTTGTAAAGTAACTTTTTCACAAAATGGTGGCTAAATTTGCTAGTACTTTCTACATCTACATGGATAATGAATCGATGTAAAAACAGAATACAATTGATTTGTTTACTCTGCTGCTATAGAAAAATCAGTTGAATTCGTTTTAATTGGATAAATAACTAATTAATAAAATTTTACATACTCACCTGTGTAACAGAAGAAAAAGAATGGACGCAAAATTGCAAAAGCGCGGGAACGTAGCGGTTTTTTTTTATTACCACACAAAAGACAAAGTAATCTGTGTACTTACAACCATGTTAAATATAGGGCCGCAGCCATGTCCTGTGTATTTATGAAAATGCCGCCAAAAGGAAAACTAATTGGGCATTAACAATATTGATTTATGACAAATGATAAACTAAAATACTTATTTTATATATTTTAATGTCTTTGGGAGGCTTTTCCACTGAAAAAAATCCCTTTATTCATAAACGTTGCGTACGTTCGTTACTTAACATGTTTTATGTCTGTATTTGTCATTGTAACGTTTGCCCTCAAATGAAAGGGACAAAACATTTGTTAGCTTAAAAATATTGTAAATAACTGTGTAATGGGATTATATGTGTTCGAAAGCGAGGAATAAAGCTTACAAAAAAAAAGAGTTATGCAGCGTCTACACGTACCTCTTACCTGCGCAGTCCAAAGTGTGCAAACTGCGCTGTCATAACTGTACAAAAGATGAAGACGGAATACTGTACAGTAGCCAAATGTGCAAGTAAGCTCGTGTAAACAGCTGGGCCATTCTCGCGTCAGAAGAGATGAAGTCAGACTCGAGATAAGCCAAAGAGAGCTGTCAAATCCCTTCAAAATCTGTTAAATTTTGACACATCTCGAACGTCAGATGAATCTCGAGCGTCAGAATTGGGGGCCTGCGGGGCAATTCACGCGTCAGTAGAGAAAAAGTAACACTCGAGATAAGCCAAAGAGAGCTGTCAAATCCCTTCAAAATCTGTAAAATTTTGAGTCATCTCGAACGTCAAATGAATCTCGATGTCCTCCAGAATTGGGGGCCTGCGGGGCAATTCTCGCGACAGTAGAGATGAAGTTACACTCGAGATAAGCCAAAAAGAGCTGCCAAATCTCTTCAAAATCTGTCATATTTTGACACATCTCGAACGTCACATGAATTTCGATGAGCGCCAGAATTGGAGGCCTGCTATAGTAGCACGCTAGCGTTTATCGCGGACATGAACGCTTTGGTCCCTCTCACACAAGCGTATTGGTTAGAAAGGAATTTATGGTTTATGTCACCGATAAAAGCTAGCGTGCTAGGCCCCTTGAGGGGCTATTGTCGGTTTATGCGAGATTCATCTCGCACGAAAACAACTGTCAATTTTCTTGGATTTCTGTCATTTTTTAACGTATCTCGCACGTGAGATGCATCTCGCATAACCCGGGAATTGGGGTCTTGTATTGGGCTGTGCCAATCAGTTTTGCCAAATACACCGCTTTTAAATGTGATTTTAAAATGAGAACGCGTGCGTCCAACCAGAGTTTATAAAGGTAGATTCACAATAAAAAAAATACGAGCGATAACGCAAAAACGTGGCAATTGTAATCTCTGATTGGTCAATGGTCGCAAGATGCCTCGCTTTTGCGTTTCGATCGCTCGTAAATGCTAATTGTGATTCCAGTCTAACAGTAGAGTAGCTGCGTTTTGTTACTGGCAATATTTATTAGTAATCTAATTCGTTTCGTATGGCACAACCTACTTTGATAAATATGTGATAATTATTGAATATACCTAAAATTTGTATGTTTACATAATTTATTGACATTTTATCAAAATGTAAATGAAATCAGTAGTCGATAATTGGCTACTTGACAGTTGCAACAAAATATATTGGATAGGGAAGCTTATACGTAAAATAAATAATAATAATAATTACACACATTTTTACTTTTGCATTAAGATCAATAGTAAATAATTTATTTTTGCAAATTAAATATACGATCTTTATATGTTGGTCAAAAGAACCGAAACGCAGGCGGCCATGTTTGAGCATCACGCATTCTACATACAAAATTCTTTGGCATCTCGTAATCAGTGTGACCATATGTGGCAGGATCCTGCCTTTTTGGCAGGTTTAGCCCTTCATTTTGACTTCCGGCAGGATCGGTTGAAGTTTTCAAAATCTGGCAGTTTGTGGCAGGATTGCAATATAAGCTGGCACGTTTGGCAGTATAGCCTTAGACTGGGTTCACAGTAAGCATTTGCGAGCGATAAAAACGCAAAAACGTGGCCATTGCCCAACCAGAGACAGCCATTGCCGCGTTTTTCTATTTTTATCGCTCATAAACTCTGATTGTAAACCCAGTCTTAAAGGAGCTTAGCCATAAGAGTTTGGCTTTGGCAGGATTTGTCAGTTTTCTAGCCTAAGTAGCGCAGGATCTCTAATTTGAAGTTGGTCACACTGCTCGTAATGTCACATCACAAATGTAAAACATCTGTCTTGCCGTTTGCTGCGGGTGTGATAATAATTTGGTTAAATTAGCGCTACCTAAGAGTAACATTTTTCGATTTATGCTTGTCAGTATGTTTCACGAAATGGAGTCTGGATACATACAAACAGCTAGTGCAAGTCTGCCCAAAGTTGATCGCATGATTCTGACTTTTGTTCGATCGAGTTTCGGAATGCAAAACTTCTTTGTAAGTACCTAAATAATACAACATAATTTATAAGTATAAGTTTTTAAATTAGTACTTAACCTGGTTATGTTTTTTATTTCAGATTTCAAGAAAGAGTGTCCAATTAAAAAAGAAGGCAACAGCTGTGTTTATGGATGGTTATTATTGAAAAGGAAGTAGTACAAAAGGTAGCTGCAAACATGTAGTGGCTTTTTTAATGCGGACTCAAACGTCAAACGTCAATCAAATTATGATAGTGCACTCAGATACTCAGATTGAGCTACAGATTTAAATCTGAATATGGGTGTGATAAATTTATAAATAAAATAATGTGTCTAGTGTTACAGAAAATAAAGAACATAAGAAAGTATAAAAGTTCAGCATGGCATGGTATGAACTTCAATATGCGAGAATAACAGTATCAAAAACCTATGATGTGACTCTTTGTAAACCTCAGATCGCAACATTAATGGGTGCAAGTTTGCTTGACACAGCTGTCCTAAAAAAAGGGCTGAAAATTAGAAGATTTTGTACAAAAACAATAAAAAAAACTTGGTTCGATTTCGCAACATGGCTTGTGCATATTATTATGTCAAATGAAAGTATGTATCGTGATAGCAGCATCACCCAATGAAATTTTAAGTGCTGATACTGTACTGTTATGGAAATAAAGTATCCAATGTATGAAAAACTGATAGATACTGAATCACTGGCAAGTTTGCTAAAGTGCAGTTGCAACTGCACATAAAATTATAAAGTGTTTGATGAAAGTGTTATTTACAGACTTATAACTGTGTGAATTAATAACTTTTGGAAAAACTTGTTTGTCCATTAGTTTACATTTACTAAAACACTGTTAAGTTTTATGGACAAAATGACACCAAATAACATTATCAAATAAAATAATTTAACCTTGGCTAATCATGTATTTTTAATTAAACCATCCTCTAGTGCACATAGAACAATACAGTAAGTACTTGAAATATTTTAACAGTTTCTTATTAACTACATACAGAATGAGAATTCTCGCAAACTCCTCTCAATAGGTATGAATCCTTAAATGCATTGCCAACCCAGAGGGCTAAGATGGAATACCTCTTGTGCCAGTAATGAGAAATTGCTCCGGCTGTATTGCTCTCCACGCTGGAACAAAACAGTGCAAGCACTGCTACTTAGCAGCAGGATTAGCGAGCGAAAGGGTGGTAGCGATCCAAACGGACCAAGCACAACGTCCTACCACCCGCAGATATACTTGAACTGATTTAATAGGTGCTTCAGGCCGTACTTCTATCCCTTGATCTTGAAATGTAACTAAGTGAAACAATCAGAATTCTATTATTATACATATTTATTAACAGAGTATATGACAAAAAGTACCCTATGCCACTTAAGTACCTACAACTATTCCTATTTTTTAAACATTTATTACTGAAAAAAAAAATGGGTGTGACTTGTTTTACTCACTGCTTTTACTTGTCATGCCTGATGTTGCTGGCATTTTAGTTTTAAAAACTATTTCTTTTATTACATCAATACCTACATCGCTGTTTCCTAACGGCCGATGCGATCGAGGCTGTGGAGGAGTGGTACGACTTATTCTGTCTGGTTTCATTCTTATTTTACCAAATACCAACGAAACCCATTCCACTGTATTGAATGTAATTTGTCGTACCAGTGGATAGGTGTACAATGTTACAGAATATTGATTAATTGTATATCAATGATATGCTTATACATAAAAAAAAGAAGTATTAGAAATGTTAGGATTTGTCTAGGTTAATTATGTTTATTTTATTTTTAAGAGATCAAAGTTTAAGTTATTCTAAGTATACTTATTTCAAAATGGTTTTCACAAAGGAAAATTACAAATTTATCAGACACAAACTTTGGGTCTTGTCATGCTAACTTTGACCACTGCGCTTTAAATTTAGGAAAGTGTATATAAACAGTAATAATAATAACAAAAATAGGTCCCCGCTGTTGAAGTTCATGAAACTATTGCAGTGGTAACAGAATTTTAGATTCCTCGACTTGTTTTTTTCTTTCAGTTTTTAAGTATAAGCCCAATGCAGATTTCATCCGGCATGCGGTAGACGTGTCCATATCCAGCCCAGTCCCACTTCAACCTAGCAACTGACTGAGCAACGTCAGCTATTTTGGGTTCTGCAAAGCTAAAATCCTGGCACGGTTTTTCAATTTAACGCCTAAAATACTGTGCTCCATGGCTCTCTGGCAAACCTTGAGTTCTGAGCGTCAGTCAAAGATCAACCCCCCGTACTCACCACAAAAATAACAACTGCTGCAATATGACATATTTGATGGGTCTAGCATGTCTGGTTGTAGAAATACGACCAAAAAGGAAAATAACAATGAAACAGACTTAAAGAAGTTCTATTTCATAGCAAAACAATCTTGACCCAATTGACTCGCTATTGAGTTGAAAAATCTAATAAAGGGTTCATAAAGGGTTCCGTAGCTTTAGGTCCGTCACTCGTACTTCACACTGAGATCCACGGATGGCATCGAGACGAATCGAAAGAGTACCAACACGAGGGGTCTAGAGCGTTTTTGGTTTCCGAGATAGAGCCTAAAGAAAAGACAAAAGTACGTTCGCAATAGAGCGAGGGGGGGAGGGAGGGGGGAAGCGTTCCAACTTACACCAACGCACGCTTTTCTGACTCTAAAATTACGTCCCGATTCGATTGAGTTGAGATCTAGATTAACCACGCTCGCCCTACGGGCTCGCGGAACTTGACCCACCCGGTCCGTGAAGGGTTCCGTAGCCTTAGGTCCGTCACTCGTACTTCACACTGAGATCCACGGATGGCATCGAGACAAATCGAAAGAGTACCAACATGAGGGTTCTAGCTTTTTTGGTTTCCGTGATAAAGTGTAAAGAAAAGTAGGTTCGCAATAGAGAGGGGGAGGAGGGGGGGGGGATGCTTTCCAACTTCACACCATCACTCGCTTTTCTGACTCTGAAGTTGCGTCCCGTTTCGATTGAGTTGAGATCTAGATTAACCACGCTCGCCCTACGGGCTCGCGGATCTTGACCCACCCTGTCCGTGAAGGGTTCCGTAGCCTTAGGTCCGTCACTCGTACTTCACACTGAGATCCACGGATGGCATCGAGACGAATCGAAAGAGTACCAACACGAAGGGTCTCGCGTCTTTGGTTTCCGAGATAGAGCCTAAAGAAACTTGGGCACTCTATGGGGAGGGGGAGGGGGTAGAGAAGGGGGTATGAGTTCCAACTTTACACTGAGGCTCGCCCTTCGGACTCGCATCTGACTCGAGAGTATGTCGCGTCAAAAGGACGCTTCGGCTCAATCGGCTTACGGACTCGCTCAAGACGGAGGGGGGGGAGGGTAAAACGTCCCAACTTCACACCCCAGCTCGCCCTTCGGGCTCGCTAGCGACTCGGGAAGACGAATGGGACGCTCCGGCGCAAGCGCCTACGCGGAGCTCGCCCTGCGGGCTCGCTTTCAAAACTCCCTTGTATGGCGGCCATCTTGGAAAATGGCGGAATCGAAAAACTTTTCCCGGAATCGGAACCAGCGGCCCCCAGAGCCCCCGGGTGCAAAGTTTCATCCCGATCGGACAAAAAAAAATTTCGGCAGCCATTTTGGATCCGCCATCTTGAATTTTTTTCAACTCCATCAAACTTCTCCCCTCCCCCTGAGTGACATTTGGTCGAGCACCCCCCCACTAAGTCGTACGGTTTTCGAGATATTCCCGTTTAAAGTTTGTATGGCGGCCATCTTGTTTCGGCCATTTTGAAAAAAATTCGACCGGCTTACCCATCGGCCGGCGGTTCCCTATGACTTTTGTTTTGGAACTTGGCCGTACCTATCACGGTTTCCGAGATCCGCACCTCACATCGAGTCCCTTTCCACGTTCAGGTCGGTTTCGTATTTTTTGTCTACTCGTTGGAGCACCCTCTATACAAAAGTGTTTCCAGTTGCTCCCCACCCCTTCACATCTCTCCAAAACAGCATGTCAATGACCCAGTGAGTCAGTGAGTGAGTGGTAATCGAGCTATATATATAGTAACTAGATGTCGCGTGGGGGCCGCGGGCCCCACGGGGCCCGCGGAGGGTTTTGTACCCTCAGGTCTGGGGGCCCAACTTCACATCCAGTCGTAAGGATGGCATCGAGACGAATCGAAAGAGTACCAACACGAGGGGTCTAGCATTTTCGGTTTCCGAGATAGAGCCCAGAGAAAGTAGGGCTGCCTTAGGAGGGGGGAGGAAGGGGTGGGAGGATGAGTTCCAACTTCACACTGCAGCTCGCCCTCCGGGCTCGCAAGTGACTCGAGAGTATTTCGTGTCCAGTGGACGCTTCGGCGCACGCGCCTACGCGGAGCTCGCCCTTCGGGCTCGCTGGGAGGGGGGGGGGTAAAAGTTCCAACTTCACACCCCAGCTCGCCCTTCGGGCTCGCAAGCGACTCGAGAGCACCGATGGGACGCTCCGGCGCAAGCGCCTACGCGGAGCTCGCCCTGCGGGCTCGCTTTCAAAACTCCCTTGTATGGCGGCCATCTTGGAAAATGGCGGAATCGAAAAACTTTTCCCGGAATCGGAACCAGCGGCCCCCAGAGCCCCCGGGTGCAAAATTTAATCCC
Organism: Ditula angustiorana; assembly: GCA_963691745.1. Lineage (NCBI taxonomy): Eukaryota > Metazoa > Arthropoda > Insecta > Lepidoptera > Tortricidae > Ditula > Ditula angustiorana. The sequence goes on from OY829471.1 coordinate 16,141,093, forward strand.
GATCGGACAAAAAAAAATTTCGGCCGCCATTTTGGATCCGCCATCTTGAATTTTTTTCAACTCCACCAAATTTCCCCTCTCCTCCTGAGTGACATTTGGTCGAGCACCCCCCCTCTATCTCTGATGGTTTTCGAGATTTTCCCGTTTAAAGTTTGTATGGCGGCCATCTTGTTTCGGCCATTTTGAAAAAAAATCGACCGGCTCACCCATCGGCCGGCGGTTCCCTATGACTTTTGTTTTGGAACTCGGCCGTACCTATCACGGTTTCCGAGATCCGCACCTCACATCGAGTCCCTTTTCACGTTCAGGTCGGTTTCGTATTTTTCCTCTACTCGCTGGAGCACCCTCTATGTGATAGTAGCTCCAGTTTTTCCCCACCCCTTCACATCTCTCCAAAACAGCATGTCAGTGACTATGTCAGTGAGTGAGTGGTAATCGAGCTTTATATATAGTAACTAGATGTCGCGTGGGGGCCGCGGGCCCCACGGGGCCCGCGGAGGGCGTCGTGCTTTTGGTCTGTCTATCAAGCTTCACATTAAGTCGTAAAGATGGCATCGAGACGAATCGAAAGAGTACCAACACGAGGGGTCTAGCATTTTTGGTTTACGAGATAGAGCCAAGAGAAAATCGGGCTGCCTTAGGAGGAGGGGGAAGGGGGGATGAGTTCCAACTTCACACTGCAGCTCGCCCTCCGGGCTCGCAAGTGACTCGGGAGAACTGCCTGTCCGAAGGGACGCTACGGCGCACGCGCCTACGCGGAGCTCGCCCTTCGGGCTCGCTGGGAAGGGGTGGGGGGGGGGTTATTCCGACTTGCTGTGGTGCCCTCAGGTCTGGGGGCCCAACTTCACATTCAGTCGTAAGGATGGCATCGAGACGAATCGAAAGAGTACCAACACGAGGGGTCTAGCATTTTTGGATTCCGAGATAGAGCCAAGAGAAAGTAGGGCTGCCTTAGGAGGGGGGGGAAGGGGGGGGGGGTGAGTTCCAACTTCACACTGCAGCTCGCCCTCCGGGCTCGCAAGTGACTCGAGAGTATTTCGCGTCCAGTGGACGCTTCGGCGCACGCGCCTACGCGGAGCTCGCCCTTCGGGCTCGCTGGGAGGGGGGGGGGTAATTCCAATTTGCTGTCGTGCCCTTAGGTCTGGGGCCCAACTTCACACTCAGTCGTAAGGATGGCATCGAGACGAATCGAAAGAGTACCAACACGAGGGGTCTAGCATTTTTGGTTTCCGAGATAGAGCCAAGAGAAAATCGGGCTGCCTTAGGAGGGGGGAGGAAGGGGGGGATGAGTTCAAACTTCACACTGCAGCTCGCCCTCCGGGCTCGCATGTTACTCGGGAGAACTGCCTCCAAACGGACGCTTCGGCGCACGCGCCTACGCGGAGCTCGCCCTTCGGGCTCGCTGGGGGGGGGGGGGGGGGGGGCGTAAAAATTCCAACTTCACACCCCAGCTCGCCCTTCGGGCTCGCAAGCGACTCGAGAGCACCGATGGGACGCTCCGGCGCAAGCGCCTACGCGGAGCTCGCCCTGCGGGCTCGCTTTCGAAACTCCCTTGTATGGCGGCCATCTTGGAAAATGGCGGAATCGGAAAACTTTTCCCGGAATCGGAACCAGCGGCCCCCAGAGCCCCCGGGTGCAAAATTTCATCCCGATCGGACAGAAAAAAATTTCGGCCGCCATTTTGGATCCGCCATCTTGAATTTTTTTCAACTCCATCAAACTTCCCCCCTCCCCCTGAGTGACATTTGGTCGAGCACCCCCCCTCTATCTCTGATGGTTTTCGAGATATTCCCGTTTAAAGTTTGTATGGCGGCCATCTTGTTTCGGCCATTTTGAAAAACTACGACCGGCTCACCCATTGGCCGGCGGTTCCCTATGACTTTTGTTTTGGAACTCGGCCGTACCTATCAAGGTTTCCGAGATCCGCACCTCACATCAAGTCGCTTTCCACGTTCAGGTCGGTTTCGTATTTTTCCTCTGCTTGCTGGAGCACCCTCTATACAAAAGTGTTTCCAGTTGCTCCCCACCCCTTCACATCTCTCCAAAACAGCATGTCAATGACCCAGTCAGTGGTAAGTGAGTGGTAATCGAGCTTTATATATAGTAACTAGATGTCGCGTGGGGGCCGCGGGCCCCACGGGGCCCGCGGAGGGTGTCCTGCTATTGGTCTGTCTATCAAGCTTCACATTAAGTCGTAAAGATGGCATCGAGACGAATCGAAAGAGTACCACCACGAGGGGTCTAGCATTTTTGGTTTCCGAGATAGAGCCAAGAGAAAATCGGGCTGCCTTAGGAGGGGGGAGGAAGGGGGGGATGAGTTCCAACTTCACACTGCAGCTCGCCCTCCGGGCTCGCAAGTGACTCGGGAGAACTGCCCCTCCGAAGGGACGCTACGGCGCACGCGCCTACGCGGAGCTCGCCCTGCGGGCTCGCTGGGGGGGGGGGGGCTGGGGTATTCCCACTTGCTGTCCTGCCCTCAGGTCTGGAGGCCCAACTTCACATCCAGTCGTAAGGATGGCATCGAGACGAATCGAAAGAGTACCAACACGAGGGGTCTAGCATTTTCGGTTTCCGAGATAGAGCCCAGAGAAAGTAGGGCTGCCTTAGGAGGGGGGAGGAAGGGGGGGGATGAGTTGTAACTTCACACTGCAGCTCGCCCTGCGGGCTCGCAAGTTACTCGGGAGAACTGCCTCAGAAGGGACGCTAAGGCGCACGCGCCTACGCGGAGCTCGCCCTTCGGGCTCGCTGGGGGGAGGGGGGGGGGGGGTAAAAATTCCAACTTCACGCCCCAGCTCGCCCTTCGGGCTCGCAAGCGACTCGAGAGCACCGATGGGACGCTCCGGCGCAAGCGCCTACGCGGAGCTCGCCCTACGGGCTCGCTTTCAAAACTCCCTTGTATGGCGGCCATCTTGGAAAATGGCGGAATCGAAAAACTATTCCCGGAATCGGAACCAGCGACCCCCAGAGCCCCCGGGTGCAAAATTTCATCCCGATCGGACAAAAAAAAATTTCGGCCGCCATTTTGGATCCGCCATCTTGGATTTTTTTCAACTCCACCAAATTTCCCCCCTCCCCCTGAGTGACATTTGGTCGAGCACCCCCCCTCTATCTAAAATGGTGCTCGAGATATTCCCGTTTAAAGTTTGTATGGCGGCCATCTTGTTTCGGCCATTTTGAAAAAATTTCGACCGGCTCACCCATCGGCCGGCAGTTCCCTACGACTTTGGTTTTTAAACTTTTTCCTAGGACTCTTACTTTCCGAGATCCGTACCTCACATCAAGTCCCTTTCCACGTTCAGGTCGGTTTCGTATTTTTCCTCTGCTCGTTGGAGCACCCTCTATACAAAAGTGTTTCCAGTTGCTCCCCACCCCTTCACATCTCTCCAAAACAGCATGTCAATGACCCAGTGAGTGAGTGGTAATTAAGCTTTATATATAGTAAACTAGATGTCGCGTGGGGGCCGCGGGCCCCACGGGGCCCGCGGAGGGTGTCGTGCTACAGATCTGGGGGCCCAACTTCACATTCAGTCGTAAGGCTGGCATCGAGACGAATCGAAAGAGTACCAAGACGAGGGGTCTAGCATTTTTAGTTTCCGAGATAGAGCCAAGAGAAAGTCGGGCTGCCTTAGGAGGGGGGAGGAAGGGGGGGATGAGTTCCAACTTCATACTGCAGCTCGCCCTGCGGGCTCGCAAGTTACTCGGGAGAACTGCCTCAAAAGGGACGCTACGGCGCACGCGCCTACGCGGAGCTCGCCCTTCGGGCTCGCTGGGGAGGGGGGTGGGGGGTTCCAACTTGCTGTCGTGCCCTCAGGTCTGGGGGCCCAACTTCACATTCAGTCGTAAAGATGCAATCGAGACGAATCGAAAGAGTACCAACACGAGGGGTCTAGCATTTTCGGTTTCCGAGATAGAGCCCAGAGAAAGTAGGGCTGCCTTAGGAGGGGGGAGGAAGGGGGGGGATGAGTTCCAACTTCACACTGCAGCTCGCCCTCCGGGCTCGCAAGTGACTCGAGAGTATTTCGCGTCCAGTGGACGCTTCGGCGCACGCGCCTACGCGGAGCTCGCCCTTCGGGCTCGCTGGGAGGGGGGTGGAGGGGGCGAATTCCAACTTCACACCCCAGCTCGCCCTTCGGGCTCGCAAGCGACTCGAGAGCACCGATGGGACGCTCCGGCGCAAGCGCCTACGCGGAGCTCGCCCTGCGGGCTCGCTTTCAAAACTCCCTTGTATGGCGGCCACCTTGGAAAATGGCGGAATCGAAAAACTTTTCCCGGAATCGGAACCAGCGGCCCCCAGAGGCCCCGGGTGCAAAATTTCATTCCGATCGAACAAAAAAAAATTTCGGCCGCCATTTTGGATCCGCCATCTTGAATATTTTTCAACTCCATCAAATTTCCCCCCTCTCCCTGAGTGACATTTGGTCGAGCACCCCCCCACTAAGTCTGATGGTTTTCGAGATTTTCGCGTTTAAAGTTTGTATGGCGGCCATCTTGTTTCGGCCATTTTGAAAAATTTTGACCGGCTCACCCATTGGCCGGCAGTTCTCAGCGACTTTAGTTTTGGAACTTTTCTCTAGGCCTCATACTTGCCGAGATTAGCCCCCCACCCCAGGTCTTTTTCCACGTCCAGGTCGGTTTCATATTTTTTTCTGCTCATCGAAACGCCCTCTATCTGGATTTAGTTCTAGTTTTACCCCACCCCTTCAAATCTCTCCAAAAAAGCATGTCAATGCTTGTAAAACTCCCTTGTATGGCGGCCATCTTGGAAAATGGCGGAATCAGAAAACTTTTCCCGGAATCGGAACCAGTGGCCCCCAGAGCCCCCGGGTGTAAAATTTCATCCCGATCGGACAAAAAAAAATTTCGGCCGCCATTTTGGATCCGCCATCTTGAATTTTTTCCAACTCCACCAAATTTCCCCCCTCCCCCTGAGTGACATTTGGTCGAGCACCCCCCCACTAAGTCGTACGGTTTTCGAGATATTCCCGTTTAAAGTTTGTATGGCGGCCATCTTGTTTCGGCCATTTTGAAAAAATTTCGACCGGCTCACCCATCGGCCGGCAGTTCCCTACGACTTTTGTTTTGGAACTTGGCCGTACCTATCAAGGTTTCCGAGATCCGCACCTCACATCGAGTCCCTTTCCACGTTCAGGTCGGTTTCGTATTTTTTGTCTACTCGTTGGAGCATCCTCTATACAAAAGTGTTTCCAGTTGCTCCCCACCCCTTCACATCTCTCCAAAACAGCATGTCAATGACCCAGTGAGTGAGTGAGTGAGTGAGTGAGTGAGTGAGTGAGTGGTAATTAAGCTTTATATATAGTAACTAGATGTCGCGTGGGGGCCGCGGGCCCCACGGGGCCCGCGGAGGGTGTCGTGCTTTACATCTGTTCATCAAGCTTCACATTAAGTCGTAAGGATGGCATCGAGACGAATTCTTCGAGTCTAGCATTTTTGGTTTCCGTGATAGAGCCAAACGAAGGTCAGGCTGCCTTAGGAGGGGGGAGGAAGGGGGGGATGAGTTCCAGCTTCACACTGCAGCTCGTCCTGTGTTGTGCTACAGGTTCCGACGTTCGAGCTTCACATAAAGTCCACCATCATTTTGCCATCTTAGTTTTAATTTGTATATCTATCCAAAGGTTGTTTGGAAGAGATCACTCTCAAGCGATAAGCCCGCCTTTTGGATACCTATAATTCAGATTTATTTGTAACTGTGAAATTGTTAATGTGGTATTCATGAAGTCGTACGTATGCTATTGAGACGACTCGAAAGAGTACCAACGGTTGGGGACTGGCACTTTTAGATTTTGAGTTGTAGTTGTAGCCAGAACTAATAGTGTAGATTCTTTTGATCTTCTAAATAAGCTACTTTTACTGCTGACCGTATGATGACACTAATAATGCAGAAAACTGGCTTGTTACTTTGTCATACGGTGAATGCATTTATTGTTTTCTACATAAGAGGGTCTCATTATAAGGTCAATCGCTTAGTACAGCAATATAAGTTTTCAATAAAATTCATCACGTGAAATAAAAAAAAAACAAATTAGTTATATAACATTTATTATTCAGAGATAAGAGATAAGACAATCATGTAACAAAAACATCATTATACAATTATTTTAGACTTTTAACTGAATTTAAAAAAAAAGTCACTGTCATAAATATTTTAACAATTTAGTATCTTATCGTTACAGTCAAATCTCCATTACATCCATTAATTAAGTGTAAAACATAAATGACTACATGTATAAACTGTTACAGCATAGTCAAACTTTACATACATACTGATAATTCAAATCGTTGCAAGGAGTATTCCCCTAACACAAATACCCATAACATAGCCATAGCATTATTCAAATATTCTGTTTGTTTTGATGGTATGGTACTATGTACCGGAACTATAGGCGGGTAGAGTGTGAGCTGGCAAGCAAGCAAGATTTTCTGGATTGATAAAAAAAGCCTAACATCGAAGGCTAAGGCGGGAGCTTCGTTTTCGCTTCGCTCCCGCCTTAGCCTTCTGAACCTAACCTATCCGAGTCGCTTCTGCCCCGACCCATCTTGCTTGCTCGCTTTGCACGTTCGCTACCAAATATGCTTTTTGCTATATTGACATTCGTCGATAATTATGCTAAATGCGTTTCAAGTATTCTCAAATAGATGACGCCACTTCATTTTCAAATCAAATTATCAATAATGACAATACAACACGCGTATAATGCGCTGGTGCCATTGCCTTATCAACTAAAAATTTAAAGAGTAAATTGATGCTTGTATACGCGTCATACCAAAATTAGTCCATTGTCTGTCAGTCGTATTTGGATCTGTGGGTCAAGCACGCTAGCCTTTGTCGAGGAAATAAAGCTTTTATCCCGTTCTAACCAGTATTACACGGCGGTACACGTAACAATGCATCTTAAAGGGAATAGATAATTGTATTTGCATTACAGTGTGGTCACGCACCGTCTTGAAGCGAATTCAGATAGACAGACGGACATCTGACTATTTTTAGTAGGACGCGAGCACATAGTTGCGCATTCAAAAGCGCAATATTGTGTGTCGCGTGGCTGCCGCCCGAGTCTTGCGTAACGTTGGACACGGAGTGACTTCATCAGACTGCAGCTCTTATGATGATCTGGAAAGAAAATTATCGTAATTTGTAAATTATGTATTATTTCATTATCATATTTTAATGGTGTCGCAGAATGAGAAGAGGAATGAAATCTATAAAGACAGTGTTGTGCGACTCGTTATTTTGATAGCAGACTACTTTTTTTTCTTTTATTGAAATAGGAAGGTAAACAAGCTAGTGGTTCACCTGATGGTAAGTGATTACCACCGCCTATAGACACCCGCAACACCAAGAAGATTGCAGATGCGTTGCCAACCCAGAGGGCTAAGGTGGAACACCTCTTGTGCCAGTAATTACACCGGCTGTCTTGCTCTTTACGCCGGAACACAAGAGTGCAAGCACTGCTGCTTAGCGGTGGGATTAGCGAGCAAGATGGTGGTAGCGATCCGGACGGACTACTATTTAATGCACTCACAATTTGCTTATTGGAAGCTCAACCCGTATTGGTGGATCATACGATGCTAAGTAAGGTACGAGATGGAGTGGCCATATATCATAAGCTCGCACCGCACATCTTTTGTTATTCTTATTTCGTAAAATCGCTCAGAAACGGGCAATCAAACTGAAATTGTCAGGCGTTTGAGTTATGATACGACAGCTACTCGTGTATTTAAGTCGTATAGTCAGCCTCAGAAGTAGCTTACCGTTTAAGAACCTTGTCATAGTAACGTATGTAATGAGAGTTGCTCATATTTGTCACATCACCGACAGCGACAAGGTACTAAAAAGTTCAGCTACTTCTAAGGTTGATCGTATGTGTCTAAATTTGTCAAATGAGCTTGTCAAGTGGCAGGGGAAAGCAAGTGGCCATTTAAATTAAAAACCAAGGCAACACTCACCGCTCACTGTAATATCCTAGCGATACCAGCACTGCATCGTCGCAAAATATAGCATTTAAATATGCGCTGGTTAAAGTTGGTATTTGATGCAGTATATTGAATTACAATACGAATCGAGAGAGGCACAATCTAAACATGTTAGTTAATGTTGTATTCTGCTGTGACCTTGTGCCAAGACGTTTTAAATGTATGCATACTAACCTGAGGGATTATTGGAAGCTGTAGTTCACGACACAGCCGTCGACCAATCGTTTTCTGTTGTACCTTTGCGTCGATGGTTGTATCTATAATAAAAAGTGAAACAGTTTTATCTATTTATTTTACATTCACATTTAATTATTCAATTGTTGTTTATAAAGGACGCCTATCGGAACAAAATTTGATTTCAAAGTTTATAACATTGAAGTTTTGTTTGAATTTCGGTCTGACGCTTCGCTGGCCGCTGCCGTGGCACGCTCGCTTTACTCGCGCGTTGTGGATGGAAAGTAACTAACACACTCGTCCTCGTTACGCTCGTCATTGTACTTAATTCGATGAACTAAATGGGGTCTCACTTATTTATTTTAGTCTACCAGTTTGAGTACAAGTTCAATATAACATTTTCATGAATACATACCGTATTGCGATGATGATCTCATTTTGAAATTTTTTGTCAAGTCTGTGGTGTTCACTTTGATGGCGCCAAGGGATTCTATGAAGTCGTGGTAGCGCGCCTTTCCTTCTTAGGCAATTCTGCTGGTTTCGCTCCTTCAAGTCGGCTCCGCCGAGAAATTAAAAGCACATTATAAGATTGCGATAAGCAATAGATGCCGCTCATTTAGCACCACCCAGGAGGCACGTGTAGGGTATCTAATATGTATGGTAAGTCCTACGGACGCGAGCGGTACTGCCTCCCACTACGGTCCTTCTACTACGTGTAATGTATGTGTATGTGCAAGCGAATGTGAGGATAACGCCTGTCTGAGAAGGACCATCACTACAAAACTACTCGTGAGAATGACGTGTTTTGCATGCAAGAGTAAGTAGGTATTTAGGTAGGAAAAGTGTCTTAGGGTGGTGTGAGCAGAATTAAAACTCAAAATTTACCGTTCACGAGTCAATTGTATTCTCGCCAGAATGCCTGATATTAGATCAAAAAATAAAATGTAACAGATACCAAATGAATCAAATAACGGGTACTGCCGCGTACCAGTGTAACATCTTCACTGATGAAACGTTTCTTGATCGTCGTTGAAGATGAGAACGATTGAAAGAATCGGGTATAGCATAAAGAAATATAACCACGAGTCGCGAACTCTCTAAATCGGAGAGCAAAGGTGGCTGCGCGTTCAGAGTGATAACAGTATGCAAGCGAAAACGGAAGGGTTTAAGAGGCCAACGAATGTCAGGCCACACTGGAGAGGATCCAGCCACCAGGTTGACGGACGAGCCGACAGACTGGCGAGCTCAGTGTGAGACCAGTTGAGCAGTCAAAGTTGCCACTACCAAATCATCGGCTTGAAAAACAAGGGTCGAGTCGGTTAAAGGGATGATTACGCTCGTTGAAATTCCATACTGCAATCTGCGGTCGTTGCGTGTGTGGCATTGATAGAAATGGATAAATTAGGCGAATGTGTATGTAAAAAGAAAAAAAAAGTGAAAAAGAACAAAACAAAAACCGGAATAAAAAAGAACAAAAAGAAAACTGGTGAAAGAAAGTGAAGTAGTAATATAATTTGTATTTTATTAATCGACTTCAAAAAAAGGAGGAGGTTCTCAATTAGCCGGCATGTGTATGTTCCCCGATGACTCGAGGACGGCTGGAGCGATTTGAAAAATTGTTTTTGAAAAGGTATACTTTCAAGTTGGTCCCTGTTATTTGGTGCAATATTACAGGTAACTAAATTGAATACTTAAAATTTGGTGAGTCTGATATGGCTGTGGGTACTGGAAAAAATATGAGGAAAGGTCTGTTTGCAAGCTAGTGAAATTTAAGAAGGTTTAAAGAAACCATTTGGTGTGGAACTGATGATGGGTGGACATCCATAAATTACGACACGCTATGTGTAAGACATCGTGTGACAGTCCGTGTTAAAGAGATGGAAAAAAAAGTGACAAAGTGGGGGGGGGGGGGCTTAAAGTCTGAAAAATCGTGTGATGGGGAAAAGCGTGACAAGGAGGGGGGCGGGGGGTATTGTGAATTATCGTGTGACGTAATTTATGGATGATAAACCACACCTCCCTGACGACCATAGATGGCCATCGGAACTATTTGTTTATAAGCATTTCACGGGTTGCGACATGGTTACTCAAAAAAAGTTGCTTAGTAATTTATGCTCGTCACAATGCATTTGTTGAAGTGGAGTTGAAGGTGAAGTATCAAGAGAACTCAATATTTCACGTTTTTGCATTAGGAAAAGCAATATTTTGTAAAAGGTGGAGAACGATTGTTAGGCTATTGTGATTTTAGAATAAACCAACCCACTAAAAAGCGAGATCCAATCAAAAAATCAAATTTATACATACACTTTGATAAATTGTAATCAGTTTTTGGAGTCTGAGTTAATGGCGCTGTTTATTACTCGCTGCTGATATTTCTAGGTGCAACATCATATTCTCTTACCAACCATGCCTCCCTGTCGGGAGGAGGGGAAGAGCAGGGTATTTGCTCCTAGAAATATCAGCAACGAGTAATAAATAATTACTAACATTACCGAGAGCGTATTTTCTATCTCTTACTAACCTTTTACCCTCTCGGGTAGAAGGAGAAGAAAATTACTCGTAAGGCTCTCGGTAAAGTTAGTAATTATTGTCAAAATTAATATATATGCAAGTATTGTGAAATTAATGTGATAGTAGGGGTTTACAGATGACATTATCTGATGCCTGAAGTGATCAGGATGAAGGATCTGCCACGTCCTATAGACTTATCAGGTGACAGGCTTTCGCACCTTGCTCCTGATCTGACCATAACATTCACCAGATGATGTCATCTGTGAAAGTGAACATGGTCTGCCTTTTAAAAGGCGTTGTTTATTACTCGCTGCTGATATTTCTAGGTGCAACTTCATAATCTCTTACCAACCATGCCTCCCTGTCGGGAGGAGGGGAAGAGCAGGGTATTTGCTCCTAGAAATATCAGCAACGAGTAATAAATAATTACTAACATTACCGAGAGCGTATTTTCTATCTCTTACTTACCTTTTACCCTCTCGGGTAGAAGGAGAAGAAAATTACTCGTAAGGCTCTCGGTAAAGTTAGTAATTATTATCATAATTATTGTATATGTAAGTATTTTGAAATTAAGTTGAAGTAAGGGTTTACAGATGACATTATCTGATGCCTGAAGTCATCGAGATCAAGGATCTGCCACGTCCTATAGACTTATCAGGTGACAGGCTTTCGCACCTCGCTCCTGATCTGACCATAACATTCACCAGATGATGTCATCTGTGAAAGTGAACATGGTCTGCCTTTTAAAAGGCGTTGTTTATTACTCGCTGCTGATATTTCTAGGTGCAACATCATAATCTCTTACCAACCATGCCTTCCTGTCGGGAGGAGGGGAAGAGCAGGGTATTTGCTCCTAGAAATATCAGCAACGAGTAATAAATAATTACTAACATTACCGAGAGCGTATTTTCTATCTCTTACTTACCTTTTACCCTCTCGGGTAGAAGGAGAAGAAAATTACTCGTATGGCTCTCGGTAAAGTTAGTAATTATTATCATAATTATTGTATATGCAAGTATTGTGAAATTAAGTTGAAGTAAGGGTTTACAGATGACATTATCTGATGCCTTACCGTTACAGCGAAATTAGTTTTTTTTAAATATATTTATGTATTTATGCGTAAACCCAGCACTCACTTGGCCAGTTGAATTTTTAAATTTATATAAAAAAAAAAATTGGCTATTCTTCGAAAAGCATTCCTATGCGGTATGTTGGAGACATAACAATGCAATTATTGACATGTAAAACCACTTTGTTTATTATCATTGTCATTATATTGTTACAGTGAAAATAAATACATTCATTTAACAAAATGTAAATATGAACAAAAACAATACAAACACATAAAACTGTACGTTAAAGTTGTCGAAAGATGTGTTTTTTTACATTATGTCAGTTATAAACTTTTATACAAGACAAATTTAATTTTTACAGTATGCACTTGATGTTATTATTGTGCAATGCTTTTTTTGCACTCAGTGTAGGTATATGTTTTTTTTTTGTTGCATATTTTTTTTAACTTTTGTGCCAATTTTTTTTCATCAATGCATTAACAATAATAAGTTTGCTTCTTAACTTTGAAGTATTCATCCGTCAATAGGCAGGAACATGGACGTCTTCTTAATTTATCGCACGTAACACGTATGTTCAAGGTTGTTCTTGGTGAGAAACATTTATGCAGCAATGTTCAACGATTAATACAGCAAAAGTTTTGTTAGATATCTTCTTACTTGTCAATTCTCTGTTCAATGAGCCTTGTTCTGGGTTCGTTTTCTTTATTTGCATAAGATGACAAACCACTCTGCAGCATAGATATAAATGCAATCAAAATTCATTGATTTCCTTTGTTTTAAGCACATCATGTTGTTGCCCAAGTGAGTTCACCGGTAAAAAAGGTGTGGATGCGAGAGATTGTATCTAGAAGACTGCTCTTGACTTGACCGGTCACAATCTGTGTCAACGGGTCGAGCTTCCATTAGGTCCTCAGAAGTAAAAGATATGAAATGCGTGTAGTGTTCACACTGGCAAGCTGACAGCTTGTGGATAAAATCTTGAACTGTGCGAAATAGCTGCTTGTTCAGTTTTCGCTTCTTCAATCCTTCTTAAACTTCTTCAGCAATTACAATTACTTATAAGAATTTACTTCAGTTTATTTTTTCAGTCAATATAGAATTGCATTATGAATTTGCAAGAATGTGTTACACGTTTTTATATTGAGATCGTTAAAATTACATTTATATTTTAAAAAAACAGCCAAACGAGTGCCAGGAAAAAGATCTAGTTGTTGTTTGCAGTTTACTAAAATATACAGATCATCTTTAAAAAAAAAAACAGTGAAAAGAGGGGAGAGAGGAATATTGAAATCAACTCAGACTCATAAAAGTGATTACAATTTATGAAATTGTATGTATAAATGAAGAAGGGATATTATTGTAGTATTAAGATAGCGTTACAAAATATTGCTTTTCCTAATGCAGGGACGTGAAATGCTGAGGGGTTCTCCTGATACTTCACCTTTAGCTCCACTTCACCAAATGCATTCTGACGAGCATAAATTACGAGGGTGGTCCCAAAAATATACGATTTTATGATTATTATTATATGATACGACGCAAGACTGGGTGAAAAATTCTAGTAAGAAATCTTACAACTAAATTAATTTGAAAAAGAAGATGTTTCATTCTTTTGCTTTTGTTTCACAGCCATTAAAAGATAATTGATAATTGTTCTGAGTGATTTTGAATTAAACGAAACATGGGAATTGAAAAGGGAGAACCAGCTCTAAAGAAGGCAAAGTCAGTTACATTTGCTGGCAAAGTCATGGCGTCAGTATCCGCTAACGGCGAGTACTACGCAAAACTATTGTAGCGTTTGAGTGACGAAATTAAGAAAAACCGGCCGCATTTAGGGAAAAAGAAAGTGTTGTTCCATCAGGACAATGCACCAGTTTACACGTCCACTATTGCAATGACTAAAATTATTGAGCTGAAGTTCGAATTGCTACCTCATGTACCTTAACCTCGGTACTTTATTCTGTTTCCTAATTTGAAAAAATGGCGGTAAACATTTGCCAATAATGAAGTGGTAGAGCCTGCTGATGATGGCTATTTTAAGGAGTTTGATACTGATTACTATAAACAGGGTATCGAAGCTATTGAACATCCCTGGGAAAAATGTAGAGTTAAAAGGAGACTATATTGAGATATTTTTTTTAATTATTTTGTGTTATCTTTGTTGGGCCGGCTACTTCTGGGATCACCTTCGTACTTAGCAACTTTTTTTTGACTAATGTGTCGCAACGCTTGAAATACTTATCAACAAATAGTTTCGATGGCCTTTTGTGGTCTTCTTCATCAGTTCCACTTTACCAAATGGTGTGTGCATATTTAAGAGTTTCCGAGTATCTAAAGAGAGTGACAATGGGACCAACTTGAAAGTATACCTTTTCTAGTAAAAAAAACCTTTTTTCAAATCGATCCAGCCGTCTTCGAGTAATGGGAGAGCATACATAAAAAAATATCCCGACGAATTGAGAAGCGCCTCATATTTTTGAAGTCGATTAATAAAAAAAAGAAGCCAAAAGAAAAAAATAGAATAAAACTGAAAAAAAAAGTATGTGTCACATACACATTCGCCTAATTTTATCCATTGCTTCCAATGCCACACACGTTTAGTGAGCGCAGAGTGCAGTACGGAAGTCAACGTTCGCAATCATCCCTAAAACCGAATCAACCTTTGCTTCCCATGCGGATAAAGTTGGCAGTGGCGACTTCAAGTGCCAACTAACCTCAACCGAGCCAACCAGACCGCCGGTTCATCTGTCATCCCGGCAGTCAGATCATCACCAGTGCTACCTGACATACGTCAGCCTGCAAAAACCCAACCGTTATATCGCTTGCCATACCGCAAGCACCCTGACGCTACAGCCTCCGCAACCTCCCTCTAGCCCCTTAACCGTCCAATTTGAAGAGTTCATACGACGGATGAATTATACGATCTTATATGGCATATCCAACTGCCGCAACAGTTCTCTCTTCGTCAACGATAAAGATACGTTCATGACAATGAAAAATATACACTAAATACACGCCTACACGATATCTGATTCATCACCCATCTGTGACACAATATTAAATCACCTAAATCATGACATGCCTTTGAAAAATTCAATTGTATCGTGACAATAAATTGAGAATTAAAATACCACTTTGTCCGTGTCTAGTATGAAACAAGTGTCCTAGTGTATTCTATACTACAAAAAAGGTAAATAAAAACTCGCATGAATAGCCATGTCAACATGATTTTTTGGAATAAGTTAATAATTGATTGATTATAATTGCCATTCCATATAATAGAGACGAACAATTCAACGTAACAGGAAGCGCCAGGAGATTTGATTTAAATTTGATTGATTTAATTTGATTTTATATACAGCGTGTTGTTGTAATGTAAAGTTACAACAATTCCGGAATTACAATATTTATAGCGCAAGGTTTTTCGTGGATTATGCGATCGCGGTGGACTAAAATTTTTATGTTACTCCGTTCACGTACCCTACCCAGCGCGACGTACAACTGCCCGTGACTGAAAATGTCCGATCTCAAGTCTACTCCGACGCGACTGATGGTCTGGCCCTGACTTTTGTGAACGGTCATCGCGTAGCACAAACGTAACGGGAATTGACGGCGACACAATTCGTACGGACTTCGCGGATCTATTTGATTTTTAAAAAGAATACGCGGAATTAAAAATTCGTCTGTGCCTCCTGGCTTACGTACCGTTATCAACCGAGTTGAGCTCCTAACGACGATTACTTTGGTCCCGTTTACCAACCCATCTTCAAAACTGAGGTTACGTATAATCATGCACACACACCCTATCTTCAGTTTTAACACGTGATCTGGAACACCCTTGATCCTAATCCGATTTAATGCATCAACGCCAAAAAATACTTGGTCTACGTTATCGCTATCTAATTTGTCGCAGGAATAGAAATGCAAAACGTCTCCCGTGACCTGCACCAAGATGGCGTCGTTGATCTCTTGCACAGAGTCATTGCGAGTGCAGAGAATCGCTCTAGGCGCGCATTCGTCGGGCCTATCAATGATCTCTGATGGGAAGACAAAGTTAATTAAATGTGTCAGTTCGGTGACGTGTTCGATCAATCCCAAATCGATTAAATTTTTTACATTAGTTACAGTGTCCGAGTAAGAAGTTAACTGGTTGGAACCTAATTTGGACAAAAAATCCGCAAATTCTGCATCTACTCTGCACCTCTGTGAAGTGATTAAAGAAAATAATTTTAGTCGTTGCCACACGGGAGACGTTTTGACAGAACAATTTAGTATGTCAGAGTTGGATCTCGCGTTAACAACGACAGGCGGAATTTGGCGAAAGTCACCGGCAAAGATGATAATTTTTCCACCAAAATCTCTATCTTTTCTCATCAGATCGCGCAAAGATCGGTCTAACAGATGAATCAAAAATTTATGAGCCATAGGGGCTTCGTCGTAAATGATCACTTGCGCGTTGGCAATCAGTTCAGCTCTTTGAGTGCCATTCGTGATGTTCCAGTAGCCGAGGTCGTCGACAATGTCTATCGGGAATCTAAACATACTATGCGCAGTAGTCCCCCCCTCGTAGTTCTGAGCGGCGATAGCAGAACTCGCGGTACATAATACTACGCCCTTCAAGACACCTCGCACGTGCGCTGCGATGACGTTTAGGAGTTGGGTTTTTCCGGTGCCCGCGGGACCATCGATGAATATCGCGGGATTCTCTATATCGCATAAAGACTCATCGTCGACGCAGAGCCTATTGACGTAATCGAAAACAACGCGTTGGTCGGGCGATAACTGCGGTAGCCACTCGTCGACGTACGCTTGGAGACGGTTCGCACTGTATTCGACGCGTTCGCGACCCAACTCGGTTGTTTGATCAAGGACTTGCGGCAAACCGTGTTGTGCGAGAGAACTTCCGTGCTTACGAAGCATCCTATTGATATCTATCAGTGACAAGTTGTGTGCCGCGTCGACGTTGTCTGGATGTCTGTGGAGGAAATCTTCGCTGAGTTGATTTTTAAATGTGTCCCACAGTAACGCTACCGGGGCACCGTTACAAGCCAAGAGCACAAAAAAAGAACGCAAGCGTCGCCCTGTATAGAAAGTTTGCGCTTCAGACATTGCATTTTCGTACTCTACTTCGTCGTCGGCTAATCCAACAGCCCGGGCACTTTCCTGGTACGTTTCACAATGAGGGCCACCAAGACTAATTAGTTCCGCGAAACTTCGAGCTGGATAAGACTTTAATAGAATTCTTAAGTAGAATTGTTCACCTCTATTAGGCGCGACCCAAAACAGACGCGCTACGAGTTCACCGCGTTGTCGTCTAGTCACAAACTTATTATTCGTCGTCTCATAGATCTGAGTGTTTTTAGTGTTCGGCCGTGACGCGTGTATAATGTACTGTTCATAAAACTGGCAATATGTTAAACGGTCGAACTCTTCACCGGCGGGACGATTGAAATAAGTTATGAGGTCAGACGTGGATCGTTGCGCGGACTCTGCCTCAGTGCCTGGCCTAAAGAAAACATTGTGACGGTCTTCGAGATGCACGGTCAATTGTTTGACGTTAGGTTCGCGGCCCGTAACGTCAAACTCCAACACCCTCCACGCCGCTTCGCCCGAGCCTATATACCTTTTCGTGACGTACTGCTCTACTTCGTCGTCCAAATGTTCCTCAGGTACCACGGTTACTCGAGATTCATCCGGACCTTTGGTCATATATTTAAACAGGTATTTGATCACCGCGCTTTGTGACGAAACCTCCAAGTTCATATGGGCGTCATATTTTAACAGGAGGGCTGCATTATAGGGCACGACCCATAAATCGCTGACAGTGACTTCGCGCCTATTGTGACTTATCGTCGCCTCGTTTTTACTGTCGCGGCGCAAATTAACAAACCCTTTGTCGTCAACGAATGTGACTTGGGTATCGCGTTTCGGAAAAAATTTCGTGCACTTTTGCTTTTCCCTATCCCAGCACGGTAAATTTGATCGATCTGGTGGACCACACGGACCGTGGATCATGTGTTTTAAAGCTTTCTCTCTCAATCTACCGCCAGCTTCCGAAGAACTGGGAATATCCGCTCTTACCACTCTGTCAATGTCAATGTTCTGCGTGGGGCCGTTCTCTACTTTGAAACAAATATGCGCGTGGGGTAAACCGCGTTTTTGGAATTCTATTACGTGAAATATATATAAACATTTACCAAAGTATTTACCGGATCTGATATCACGTAATAGTTGTGCTAATTTTAAATTAAAGACTCGAGCACACAAAAGTGGATACGCCAGTTTACTTGTTCCACGGGATTCTTTAATTTCAGGCCAATTTGGATTACACGTGAAAGTTAAAAAGTATGTTGGGGTACCTAACGTATTGACTATTGCAATGGCATCCATGTATTTAGCTTTCATATACCTTGGAGATCCTGTATAGGTATTGGGTAAATATATACGGCCTGGCACGACACCCTCCCCTTGTATGGTTTCATCGTTACGAATCTGTTGGACACTGTGTTCTATCTCTTCGAGTGGTGCTGTTCTGAGTGCATGATTTGAGTTTTGTTTTTGCACGTTTGTAATATAGCGTAAACGTTCTTCGCAAATCCTACAATAGAGATCTACTAACCACTCCTCAGAAAGTCTGCCTAATAATGAAAATCGCGGCTCTGACAACAGTAAGCATCGGACATATTTAACTTGGGACAATTTGTGTTGATTGTTGTCCAATTTGTTAGGAAACCATCCTGGATTGCCTTCGGGGTAAAGC
The DNA here is from genome assembly GCA_963691745.1 of Ditula angustiorana. NCBI lineage: Eukaryota > Metazoa > Arthropoda > Insecta > Lepidoptera > Tortricidae > Ditula > Ditula angustiorana. The sequence continues at coordinate 16,159,603 of OY829471.1, forward strand.
AATGGGTATTGGAAAGCTTCATACAATGGATTCATTATATCTACAGTGTGCGGTGTCTTATGGCCTACTTTCCAAATGGCTATGCAATGTGGTTGGAAAGTCTCCCTCTCCGTACTTATTATAGCGGCAACTTCACTGCCTAAAGGTGTGTCGCCTAGAATGTTACCATGTGTTGCCCGTGTAGTTCTTTCGAACCTTATGTACGCTTGATCGGATGTTTCTCGACTCAAGCGTTTGAAACACTCTATGTACGGATTGACATTGTGCAAATAATTTGTAATTGAAACTACAACGTCTCTATTTAGCTGTTGACTTTGGGCTAGGCTATCGCGTTCGTCGTTATCATTAATGTAGAGTCCAATGTTGTTAGTGGTGGCATTATACGAAAGATCGAACACGCGGTGATAAGTACGTCCCTGAATTTTTAAAAACGATATACCGTCGGGCTGCTGGTAACCATGCGAGACGCCTAAGGCACTGAAGGCGAACAAGTTGTTATACGCTCGCGGTCTATTTAAAAACGAGGGATCTGTATAAAAGTTTTCTGACAAAGGCGAAAAATGTTGAACGTTGTACGCCCCAGACCCGCAACACCACTGCTTACGACTTCGCTCTTCGTCGAAAAGACGCGCATGACAATGAGGACACGAGAATATATCCGTAGCTAATATGGATGGTTTTTTTAAAGAAAACAGTGTAATGTTGTCAAGTTCCGCGTCCCTATATTCCGCAATTAAATTTGTTGATCTACGTAATTCTGGTTCAATGTTACGACTATCTGTATTGTATCGTTGAACGGCTTCGCGGTTCACCTCGGGGTGGTTTTGAGAGTACCTTTCGACGGCGGCGCGGTTCACCTCGGGATGGTTTTGAGAGTACCTTTCGACGGCGGCGCGGTTCACCTCGGGGTGGTTTTGAGAGTACCTTTCGCCAGCGGCGCGGTTCACCTCGGGGTGGTTTTGAGAGTACCTTTCGACGGCGGCGCGGTTCACCTCGGGGTGGTTTTGAGAGTACCTTTCGACGGCGGCGCGGTTCACCTCGGGGTGGTTTTGAGAGTACCTTTCGACAGCGGCGCGGTTCACCTCGGGATGGTTTTGAGAGTACCTTTCGACGGCGGCGCGGTTTACCTCGGGATGGTTTTGAGAGTACCTTTCGACGGCGGCGCGGTTCACCTCGGGGTGAGCTTGTGAAAATTTTTGAACTGCGGCGCGAATCACTTCCGGATGATTTTCTTTGTACTTTTTAACAGCCGCACGATTAACTTGGGGATTGTTTTTAGCGTATTTTTTGACTGCGTCTAAATGAGCATTAGTTTTAGTCAATCTTTTTTGTTTTTTGGGTCGGCCTCTACCTCTGCCTACAGGTGTCGTATCGACATTTACATCGTTTTCATCCAACGGTAATTCCGAAAACATGTTTTGGACGACAACAACTGGGTTTAAGACGTACAATTTAAAGTCTTCTATCTTGTCGAGCACAACCACTGGATTAAAATTCGGTTTATTGTTATTTTGGGGTTGCGCGGCATTGATATTAGCAGTGGTTGCAGACGTTCGAGATGCATGGCAACTCTTTGCAACCACCTCGGCATATGTGGGTGTACGCGATTGCTCCGGCTGTGAAAGCGAAGCGGTAAATGTGGGAGACGGCACATAAGTGGCAGAACGCGGTATTGAACTGGCCAGAGCTGGATATAACTGGGACAGCGTAGCTGTAAATGTGGGAGATGGCACAATGAAATTTGTGACACGAATTCTACTCATGACATATTCCGTGTCTAGTACGTTTCTTGGAAAATGCGCGTTCGCAAAAAGATAATCGGCCAATTTTTTCATCGAATTACATTTAAACAACCGCGCACACTCGTCAGCTGTACGGTTATTACTGTCTACTCCGTGACTATTAAAAAGATAGAAGGCATTTCGATGTCTCCAGAATGACACAGTGTAACTTTGACCGGTAAAAAGAACACTATCAGTTGCATCGATGTGATCCGATGTAAAAACATTACTTTGCAGAATATTCTCCAGCTCTGTTTTTTTGTCGTGGACGTCGTTTACGTTTGTTGGAAATAATCCATTAGCGATCCAACTGTTGTCGTCTTGCATTGATTGAATTTCTGCCAAAAAGTTCCCGGAGCGAATACGGGATGGCAATTGTTCGGGCAGTAAATATCGTTCGTTCTGAAGTTGTAAGCCAGGAAATAGCTGCATGTACAATTCGTCGCCGCTTCTAAGGATCTCATCAACATTAAAATCGCTACATTGCCTATTCGTAAAAACCGAGTACACACATGCGCACGCTGACATGGCTACGCATTGCGAGTTATTACCTCGGAATGATCGCGCACCTTGGTGCGCGGTGCCTATAGAGATAAGGAAGGAATAGTGGTAAATTGTTTTAAACTTCTACGATTTTCACACATATTCACTACGCTCATGGGGACTATCAACGCGATAATACTGTTTATTTATTTATCTCGACGTTTCGGCCGCATTGCAACGGCCATGGTCACGAGCAGACTGAAGTGGAGGGTGTCACTGCTGTTGAGTCGCGAAAGTTTTACGAACTACCCGAACTTGGACTTGTTTATTTTTAACCAGCGTAATGTAATGTAATTTAATTAATTTTGCCTTCAATTGTTATTTTTTTATTATAATATATTTGCATGTTTCATATGTATACTTCACACAAATAAATGATTGATTGATCACTAAATCGACACACAATGCTCACAATATCTAAAGATTTGTCCGAAGATACATCCTTGATACATGCTTGCACTTGCTGGTTACTGGATTCCATGACATAGATAGCGTCCCGATGAGTGCAGTGAATATGTAGTAATAGCTTAGAGCATTAAGTACTGGAGAAGCCATTCAATGACTTATCCCATCGATTAATTTGTCAGTCGCTAAATTGCCACCGAAGAGATAACAGCTCACAAAAAATGCCTTCATGTATAATTTTAGAAAAGGACGGTAGAAATTTTTATTTGTAAGTTATTTTTCTACTCATATCTAGCTAAAACATTATTTCTATGAAATGTTTGAAATGACGTGACAAATCGAGTCAAAAATAAATCGTGTCGCTTTTTCATTCACTTACATTGTGTCGCAACATAACCTTTTGCATATGCACTCAGTGTGTGTGCGTGAAAATAAGCATGTGTTGTATTTTCTAAAGGTGTAAGTGCATAATGACGCAAGAAAAATAGATTTAGTGTGATAGGTTTGACATGTCACCCCCCCCCCCCCCGTTCCCCGCGAGAAACGGCAGAATTTTGTGTAAGCAAATAATCACACAAGGCTACTCCCGTTCTTAAAGCTCTAAGAGTAATAGTGATGACAGCAAAAATATGAAACATAATATGATATCTATCTGAAACACTAACAATCTTTATCCGTTATTAATTCGTTCGATAAATCACTTCGAATTTGAAAAGTATGTATTTTTTGTAGAATAACTCCTCGGTCATTTGTAAGCGTTGTGTTGCTGCTCATAGGTACAAAAAGCTGAAACACCTAGTGTAAAAAAAAGTTAATATATTTAAGTAGTTTTTGGAACACTGACCTGCTACGACGCAACGCGCGGCTGGTTCTATGCCGCTGCCGGTGCATTCTGTGTAAAAATAAAACATCCAGTTCATTAACTCTCATAAAATATTATACTTTTTAAAACTGACATGACAGCTTGATATTATTGGGTCGAGACGTTTCATTTGAGTACCAACATGATGTCCCAGCATATCTTGTTAAGATATGACCTAAAAGGTTATTGTTTTTTGACGATTAGAAAGTTTTTTTATCTTTATTTAAAATCAAAATCCAATCTAATAATATTGCACTCCGGTCGCCCTTCGAGCTCGGAGCTCAATATATCGCGTGTGGGCACAAAATAAATAATAGCACAAGTACACAATTTTTACTTCGAACATAAACGGTGTTTATAGAAGTATATATGTAAGACCCATCATTTGACACATGACAACACCCATATAACATAAATGTGCATTATCCATTGAAGTTATAAATAAAATATTCAACAGCTTTTGAGCTTCACAGATACCTAAAAACTATGTATATGCTCTTTTGAGGTGCAACTAAGTGGTTAATACACTTATTTCTATCGTAATAATAAAGTATTTCATATTAACAACTCAACACGTAAACAGTTACATATTAAGTCTTTTTTTTCTTAAACTTAGTGTAGTGACCAAGTTCTTCATTTCGATTCAGATGACATTTTCGTAAATTCGTTGAAATCGATTAATTTATTATAAAATCAAAAAGACATCAAAATATTAAGTCATACATTAAAATGAACCAAAAAATCCCCATGACTAAGAACATGCCCTTTTTAACTGACTTCAAAAAAAGGAGTAGTATGTTATGCGAGTACTCGAAAACGGCTGGACCGATTTGAAAAATTCTTGTTTTGTTTGAAAGGGTATACTTCCAAATTGGTTCCATTGTCATCAGGTTACGATCTGATGGTGGGATCCTGTTGTCTTCGTGATCTGCTCCACTACATCAAATGCACAAAAGCAAAAGTACGAGGTACTATAAAAAATACTCAAATCGATAGGTATAGATGTGCTTATAATTTTTGAAGAGTTGCCTCGATTTCTCCAGGATCCCATCATCACATCGTGACCGGATGACAATGGGACCACCACATTGGAAATATACCCTTTCAAACAAAAAAGAATTTTCCAAATCAGTCTAGCCGTCTTTGAATAATCGGGAATAATACCAGGAGGGTACCACTCCACACTGTAGGTGCGCTTGCCGCATTACCTTGCAGTAGGTAGCCGGCTTGCCACGCAAAAAATACTACCTAATTGAAAATATCCTTACATCGTAAAGTAGTACCTTAAAGGATTTTATGATTTAGAGCTCAATAAAGTGCTTATAACATACAGACGGACATGGCGAAACTATTTAGAGCCAAGTTGGCCAACGGAAGTCTTAAAAACCTAAATAATACATATTACAGAAAGAGGTCGTAAAAAACGTAATCCTCCCTTCCTCCCTCTGACGGCAATCGGGTAAAAAATAATATACTCTCGGTTCATCTCGTAGCAGGCCTTCAGGCAATGTCGCCGCACTGGCGCTGTGCGTTACGACGACTTTCACACCGGCAACAACGCTTCGCCGCATAGAGCCAGCTGTTTGTACATACAAATGTACAACCAATCTTTCACCAATAGAAAGCCATACTCGCCCTGACGGACAAAAGCTACTGATTCCACGCGAACAAAGTCGTGGACGTCCGCTAAAATTAAGTATGTAATAAGGAAGATTCGTAAAAGACTCACCTTCTACGACGCTGCGTCCGGTTGTTTCTACGCCGCCGCCGGAGCTGTTGCAAGCTGCCGTCTTGCGTGCTTGCTCGCGTGCGCGTACGCGTCGTTTGGTGGGTGAGTTCTGGAAGCGCTTCATCTATGGGATAATAACACATATGTATACGTATACTTTAACTATACAATGCCAATCCCACGCAATAGCTTGGATACGGTAAAGAAATTAATACGGGGAAAATAATGACTTCAATTTGACTTAAAGAGTAAGTAGGTAAACATTGTTACTACCAGGAATGGTAAACGAACATGTGGATCATGTGATGAGAACATTACTGCTCTCTTTGGGAACCAGCAACCCTAATAGAACCGCTGACGCGTTGCTGGTCCTTAGCTCCATCCCGTCCCGTGGATTTTCGGTACTCTTACTCACCGTACGACACACAGTAGCAATTTTTGTTATAATAAATTATGCTTTGATGGTTTTCGAGTAAAAAGTCAGTGACACACAGACAGACATGGTGAAACTAAAAGGGTTACAAAGAGAGCATTATTATCATAATGTATTATATTTCTAATAAACTAAAGGGAAAAAAAACATACCCAGTGATAATGAAAACAGAACAGGGAATATTTAAAACTTCTGATTATAAAAGTTATAATCAGACAACTTTCTTGTAGTTCGAATTTGGTCTGCAACAACAACTACATTAATGTAAGTACATTTACTTTAAAGGTGCTCTTATTGATGCAAAGGTTTGAAATATACTGTATCATCCTCAATAATTAATTATAGCCTGTTGCCAGTTCTTAGTTTGGAAACTAAGAACTGGCAACAGGCTATAATTATATTATAATTATTTTAATGTGTTGAATAAACTTTGACCTGTTGAATCTAGAGAGCTGACACATACTTATCTGCTGGCACACAAAGTGTGTTGATACATGGAACTAAAACTTCATGTACCAAATTATAATTATTATGTGATATATGAAGGAAAATATGTTATTATGTCTGTATCTACACATTTACATTAACTGTTAAAACTATAACACTCCATGCATCAATGTACTTACATAGCTAAACTGTTTAAAGTATTTTTTTATTCAACTATAATATTTTACAACGCATACAAATAAACAGCTAAATGTAAATTGTTTGTATTACATGCTTTTATTTAGTTTCACTTGTATGTAAGAGTAACCAGGCAGCTAGAAATATAAATTACATAACATGACCCATTTCCTGCTATCTAATTTGTATGAATCTTGACATACATATGAAAATTGTTAAGCAAGACATGCAATAAAAACAGACTTGTCTCTTAAATGACAGTACAACACAAAATATTACAAGTCTACTTAGTTTAATTTTTATATATTTAATTGTGTAAACAAATTTAGGAAATCTATTTTGACAAATGTATTATTATTATGTATATTAGTCTATCAAATGTTTATTATATGGGTCTGGTTCCCTGAAATTAAGTTTTAATAATAATAATAATATTAATTATCAAATTGGCATGAAATTGTTATGCATATAAACACAAAAAACCCAAAAAGGAAGTCTCAAAAACGAAATTTTGGAAAAAAAGCCCTTTAAATATTAATGCTGAACAAATTTGATAACAAATAATAAAAATGTTTTTTAGATGATAAACTTATTATAAAAGTAACCATGCAAATGGGAAAGGATCACTGATGAGTTGTCGACCTTAGGTTACTACTCCAAAGGGTTTCAACATGTACAAATGCGAGAAAACAGGCGGCATACCGACGGCGTGTGGACAAGTTAAGAAGCAAATCGTTTTATATTGTCGGTACTTCAATCAAGTTGACCTAACAAGATCTCGAACTGGCGGGCTACGGACCGATTTGTAGCGGTGGCGCGTTCTTGGTCTGAGGTACCTAGCGTGAAACTACTTGCAACGTCGATTGACGGCCGCGTGGAGGACAACTGATCATATAAATTTCAAATTGTTATTTCGGCAACGTAACCTTGTTCTCGATAATGGATCGGCATCGGCGTCGGTGGACAAACGCAATGTACATGGGTCTTACGCCGGCTACATAACCTAATCGAATCGACAAAAATATCACGTACAACCGTACCGTACGTTTTCATTATGAACACTACAATAATCATACATGTACAAACCTTAACAAACACAATAACACACACGATACACTTTTTACATACTTAAGCTAACTAAAACTTTGTAAAGTAACTTTTTCACAAAATGGTGGCTAAATTTGCTAGTACTTTCTACATCTACATGGAAAATAAATCGATGTAAAAACAGAATACAATTGATTTGTCTACTCTGCTGCTATAGAATAATCAGTTGAATTCGTTTTAATTGGATAAATAACTAATTAATAAAATTTTACGTACTCACCTCTGTAACAGAAGAAAAAGAATGGACGCAAAATTGCAAAAGCGCGGGAACGTAGCGGTTTTTTTTTATTACCACACAAAAGACAAAGTAATCTGTGTGCTTACAACCATGTTAAATATAGGGCCGCAGCCATGTTCTCTGTATTTATGAAAATGCCGCCAAAAGGAAAAGTTATTGGGCATTAACTAAAATACTTATTTTATATTTTTTTAAATCTTTGGGAGGCTTTTCCACTGAAAAAAATCCTTTTATTCATAAACGTTGCGTAAACGTTCGTTACTTAAAATGTTTTATGTCTTTATTTGTCATTGTGACGTTTGTCCTCAAATGAAAGGGACAAAACATTTGTTAGCTTAAAAATATTGTAAATAACTGTGTAATGGGATTATATTTGTTCGAAAGCGAGGAATAAAGCTTACAAAAAAAAAGAGTTATGTAGCGGTTACCTGCGCAGTCCAAAGTGTGCAAACTGCGCTGTCATAACTGTACAAAAGATAAAGACGGAATACTGTACAGTAGCCAAATAAATGTGCAAGTAAGCTCGTGTAAACAGCTGGGCCATTCTCGCGTCAGTAGAGATGAAGTCAGACTCGAGATAAGCCAAAGAGAGCTGTCAAATCCCTTCAAAATCTGTTAAATTTTGACACATCTCGAACGTCAGATGAATCTCGAGCGTCAGAATTGGGGGCCTGCGGGGCAATTCACGCGTCAGTAGAGAAAAAGTAACACTCGAGATAAGCCAAAGAGAGCTGTCAAATCCCTTCAAAATCTGTAAAATTTTGAGTCATCTCGAACGTCAGATGAATCTCGATGACCTCCAGAATTGGGGGCCTGCGGGGCAATTCTCGCGACAGTAGAGATGAAGTTACACTCGAGATAAGCCAAAAAGAGCGCCAAATCTTTTCAAAATCTGTCATATTTTGACACATCTCGAACGTCAGATGAATTTCGATGAGCGCCAGAATTGGAGGCCTGCTATAGTAGCACGCTAGCGTTTATCGCGGACATGAACGCTTTGGTCCCTCTCACACTGGCGTATTGGTTAGAAAGGGATATATGGTTTATGTCACCGATAAAACCTAGCGTGCTTGGCCCCTTGAGGAGCAATTGTCGGTTTATGCGAGATTCATCTCGCACCAAAACAACTGTAAATTTTCTTGGATTTCTGTCATTTTTTAACGTATCTCGCACGTGAGATGCATCTCGCATAACCCGGGAATTGGGATCTTGGTCTTGGGCTGTGCCAATCAGTGTTGCCAAATACACCGCTTTTAAATGTGATTTTAAAATGAGAACGCGTGCGTCAACCCAGAGTTTATAAAGGTAGATTCACAATAAAAAAAATACGAGCGATAACGCAAAAACGTGGCAATTGTAATCTCTGATTGGTCAATGATCGCAAGATGCCTCGCTTTTGCGTTTCGATCGCTTGTAAATGCTAATTGTGATTCCAGTCTAACAGTAGAGTAGCTGCGTTTTGTTAATGGCAATATTTATTAGTAATCTAATCCGTTTCGTATGGCACAACATACTTTGATAAATATGTGATTATTATTGAATATACCTAAAATTTGTATGTTTACATAATTTATTGACATTTTATCAAAATGTAAATGAAATCAGTAGTCGATAATTGGCTACTTGACAGTTGTAACAATAAAATATATTGGATAGGGTAGCTTATACGTAAAATAAATAATAATAATAATTACACACATTTTTACTTTTGCATTAAGATCAATGGTAAATAACTTATTTTTGCAAATTAAATATACGATCTTTATATGTTGGTCAAAAGAACCGAAACGCAGGCGGCCATGTTTGAGCATCACGCATTCTACATACAAAATTCCTTGACATCTCGTAATGTCACATCACAAATGTAAAACATGTCTTGCCGTTTGCTGCGGGTGTGATAATAATTTGGTTAAATTAGCGCTACCTAAGAGTAACATTTTTCGATTTGTGCTTGTCAGTATGTTTCACGAAATGGAGTCTGGATACATACAAACAGATAGTGCAAGTCTGCCCAAAGTTGTTCTGTCGAGTTTCGGAATGCAAAACTTCTTTGTAAGTACCTAAATAATACACATAATTTATAAGTAAAAGTTAAAATGAATATTTCCCGGGTTATAAAACGTTTTATGCACTGTTTTTAAATTAGTACTTAACCTGGTTATGTTTTTTTATTTCAGATCTTCAAGAAAGAGTGTCCAATTAAAAAAGGAGGCAACAGCTGTGTTTATGGATGGTTATTATTGAAAAGGAAGTGATACAAATGACACAGCTGTCCTAAAAAAAGGGCTGAAAATTAGAAGATTTTGTACAAAAACAATTAAAAAAACTTGGTTCGATTTCGCAACATGGCTTGTGCATATTATTATGTCAAATGAAAGTATGTATCGTGATAGCAGCATCACCCGATGAAATTTTAAGTGCTGATACTGTACTGTTATGGAAATAAAGTATCCAATATATGAAAAACTGATAGATACTGAATCACTGGCAAGTTTGCTCAAGTGCAGTTGCAACTGCACATAAAATTATAAAGTGTTTGATCAAAGTGTTATTTACAGACTTATAACTGTGTGAATTAATAACTTTTGGAAAAACTTGTTTGTCCATTAGTTTACATTTACTAAAACACTGTTAAGTTTTATGGACAAAATGACACCAAATAACATTATCAAATAAAAGAATTTAACCTTGGCTAATCATGTATTTTTAATTAAACCATCCTCTAGTGCACATAGAATAACAATACAGTAAGTACTTAAAATATTTTAACAGTTTCTTATTAACTACATACAGAATGAGAATTCTCGCAAACTCCTCTCAATAGGTATGAATCCTTAAACTCGTCAGCTGTTTTGTTTTTATTTCATTCTGTTTCAATAATTTAGTAACACTTAAGTGTTTTTTATACAACATAGGGAGTCAACCGAGCAAGTGGTTCATCTGATGGTAGACTCTCTATAGACACCCGCAACACCAAAGAGATTGCAGATGCATTACCAACCCAGAGGGCTGAGATGGAATACCTCTTGTGCCAGTAATGAGAAATTGCTCCGGCTGTATTGCTCTCCACGCTGGAACAAAACAGTGCAAGCACTGCTGCTTAGCAGCAGGATTAGCGAGCAAAATGGTGGTAGCGATCCAGACGGACCATGCACAATGTCCTACCACCCGCAGATATACTTAAGTGAAACAATTAGAATTCTATTATTATACATATTTATTAACAGAGTATAATTATGACAAAAGGTATCCTATGCCACTTAAGTACCTACAACTATTCCTATTTTTTAAACATTTATTACTGAAAAATGGGTGTGACTTGTTTTACTCACTGCTTTTGCTTGTCATGCCTGATGTTGCTGGCATTTTAGTTTTAAAAAACTATTTCTTTTATTTCATCAATATCTACATCGCCGTTTCCTAACGGCCGATGCGATCGAGGCTGTGGAGGAATGGTATGACTTATTCTGTCTGGTTTCATTCTTATTTTACCAAATACCAACGAAACCCATTCCACTGTATTGAATGTAATTTGTCGTACCAGTGGATAGGTGTACAGTGATACAGAATATTAATTGATTGTATGTCAATGATATGCTTATACATAAAAAAAAGAAGTATTAGAAAATGTTAGGATTTGTCTAGGTTAATTATGTTTATTTTATTTTTAGGAGATCAAAGTTTAAGTTATTCTAAGTATACTTATTTCAAAATGGTTTTCACAAAGGAAAATTACAAATTTATCAGACACAAACTTTGAGTCTCGTCATGCTAACTTTGACAACTGCGCTTTAAATTTAGGAAAGTGTACCTATATAAACAGTAATAATAATAACAATAATGAGTCCCCGCTGTTGAATTTTCATGAAACTATTGCAGTGGTATGGTGTAGTTATTCCATATTATTTAACAGAATTTTAGATTGCTCAACTTGTTTTTTCTTTCAGTTTTTAAGTAGCCAAAGCCAAATGCAGAGTTCATCCGGTAGACGTGTCCATATCCAGCCCAGTCCCACTTCAACCTAGCAACTGACTGAGCAACGTCAGCTATTTTGGGTTCTGCAAAGCTAAAATCCTGGCACGGTTTTTAAATTTAACGCCTAAAATACTATGCTCCATGGCTCTCTGGCAAACCTTGAGTTCTGAGCGTCAGTCAAAGATCAACCCCCCGTACTCACCACAAAAATTACAACTGCTGCAATTTGACATATTTGATGGGTCTAGCATGTCTGGTTGTAGAAATACGACCAAAAAGGAAAATAACAATGAAACAGACTTAAAGAAGTTCTATTTCATAGCAAAACAATCTTGACCCAATTAACTCGCTATGGAGTTGAAAAATCTAAATTACCTACGCTTGACGCTCCGAGTCCATAAAGGGTTCCGTAGCTTTAGGTTCGTCACTCTTACTTCACACTGAGATCCACGGATGGCATCGAGACGAATCGAAAGAGTACCAACACGAGGGGTCTAGAGCGTTTTTGGTTTTCGAGATAGAGCCTAAAGAAAAGTACGTTCGCAATAGAGCGAGGGGGGGGGGGGAAGCGTTCCAACTTCACACTAACGCACGCTAAAATTACGTCCCGATTCGATCGAGTTGAAATCTAGATAAACCACGCTCGCCCTACGGGCTCGCGGATCTTGCCCCACCCGGTCCGTGATGGGTTCCGTAGCCTTAGGTCCGTCACTCATACTTCACACTCAGATCCACGGATGGCATCGCGACGAATCGAAAGAGTACCAACATGAGGGGTCTAGCTTTTTTGGTTTCCGTGATAAAGTGTAAAGAAAAGTAGGTTCGCAATAGAGAGGGGGAGGAGGGGGGATGCTTCCAACTTCACACCATCACTCGCTTTTCTGACTCTGAAGTTGCGTCCCGTTTCGATTAAGTTAAGATCTAGATTAACCACGCTCGCCCTACGGGCTCGCGGATCTTGACCCATCCGGTCCGTGAAGGGTTCCGTAGCCTTAGGTCCGTCACTCGTACTTCACACTGAGATCCACCGATGGCATTGACACGAATCGAAAGAGTACCAACACGAAGGGTCTAGCGTCTTTGGTTTCCGAGATAGAGCCTAAAGAAACTTGGGCACTCTATGGGGAGGGGAGGGGGTAGAGAAGGGGGGGATGAGTTTCAACTTTACACTGAGGCTCGCCCTTCGGACTCACATCTGACTCGAGAGTATGTCGCGTCAAAAGGACGCTTCGGCTCTATCGGCTTACGGACTTGCTCAAGACGGAGGGGCGGGGGGGGGGGGGGGTAAAACGCCCCAGCTTCACACTCCAGCTCGCCCTTCGGGCTCGCTAGCGTCTCGGGAAGACGAATGGGACGCTCCGGCGCAAGCGCCTACGCGGAGCTCGCCCTGCGGGCTCGCTGTCGAAACTCCCTTGTATGGCGGCCATCTTGGAAAATGGCGGAATCGGAAAACTTTTCCCGGAAACGGAACCAGCGGCCCCCAGAGCCTCCGGGTGCAAAATGTCATCCCGATCGGACAAAAAAAATTTCGGCCGCCATTTTGGATCCGCCATTTTGAATTTTTTTCGAGGCCGCCCCAAATTTCCTTCCTCCCTTTGAATGACATTTGGTCGAGCACCCCCCCACTAAATCTGACGGTTTTCGAGATATACGTGTTTAAAGTTTGTATGGCGGCCATTCTTGTTTCGGCCATTTTGAAAAATTTTGACCGGCTCACCCATTGGCCGGCAGTTCTCTATGACTTTGGTTTTAGAACTTTTCTCTAGGACTCATACTTGCCGAGATCCGCTCCCCACCCCAAGTCTATCTCCACGTTCAGGTCGGTTTTGTTTTTTTTTTCTGTTCACCAGAACGCCCTTTACCTGGATTTAGTTTTAGTTTTACCCCACCCCTTCACATCTCTCCAAAACAGCATGTGAATGCTTGTAAAACTCCCTTGTATGGCGGCCATCTTGAAAAATGGCGGAATCGAAAAACTTTTCCGGAATCGGAACCAGCGACCCCCAGAGCCCCCGGGTGCAAATTTCATCCCGATCGGACAAAAAAAAATTTCGGCCGCCATTTTGGATCCGCCATCTTGAATTTTTTTCAACTCCACCAAATTTCCCCTCTCCCCCTGAGTGACATTTGGTCGAGCACCCCCCCCACTAAGTCGTACGGTTTTCGAGATATTCCCGTTTAAAGTTTGTATGGCGGCCATCTTGTTTCGGCCATTTTGAAAAAAAATCGACCGGCTCACCTATCGGCCGGCGGTTCCCTATGACTTTTGTTTTGGAACTTGGCCGTACCTATCACGGTTTCCGAGATCCGCACCTCACATCGAGTCCCTTTCCACGTTCAGGTCGGTTTCGTATTTTTTGTCTACTCGTTGGAGCACCCTCTATACAAAAGTGTTTCCAGTTTTACCCCACCCCTTCTCAACTCTTCAAAACAGCATGTCAATGACCCAGTCAGTCAGTGAGTGAGTGAGTGAGTGGTAATCGAGCTGTATATATAGTAACTAGATGTCGCGTGGGGGCCGCGGGCCCCACGGGGCCCGCGGAGGGTGTCGTGCCCTCAGGTCTGGGGGCCCAACTTCACATTCAGTCGTAAGGATGGCATCGAGACGAATCGAAAGAGTACCAACACGAGGGGTCTAGCACTTTTGGTTTCCGAGATAGAGCCCAGAGAAAGTAGGGCTGCCTTAGGAGGGGGGAGGAAGGGGGGGGGATGAGTTCCAACTTCACACTGCAGCTCGCCCTCCGGGCTCGCAAGTGACTCGAGAGTATTTCGCGTCCAGTGGACGCTTCGGCGCACGCGCCTACGCGGAGCTCGCCCTTCGGGCTCGCTGGGAGGGGGGGGGGGGGGTAAAATTTCCAACTTCACACCCCAGCTCGCCCTTCGGGCTCGCAAGTGACTCGAGAGCACCGATGGGACGCTCCGGCGCAAGCGCCTACGCGGAGCTCGCCCTGCGGGCTCGCTTTCAAAACTCCCTTGTATGGCGGCCATCTTGGAAAATGGCGGAATCGAAAAACTTTTTCCAAAAACGGAACCGGCGGCCCCCAGAGCCCCCGGGTGCAAAATTTCATCCCGATCGGACAAAAAAAAATTTCGGTCGCCATTTTGGATCCGCCATCTTGAATTTTTTTCAACTCCACCAAATTTCCCCCCTCTCCCTGAGTGACATTTGGTCGAGCACCCCCCCCTCTATCTCTAATGGTGCTCGAGATATTCCCGTTTAAAGTTTGTATGGCGGCCATCTTGTTTCGGCCATTTTGAAAAATTTTCGACCGGCTCACCCATCGGCCGGCAGTTCCCTACGATTTTTGTTTTGGAACTTGGCCGTACCTTTCACGGTTTCCGAGATCCGCACCTCACATCGAGTCCCTTTCCACGTTCAGGTCGGTTTCGTATTTTTCCTCTACTCGTTGGAGCACCCTCTATACAAAAGTGTTTCCAGTTGCTCCCCACCCCTTCACATCTCTCCAAAACAGCATGTCAATGACCAAGTGAGTGAGTGAGTGAGTGGTAATCGAGCTATATATATAGTAACTAGATGTCGCGTGGGGGCCCGCGGGCCCCACGGGGCCCGCGGAGGGTGTCGTGCTATTGGTCTGTCTATCAAGCTTCACATTAAGTCGTAAAGATGGCATCGAGACGAATCGAAAGAGTACCAACACGAGGGGTCTAGCATTTTCGGTTTCCGAGATAGAGCCATGAGAAAGTCGGGCTGCCTTAGGAGGGGGGAGGAAGGGGGGGGATGAGTTCCAACTTCACACTGCAGCTCGCCCTGCGGGCTCGCAACTTACTCGGGAGTACTGCCTCCAGAGGGACGCTTCGGCGCACGCGCCTACGCGGAGCTCGCCCTTCGGGTTCGTGGGGGGGGGGGGGAGGGGTAATTCCAACTTGCTGTCGTGCCCTCAGGTCTGGGGCCCAACTTCACACTCAGTCGTAAGGATGGCATCGAGACGAATCGAAAGAGTACCAACACGAGGGGTCTAGCATTTTCGGTTTCCGAGATAGATCCAAGAGAAAGTAGGGCTGCCTTAGGAGGGGGGAGGAAGGGGGGGGGATGAATTCCAACTTAACACTGCAGCTCGCCCTCCGGGCTCGCAAGTGACTCAAGAGTATTTCGCGTCCAGTGGACGCTTCGGCGCACGCGCCTACGCGGAGCTCGCCCTTCGGGCTCGCTGGGAGTGGGGGGGGGGTAAAAATTCCAACTTCACACCCCAGCTCGCCCTTCGGGCTCGCAAGCGACTCGAGAGAACCGATGGGACGCTCCGGCGCAAGCGCCTACGCGGAGCTCGCCCTGCGGGCTCGCTTTCAAAACTCCCTTGTATGGCGGCCATCTTGGAAAATGGCGGAATCGAAAAACTTTTCCCGGAATCGGAACCAGCGGCCCCCAGAGCCCCCCCGTGCAAAATTTCATCCCGATCGGACAAAAAAAATTTTCGGCCGCCATTTTGGATCCGCCATCTTGATTTTTTTTCAACTCCACCAAATTTCCCCTCTCCCCCTGAGTGACATTTGGTCGAGCACCCCCCCCACTAAGTCGTACGGTTTTCGAGATATTCCCGTTTAAAGTTTGTATGGCGGCCATCTTGTTTCGGCCATTTTGAAAAAAAATCGACCGGCTCACCCATCGGCCGGCGGTTCCCTATGACTTTTGTTTTGGAACTTGGCCGTACCTATCACGGTTTCCGAGATACGCACCTCACATCAAGTCCCTTTCCACGTTCAGATCGGTTTCGTATTTTTTGTCTACTCGTTGGAGTACCCTCTATACGATGGTATATCCAGTTGGTCCCCACCCCTTCACATCTCTCCAAAACAGCATGTCAATGACCCAGTGAGTGAGTGAGTGAGTGAGTGAGTGAGTGAGTGGTAATTAAGCTATATATATAGTAACTAGATGTCGCGTGGGGGCCGCGGGCCCCACGGGGCCCGCGGAGGGTGTCGTGCTATTGGTCTGTCTATCAAGCTTCACATTAAGTCGTAAGGATGGCATCGAGACGAATCGAAAGAGTACCAACACGAGGGGTCTAGCATTTTTGGTTTCCGTGATAGAGCCAAACGAAGGTCGGGCTGCTTTAGGAGGGGGGAGGAAGGGGGGGGGGGATGAGTTCCAACTTCACACTGCAGCTCGCCCTCCGGGCTCGTAAGTGACTCGAGAGCATTTCGCGTCCAGTGGACGCTTCGGCGCACGCGCCTACGCGGAGCTCGCCCTTCGGGCTCGCTGGGAGGGGGGGGGGTCTATTCCAACTTGCTGTTGTGCCCTCAGGTCTGGGGGCCCAACTTCACATTCAGTCGTAAGGATGGCATCGAGACGAATCGAAAGAGTACCAACACGAGGGGTCTAGCATTTTCGGTTTCCGAGATAGAGCCCAGAGAAAGTAGGGCTGCCTTAGGAGGGGGGAGGAAGGGGGGGATGAGTTCCAACTACACACTGCAGCTCGCCCTCCGGGCTCGCAAGTGACTCGAGAGCATTTCGCGGCCAGTGGACGCTTCGGCGCACGCGCCTACGCGAAGCTCGCCCTTCGGGCTCGCTGGGAGGGGGGGGGGGGGGGGGGGTAAAAATTCCAACTTCACACCCCAGCTCGCCCTTCGGGTTTGCAAGCGACTCGAGAGCACCGATGGGACGCTCCGGCGCGAGCGCCTACGCGGAGCTCGCCCTGCGGGCTCGCTTGCAAAACTCCCTTGTATGGCGGCCATCTTGGAAAATGGCGGAATCGAAAAACTTTTCCCGGAATCGGAACCAGCGGCCCCCAGAGCCCCCGGGTGCAAAGTTTCATCCCGATCGGACAAAAAAAAAATGTCGGCAGCCATTTTGGATCCGCCATCTTGAATTTTTTTCAACTCCACCAAATTTCCCCCCCTCCCCCTGAGTGACATTTGGCCGAGCACCCTCTCTCTAAGTCTGACGGTTTTCGAGATATACGCGTTTAAAGTTTGTATGGCGGCCATCTTGTTTCAGCCATTTTGAAAAATTTTGACCGGCTCACCCATTGGCTGGCAGTTCTCAGCGACTTTAGTTTTGGAACTTTTCTCTAGGCCTCATACTTGCCGAGATCTGCCCCCCACCCCAGGTCTTTTTCCACGTCCAGGTCGGTTTCATATTTTTTTCTGCTCATCGAAACGCCCTCTACTTGGATTTAGTTCTAGTTTTACCCCACCCCTTCACATCTCTCCAAAACAGCATGTCAATGCTTGTAAAACTCCCTTGTATGGCGGCCATCTTGGAAAATGGCGGAATCGAAAAACTTTTTCCGGAATAGGAATCAGCGGCCCCCAGAGCCCCCGGGTGCAAAATTTCAATCCGATCGGACAAAAAAAAATTTCGGCCGCCATTTTGGATCCGCCATCTTGAATTTTTTTCAACTCCACCGAATTTCCCCCCTCCCTCTGAGTGACATTTGGTCGAGCACCCCCCCTCTATCTCTGATGGTTTTCGAGATTTTCCCGTTTAAAGTTTGTATGGCGGCCATCTTGTTTCGGCCATTTTGAAAAAAATTCTACCGGCTCACCCATCGGCCGGCGGTTCCCTATGACTTTTGTTTTGGAACTTGGCCGTACCTATCACGGTTTCCGAGATCCGCACCTCACATCAAGTCCCTTTCCACGTTCAGGTCGGTTTCGTATTTTTCCTCTGCTCGCTGGAGCGCCCTCTACGTGGATGTAGTTCCAGTTTTACCCCACCCCTTCACATCTCTCCAAAACAGCATGTCAATGACCAAGTGAGTGAATCAGTGAGTGGTAATCGAGCTATATATATAGTAACTAGAGTAACTAGATGTCGCGTGGGGGCCGCGGGCCCCACGGGGCCCGCGGAGGGTGTCGTGCTATTGGTCTGTCTATCAAGCTTCACATTAAGTCGTAAGGATGGCATCGAGACGAATCTAAAGAGTACCAACACGAGGGGTCTAGCATTTTTGGTTTCCGTGATAGAGCCAAACGAAGGTCGGGCTGCCTTAGGAGGGGGGAGGAAGGAGGGGGATGAGTTCCAACTTCACCATGCAGCTCGCCCTGCGGGCTCGCAAGTTACTCGGGAGAACTGCCTCAGAAGGGACGCTACGGCGCACGCGCCTACGCGGAGCTCGCCCTTCGGGCTCGCTGGGGAGGGGGGAGGGGGGGGGGGCGGTATTTTAACTTGCTGTCCTGCCCTCAGGTCTGGAGGCCCAACTTCACATCCAGTCGTAAGGATGGCATCGAGACGAATCTAAAGAGTACCAACACGAGGGGTCTAGCATTTTTGGATTCCGAGATAGAGCCCAGAGAAAGTAGGGCTACCTTAGGAGGGGGGAGGAAGGGGGGGGATGAGTTCCAACTTCACACTGCAGCTCGCCCTCCGGGCTCGCAAGTGACTCGAGAGTATTTCGCGTCCAGTGGACGCTTCGGCGCACGCGCCTACGCGGAGCTCGCCCTTCGGGCTCGCTGGGAGGGGGGGGGGGGATAAAAATTCCAACTTCACACCCCAGCTCGCCCTTCGGGCTCCCAAGCGACTCGAGAGCACCGATGGGACGCTCCGGCGCAAGCGCCTACGCGGAGCTCGCCCTGCGGGCTCGCTTTCAAAACTCCCTTGTATGGCGGCCATCTTGGAAAATGGCGGAACCGAAAAACTTTTCCCGGAATCGGAACCAGCGGCCCCCAGAGCCTCGGGTGCAAAAATTTCATCCCGATCGGACGAAAAAAAATTTCGGCCGCCATTTTGGATCCGCCATCTTGAATTTTTTTCAACTCAATCAAATTTCCCCCCTCCCCCTGAGTGACATTTGGTCGAGCACCCCCCCTCTATCTCTAATGGTGCTCGAGATATTCCCGTTTAAAGTTTGTACGGCGGCCATCTTGTTTCGGGCCATTTTGAAAAAATTTCGACCGGCTCACCCATCGGCCGGCAGTTCCCTATGACTTTTGTTTTGGAACTTGGCCATACCTATCACGGTTTCTGAGATCCGCACCTCACATCGAGTCCCTTTCCACGTCCAGGTCGGTTTCGTATTTTTTGTCTACTCGTTGGAGCACCCTCTATACAAAAGTGTTTTCCAGTTGTCCCCCACCCCTTCACATCTCTCCAAAACAGCATGTCAATGACCCAGTCAGTGAGTGAGTGAGTGAGTGGTAATCGAGCTTTATATATAGTAACTAGATGTCGCGTGGGGGCCGCGGGCCCACGGGGCCCGCGGAGGGTGTCGTGCTATTGGTCTGTCTATCAAGCTTCACATTAAGTCGTAAGGATGGCATCGAGACGAATCGAAAGAGTACCAACACGAGGGGTCTAGCATTTTTGGTTTCCGAGATAGAGCCAAGAGAAAGTCGGGCTGCCTTAGGAGGGGGGGAGGAAGGGGGGGATGAGTTCCAACTTCGCACTGCAGCTCGCCCTGCGGGCTCGCAAGTTACTCGGGGAGAACTGCCTCAGAAGGGACGCTACGGCGCACGCGCCTACGCGGAGCTCGCCCTTCGGGCTCGCTGGGGAGGGGGGGAGGGGGCGGTATTCCAACTTACTGTCGTGCCCTCAGGTCTGGGGGCCCAACTTCACATACAGTCCGTAAAGATGGCATCGAGACGAATCGAAAGAGTACCAACACGAGGGGTCTAGCATTTTCGGTTTCCGAGATAGAGCCCAGGAGAAAGTAGGCTGCCTTAGGAGGGGGGAGGAGGGGGGGGGGGATGAGTTCCAACTTCACACTGCAGCTCGCCCTCCGGGCTCGCAAGTGACTCGAGAGTATTTCGCGTCCGGTGGACGCTTCGGCGCACGCGCCTACGCGGAGCTTCGCCCTTCTGGCTCGCTGGGAGGGGGGGGGGGGGGGAGGTAAGAATTCCAACTTCACACCCCCAGCTCGCCCTTTGGGCTCGCAAGCGACTCGAGGGCACCGATGGGACGCTCCGGCGCGAGCGCCTACGCGGAGCTCGCCCTGCGCGGCTCGCTTTCAAAACTCCCCTTGTATGGCGGCCATCTTGGAAAATGGCGGAATCGAAAAACTTTTCCCGGAATCGGAACCGGCGGCCCCCAGAGCCCCCGGGTGCAAAATTTCATCCCGATCGGACAAAAAAAATTACGGCCGCCATTTTGGATCCGCCATCTTGAATTTTTTTCAACTCCACCAAATTTCCCCCCTCCCCCTGAGTGACATTTGGTTGAGCACCCCCCCACCAAGTCATACGGTTTTCGAGATATTCCCGTTTAAAGTTTGTATGGCGGCCATCTTGTTTCGGCCATTTTGAAAAACTACGACCGGCTCACCCATTGGCCGGGCAGTTCTCTGCGACTTTGGTTTTGGAACTTTTCTCTAGGGCTCATACTTGCCGAGATCCGCTCCCCATCCCAAGTCTATTTCCACGTTCAGGTCGGTTTTGTTTTTTTTTCTGCTCATCGAAACGCCCTTTACCTGGATTTAGTTCTTAGTTCTACCCCACCCCTTCACATCTCTCCAAAACAGCATGTCAATGCTTGTAAAGTTCCCTTGTATGGCGGCCATCTTGGAAAATGGCGGAATCGAAAAACTTTTCCCGGAATCGGAACCAGCGGCCCCCAGAGCCCCGGGTGCAAAATTTCATCCCGATCGGACAAAAAAAAATTTAGGGCCGCCATTTTTGATCCGCCATCTTGAATTTTTTTCAACTTCGTCAAATTTCCCCCCTCCCCCTGAGTGACATTTGGTCGAGCACCCCCCCTCTAGCTCTAATGGTGCTCGAGATATTCCCGTTTAAAGTTTGTATGGCGGCCATCTTGTTTCGGCCATTTTGAAAAAATTTCGACCGGTTCACCCATCGGCCGGCGGTTCCCTACGACTTTGGTTTTGGAACTTGGCCGTACCTATCACGGTTTCCGAGATCTGCACCTCACATCGCGTCCCTTTCCACGTTCAGGTCGGTTTCGTATTTTTTGTCTACTCGTTGGAGCACCCTCTATACAAAAGTGTTTCCAGTTGCTCCCCACCCTTCACATCTCTCCAAAACAGCATGTCAATGACCCAAGTGAGTGAGTGAGTGAGTGAGTGAGTGAGTGAGTGGTAATTAAGCTTTATATATAGTAACTAGATGTCGCGTGGGGGCCGCGGGCCCCACGGGGGCCCGCGGAGGGTGTCGTGCTATAATCCTGGAGGCCCAACTTCACATTCAGTCGTAAGGATGCATCGAGACGAATCGAAAGAGTACCAACACGGAGGGGTCTAGCATTTTCGGTTTCCGAGATAGAGCCCAGATAAAGTAGGGCTGCCTTAGGAGGGGGGAGGAAGGGGGGGGATGAGTTCCAACTTCACATTGCAGCTCGCCCTCCGGGCTCGCAAGTGATTCGAGAGTATTTCGCGTCCAGGTGGACGCTTCGGCGCACGCGCCTACGCGGATAGCTCGCCCTTCGGGCTCGCTGGGAGAGGGGGGGGGTAAAAATTCCAACTTCAAACCCCAGCTCGCCCTTCGGGCTCGCAAGCGACTCGGGAGACGTATGGGACGCTCCGGCACAAGCGCCTACGCGGAGCTCGCCCTGCGGGCTCGCTTTCAAAATTCCCTTGTATGGCGGCCATCTTGGAAAATGGCGGAATCGAAAAACTTTTCCCGGATCGGAACCAACGGCCCCCCGAGCCCCCGGGTGCAAAATTTCATCCGATCGGACAAAAAAAAATTTCGGCCGCCATTTTGGATCCGCCATCTTGAATTTTTTTTCAACTCCATCAAATTTCCCCCCTCTGCCTGAGTGACATTTGGTCGAGCACCCCCCCTCTATCTCTAATGGTGTTTGAGATATTCCCGTTTAAAGTTTGTATGGCGGCCATCTTGTTTCGGCCATTTTGAAAAATTTTCGACCGGCTCACCCATTGGCTGGCAGTTCTCTGCGACTTTGGTTTTGGAACTTTTCTCTGGGACTCTACTTTCCGAGATCCGCACCTCACATCGAGTCCCTTTCCACGTTCAGGTCGGTTTCGTATTTTTTGTCTACTCGTTGGAGCACCCTCTATACGATAGTAGCTCCAGTTAATCCCCACCCCTTCACGTCTCTCCAAAAAAGCATGTCAATGACCCAGTCAGTGAGTGAGTGGTAATCGATGCTTTATTATATATAGTAACTAGATGTCGCGTGGGGGCCGCGGGCCCCACGGGGCCCGCGGAGGGTGTCGTGCTGTTGGTCTGTCTATTAAGCTTCACATTAAGTCGGTAAGGATGGCATCGAGACGAATCGAAAGAGTACCAACACGAGGGGTCTAGCATTTTTGGTTTCCGTGATAGAGCCAAACGAAGGTCGGGCTGCCTTAGGAGGGGGGGAGGAAGGAGGGGGATGAGTTCCAACTTCACAATCGCAAGTTACTCGGGAGAACTGCCTCAGAAGGGACGCTACGGCGCACGCGCCTACGCGGAGCTCGCCCTTCGGGCTCGCTGGGGGGGGGGAGGGGGTATTCCAACTTGCTGTCCTGCCCTCAGGTCTGGAGGCCCAACTTCACATTCAGTCGTAAGGATGGCATCGAGACGAATCGAAAGAGTACCTACACGAGGGGTCTAGCATTTTCGGTTTCCGAGATAGAGCCCAGAGAAAGTAGGGCTGCCTTAGGAGGGGGGAGGAAGGGGGGGGGATGAATTCCAACTTCACACCGCAGCTCGCCCTCCGGGCTCGCAAGTGACTCGAGAGTATTTCGCGTCCAGTGGACGCTTCGGCGCACGCGCCTACGCGGAGCTCGCCCTTCGGGCTCGCTGGGAGGGGGGGGGGGGTAAAAATTCCAACTACACACCCCAGCTCGCCCTTCGGGCTCGCAAGCGACTCGAGAGCAACGATGGGACGCTCCGGCGCAAGCGCCTACGCGGAGCTCGCCCTGCGGGCTCGCTTTCAAAATTCCCTTGTATGGCGGCCATCTTGAAAAATGGCGGAATCGGAAAACTTTTCCCGGAATCGGAACCAGCGGCCCCCAGAGCCCCCGGGTGCAAAATTTCATCCCGATCGGACAAAAAAAATTTCGGCCGCCATTTTGGATCCGCCATCTTGAATTTTTTTCAACTCCATCAAACTTCCCCCCTCCCCCTGAGTGACATTTGGTCGAGCACTCCCCCACTAAGTCGTACGGTTTTCGAGATATTCCCGTTTAAAGTTTGTATGGCGGCCATCTTGTTTCGGCCATTTTGAAAAATTTTCGACCGGCTCACCCATTGGCCGGCAGTTCTCTGCGACTTTGGTTTTGGAACTTTTCTCTAGGACTCTTACTTTCCGAGATCCGCACCTCACATCAAATCCCTTTCCACGTTCAGGTCGGTTTCGTATTTTTCCTCTGCTCGCTAGAGCACCCTCTATACAAAAGTGTTTCCAGTTGCTCCCCACCCCTTCACATCTCTCCAAAAAAGCATGTCAATGACCCAGTGAGTCAGTGAGTGGTAATCGAGCTATATATATAGTAACTAGATGTCGCGTGGGGGCCGCGGGCCCCACGGGGCCCGCGGAGGGTGTCGTGCTACAGATCTGGGGGTCCAACTTCACATTCAGTCGTAAGGATGGCATCGAGACGAATCGAAAGAGTACCAACACGAGGGGTCTAGCATTTTCGGTTTCCGAGATAGAGCCCAGAGAAAGTAGGGCTGCCTTAGGAGGGGGGAGGAAGGGGGGGGATGAGTTCCAACTTCACACTGCAGCTCGCCCTCCGGGCTCGCAAGTGACTCGAGAGTATTTCGCGTCCAGTGGACGCTTCGGCGCACGCGCCTAGGCGGAGCTCGCCCTTCGGGCTCGCTGGGAGGGGGGGTGGGGGGGGGGTAAAAATTCCAACTTAACAACCCAGCTCGCCCTTCGGTCTCGCAAGTGACTCGAGAGCACCGGTGGGACGCTCCGGCGCAAGCGCCTACGCGGAGCTCGCCCTGCGGGCTCGCTTTCAAAACTCCCTTGTATGGCGGCCATCTTGGAAAATGGCGGAATCGAAAAACTTTTCCCGGAATCGGAACCAGCGGCCCCCAGAGCCCCCGGGTGCAAAGTTTCATCCCGATTGGACAAAAAAAAATTTCGGCCGCCATTTTGGATCCGCCATCTTGAATTTTTTTCAACTCCATCAAATTTCCCCCCTCCCCCTGAGTGACATTTGGTCGAGCACCTTCCCCCTATCTCTGATGGTTTTCGAGATATTCCCGTTTAAAGTTTGTATGGCGGTCATCTTGTTTCGGCCATTTTGAAAAAAATTCGACCGGCTCACCCATCGGCCGGCGGTTCCCTACGACTTTTGTTTTGGAACTTGGCCGTACCTATCATGGTTTCCGAGATCCGCACCTCACATCGAGTCCCTTTCCACGTTCAGGTCGGTTTCGTATTTTTTGTCTACTCGTTGGAGCACCCTCTATACGATGGTATATCCAGTTGGTCCCCACCCCTTCACATCTCTCCAAAACAGCATGTCAATGACCCAGTGAGTGAGTGAGTGAGTGAGTGAGTGGTAATTAAGCTATATATATAGTAACTAGATGTCGCGTGGGGGCCGCGGGCCCCACGGGGCCCGCGGAGGGTGTCGTTCCCTCAGGTCTGGGGGCCCAACTTCACATTCAGTCGTAAGGATGGCATCGAGACGAATCGAAAGAGTACCAACACGAGGGGTCTAGCATTTTCGGTTTCCGAGATAGAGCCCAGAGATAGTAGGGCTGCCTTAGGAGGGGGGAGGAAAGGGGGGGATGAGTTCCAACTTCACACTGCAGCTCGCCCTCCGGGCTCGCAAGTGACTCGAGAGTATTTCGTGTCCAGTGGACGCTTCGGCGCACGCGCCTACGCGGAGCTCGCCCTTCGGGCTCGCTGGGAGGGGGGGGGGGGGGGGGGTAAAAGTTCCAACTTCACACCCCAGCTCGCCCTTCGGGCTCGCAAGCGACTCGAGAGCACCGATGGAACGCTCCGGCGCAAGCGCCTACGCGGAGCTCGCCCTACGGGCTCGCTTTCAAAACTCCCTTGTATGTCGGCCATCTTGGAAAATGGCGGAATCGAAAAACTTTTCCCGGAATCAGAACCAGCGGCCCCCAGAGCCCCCGGGTGCAAAATTTCATCCCGATCGGACAAAAAAAAATTTCGGCCGCCATTTTGGATCCGCCATCTTGGATTTTTTTCAACTCCATCAAATTTCCCCCCTCCGCCTGAGTGACATTTGGTCGAGCACCCCCCCTCTATCTCTAATGGTGCTCGAGATATTCCCGTTTAAAGTTTGTATGGCGGCCATCTTGTTTCGGCCATTTTGAAAAATTTTCGACCGGCTCACCCATTGGCTGGCAGTTCTCTGCGACTTTGGTTTTGGAACTTTTCTCTGGGACTCTTACTTTCCGAGATCCACACCTCACATCGAGTCCCTTTCCACGTTCAGGTCGGTTTCGTATTTTTCCTCTGGTCGCTGGAGCAACCTCTACGTAGATGTAGTTTCAGTTTTTCCCCACCCCTTCTCAACTCTTCAAAACTGCATGTCAATGACCAAGTGAGTCAGTGGTAATCGAGCTATATATATAGTAACTAGATGTCGCGTGGGGGCCGCGGGCCCCACGGGGCCCGCGGAGGGTGTCGTACTATTGGTCTGTCTATCAAGCTTCACATTAAGTCGTAAGGATGGCATCGAGACGAATCGAAAGAGTACCAACACGAGGGGTCTAGCATTTTTGGTTTCCGTGATAGAGCCAAACGAAGGTCGGGCTGCCTTAGGAGGGGGGAGGAAGGGGGGGATGAGTTCAAACTTCACAGTGCAGCTCGCCCTCCGGGCTCGCAAGTGACTCGGGAGAACTGCCTCCGAAGGGACGCTACGGCGCACGCGCCTACGCGGAGCTCGCCCTTCGGGCTCGCTGGGGAGGGGGGTGGGGGGGTTCCAACTTGCTGTCGTGCCCTCAGGTCTGGGGGCTCAACTTCACATTCAGTCGTAAAGATGCAATCGAGGCGAATCGAAAGAGTACCAACACGAGGGGTCTAGCATTTTCGGTTTACGAGATAGAGCCCAGAGAAAGTAGGGCTGTCTTAGGAGGGGGGAGGAAGGGGGGGGATGAGTTCCAACTTCACACTGCAGCTCGCCCTCCGGGCTCGCAAGTGACTCGAGAGTATTTCGCGTCCAGTGGACGCTTCGGCGCACGCGCCTACGCGGAGCTCGCCCTTCGGGCTCGCTGGGAGTGAGGGGGGGGAGGGTAAAAATTCCAGCTTCACACCCCAGCTCGCCCTTCGGGCTCGCAAGCGACTCGAGAGAACCGATGGGACGCTCCGGCGCAAGCGCCTACGCGGAGCTCGCCCTGCGGGCTCGCTTTCAAAACTCCCTTGTATGGCGGCCATCTTGGAAAATGGCGGAATCGAAAAACTTTTCCCGGAAACGGAACCAGCGGCCCCCAGAGCCCCCGCGTGCAAAATTTCATGCCGATCGGACAAAAAAAAATTTCGGCCGCCATTTTGGATCCGCCATCTTGAATTTTTTCCAACTCCATCAAATTTCCCCCCTCCCCCTGAGTGACATTTGGTCGAGCACCCCCCCTCTATCTCTGATGGTTTTCGAGATTTTCGCGTTTAAAGTTTGTATGGCGGCCATCTTGTTTCGGCCATTTTGAAAAAAATTCGACCGGCTCACCCATTGGCCGGCAGTTCCCTACGACTTTTGTTTTGGAACATGGCCGTACCTATTAGAGTTTCCGAGATCCGCACCTCACATCGAGTCTCTTTCCACGTTCAGGTCGGTTTCGTATTTTTCCTCTGCTCGTTGGAGCACCCTCTATACAAAAGTGTTTCCAGTTGCTCCCCACCCCTTCACATCTCTCCAAAACAGCATGTCAATGACCCAGTGAGTGAGTGGTAATTAAGCTTTATATATAGTAACTAGATGTCGCGTGGGGGCCGCGGGCCCCACGGGGCCCGCGGAGGGGGTCGTGCCCTCAGGTCTGGGGGCCCAACTTCACATTAAGTCGTAGAGATGGCATCGAGACGAATCGAAAGAGTACCAACACGAGGGGTCTAGCATTTTTGGTTTCCGAGATAGAGCCCAGAGAAAGTAGGGCTGCCTTAGGAGGGGGGAGGAAGGGGGGGGGATGAATTCCAACTTCACACCGCAGCTCGCCCTCCGGGCTCGCAAGTGACTCGAGAGTATTTCGCGTCCAGTGGACGCTTCGGCGCACGCGCCTACGCGGAGCTCGCCCTTCGGGCTCGCTGGGAGGGGGGGGGGGGTAAAAATTCCAACTACACACCCCAGCTCGCCCTTCGGGCTCGCAAGCGACTCGAGAGCAACGATGGGACGCTCCGGCGCAAGCGCCTACGCGGAGCTCGCCCTGCGGGCTCGCTTTCAAAATTCCCTTGTATGGCGGCCATCTTGAAAAATGGCGGAATCGGAAAACTTTTCCCGGAATCGGAACCAGCGGCCCCCAGAGCCCCCGGGTGCAAAATTTCATCCCGATCGGACAAAAAAAATTTCGGCCGCCATTTTGGATCCGCCATCTTGAATTTTTTTCAACTCCATCAAACTTCCCCCCTCCCCCTGAGTGACATTTGGTCGAGCACTCCCCCACTAAGTCGTACGGTTTTCGAGATATTCCCGTTTAAAGTTTGTATGGCGGCCATCTTGTTTCGGCCATTTTGAAAAATTTTCGACCGGCTCACCCATTGGCCGGCAGTTCTCTGCGACTTTGGTTTTGGAACTTTTCTCTAGGACTCTTACTTTCCGAGATCCGCACCTCACATCAAATCCCTTTCCACGTTCAGGTCGGTTTCGTATTTTTCCTCTGCTCGCTAGAGCACCCTCTATACAAAAGTGTTTCCAGTTGCTCCCCACCCCTTCACATCTCTCCAAAAAAGCATGTCAATGACCCAGTGAGTCAGTGAGTGGTAATCGAGCTATATATATAGTAACTAGATGTCGCGTGGGGGCCGCGGGCCCCACGGGGCCCGCGGAGGGTGTCGTGCTATTGGTCTGTCTATCAAGCTTCACATTCAGTCGTAAAGATGGCATCGAGACGAATCGAAAGAGTACCAACACGAGGGGTCTAGCATTTTTGGTTTCCGACATAGAGCCCAGAGAAAGTAGGGCTGCCTTAGGAGGGGGGAGGAAGGGGGGGGATGAGTTCCAACTTCACACTGCAGCTCGCCCTCCGGGCTCGCAAGTGACTCGAGAGTATGTCGCGTTCAGTGGACGCTTCGGCGCACGCGCCTACGCGGAGCTCGCCCTTCGGGCTCGCTGGGAGGGGGGGGGGGGGGAATTCCAACTTCACACCCCAGCTCGCCCTTCGGGCTCGCAAGCGACTCGAGAGCACCGATGGGACGCTCCGGCGCAAGCGCCTACGCGGAGCTCGCCCTGCGGGCTCGCTTTCGAAACTCCCTTGTATGGCGGCCATCTTGGAAAATGGCGGAATCGAAAAACTTTTCCCGGAATCGGAACCAGCGGCCTTCGGAGCCCCCGGGTGCAAAATTTCATCCCGATCGGACAAAAAAAAATTTCGGCCGCCATTTTGGATCCGCCATCTTGATTTTTTTTCAACTCTATCAAATTTCCCCCCTCCCCCTGAGTGACATTTGGTCAAGCACCCCCCCTATATCTCTAATGGTGCTCGAGATATTCCCGTTTAAAGTTTGTATGGCGGCCATCTTGTTTCGGCCATTTTGAAAAAATTTCGACCGGCTCACCCATCGGCCGGCAGTTCCCTACGACTTTTGTTTTGGAACTCGGCCGTACCTATCACGGTTTCCGAGATCCGCACCTCACATCAAGTCCCTTTCCACGTTCAGGTCGGTTTCGTATTTTTTGTCTACTCGTTGGAGCACCCTCTATACAAAAGTGTTTCCAGTTGTTCCCCACCCCTTCACATCTCTCCAAAACAGCATGTCAATGACCAAGTGAGTGAGTCAGTGAGTGGTAATTAAGCTATATATATAGTAACTAGATGTCGCGTGGGGGCCGCGGGCCCCACGGGGCCCGCGGAGGGTGTCGTGCTACAGATCTGGGGGTCCAACTTCACATTCAGTCGTAAGGATGGCATCGAGACGAATCGAAAGAGTACCAACACGAGGGGTCTAGCATTTTCGGTTTCCGAGATAGAGCCCAGAGAAAGTAGGGCTGCCTTAGGAGGGGGGAGGAAGGGGGGGGATGAGTTCCAACTTCACACTGCAGCTCGCCCTCCGGGCTCGCAAGTGACTCGAGAGTATTTCGCGTCCAGTGGACGCTTCGGCGCACGCGCCTAGGCGGAGCTCGCCCTTCGGGCTCGCTGGGAGGGGGGGTGGGGGGGGGGTAAAAATTCCAACTTAACAACCCAGCTCGCCCTTCGGTCTCGCAAGTGACTCGAGAGCACCGGTGGGACGCTCCGGCGCAAGCGCCTACGCGGAGCTCGCCCTGCGGGCTCGCTTTCAAAACTCCCTTGTATGGCGGCCATCTTGGAAAATGGCGGAATCGAAAAACTTTTCCCGGAATCGGAACCAGCGGCCCCCAGAGCCCCCGGGTGCAAAGTTTCATCCCGATTGGACAAAAAAAAATTTCGGCCGCCATTTTGGATCCGCCATCTTGAATTTTTTTCAACTCCATCAAATTTCCCCCCTCCCCCTGAGTGACATTTGGTCGAGCACCTTCCCCCTATCTCTGATGGTTTTCGAGATATTCCCGTTTAAAGTTTGTATGGCGGTCATCTTGTTTCGGCCATTTTGAAAAAAATTCGACCGGCTCACCCATCGGCCGGCGGTTCCCTACGACTTTTGTTTTGGAACTTGGCCGTACCTATCATGGTTTCCGAGATCCGCACCTCACATCGAGTCCCTTTCCACGTTCAGGTCGGTTTCGTATTTTTTGTCTACTCGTTGGAGCACCCTCTATACGATGGTATATCCAGTTGGTCCCCACCCCTTCACATCTCTCCAAAACAGCATGTCAATGACCCAGTGAGTGAGTGAGTGAGTGAGTGAGTGGTAATTAAGCTATATATATAGTAACTAGATGTCGCGTGGGGGCCGCGGGCCCCACGGGGCCCGCGGAGGGTGTCGTTCCCTCAGGTCTGGGGGCCCAACTTCACATTCAGTCGTAAGGATGGCATCGAGACGAATCGAAAGAGTACCAACACGAGGGGTCTAGCATTTTCGGTTTCCGAGATAGAGCCCAGAGATAGTAGGGCTGCCTTAGGAGGGGGGAGGAAAGGGGGGGATGAGTTCCAACTTCACACTGCAGCTCGCCCTCCGGGCTCGCAAGTGACTCGAGAGTATTTCGTGTCCAGTGGACGCTTCGGCGCACGCGCCTACGCGGAGCTCGCCCTTCGGGCTCGCTGGGAGGGGGGGGGGGGGGGGGGTAAAAGTTCCAACTTCACACCCCAGCTCGCCCTTCGGGCTCGCAAGCGACTCGAGAGCACCGATGGAACGCTCCGGCGCAAGCGCCTACGCGGAGCTCGCCCTACGGGCTCGCTTTCAAAACTCCCTTGTATGTCGGCCATCTTGGAAAATGGCGGAATCGAAAAACTTTTCCCGGAATCAGAACCAGCGGCCCCCAGAGCCCCCGGGTGCAAAATTTCATCCCGATCGGACAAAAAAAAATTTCGGCCGCCATTTTGGATCCGCCATCTTGGATTTTTTTCAACTCCATCAAATTTCCCCCCTCCGCCTGAGTGACATTTGGTCGAGCACCCCCCCTCTATCTCTAATGGTGCTCGAGATATTCCCGTTTAAAGTTTGTATGGCGGCCATCTTGTTTCGGCCATTTTGAAAAATTTTCGACCGGCTCACCCATTGGCTGGCAGTTCTCTGCGACTTTGGTTTTGGAACTTTTCTCTGGGACTCTTACTTTCCGAGATCCACACCTCACATCGAGTCCCTTTCCACGTTCAGGTCGGTTTCGTATTTTTCCTCTGGTCGCTGGAGCAACCTCTACGTAGATGTAGTTTCAGTTTTTCCCCACCCCTTCTCAACTCTTCAAAACTGCATGTCAATGACCAAGTGAGTCAGTGGTAATCGAGCTATATATATAGTAACTAGATGTCGCGTGGGGGCCGCGGGCCCCACGGGGCCCGCGGAGGGTGTCGTACTATTGGTCTGTCTATCAAGCTTCACATTAAGTCGTAAGGATGGCATCGAGACGAATCGAAAGAGTACCAACACGAGGGGTCTAGCATTTTTGGTTTCCGTGATAGAGCCAAACGAAGGTCGGGCTGCCTTAGGAGGGGGGAGGAAGGGGGGGATGAGTTCAAACTTCACAGTGCAGCTCGCCCTCCGGGCTCGCAAGTGACTCGGGAGAACTGCCTCCGAAGGGACGCTACGGCGCACGCGCCTACGCGGAGCTCGCCCTTCGGGCTCGCTGGGGAGGGGGGTGGGGGGGTTCCAACTTGCTGTCGTGCCCTCAGGTCTGGGGGCTCAACTTCACATTCAGTCGTAAAGATGCAATCGAGGCGAATCGAAAGAGTACCAACACGAGGGGTCTAGCATTTTCGGTTTACGAGATAGAGCCCAGAGAAAGTAGGGCTGTCTTAGGAGGGGGGAGGAAGGGGGGGGATGAGTTCCAACTTCACACTGCAGCTCGCCCTCCGGGCTCGCAAGTGACTCGAGAGTATTTCGCGTCCAGTGGACGCTTCGGCGCACGCGCCTACGCGGAGCTCGCCCTTCGGGCTCGCTGGGAGTGAGGGGGGGGAGGGTAAAAATTCCAGCTTCACACCCCAGCTCGCCCTTCGGGCTCGCAAGCGACTCGAGAGAACCGATGGGACGCTCCGGCGCAAGCGCCTACGCGGAGCTCGCCCTGCGGGCTCGCTTTCAAAACTCCCTTGTATGGCGGCCATCTTGGAAAATGGCGGAATCGAAAAACTTTTCCCGGAAACGGAACCAGCGGCCCCCAGAGCCCCCGCGTGCAAAATTTCATGCCGATCGGACAAAAAAAAATTTCGGCCGCCATTTTGGATCCGCCATCTTGAATTTTTTCCAACTCCATCAAATTTCCCCCCTCCCCCTGAGTGACATTTGGTCGAGCACCCCCCCTCTATCTCTGATGGTTTTCGAGATTTTCGCGTTTAAAGTTTGTATGGCGGCCATCTTGTTTCGGCCATTTTGAAAAAAATTCGACCGGCTCACCCATTGGCCGGCAGTTCCCTACGACTTTTGTTTTGGAACATGGCCGTACCTATTAGAGTTTCCGAGATCCGCACCTCACATCGAGTCTCTTTCCACGTTCAGGTCGGTTTCGTATTTTTCCTCTGCTCGTTGGAGCACCCTCTATACAAAAGTGTTTCCAGTTGCTCCCCACCCCTTCACATCTCTCCAAAACAGCATGTCAATGACCCAGTGAGTGAGTGGTAATTAAGCTTTATATATAGTAACTAGATGTCGCGTGGGGGCCGCGGGCCCCACGGGGCCCGCGGAGGGGGTCGTGCCCTCAGGTCTGGGGGCCCAACTTCACATTAAGTCGTAGAGATGGCATCGAGACGAATCGAAAGAGTACCAACACGAGGGGTCTAGCATTTTTGGTTTCCGAGATAGAGCCCAGAGAAAGAACGGCTGCCTTAGGAGGGGGGAGGAAGGGGGGGGGGATGAGTTCCAACTTCACACTGCAGCTCGCCCTCCGGGCTCGCAAGTGACTCGAGAGTATTTCGCGTCCAGTGGACGCTTCGGCGCACGCGCCTACGCGGAGCTCGCCCTTCGGGCTCGCTGGGAGGGGGGGGGGGGGGTAAAATTCCAACTTCACACCCCAGCTCGCCCTTCGGGCTCGCAAGCGACTCGAGAGCACCGATGGGCCGCTCCGGCGCAAGCGCCTACGCGGAGCTCGCCCTGCGGGCTCGCTTTCAAAACTCCCTTGTATGGCGGCCATCTTGGAAAATGGCGGAATCGAAAAACTTTTTCCAAAAACGGAACCGGCGGCCCCCAGAGCCCCCGGGTGCAAAATTTCATCCCGATCGGACAAAAAAAAATTTTGGCCGCCATTTTGGATCCGCCATCTTGAATTTTTTTCAACTCCATCAAATTTCCCCTCTCCCCCTGAGTGACATTTGGTCGAGCACCCTCCCACTAAGTCGTACGGTTTTCGAGATATTTCCGTTTAAAGTTTGTATGGCGGCCATCTTGTTTCGGCCATTTTGAAAAAAATTCGACCGGCTAACCCATCGGCCGGCAGTTCCCTATGACTTTTGTTTTGGAACTTGGCCGTACCTATCACGGTTTCCGAGATCCGCACCTCACATCAAGTCCCTTTCAACGTTCAGGTCGGTTTCGTATTTTTTGTCTACTCGTTGGAGCACCCTCTATACAAAAGTGTTTCCAGTTGCTCCCCACCCCTTCACATCTCTCCAAAACAGCATGTCAGTGACCTGTCAGTGAGTGAATCAGTGGTAATCGAGCTTTATATATAGTAAAGTGAGTGGTAATCGAGCTATATATATAGTAATGGTAATCGAGCTTTATATATAGTAATAATAAGCACTTCCGATTAAGTTGTTAATAAGAATTATAATAACAAATACCTGGCTCATAGTGTCCTAAATAAATTCTTTCTAGTTGATATTAATCTTCTCCGGCAGCCATGCACTGGTTTAGTTAATCTCGCAGGTCATAAAATACAGGACTTTCATGAACAATATCCTCCTTTTCAATCCTTTTTTGATCCTTGGATTTTGCTTGGTTTTTACTTGACAGGCATATGGGCCCTTAACACATACTGAAACAAGATGCAAAAAGCAATATTTATTGTCAAGTATTGGATTTGTATTCTATGCCTAATACTATTATAAGATAGTTTGCAACAGGTAATGTATTATTTCGGGTGGTAAGACAAGAAACAAGTTTCTATCTTGTAATTCAGCCCATCAATGTAGATGCTCGATTAAGTAATGTTTATAAACATTCTTTTGCGCGAGTAAAGTATTAATATAATAAAGACAAAAGCAATTTCAACTCACTTTGTCCTCTGGTTTGCTAGACATCCTGGGGAAATATCACTGCTGTATACTCTATTCTATATCTGTGAGTGCTTTGATGACAAGCTATACTTCGTAAAGAAGCTAAATTTTAATAGTTTAAATCATAACATCGTTGTAAATTACTTGTCGGCATATGTGTCACGGTGACTTTTATTAAAGAGTTGTCAGTCAGAAATACAAAAAAAAAAGTTAATGCCCCGGATTATACGTTTAAGATCTAGGTTTTTAGCCAATTTGACAAAACGACAACTTACAAAAACCAATTTTTGAAATAACGAGTTGTTAGTTGACAAGAGGTTAAAAATCGATTATGAATACACATTTTAAAAAAGCTTAACAATCCTCTAAAAAGTTGTTAGCTGGCAAGCCGTTGAACCCTCTGTTAGTGTTTTTTTATGAATAAGACCGTTAGACTTGACTGTAACTAAGGTAAATAATAAGCATCAGTTCCATATTTATCGTAATCCTACGCAAACCGATACAGTTATTCCAGCTTCTTCTAATCACCCTTGGCAACATAAACTGGCTGCTTTCCATTGTTACATACATAGATTGTTAACAGTACCTCTTTCTAGGGAAGATTTTGATTTAGAGTTGAAGACCATACATATGATTGCAAATTCAAATGGCTACACTGAGACAATGGTAAATAGTCTGGTTAATAAGAAACAGAGGCGTATAGCTGATAGCATGTTATATAGCGGCCCGTCTACTGAACCTACTTAAAATATAAAGCAAGTATTAGTTACGTTGGCCCTTTGTCAGATAAAATTTATAATATTTTAAAATCAAAGGAAATAAATGTTGCTTTTAAGACTAATAATTCTTTGTATTCTAGACTATGTAATGGTAAGGATAAAATAGAAAGAGGGAGTAGATCAGGAGTATATAAGCTCACTTGTGACGATTTTAGTAGCGTTTATATAGGACAAACCGGTCGTAGTTTTAATATTAGATATGTGATGTTTACGCTATCGGGGCAACCAGGAAGCACAATGAAACAACACAATTTGGTATTGTACTCTCGCGGTACGTCCGTTCACCCTGACGTCAGTCGTCATAGTGCGGGGAGCGGGCGGGCCGGAGGGCACCTTTATAGACAATAAACATACACCACATCTCTTCCTTTCAATAAATTATTTAATGTTTGAATCATTTTTATCCATTGACATCTTATCAAACTGTACCTATATATGTAATACATTATCGAAATATAAACTTTAAAGAAGATAGCACATCTTGCAACAACTATATCAGTTAATTCACAATCTAAGTACATTGGAACGTCCTTATCATTTGCTAGTTTATGCATTTAAGTATATTATGTTCTGTAATGACAACTTAAACGTATATCGTGTCAATAATTACTTTGGTATTTAATCTATTCACTAAAACATAATATAACAATATACCATAGTATTAAATATAATCTGTTTAAATATACCAAGATTATTTTAATACATAATGTAATAATTTAATACTACTCAAAAGTAATAGTTATTCCCAATCTCTACTTTATTTTGTTTTTTTTGACAGATTTTTTCCAAACTCAAAAAATCTGAAATCAAATTAGGCCTACAGGAAGCACTTAACTTTGGATGTCAGAATATTTACCACCGGTTCGGAAAAAACCTCTGATGAGAAGAACCGGCAAGAAACTCATCGAGGTTTCGTTTTCAAATAAAACAAAATTACAATGTTATTTCTTACATCCTACATATTGAACACAGTATATACAGGTATACATCATTTGTAGCCAGAAATCACCAATGCGAGCCGGAATCAATTCGAAATATCTCTGTGTCCAAGACGATTATCATTAATTATATAATACGCTCGAGAAATTAATATTTTATTGACTTCATTTTACGTAGTATCTTTTAGTAGTCTGTGACTTCATTTCTGTTGAAAGTCAGAATTTTGTTGAAAGATCAGAATTTCCCATGAATGATTTATTGGTTATAGTTAGTTTGTAAGCTGGAACTTTAAGCTTTCCGGTATTTCTGGTAGCCTTTAGCTTATTTACATTAGTAGGAAAATTGCATATGTTTTCTGTTCAATAATACACCACCTAATTTAGTTCAATTTGCCACGTGTACATCGCGTGATTTTGTATTCATGACGGTTTGTGCGTTAGAATCAAATTTATAAGCTTAAGTATCACTTTATTTCCCAAAATCATGATTTTAACGTAAGCTTTTCTACCATACCCGGGCAATGAATCGGCTATATTGTTTGTCAGAGTAGTACACCACTCTATAGTTACACACCTGCCATCGTAATACCCAACATTCTATTCGTGTACAGAGTTTTGATTTTTCCATTCTTAGCAGTTTGTGGTCAGTGCTCAGTCCAATTTATTTTAGTCCATATAAATATACATTATAATATGTTCAACCATCCAAACCAAACGAGTGCCTCTTTTTTAGTCTGGCATTATCGTTTTTCTATATTATTAGTTGGACTTCTATGACCGTTTACAATAATCTGCGGCTGTAGTTTTATATTGCTGACATTTCTTAAAATGGGGACTATTGGTGAAACCCAAGGCGTAGCTTGATCCACAGGCAAGATTATCTCTTTTAAGATGGGGACTATTGGTGAAATCCAAGCCATAGCTTGATCCACAGGCAAGGTTACCTCTTCTTTCATCGAGTTTATCATTGAGCTCATGCTTGAGCCGTCAATCTGCTTACATTCAGATACCTAGCAGTATCCTTTTTTTTTAGGCTAGTCGCCGGTTTTGCTTGTAGTTAGACTATAATTGCCTTCAAATAAGCCAAATACTTTTTTTCATTGATTTTCTGATTATTTAATTTTATATTTCCTTTGTACGCCATTATACGCACGTTTTGACATGAACTTGTTCACATCTGTCAGTACCACTACCATGAGTTGCCATCGAAAACTTTTATATTTTATTTTGTTGTTTTTAGTTGAGAATGTAAATATAAAAACCTCTTTATAGTGATGTATAAGTATATTTCTTTTAGGTGAGGTATATTCGTACCAATTGTAGGTCGACGCTTATTGTTTGTCTCTTATTGTTAATTATGCGTAAATTTTTCTGGGTTAGCTGGAAGATGCTGGGTTATCCCCTTACAGGGATAAGTAACTTAGCTTTTGTACTCAATTATTTTACTTATAATGTTGTGTAGCGTGTTCGATGTAAGTACAATAAAGTAATTACTGACTGACTTAAACCTCCTATCACGTTGCAACCGTTGACTGTGATTAAACACGCTCTAATTTGCAAGTTGAAGAATAACCCCCTTATTCATTAACGCTTCGTAAGCGTTTGTTAGTCAACATATTTTATGTCTTTATCTGTCATCGTTTACAGGAAACCGACACACACGGATAGATATCTAAACGCCACATCTCACCACCATCCTCG
Organism: Ditula angustiorana; assembly: GCA_963691745.1. Taxonomy (NCBI): domain Eukaryota; kingdom Metazoa; phylum Arthropoda; class Insecta; order Lepidoptera; family Tortricidae; genus Ditula; species Ditula angustiorana. The sequence goes on from OY829471.1 coordinate 16,197,482, forward strand.
TCATCTTCAATCCGTAACGAGCTCTTTACTTAACAGAGCGCATGACCTGTGTGACCCTGAGTTTGTGGAAGAGGAGCTGAAATACGTTCAGGAGGTGCTAAAACGTAACGGATACAGGATAGGTGAACGGCGATCTAGACGGAAGCGTAGGGAGAAACATCCGGATGTAGCGAGACAACCTGCATTCATGCCTTATGTGAAAGGAGTGACGGACAGAATTGGAGCAGTACTAGGTAAATACTCCATTAAGACTGTATATACGCCGTTGTCCAAAGTCGCGAGGCATGTACGATCTCCAAAGGATAATATTCCTTATCAGTCACCGGGCGTTTATAAGAAAGATTGCAGTTGTGGGAGTTCTTACACTGGACAGACGAAGCGAACTATAGCGGAAAGGGTCAAGGAACATATCGCAGCTGTCAAAAATCGCCAGGTGAAAAAATCCGCTATTGCCGAGCATTTGCTGGAATCGGGACCAAACCATTGGATTGAGCTTCATAACCCTAAAATCCTCTCTACAGAACGACATTATTATCCTAGAATAGTACGTGAAGCGGTTGAAATTAAAAAGTACAAAAATTTCAACCGGGAAGACGGATATAAACTCTCTTCATCATGGAATCCTGTAATCAGCAAGTGTAAGCGTCGAAATATATCTTCGGATAAATCGTCGGACATTGTGAGCATTGTGTGTCGGTGTAGTGATATGCCGGTGGAAAATAAACAAGACAAAGTGCGGGTAGTTCGTAAAACTCGCGCGGCTAAACAGAAGTAATACCCTCCACTTCAGTCTACTCGTGACCACGGCCATTGAAACATGGCCGAAACGTCGAGGTAAATCAACAATATATTTCTATCGCGCTTAAGTCCCGATAATGTTATTAATAAGAGCTATAAAAAATTAAAATATATTACCTGTTTCATCACATGCTTTCGATATTGTCAAAATATTGTTATTTTCTTTTTCATTTTCTCTCTTTTCGATTACTTCTTTGTGGCGTTTATAGCTAATTTTACTAAATGTGATGATCGAGTCAGCATCTTTTATCATTTTAGTGTTCGAACCAGCAAATTAGCTACTGTCTGCCACAGGAATTAATAAGAGTGCGACGTGCGGTCGCCCGGCCAACATAGTAGGAACTGGCAGATACGCTCGCTCGGCCGCCTACCTTCACCCCGCTAACATTGTCGGATAGTAAATACCGACATTATTAACGAATGCTTAAGCAAGATCAGACGTTTTTAATCTACGTATTTCATAAATTATACATAAAATCTAATATTTATTTGCGGGGGGTGAAAGTTACCGTAATTCAAGGTCTATTAATGACATATACAGAAAATGGCAAATTTGCAGATCCGACATTTTTAATAGGGAGGGGCGAATTTTAACGATAACCAAAAAATATGCTCAATCACGGTGGGTCCTCTCAACTACCAACAAAAGCTGCTTTCCCGACCGAGTTGGCTGTCATTACTCCCAGCGCCATCTATGGAGTACATGCGTACATGGGTTCTATTCTACCGACAGACAAGCGTGGTACAAATTAAAGAAACATTGTTTCTTTACATATATGTATATATATATAGTCCTCATCGATTTCGATGACGGCGACCCGTATTATAGATGATAATATATTAAACAAACGAAAAAGCATATTAATTAATACATTTTGCCAAATCTTATTATTTTCTAGCGTGAGCTCTAATATGACTTGCCAGACCGAACTTAGTCCTGAAAACCCTGTCACACGCGCTGCAATAGAGTTGGCTTCGATCGTTGTAGTTGTAGGCATAGGAAGGCTTAGGTCTCTCTTTACGGACTTGGCGCTTTAGCGCAAGAGTTTCGAGTCGACTTTCTTCGAAAGTTTTAATTTTATTATAGATGGTTGAACGCCAGGTAGACCTATTTGAAGCCAGCTCTTCCCACTTTGTAGAGCTAATAGCGCAGGCAGTCAGGTACCTTTTCAATACATCCTTAAAACGCAAATGCTGACCACCGCGCTTTCGCTTTCCTTCCCCCATCTCTGAGTAAAAGACAGCCTTTGGTAGAGGGCGGTCATCCATACGAAGGACGTGCACGCACCACCTGAGTTGTCGTTGCATAAGGAGAGCCCCCACGCCATACATTCCAGAACGACGCAAGACCTTACCATTAGGGACGCGGTCTTGCCACTTGATCCTTAGGATAGATCTCAGGCACCTAAGATGATACGTGTCAAGTTTTTTGATGTCCGACTTGTAGACACACCATGTCTCTGCACCATACAGAAGGACAGGTAAAATTATTGCCTTATAGACGCTAACCTTTGTCTCCAGTCTGAGATCATGGGACCTCCAGACCAGATCTGCGAGTTGTCCGAAATTGGCGGCGGCGTTTGCAATGCGTGATGGTATCTCCGAGGCCAAAGTGTTATCATGCCGGATATGGCTCCCGAGATATTTGAAGTGCGATACCTCTTCTAGTGGCTTTCCATCCAGATTCAGCAACGTCCTGTCAGCTTCCTTGTCTCTTGGTGGCTGCTTAAGAATTTGGGTCTTAGAAGCACTAATCACCAGACCAAAGCGTAGACAGGAGTGGTGCAATGCATCAACATAGCTTTGCAGATGCTCCATACTGTCAGACATGAGACAAACGTCATCGGCGTAAAGTATCTCTAAAACAGAGACCTTTTGCACTTTAGATCTCGCCCTAAACCTTGACACGTCAAACACGCCCTTTTCGGTCCGAACATTAAGCTGGATTTGACTACTACAGCTATGGAGCGCGTCCCTCATAACCACGGCGAAATAGATATCAAAGAGTGTAGGCGCCATCACACAGCCTTGTTTTACTCCACATGTAATTAGGATCTCCTCCGAAAGTTCGTTTTCATGTTGAACCTTTGCTTTCATACCATCATGAAATTGGCGTATGAGGTTGACGAACTTCGCAGGATACCCTGACTTTTGGAGAACAAGCCATAAGGCTACTCGCGAGACTCTATCGAATGCCTTTTCCAAATCGACGAAGCACAAATAAAGGGGCCTTTGATGCTCTAAGCTATTCTCTTGAAGTTGCTTTACAACAGATATAGCATCAATAGTACCCCTGCCGGGACGAAAACAACATTTTGACTTTCAGGCAGGTACTTCTCAGCCAGTTCACTAAGGCGGACATTAATAATGTGCGCGAGAACCTTACCAGCACTAGCGAGAAGCGATATACCTCGATATGAACTGCAATCAGATGCATCTCCCTTCCCTTTATACAACTTGCAAATCAACGCATCTCTCCAGTCCTGCGGAATCTCCTCACGTTCCCACACTCTTTTGATAAGATGATAGAGCCTATTAAAACTGTAATTTCCACCGTATTTGTATACTTCGGCCGGAAGCTGGTCCATCCCGGGCGCCTTTGCATTCTTGAGACGCCTAACTGCCTGCACAAACTCCTCAAAACATGGCAAACCGGCAGTTCCTCCAACGAATCCACGTAAACAAGATCGACTCTGACCGTATCGGGATTCAAAACATCACTAAAATGCTCCGCCCATCGCGCAGGTACTTCAGTTTTATTGGTTACTCGCTGCTGTCTGTCTTTCGACTACATTGGTGCCGCTTTCCTTACTCGGGGACCAAAAACCGCACGCAAGCCTTCGAAAAACTTTCCATTCTGATGGGCACAGCACTGTAATTCATCGGCTTTCTTTTTCCACCACCCATCCTTCATTTCACGAACCTTTGATCTCAGTCTTAATCGAGCTTCCATACTGCTGCTTGCATCCTTTGACTTCGCATTTAATTCATGCCTGTGCTTTTCAACCAGAGTCTTTATCTCCATATCTGATGCGTCAAACCAATCCTGATTCTTTTTTTTGGTTCTTCCTATAGTTTTCATGGCACAGTCATGAAGATGTTTAGCCAAAGATCTCCACTCGTCATCCATAGAAGGATAGTCAACTTGCGGAGTAGCAGCAAAATTGGCATCCAGCAAAATACTGAGGTCTGTTGAGGTAATCAGGCTCGAAAAGGCTAGTTTAGGTGGGATTTTATGGGATGCTCGTCGTGATGGTTTCAACTCCAGGAGCATCCTAGACTTGATAAGACGATGGTCAGTCCAGCCCACAGCCCCTCGCATCGCTCTTGTTATGAGAACGTCACGCAGATCCCTGCGACGGACAATAACGTAATCCAATAGCTGCCAGTGCTCAGACCTCGGATGCTTCCAAGAGGTTTTATATTTCTCAGCCAGCCGAAAAAAAGTATTTGTAATCCCAAGATCGAACTCAGTACACAGCGGATAAAAGGCGTAACCCGTTATCATTGCATTTCCCAACTCCATGCTTGCCTAGAACTCCGTTCCAGTGTTAATATTCGGTGCCAACGCGAGCATTGAAATTCCCCAGCAAAATTAATTTGTCGTGTCTAGGAATACTTTCAAGAACTTCGCGCAAGCATTGGTAGAATATTTTTTTATCCTCATCGAGTGAAGGCAGAGTTGGAGCATAGGCGCTTATGAGATGGACAAACTTGTTATTTGTAATTGGAAGGCGCAACGAAATTAATCGGTCACTGACCCCCCTGGGTAGTTCACTCAAATTTCGAGCTAAATTATTGCGTATAGCAAAGCCCACACCATTACCTGCTCTATCACCGGCAGGTCGTCCGCTCCAATAGTACGTATAGCCACCAAGTGGCTCGCAAAGCTCACCGCTGTCAGACAGGTGGGTCTCACTTATTGCGGCTATATCTATTTTGTAGCGACTCAGCTCTCTTGCTATAAGGGCAGTTTTTCTCTCGGGGCATAAGTTGCGGTCGTTGTCTAACAAAGTGCGAACGTTCCATGTAGCTATGCAAAGTCGCTGGGGTTTGATCTTACATTTCTTATCTCTATGTAATTTTTGACCGCGTTTAACGATGACCAGGCGCCCGCGGTTTGACTCCTAGTTGGTGAGTGAAACGGACTATTTTTAAGCCATCTTTTCTAGACCCCCCCTCTATGCAGAGGAAAGCAGAGCGATCCTAAATAGGGCTGCTTGGTCACCAGTCGTGCTGCCGAACCCCGAGCCCCGTTTCAGTCAACCCCTCTCGTCTGGCCGCCTACGTGCAGAGTGCTGGCTGAAGTCCCGGTACATCGATACCTAAAAACCCCACCACCAACAACCCATCGCCGCAGGACTTTTCTAGGTTTAAATCAGGGAAGAATAATACTGGTCATCTGCGCGTGAACTTATTTATAGTGGACAAACAGTTGTGCAGGTGTAAGCCCACTCTCTCGTCCCGCCCTTTGTAGTCCGATGGACCGGGAGCCGGTACGATCGGCAGAGATTGGGATGCAGCGAAAAGACCGCAGGCCACTATATGGATCCTGGCAAGCGCCCTTAAAGGTGCTTCGCATTACCTTGCTACATCAGCACGTTAGCCAGAAGGGAGTGGCGATGCTGATTGGTTTGGTGACGGGGATCATCCGATAGCTACATCAGAGATGGTCGAAGATATAGCCCCCTTCTCTAGGTTTAGCCCACTGACGTGGATTACCGGGGCGTGGCGGCTGTAAATACAGCTTCTTGGAGCCACTAGAGAAGAGATTGTTGAGGTTGATTCTCATAGAACACTCCACTACACCCCAGTGTACTATAGCCAGTCACTGACTGCAGTACGAATGGGCGACCCTTATGCTCGTTTGCCTCCCTTTTCCATACAATAATAGTAGATTAATGCCTAGGCTTGGGAAGTAAGCAATTGCTGGCCGAGTTAGTTTAAAAACCCGAGCCAACGGCGAGGGTTTTTAAAAGTACAAAGCCAGCAATTGCCATTCCAGCCGAGGCGGATATAGTACTTTTCTCAAACATTCGGAGGAAATAAAATAAAAATTATATGTAGATTTTTATTTAGCACGTACAAACATATGAATTTCCAACTAAGTATGTTCTGCGACAGTGAGTTGAATAAAATATTATTTTATTCAAATTTAAAAAAGTTTTATAAAATTTAAGTAGTTATTTTTTCACTCCTTCCCTCTATCCTCCATTTTATAAAGTTCTCATCTTCTTTTATGTCTTCAAATTTATATTTAGATTTTCGCGACTATAACTTTGTCACAGGTAATTATAATATCTTCGCTTTTAATTGCATAATTTCTTTCCGTACTGTACAATTAGTCATTGTTCATGTTTTACTCAGTAGAACACATTATTTTCATTTAATTTATCTTTATTGTCACTAATAAATCTAAACTTGTTACTTATTTACGTGTTCCTGCTTATTTTTTAATATTGAAAAGTACTTGTTTGTTTTTAAAACGCGAAAGCTATTTGAGACATGATTAAAAATGTTAAATTTCGAAGAAAATTACTGAATCCCGGTAGCTGGCTTTGGCTGAATGAGATTTTTCCATAGTTTCTTTTTATCACTTTAAAAAAAGTTAATTTCTGTCCAGCTATGGAATTCGTATGCCACTTCCTGGAGCGCTAGCCGTCCAGCAATGAGTTTTTTTTATTTTATTTAATAAAAGCCGGCAACAACGTCCTACGCGGTTAATTTCTTCGAGTACAATGACAATATTTCCGACAATGTTTGAGAAAATAATATAAATACTATATTTTCCCGTGGGAAAAAGTAATCTAATTCATTTGCTTTATCCGCTTAACTATCTCTAGGAAAATTATTTTCCTTTGACTATTGTCCGAGAGTATTCTCTAAGAATATCTAAAGACGCCCGAACTTATTTGGCAATAAAGTCGAATTCAGATATTTTGAGCACTTTACTCGCTTTTATTTGAAGCGAACCGTACTTAAATGTACTATATAGATTCACAGACATTAAGTAATGTATAAAAAAAAAAAGTTGGTATTATTCTATCATTTAATTGAAAACGAATGTATGCAGCCCAACACTAGTGGTGCGCCAGGGCATTGCGGGTGGAAGGCAGGCGCGGGGGGCGCCTTCCTTTTGACGCATGCCGCCTGGCGAATGTTTATGAAGTAATACGAACTTTTTGTGCCTAATCATAAAGTTGGAATTCGTTTAATGGTGGTCGAAAAAGAGAAGTTTCTGTACGTTAGTACTATTATTTATTCTGTGACTTGAGTGTCAGGTCCTGGATTGAAATGATTTATGAGGCAAGGCATGCCTGCCTGCAATAAAATCATTTCAATCATTTTCAATCAAATCTTTGAATGCAGTATTACCTAATTTCAAATATGGAACGTAGTTTCCATACAGTAAAATATGCTATGTCAAGAATTTAAACGTACTTGTCCTTCATGTGGCACAAGTACTTATAGTCGTAGGACGGACGGTCTGTATGCATTAGTAACACATTTTTATCTTGTGGCCCCAAATGGATTTTTTTAGAAAAAATATATTTTATGCAATATTATATTCTGCATTAACTAACTAAAAATGGAGGTTGTGGCTAGCTTTAAAGTATAATTTTTTTTTAAATTCAAAATCGATTCCTAAGCCTTTATGGAGAAGTTACAACCTTGGTTTTTTTTTCAAAAATGAATTACTATTAGGTACATGTAAATAAAAAAAAAGAATTATTAGTTTAGCAAAAAAAAAACCTTTTTTTTTTATCCAAACCAAGAGGATTCTAGGCTTGATATTTGGTAAAATGATATCTTATAATAAGACAAATAAATGCACTTAAGAAGGCTATACATTTTAGTCAGGGCCAGTTCCACTATAGGATTGCGGCTAGACCCTTTAACAATAAATTTTGCGAAGTCCAAGTTCTTTAGACAGTCACTTAAATACCTCGGTTACGTCTTAGACGAGTTCGGTTTGCGCACTGATCCTGAGAAGGTCGCTGCCATTTTGAATTTTCCCATTCCGACCACTTCTCTGGAAGTGAAGTTATTTTTAGGGACGTGCTCATGGTATCGTCGATTTATTCGAAACTATGCGACTATAGCCGCTCCTTTAAATAGACTCACGGCTAAGGGGAAGAATGTTCCCGTGCCTTTCGGTGGTCTGAAGAAGCAGAAGAAGTTTTTAATTAATTGAAGAACGCATTAGTTTCGGCTCCTATTCTGGCAGTGCCTGATTTTGACAAGCCTTTCGTAGTGCACGGCGATGCTTCTTCATATGGACTAGGTGGGATGCTTAATCAGACTATCGACGGATACGAACACCCCATCGCGTATGTTAGTCGTTCTTTAAACAAGCATGAACAAAACCACAACGCGACCGAGAGGGAGGCTTTAGTCATTTTGTTCTCTATCGAGAAGTTTCAGGTATATTTAGGCTCGCTTTATTTTAAGGTTATAACGTATCACGCGTCACTTAAATGGTTCATGAACTTAGAGAACCCATCAGGACGTTTAGCACGTTGGAGGTGTAGACTGTCACTCTGAGATTGAGCACAGGAAAGACACCGATAACGTGGTACCTAATGCGTTGTCTAGGCTGCGTCTAGGATGCGTCGATGACGTCGAGAAGAATGAATAGTACGAAAAGATTATGAATGGTTGTAAGTCTTTCCCCGCTAACTTTCCGAATTTTTGCGTTAAGTAGGGAAAGTTACTCCGATTTTGTAAAAGTAAGTACAACTTAACCAAGCCAAAGACTGACCGAATTAAGGTTTTAGCAAAGAATCATTGCGAGTCTACAGCTTCTCATCTCGGTGTATTAAAAACTCATCGGCGGTTATCTCTGACATATTTTTGGCCTGGCATGCATAAGGACGTAGTCGACTTTGTGAAGGCGTGTGACGTATGCTCCACCTAGAAGCATTCGCAGCGACAAACTCCAGGGTTGATGGGTCAGGCAAAAGTATGTCATAGACTGTTTCAGATAGTTTCTATAGATTTAGTAGGTCCACTGCCGCGTTCTCGGTCGGGTTACACGTTTTTGTTTGTGGTGACATGCTGCTTTTCAAAGTTCAAGTTATTGTTTCCGCTTCGCTGCGCAACAAGTACCTTAGTTGCAAAACGTTTTGAAAACAAAGTTATTTTGGCTCATGGGGTTCCTGAAACTGTAATAGCCGATAACGGAGTTCAGTTTACTGGTTCAGAATTCAGGCAGCTTCTGAAACGATACAATGTTCCTAGGGTACATTATGGACTACAGTATACACCCCAGGTAAGATAGTTGAGCGTCATAACAAAACAGTTATGACTGCTGTAGCGTCATACGTGGAAGAAAACCACCGTACATGGGATGAGCAACTGCACCGAATTCAGTTTGCGTTAAACAATGCAGTTAACGAGTCCACGGGGTTTTCTCCTTTCTTTTTGGTGCACGCTAGGGAACCAGTCATAAATGGTTCGTTCTACCGAGATCCAGGTCAGGAGTATAGTGTAGGCATTCCTAGAGAAGAGTATGCGGGAGAATTTGGCTCTTTAAAAAGTATTTTTGAACAAGTTAGATCTCACTTTTTGAAAGCGCATGGCAAAAATGCAAAATATTATAATTTAAGGCGACATTCAGCAAAATTTTCCGTGAGAGATATTGTGTGGAAACGCACGTACGTACAAAGCGATGCTTTGAAATTTAAGATGGCAAAGCTCACGCCAAAGTATGAAAAGTGTAAGATAAGAAAGTTTTGTCTCCCTTAGTTTATGAATCAGAAGGGATGGACGGCCATTCGATAGGTTCTTGGCATATTAAAAAACCGAAAGCGTAAATTGACGCTTTTGGGTTATTTGGTGATCAGTGGACGCGCGGCCCGCTTTACTACTTATCGCTCGCCGCGCCGCCATTGTTGTCTAAAACGCCATGTAAGTGGTGAAGTAGGTAGTTCGGACGGTGAGTGTGGTCGGTGGACGTACGACAGCTTGCTCTGACTCAGCGGCTTTATCAGAATAAAAATATATATATATATATATATATATATATGTTGAATAACTTTATAAAATGACTGATGTAATGAAAGCTGGCCAAGTCAAACCTAACCTACTTTAAGATCTCACATTTTTAAATAACAGCAATTATTATAGGTATCCAATAAAGCAAAGAAATAGAGTTTAATACTTGTTCATAATTGGATACATTGGTACATATTTGGATTTCGCATAGAATTTAGCATTCATTTAGATCTCCATTATTTTTGCGGCGAAGCCCACAGCCAAGCATAATTTTTGTATTGAACTTGGCTCTCCTTTTTTACATTTATGTTTTTGGTGGGTATATACAGCATGTAACAAAAACCCTGTACGTCCATTAAAGGCTTATATCAGTATCAAGTCGTGATACCGAATATGTATTTATTTCAATTAAATAAGAACATTAAAAAATGGTCATAAAAAAAAATTATGAGCATAACGGTTTAGAAAATGTTTTGCAGCCCTGGCAACTGCCCTGCTGACTTTTTATTCACCCAGCCTGCGGGAGGGGAGGTGGGGCTTTAGGGCGGAGCATCCGACGTCCGCGCAACATTAAAACAGCGATCGACCGATCAGCTGTTTTACAAGTATGTTTGATTGACATCTTGTGAAACAATGAAATGTTTCAGCTCTGATAAGAGCTATTTTATAGCACTTAAAAGAGCTTTTAAAAATGTGTCAATGCTAACTCCTTAATTTATTATTACGTACACATCTTGTTCACTACGACCGCGACGAAAATCTTGCTCAACGTGACCGCCAGCGACTTCCACACACCGTCGACAGCGTTTGATCAAGTCAGCATGGATACACTGCAATACCATTGCGTCGGATTTAATGTCGTGAAATCACAAATGCTGTGATTATCCGGGCTCGCATCTCGGCCTCACTCTCGCAATTTTTACGAAATACGTATTCCTTTACGTGACCCCACAAATAAAAGTCGAGCGGCGTGAGGTCCGGAGACCGCGGCGTCCAAGCGACGCCCCCGGCGTGCTGGAACCACATCGACCTCACAACTGCGTGGCGAGGCTCGTCCAACTGCTCGCTCAACTCTTTTTGCAGGAATCGCAAGGTATTTGGACCGTTTGTGGTTTGTTGTAACGTATAAGGACCAATTACCTGGTCATTTACGATCCCAGTCCACAAGTTAGTCCGCCAACGGTATTGAAAGTGACTTGGTTTGTTAGCGTATGAGTTTTCAATTGACCATACGTGCTCATTGTGGCAGTTGAAATTGAAAACCCCCGTCCGATGAAACAAGCACTCGTAGTTAAACACAGAACAGAACACTTCAAAAACTCCGCGTTTCGGTCGACTTTGCTAAAAACCTACTGACTAAACAAAACTCTAGCTGCGAACCGCGCCTCGTACTCCCTACAAGCGTCAGCATAATTACAGTCGTTCCTTCCCAAGCACATTAGCATGTTAAAATACTCTTGATTGGAATACAACATTTTCACCAACACAAAATAAAATAACACACGTAAAGTGACGCGTGTGCAAATTAAGCACATCCGACCGGAAGCAAAGTTTGCGGGTGACTGAACTAAAAAGTATTACCCAAATAGGATCGGCGCGTGCGGCGGGCGCGCGGCGGCATTTGTCAAAGAAAAGCCCGCCTACCGATGCCGCGCGCGGTCACTTTGTCCTTTGACCTAGTTTTGCGCGTGTAGTATTCTACGTCAGGGGTTGTAAACATTTTCTTAAGCATTAAGTGTTAAATGGTTTTCCTTATTTAACGTTTTATTTATTGGACATATTTATTTTTAAACAATTTAAATAGTATCTCCACATTTTAATATACATCCCCTTAATTGGACGTACAGGGTTTTTGTTACGTGCTGTATTACTGGATGGTCTCCGGTAAGAATCCTTACCTCATGTCTGTTTCGCTATCGCTTGACTTTTGCAATGTGCACTATCTAATCGAAGCAATGTGTTATTTTCAGCTGGATGGGTTTAATTTTTTATTTAAGTGCAGTTTAGTAATAATCCCTTTATGCCTTAGGCCTTCTGTTCTTTTGCATTGTTGATTTAGTTTTGTAGGATTAAGTCAGGGGTTGCTTATTTTGAGTATTTCGTAATTTCGGGCTAGGTATTTTCCCCAGCCGCCGTTTTGTAAAGCCAACCCTAGATTTTCCATTTACTTTCTGCACCAAGCTCCTACCAGATGTCAAATTTTGGGAATTGCACTGCTGGCGCAGCCTGAAAATAATCTTCGCGTCTTCCTGTGTGGCTTAAGAGCTGAGCTTGCATAAAGTCGACACCCCGAGCTTCGTGTATCGATTCTCACTGTTCCAGTCTGCAGCCGGACAGCTTGCTGGGAAGGTTTACTTCAGCGCCAGAGCTGTGAAACAATCATTCATTAATAAAGTAGGGAATTAGGATTTAAGGTTATTTAGACAAGAATTGGCTCTGTTCGACTCATTTGGATGATTGGCTCCAGTTATCATAATAGCAAAGGTCATGATACAGAAGCTGTGGCTTTGCAATAATGGGTGGGATAAAGGTATGAAGAACTGCCTTCGGAGCTGCTGGTAAATGAATGGTTGACCTTTAGAAGCGTACTCAACGAGCTACAAACGATAGAGATTCCACGTTGGATGAAGATCACCTCACGCTACAAGGACTTGCAATTCCATGGATTCGCAGATGCGTCATCACTGGCCTATGCTGCAGTGGCTTATGTCAGAGTCGTAGACCACAACAACCCAAGTAACAAAATTAAGCATTATAACTATCTCAAGACTAATTTTTTCCCCACGTTTAGTAAACTTATTAACTACTTTAGTACACACTTATAAATTAAATTATCATAAGCCTGGATTTGGGCGCACATTACAAGCCTTTTTGTTCTTGTATCAATTTTATAGCTATCTGGCGAAATGCTATTTAGACTTACAACTATATTGTTATTGCTTCGTTAAAGAACGAATGCTCCTATAATTATCTGAAACGAGTAATTTAAAAATGCAATTGCGCTAATAACGCTCTTAAAACGGGCTTCGTGATATAACAATGGGCATATTTTATTCAGAAACATAATTAACATCAACGCAGCATGTGGTGTGTGGGCTTATGTTTATTTCCATTAATAATTGAAGTGAAAACTTAAGTACAGAATTATGATATAATTTGTAGCATTATTTTTGTTTGCACCGTGTTCTTTAATTGCAGAAAAACTTAAGGGAAGTCAGTTTTATTGTGAATGAGTACTATGGTTAAGGTAAATTTTTTAACGGTTTATAGATTCAGGCTTTACTTTGCGGAAGTCCATATTGATACTAATGGAAACAATTTCCTTGCTAATCCGCGAACCCAGTATCAGCAATCTAGAAAAAGACAACGACTGTGCTGAATACCTTATAAAAGAAATAAAACAAACAACACAAAACGCGACCGCAACCCAACCACCAACACCAAAAATACCACTCGACACGTGTTTCACCTCTCCACGAGGCATCATCAGGAGTTATTGACCTCTCGACTGTCAGTCGTCGAATGGGGTTGCCCAGAATGGTCGGCCCTATTTATACCTGCAGTACCCCCGTAGTAATTTGTAAACACGCGTAGTAACGGTGATGACACACCGTTTACCTGCTCATTAATTATTAATCCCCTGTTGTTGTACCTATTTATTTCCATCTGTTCCAGAACAGTAAGTCGAAATCCCTTTTCGCAAACATGTAGGATGTCAAACGAGTGTGAATCGGTTTAGACATGATTGTTTTCCAATAAATGTTTAGCAAAATTTGATTTCTCCGGGTGTTTATGTCGAAATTAAGCTACATGTTCCTTATATCTAATTGAAAAATTACGTCCTGTTTGACCAATATATATTTTATTACAAGTTTCACAGGTAAGCTTATAAACCCTGACTTCTTCTCACTCTCAACCCTCTCCCTGCCATTGCAAAGTCTAGAGCGCAACGTGTTACTCGTCCTAAAAGCAACATTAATGTTATTAGCTCTCATAATTCTATAAATCTTTTCTGATATAGGGCCAACATAAGTGATGCTTGCCCTATATTTTCTAATAGATTGAGTAGATACTGCTTCATACAGTAAGTTATTTGCTATTTTTCTCCTTTTCTTTTGAACCAAACCATCAATCAACATACTATTGTAACCGTTACAATTTCAATTTTTTCAATTTCAATTTCAATTTATTTATTCACAACAAACATGCAACATTACAGGGTAACCTAGGTCATTACTATGTTTGATACAATAATTATAATTCGCTAAAATAATTTAAAAATAATACTAGGATTAGGTACATAAGTCTTTCGACATGTCATTCAGTCTCTAATGGTAACTTTAATCAATCACACAAGAGATTATTAATTTAGACTTTCACTCAGTGTCATACATACTCTTTCTACTACCGTCCATCCGTCCGCAAACAAATCGCAGGAGAACTGTGCGGAGTCCAGACCATTGAGTGCTCGTAATAGACGCGTAGCGCTGGGTTTTGAGGTTTCAAAAATACTAATGTTAGCTTTTTTTCGTATATAGTTGCTTGACCATTTACTTAACCTAACACATGAGTTTGTGTCAGTTTAGGGTTGTGCAAAAGTAGTAATTCAGGTTTTTGTCTTTTCTAACAATATCGGATGAAAAGAAAATTAGAGATAAAAATTTTACTTTCATGATGATGACGAAGTTGTAACCGACGTACATGAGCCTTTTGTGTCATCGCTGTCGATGGGAATACAGTTATTTAGCCACTACCTAAGATGTCGCCTTAGTAGCTCTGAAAGAATATTACAATTGGTCAAATAAGTGTTAGATGTTTTAGGTCAATGATATCTGTTGTACAAAGTATTCTGTGTCGAATTCATCCATGGTGTTTCTAGCTACTTATTTTGTTTTGTAAAACACCCTGTAAAAGTCACAAAAGAAAATTCAAGTTATTAGAGTTTATGTCTTTATTATTATTACGGTGTAACGAAACACTATTCGCAATTTGTGTCGTTTTTATTCATGAAATCTTATTATTAAGATACAGTTGAAAGACGAAAAGTTTTTAGCGCGAAGGACGGAGAAAGCATACACGCGCGGGGAACGGGGGGCGGGGTGCGGCGAGGCCGCGTGCCTGCTATTTGTTAACATTCGATTGCGAGTTGCGACAAGTGCGAAGTGCAATGTGGCCGCGTTGTGAATTAAATATGAAGCTGTGAAATACTAAAATGGAAGTTGAAAGTAATAAATGTGTTGTATGTGGGCTCATACTGGACGTAAATATTGTGATCGTTAAAGAAAAGGAATATTACAGTTCATTGACTCGAGCATTGCTAGCGATGACGGAAAAGTAGACTGTTTTAAGGACCGTGCCGAAATTTTAACTAAGTTCGCTTTACAAATGAGACTGATTAACGACACTTTATAATAAACTAGCTTTTGCCCGCGGCTTCGCCCGCGTGGCCTATAAGAATCCAATGACACATTTTTCTTTACAAACAAATATTATAAGCAATTTCACCCTCTCTCAAATTTTCACCCCCCGTTTTGCCCACTTCAAATTTGAAAATTCAAAAGCTTGAGATACGTCTTTATTTATTTATAATGAGAGCAGCTACAATTCCAATTTTCAAAAAATTATACACCTATGTACACATACTTTCAACGCCATGCCGACCCCCCCGCGCCTGCCCGTTTCCCTCCTCCTTAAAATCTAAAGATCCAAAAACGCTGAAAAAAACAATTCCAATTTCCAAATTCTCATCATTAAAAAAACCGCCACCCATATAAACTTTCTTCCCGGTTTTCCCTCTTGAATCTAAAAGCCTTGAAACACATTATTATTTATTTGTGCTCTGTAGCTCTAATTAAAACTTTAAAGTTCCTCCTCTTCCCCCCTATTTCCCCACCTGAAATGAAATGTGAAATCTAAAGACTCTCAAACACCTCATTATTTCTTTCTCATGATGAGAGGCAAGAATTCTAATATTTATGTTTATATCTTTAAATAACCGATGCATCCATAAAAACTTTCGCTCCTCGTTTCACTACCTTTAAAAAACCGTTGCCCAGAAAGTAATTATCACTCTCCGTTTCTCCCCCTATGTGAAAAGCTAAAACCCCAGTAACACGTAACTATTAATTTATGATGAAAGAAATTAAAAAATCAAGTTCCTATTTAAAAAAAAATACCACCAAATAAACTTTTACCTCATGTTTCTCCCCCTTAACATGCAGAAATCCAAAAACACTTTATTATTTATTAATGATAGCTTATGCCCGCGGCTTCGCTCGCGTAGCCTACAGGAATCAAACGACACATTTTTCTTTACAAACAGACATAATAAACGCTTTCACCCTGTCTCAAATTTTCACCCTCCGCTTTATCCTCTTCAAATGTGAAAATCCAAAAATCCTGAAATACGTCATTATTTATTTATGATAAGTAGCTGTAATTCAATTGTTGAAGTTCCTATTTTAAAATAACGATACCTGCATTCAAACTTTTACCCCCCGTTCCACCCCTTTCAAATTTCAACTGAGGCAGCCAAGGCATTAAGAGATGATTTGGAGTGTTAGAGCCACACTGCAGCCAGTTACGGTTGTAGTAGGAGTGTGCTGGTCCGACCGGGGTAGTATCTCACTCTCACAGAATGCCGACGTGAAGTAATTGCTTCTCTTGCACTCACTGTCCAATACCCATATCGGACAGTGAGTGAAAGATCCAGGAGGCCCACAGGGAGGGGGGGGACCTAAAGGTGGACAACGGATCGGCGATTCTTTTGAAAACGTTAGTTTCCGAGGGCGGCCTGCCTATCTGGTACTCACATGCTCGTTTTTCTACCTATTCCATAAAAAAGATCAGAACTGTATATGTACAGCTTAATATGTAGGAATTTTTCTTTCACCACATAATCCTTTTTATAATATTTTTTTGCAACAGCACTACATGCACCAAATTTTAGAGCACATAATCGTGTAGTGTAGGTTATCTAAATCTACATATAGGCATCCAAAAGAATCGAAGTACGTACCTATTAATATTGATATCAAAAGTTGGTGAAACGCGTCATTATTTATTTATTATGAATACAATTCCAATTTTCAAGTTCTCATCATTAAAAAACCACCAAACTTTCTTCCCCGTTTTCCCCCTTTTTTCACCCCCCGTTTCTCCCCCTATGGGAAGATCCAAAACCCCAGTAGCACGTCACTATTTATTTATGATGAGTATAATTAAAACTTTCAAGTTATAAAAAAAAAGATACCTCCAAATAAACTTTTACCTTTTGTTTCACCCCCTTAAAATGCAAAAATCCAAAACATTTCATTATTTATTTACGAAAGTAGTAAACTTTAAAATTTTAAGTTCTTATCTTTAAAATAAGCTGCCCCCATACAAACTCTCATCCTCCCGCTACATCCCCCCCCCCCCTTAAAAATCCAAAAACCATGCAGCACAATTTAATTTATGTATGGTCAGTAGCTCTAATTCAAATTTAATTATTATGTTTCTAACTTCGAAGAACAAAGATTTCATACAAAGTTCGATCCCCACCTAGTTCCCCCCTTTAGAATCAAAATTTCTAAAAGTCCTTTCTTATCGGATGCCTACGTTATAAAACAAAACTATATTCGAAATTTCAGTTTTCTAGCTTTAGTAGTTGCGACGGGGCGATGATCGCCAATCTGTCAGGACATGTTTGGGCATGGCAGACAGATAGACAGACGCACAGCCGGGCGGCAGTAGAGGCATAGTAAATAACACGATACTCGTGTACATTATTTTTACTTTGAAAACGAAATTTAGTGAATTGTCAATTTAAATACAAAATTTCATCCCCCTTTTTACCCCCATAAGAGTTGAAATTCCAACAAACCTGATTTCCGTTGCGTTACTTTCCAACCATAAGCCTAAGTAATAAATTAAGTGATTTTTACTTAGGGAATGAAGGACTTTCCATACACAATTTCATCCCCCTTTTCATCCCTTTAGGGTTGGAATTATCAAAAATCCTGAAACAGGTATAAACTTATTTTCAATCATCAGCCTACATACAAAATTTGATAATCGTAACTTCAAAACTGACGGACTTTCATACAAACTTTCATCCCCTCTTTTACCCCTTTAGGGGAGGAATTTCCAAAAATCCTTCCTTAGTGGATGCTAACACCGTATAAGGTATCTATGTTGAAAATTTCAAGTCTCTAGGTCCAGCGGTTTAGGCTGTGCGTTGATATATCACCCAGTCAGTCAGTCAGTCAGTTTATCATTTTATATATATAGATAGATAATTAAAAATTAAAGTATTAGGTTACAAATAATATTATTACAAATTGTTACAAGTACAAGGTATTACAAATAATAATCTCCTAAGGCTGATACAAATTTGTACCTATATTACTAATCATGTAGGTATCTTATTTAAATATTGAGTTGTTTGTTATTAATAAATCTATTAAAGCTGGTAAAAAATTGTACATTAGTAGTAAAGAATATAAAAATAATGAAAATGATTGTAGTGTCAAATTTATTGGCATAAATAGTGAAGATATTAAAATATGTGATACACGACATATTAAGATTATGTATAATTATGTAGATATTAATAGTTTATGAAAATGCCCTAAAACTTTATAGGTTTTAAAATAATGGTTTACTGTGATTTAGTTCTTAAAAGTTTTTTGACATTGTCATAGATAGTATGTGATTGTTTTGTGTAATTTTAAATTAGTGTTCAAGACTAAAAGTGATTTTAGAAAAAAATATTAGCAATGACGGCCTCTAATTTTTATGATCATTACCGACAAGTATGAACACAAAGAATAAGTGTATCAATGTCTGACTTTCAAAATTCAGAAAAAAATGGGAATGAAAGTGATCCCATAAAAACTACAATTATGAAAATTAACAATTATTACGGCGACGGCGACGGTGGTAAAATTATATTATGTGTAAAAGAATTGAAGTGTTTGTAACACGGACCTAAAAAAGATTTCTTATGTAACAACAAATTGTAACTTTTAAGGCTTACGATTATTTTGTGCTTTATATATTATTATAAAAATAAAAATATTGTATTATGATCCACAAATTGTTTTTACCTCTTACCACTGTTAATACCTTGAAAACAACGATTGGCATATTTAAGCCTTTGTTCCTAACGAGTTACAACCTCAACTGTCACACTGTGACTCGTTGGAAATATTTTTGCTAAAAAATCCCAACCAGTCACACTGTTACTAGATGGGATAGTATTTGATATTTATTCTCAACGAGTCACACCCACTGTGACTCGTTGGGAATACTTTTTGCTACAAAAAATCCCAACCAGTCACACTGTTACTAGATGGGTCATTTTTTATATTTGTTCCCAACGAGTCACACCCGCAAGTGTCACGTTGTGACTCGTAGGGAACAATTCTTGCTGTAAAAATCCCAACCATGCTGTTACTAGAGGGGTTAATATTTCATATTTGTTCCCAACGAGTCACAGCCGTAACTGTCACACTGTAACTATAGAAAGGTATCTTAGTATCGAATTTCCAATCAATTTTCACTGTTATTCGACCAGACAGTTAATTTTATTTGTTTCTAACAATCATATAAGTTTGGTGATGAAATAAGACTGAAATGACAGTACTCACCTAAAATAACCTATTTTCCTAGCAGCAATTCCTTTCTAACCTAACCTACTTTTTGTAAGAGTCGCAGTTCTAACCCAACCTAACCTAATTTTCTGGTAGCAATTTATTTCTGTTGGGATCGCAGTTCTAACCTAACCTAACCTACTTTACTGGTAGCAGTTCGTATCTGTTGGGGACGCGGTTCAAACCTAACCTTACCTACTTTTCTGGTAGCAGTTCGTTTCTGTTGGTGATGCGGTTCAAACCTAACCTAACGTACTTTTCTGGTAACAGTTCGTCGTTGTTTGATTTGTCTTTTCACAATCTACTATTAGGTAATGATTTATTGTAGCAAAAAGTGTTCCTAACGAGTCACAGTGTGACAGTTGCGGGTAGGACTCCTTGGGAACAAATATAAAAATGTCCAATCTAGTAACAGTGTGACTGGTTGGGATTTTTGCAGCCAGAGTTGTTCCCAACGAGTCACAGCGTCATAGTTGCGGGTGTGACTCGTTGGGAACAAATATAAAAAAATGTCCCATCTAGTAACAGTGTAACTGGTTGGGATTTTTTGCAGCAAGAATTGTTCCCAACGAGTCACAGTGTGACAGTTGCGGGTGTGACTCGTTGGGAATAAATACTAAATGTTGTCCCATCTAGTAACACTGTGACTACTTGGGATGTTTTGAAGACAAGAGTATTATTGTAATCGAAATTATTTATTTTTTAATTTTTTCGATTTTCTTTTTGTATTTTTTTATATACATTCAAATTAAATTTAAAATGCTACAAATAAAAATTAGGGTAATGGCAGGTTACCCTAATTTTTCTTTTTGTTGACATTCATTATATATAGCATTTTAAATTTAATTTGAAAAGAGTATTCCCAACGAGTCACAATGGGTGTGACTCGTTGGGAATAAATATTAAATACTGTCCCATCTAGTAACAGTGTGACTGGTTGGGATTCTTTTTAGTAAAAATATTCCCAACGAGTCACAGTGTGACGGTTGAGAGTGTGACTCGACGGGAACAAACCAACATATCAAAAAGCGGTATAAGTAAAAAACAACCAAAAAAACTGAAGAGCAGAGAATAACATATTAATAAAACGGATTACTCACGTTTTTTTTAAACTGGAATACGCAAGGCACGGAATGCTGATGTTGCAGGTTCGAATCCTGCCATTACCCTGATTTTTCTTTGTGTTGTCATTCATTATTTAGCATTTTAAATTTGATTTCAATTTTTTTTTCTCGCTTTTTAGTGGGACGGTTTATTTGTCTAAGTTACAATTGCATATTTAATGTAAATTGCTCACCACCTTTTACAAAATATTGCTTTTCCCAATGCTGGGGCGATAATTGTTGAGGAGTTCTCCTGGTACTTCAACATCAGCTCCACTTTACCATATGCCTTGCAATGAGCTTAAACTGCTAAGCAACTATATTTAAAAAACCGTATCGCCACCTGTGAAATACTTATTATTGAGTAGTTCCGGTGACCGTGTGTGGTCTTTATCATCAATTCCACTTCACCAAATGGTGTTTTCTGAGAGCAAAAGCACAAGTTACTATCTAAAATATCCAAATCGCTACAGGTGTGCATACCATTTTAGAAGAGTTCCCTCGATTCCCCTAAGATCCCATCATCAGATCCAAACTTGGTGGCAGTGAGACCAATTTGGAAGTATACCCTTTCAAATAAAGAAGGAATTTGTCAAATCGGTCTAGCCGTCTTCGAGTAATCCGTGAACATACATAAACTTCCTCCTTTTTTTGAAGTCGGTTAAAAAGGGAATGTAATTCAGCTCATTAAATTATCGCTTCGCGAAGAAATCATGCCAACCCGAACGAAGGCGCCGCGCGTGTTCGTTTGTAAATAGTAAGTATAGTACCCGATCGAGACGGACCGAATGTCGCGCCGCCCGCGCCCCGCTGCCGGTTGCCGCCACCTCTCGCTCGCTCCTACTCGCTTCGACCGCTGACTTTTTTGTTTTTATTTTCATTAATATATCATGCAAGAAAATGACACAAATTCACAGTCCAGTGTCCATCTTTTATGCATTTATGATATTGGATATGTAAATTCTAATAATTGTAATATTCTTTTTAAGTATTTATAGCTTGGAGAAGCAAAAAAATCTGAAATATTAAAAGTTCGTGTTTTAATTTGGCACAAATTTATTTAATAGAGATATTTAAGTGATCTGAGGTATATGGTACTAGTTTTTGGAATTGTAATTTTTTTTGTCGAAGTTTTTAATGTACTGACCCCAAGTCAGTTTTCGCTGGACGAAGATGACACAAACTAGGTTTGTACACTAGACAGGCTATTTAAAATACAAAACCATTAAATCTTTGAACTCTAAATCAATTTTGTCAGCTTTGATTTGAATTGTTTATATCCACTACAAATAATCAAATTTCTAAAAATGCACAATCGGGATGTGACACAAAAACGCAAATGTATTTTGTTTATATGCAAATGTATCCACAGACAAGATTTTATCAAACATTAGAATTCTTGAAGGTTTTGCCCTCAAAATAATTCAGCGCTACGGGTCTATAATGCGCGACACACGGGAGAGTTGTGACGCGATACTATGCGTGCTAGCGGCAATGCGAACAGCCGAAGGCTGTCACCGCGGAAACGCGTGCGCCGATCTGGGACAAACAGGCGACAAACCTCACCCATCAAGCCCGGGGAATCCAGTCGACCTCGCAGGATTCGCGCCACTGTGATCAACTGCTCGTACATTCTGCGCGTAGCAAGGGAGCTGTAACCGAGAGCACCTTGAAGATAAGCGGTGGGGTACATGAACGGATAATAACCGTGCGATTTTTTAAACAGAAACCTTAGGAATCGCTTTTGGATCTTTTCAATCATCAGCGCGTAAGTAGACTCGTATGGATTCCACACGCTGCACCCCGCTTCCAACTTAAATCTCACCAATGCTGAGTAAAGCAGTTTTATGGCACCTATATGCGTAAACTCCTTGCAATTTCGAGTGACGAAACCCAGTCTTTTAAAACCCTCCGCGACAAGCACTCGCATGTGATCATGAAAGGTAAGCCCGGAGTCAAATATAACCCCCAGATCCTTCATGTTTTGGGTTCTAGAAATAGGTAATGCGTTAGAGTGTACTGAGCGAGTATTGGACACCTTGAACGCGTAAAACTCATGACATAACATTTGTCAGTATTGAGACTAAGTCTATTTTCGACACTCCATCGGTGTACAGATTAAGATTACGCTGCATAACTTGGCAGCCCTGCGCCGTTCCAATGTCTACCACTATTTTGAGATCATCTGCTTAGAGAAAAGATCTACCGGTATCCAGACAGTCGGCCAGATCGTTGACCATGACAGTAAAGAGGAACGGGCCAAGTTATGACCCCTGACTGACTCCGGACCTAGTGTGTGTGTACTCAGAGTCGAAGCACCCGAGACGAACGAACTGCCAGCGATTCTGCAGGTAACTAGCAAGCAACCGCAAAAGCGCCGGTGTGAAACCTATCAGTGAGAGCTTTTGAAGCAAAATATCATTGTCCACTTGATCGAACGCCTTCCTAAAATCTAGGTAGGCGACATCGACCTGACATCCATCATCGAGTTTTTTGGATATGTGATCAACTAGTGTCAGAAGATTGGTATTCACCGATCGGCCGCGTCTGAAACCGTGTTGAGCGTCGCTTAGGTAAGGTTCAACCTGCTTGTAGATCCTATTATGGATCACACTC
The DNA here is from genome assembly GCA_963691745.1 of Ditula angustiorana. Lineage (NCBI taxonomy): Eukaryota > Metazoa > Arthropoda > Insecta > Lepidoptera > Tortricidae > Ditula > Ditula angustiorana. The sequence continues at coordinate 16,220,631 of OY829471.1, forward strand.
TCGAATACTTTAGCAAAAGAGCTAAGGACGGCAATCGGACGATAATTTTCGGCCTGTGTTTTATCACCGGTTTTCGGGATGGACGTAACCCGGGTAACTTTCCAAAGATCTGGGTAGGTACCAGTCCGAAGAGCCAGATTAAAAATGTGTTCCAGAGGGCCCAACATCTGTGCCTCGAAAGCTTTTATTATTTACGGAGGCACATTATCAGGACCAATAGAACTGGTTGGCTCCAGTTTTTTGATGGCTCGACTCACATCAAAACCCGAGAAGTTCGCGACACTAATTAGACGACTGTCTGCGCCGGGTCCGGCCTGGTCTGCATTAAGCGACGGCACGTGGGGCAGGAACACACTGCTAAAGTAATCAGCAAAGGCTCCCGCTGCAGCCCTACCACTATGTTTCTGCCCATTATGGGTAATACCAGGCTCAAAGCCACCCTTTGTCCTAAGGTTCAAAATGTGCCTCCAGAAAGCACGAGGATTTTTTTGTATATTGCTCTGAATGCCGCTGATGTACGTGTTATAAGCCTGAGATGCCCTACGTTTGATATCAGCCCTACACCTACTATAAGATTCATACACTTTCGGGTTTCGAGTCGCCTTCCACTCTTTGTGCAAGGCACCCTTGTCTTTAAGGTCCCGAATGATGTCTCTAGAAAACCAGATTGGGTACCTTCTGGCCAACTCACCACTACGCCTTTTTTTCGGGATACAGTTATCAAACGCGTTGTATATAAGAGAGTACAGATGTTCGACCGCCCTATTAACACTTCCCTCAGCCGAGACAGATTTCCAGTCTAACTTAAGCATTTCGTCATATAATAAGGCAAAATCAGCCCTACAAAAATTCCAATCAGTTGCAGTTTCAATGTTACTAGGATCAAGAGCAACCACCCTCCCGCGCCGACACGGAGAGACAGATACGTCCAGGGGTGAGTGATACATATCTTGACGATCCACCAAGCTCTCTGCCGCCTCGCACACGCTCACTGCAGCCACATTCTCGCAAACCAACACGACATCCAACTTACCTCCTCTAACATTGTCAATTACATTATAATCGGTAAATTTACAATATGACAAAAAGTAATGAAAATAATTGTTTACATTTGAGCTAGCACTATTTAAATTTAAATCACCTAATACTACATTAGGTACATTTTTAGTATTAGTACAGTTATCCTCAACTTTGCAAAACCAAGTTAGATAGTCACCATCAGTAGAACTGGGCTTTAGATAAACTACACACACGTTATATTCAAGGCCGAGATGGGTAACTGAGGCCCATAAGTCCTCCCCATGCACAGTCTCCAGCTCCAATCGTCTTCGAAGCTCCACACCAGGTCTAGCGGCCAGCAGTACTCCGCCGCCCCTTGAGCCTCGGTTACGCCTGAGCACGCTCCAGCCGTGCGGTAGCATCTCAGAGTCCTCAATTGTCGAATCCAGATTAGTATCTGTGACTGCTATTAAATCCACTTGGAGAAGAGCAATGTTCTCCCGCCAACTGTGCAATTTTGTTTTTAGCCCACGAATATTCTGGTAAATTATATATAAATCTGTGGTACTTCCGCTTTTACTGCCTGGGCGGAGACGTTGCCGCTCTATCCTTTTTGTTTGTGTTCTGGCCGGGAGCGGGATGTCGGCGAGCTTTTTGTACACGCCCGGCAGCTCTTCGAAACCACTCACTGACCTGGGTACCCACAGGCCACGATTCTGCAGACATAAACAGTGCGAAGGTGCTTTCCGGCACAGTAATCATGAATGAGGCATAATTTTCATGTTTCAGTTTCAGTTTTTCAACCTTGAAACCAGTTGCCACGCTAATTTCTTCAATATGCCTCTTAATCATCTCCGGGGTAGTGTCTGGCGCAAAAAAGCAGGCGTGAATTCTTTTTGTTCTCTCCACAGCTAGCAATTGGTGATTTAATCCCTTTCCCTCGATAACTCCTTGCCGCGAGGTCTTCCTTTGACGTTTTGGTATGTTTTGCCACGCATGATCGTCGCCAGGGGCCAGAGTAGAGTTGGTGCTGTTATATCAGTTAATAAGCAAAGATTCAGGCTGAGATGGCAGGCGAGACCCCGACGCAGCTCCCGAAGTATGAGCAGTGATAGATGCAGGCCACGCTGTTGATTTGCTGTCTGTTGATATCATGGTCGAAATATTACCAAGATCCAAATCTGTTTCCGATGTATCAACGGTGACTTTATAATGGCTAAGACGACTCTCCACAGCGGCGAGCTTTGCAGTGGCCGAGAGGATATCACTCCTCATTTGCCTGGACTCCAACTCCAGTTCTTGCAGCCGGAATTGGTTCGATTCCATCTCCGCGCGTAGAAAGTCTCGTTCATCGCGAGCCGAGTCCGCCGCAGTTGTCAGTCTGTCAATATCTGCACACATTGTGGAATTGTTACTGTTTAACTCAATGAGAGTCAGCTTGAGTTCGCTTAAAGTTTGGGAAAATTCATCCAGGCGCGTTTCCTGTTTTTTAATTTGCATCTTAACATCACTTCGCAGGTTTCTTACTTCATCTAGAATAGCCATGTTTGTAGGTACCGCCGCTTGGCATGACTGAACGCCGCTAGCGGAGTCAGAAGTGCTAGCTGCAGCTTTGGGCAGGTTCTTTCTCATTGTTACGTTGTTAGTGGATTGGGTTAAATCGTCAAGATGTCCGTATTCCCGGAAATTGGGCGCATCAGTCGCCTCAGTGGCGCCATCAGATGGTGGTGCCCGAATGGGTGTATTAAAATTATCTTGCTTAGGGATTTTGCACTTGCAGGACTGGCATTTCCAATTATTTTTATTAGCCGTCGTCATAACGCTACAAAACCTTTTAGTTGTTACGCTTGCACAATCCAAATCATAAATTAGTTGACACGTACTACAGGTTAAGTATTCTCGTGTTTGTATTGATGCCTACACCCGGCGCGGACGGCGGCAGGTTGCATTTTGCTGACCTCTTTCGGCATTTCAATGGATACAGACAAACAACAACCGCAGCGCACAGACGTCACCTCTGTTGGGTACGGACGCAGTTACACTAGTGACCGACAGATGGCGTTATATAGTGTCAACAAACAGCAATCTGTCGAATTATACCCAACTCCAACTCGTAATGTTCTCTAGAAAGAGGGACCGTCAACAACCTATGTATAAAACATTTAAAAGCAGCCATTTTATGTAGCCATGGGTGCCGGGATAACTGTATCGGTATGCGTAGGTTTACGGAATATCTTGAACTCGTGTCTGTTATTAACTTTTAAAATAGTAAAGTCTAAGAAATTTAGTGAGCCATTCTGTTCTAATTCTTTCTTAAACTTAATTTTTGGATGTTTGTTATTGAGACCATCAATAAATACGTCAAGCTGTGCCACACTTCCCGTCCAACAAAGTATTAAGTCATCAACATACCGAAAATAATACAGTAGATTCCTATCACCCGCAATGTACTGCTCCTCAAAATGGTCCATAAAAATCTCTCTCTCTCTTATAGTGCCTTTCCATTACTGGATGTTGGCCGTTAGCTCTGCAAACTAAAAAAAAAAAATCCGCCATAAAAATATCCGCCATCAAAGGACTAAGAGGAGAACCCATCGCTAGAATATTGACCATTAAATCTAAAGTAATTCTGTTTCTGTTCTGTTGTGTTTGTCTTTTTCTCGATTGCTGATACTGGGTTCGCGGATTAGCAAAGAAATTGTTTCCATTAGTATAAATTTTTGAATGCCCCTTCAAAAATTGGTCATTTCATCCATTATTTTTATAATTGTTATTTCAGTATTGCTACGGGATTCCATCCATTTTGTATAATTATTAGATCAGTCGAACTTATCTAAGTGAAGGCTGAGCATAATTATGGGAAGCACCTCGTCCGAAATGATCCAGAAAACTTGTAGTCGTATATTTTGCAACGATTACGCTACCACAATTATTTAAAGTAAAAACTCCACAGAAAAACGCCTCCGTAGTGTCATCTTATCCCGCCAAATCAGCGCTGTCAATGTCAAACGTCATTATTTTAAAGCTTTGAATCACAACCAGTAGGGGATTTTAGCTCTGCTGCACCTGCAATAAACTTAAAACATGGGTTAGGGTGGGACTGGATCATTGAGTGTCGAGTGAGTGTCTGGAGTCTTGTTGAAACAAACGAAGATGGCTTTAGCCTAGATAGTTCAATAATAAGGAAACAATCAAAATAACCAATATGATATTGTTAAATGGGCCATTCTTACAGTCGCGGTAATACCGGTGGTGTTTATGGTATAACGAGGACTATAAAAGGGGTTTTGACCTTTGAGAAAATGAATGCATCCTGAACCAGAGGCCTATTGTAGTGTTTAACAAAAATATTTGCCCAGCTTAAATTCTGGTCCAGCTTTTCTACATGGCTTCTAAGTCAACACAAGGAGTTTAAGCCGCGTGTTGCCTTGTTATGGGAAATGGTTTTAACTCACTTTACCATCAGCATGCTACTCACAGGTAGCATCTGCATAGCCTAACAGTTTATATAGTCATGCCAAGAGGAGCCCTATGTTTAATAGAAGTAATTTTATTTTAGACTGACGAAGCTCTTCAGTTCGCTGGACATGCAATAAGTTTTTTTTTTACAGTTTGATTAAAATAAGTTAAACACTGGATGGCCTCTGTCTCTAGGCCACCCGGCTTTTATATAAGCAGGGATTAAATAAAAACATAAATAAATCATAATTTTAATTTCAGTATGAAGTTTAAATACTTTATCTACACATATATCATAAATGCTCTATAATGCGTTCAGAAACCGTAGGCAATGACCAGCATTATAACAACCAATATTATTTTGAGATTTTTTCTAATTTGTTTATATATTTGTTCAAATTCATTTTTTATTACATTATTTTAATGTGTACAGTCTATAGATATTTAATAGGTACCTAGCACTAGTAGCTAGTAGCAATGCAGGTCATTGCCCTATGGCTTCTGAACCCATCATAGAGTACTTATGATATGTGTGTAGATAAAGTAATGTATGCAACTGTACATAATTAGGTCTTAAAACACTCGTGTGATCCTATTATGAAACTCGCTGACGCTCGTTTCATAAAACCACACTCGTGTTTTAAGACCCCTCATTATGCAACAGTTGCATAAAATACTATTATCTACACACATATCATAAAGGCTAAATAACGCGTTCAAAAACCTTAGGAAATGACCAGCATTATTACAACCAATGTTATTATAAGAATTTTCTTGTCTGTGGTAGTAGGTAAATCTGTTCTTTATTGGTCATCACATTACCGATATCTCGTGACTGCTCGTGACGTTATGAATTTAAATTTGGAACAGCTGTCAAAATTCAAGTTGGTCTCTATTCTAGTATCCACAGATATTAAAACAGTTATCGATACGAAACGTCTACTCAGTATGTTTTTTTAATTTAAATGCACGACATTAGATCTCGAGTGATATGACAATAGGGACTATATTCGTTCGTCTATGGTTTAAAAAAAACGTTCGTCTTGACGGATAGATCGAATCACAGAGTACCTTTTTAATATACATGGCGGCCATTAGTTGTCATTCGTTTTTGGTTTTTTGCTGTTACGGTTTGTTGCAGTTATGATATGTGTGTAGATAAAGTAATGTATGCAACTGTATATAATTAGGCCTTAAAACACTCGTGTGATCCTATTATGAAACTCGCTGACGCTCGTTTCATAAAACCACACTCGTGTTTTAAGGCCTCTCATTATATAGCAGTTGCATAATAGACCCGTAGCGCTGAATTATTTTGAGGGCAAAACCTTCAAGAATTCTAATGTTTGATAAAATCTTGTCTGTGGATACATTTGCATATAAACAAAATATATTTGCGTTTTTGTGTCACATCCCGGTTGTGCATTTTTAGAAATTTGATTATTTGTAGTGGATATAAACAATTCAAATCAAAACTGACAAAATTGATTTAGAGTTCAAAGATTTAATGGTTTTATATTTTAAATAGCCTGTCTAGTGTACAAACCTAGTTTGTGTCATCTTCGTCCAGCGAAAACTGACTTGGGTTCAGTACATTAAAAACTTCGACAAAAAAAAATTACAATTCCAAAAACTAGTACCATATACCTCAGATCACTTAAATATCTCTATTAAATAAATTTGTGCCAAATTAAAACACGAACTTTTAATATTTCAGATTTTTTTGCTTCTCCAAGCTATAAAAACTTAAAAAGAATATTACAATTATTAGACATATCCAATATCATAAATGCATAAAAGATCGACACTGTGAATTTGTGTCATTTTCTTGCATGCTATATTATTGAAAATAAAAACAAAAGAGGCAGCGGTCGAAGCGAGTAGGAGCGAGCGAGAGGTGCCGGCAACCGGCAGCGGGGCGCGGGCGGCGCGACATTCGGTCCGTCTCGATCGGGTACTATACTTACTATTTACAAACGAACACGCGCGGCGCCTTCGTTCGGGTTGGCATGATTTCTTCGCGAAGCGTTAATGTAATGTGCTGAATTACATTCCCTTTTTAACCGACTTCAAAAAAAGGAGGAAGTTTATGTATGTTCACGGATTACTCGAAGACGGCTAGACCGATTTGACAAATTCTTTCTTATTTGAAAGGATATACTTCCAAATTGGTCTCACTGCCTTCAAGTTTGGATCTGATGATGGGATCTTGGAGAAATCGAGGGAACTCTTCTAAAATGGTATGCACACCTGTAGCGATTTGGATATTTTAGATAGTAACTTGTGCTTTTGCTCTCAGAAAACACCATTTGGTGAAATGGAATTGATGATAAAGACCACAGACGGTCAGCGGAACTACTCAATAATAAGTATTTCACAAGTGGCGATACGGTTTTTTAAATATAGTTGCTTAGCAGTTTAAGCTCGTTGCAAGGCATATGGTAAAGTGGAGCTGATCTTGAAGTACCAGGAGAACTATCGCCCTAGCATTGGGAAAAGCAATATTTTGTAAAAGGTGGTGAGCAATTTACATTAAATATGCAATTGTAACTTAGATAAATAAACCGACCCACTAAAAAGCGAGAAAAAAAACTGAAATTAAATTTAAAATGCTAAATAATGAATGACAACACAAAGAAAAATTAAGGTAATGGCAGGATTCGAACCTGCAACATCAGCATTCCGTGCCTTGCGTATTCCAGTTTCCGCCACGTTGAATTAGATAACTTGATTAAGTTTCTCATAGATGACATCGAGGGTAGTTTTCCCAAAGAAAAAAAAAATCAATAATGTAATGACCGTAAAGACGAAACACATTGAAAAATTCGCAGGGTATGGCAGCGGTAATGTGGCGGAAACTGGAATACGCAAGGCACAGACTGCTGATGTTGCAGGTTCGAATCCTGCCATTACCCTAATTTTTCTTTGTGTTGTCATTCATTATATAGCATTTTAAATTTGATTTGAATGTAAAAAAAATACATAAAGAAAAATCGAAAAAAAAAATGATTTCGATTACAATAAAAAAAACTGACATCAAAAACAACTAAAAAGCAAACAATAGTCTGTTAAGTACATCTATATCCGATTAACGATCTAGCAATAAAAGTTTATTCATACAATTTCATGATAGAATCGGAAATCGGATGAAGATGTATGTAACGGATTATTCTCTGCTTTTTTTTAACACAAAAATGCTATTTGTATATAATGAATGTCAACACAAAGAAAAATTAGGGTACCCTGCCATTACCCTAATTTTTATTTGTAGTATTTTAAATTTAATTTGAATGTGTAAAAAAAAATACAACAAGAAAATCGAAAAAATTAAAAAATAAATAATTTCGATTACAATAATACTCTTTTCTTCAAAACATCCCAAGTAGTCACAGTGTTACTAGATGGGACAACATTAAGTATAATTTATTCCCAACGAGTCACACCCGCAACTGTCACACTATGACTCGTTGGGAACAATTCTTGCTGCAAAAAACCCCAACCAGTCACACTGTTACTAGATGGGACATTTTTTTATATTTGTTCCCAACGAGTCACACCCGCAACTATCACGCTGTGACTCGTTGGGAACAATTCTGGCTGCAAAAATCCCAACCAGTCACACTGTTACTAGATGGGACATTTTTTATATTTGTTCCCAAGGAGTCATACCCGCAACTGTCACACTGTGACTCGTTAGGAACACTTTTTGCTACAATAAATCATTACCTAATAGTAGACTGTGAAAAGACAAATCAAACAACGACGAACTGTTACCAGAAAAGTATGTTAGGTTAGGTTTGAACCGCATCACCAACAGAAACGAACTGCTACCAGAAATGTAGGTAAGGTTAGGTTTGAACCGCGTCCCCAACAGATACGAACTGCTACCAGTAAAGTAGGTTAGGTTAGGTTAGAACTGCGATCCCAACAGAAATAAATTGCTACCAGAAAATTAGGTTAGGTTGGGTTAGAACTGCGACTCCTACAAAAAGTAGGTTAGGTTAGAAAAGAATTGCTGCTAGGGAAAATAGATTATGTTAGGTGAATACTGTCATTTCAGTCTTATTTAATCACCAAACTCCAAAGAATCGCTCAACAACTTTAGCGGTGTATAAATATATTAACAAAATATTAAATATTATAAATGAAAAGCAATACGCTGTAGGTTTATTATTAGATATGAGTAAGGCATACGACCGGGTGTCCTATGAGATTTTATTGAGTAAGCTATTTAGTATCGGAGTAAGAGGAATGGCGTACAATTGGTTCGCATCGTATCTAAAAAATCGCGTGCAATATGTGAGGTTGAAAATTATAATTATAAAACAGGAATTATCGCGCAAATTAGATCACTTAAAGCAGATGTTACTAAATCGATACCGCAAGGAAGCGTACTAGGATGTTTATTATTTTTAATTTATATAAATGATCTACCTAAAATAATAGATTCAACAAGTGTATTGTTTGCGGACGATATATCTGTAGTTCTGCCATGCTCATCTAACATTATGTTAAATCTTAATCTGGAAAATATTCTAACTAACATTGTGTCCTGGCTAAATGATCACAATTTGGAGCTAATCATAAAAAAAAAACTAAATTAATAGAATTCAGACCACACCAAAAACAACCACTAAATATCGATTTCTGTTTTAATAATTCAAAATTAGAAAGTGTAGACTCTTTTCCGTTGTTGGGGTTAAATATAGACACACATGTAAATTGGAAAGATCACGTTCAAAAGGTAGCTTGCAAATTAAATAGTTTTACGTATGCCTTGTACGAATTAAAAAGAACAACTGACACCAAAACTGCCACCTCCGCATACTATGCCTACGCGCACGCTTGGCTGCGGTATGGGATCGTGTTGTGGGGGAACAGCACTAATGCAAACAGCCTGTTCATCTTGCAGAAAAAATGTGTTAGGACACTCGTCAATATAAATGCACGAGAGAGCTGTCGAACTCATTTTAATAAGCTAGGGATTTTAACTTTAACCAGTCTATACATTTTGGAAATTTGCCTTTTTGTAAAATCTAATATGTCATTTTTCTCTCAAGCAAAAGACCAATATACGCGACCCCACAACTTAAGACACCAAAACCTGTTAGCCCTACCTAGTTCCAGCCTAAAAATATTTCGTTCCGGACCATATGTTATGTGTATAAAGATATACAGCAAAATTCCAGCCACAATCAAAGATGTAAAAGATCGCAAACTGTTTAAAACAACATTAAATAAGTATTTACTGCCAAAGTCCTATTACACGCTACAAGAATTTTTTGAAAATAAATAGTATTTGTAGCACTTAGGGATACTTAGGTAAGTTTGCCTGCAATAGAAATGTATAGATATTTATTGTTACCTTAGTTTAAGCATATGTCTATTAAACAAAAATAAAAAGTATATCCTGTTACAAATAATGACACGACTGCTAATGTTCCGTCATAATGTTTCGGTTAAGTTTTTACTTTACTTTATAATGTATATTTTGCAGTGCCCTTACAGGGTTTCGAAATGTTTTAAATGTTTATGAAAGCAAATAAATATTTTGAGTTTGAGTTTGAGTTTGAGATTGTTAGAAACAAATAAAATTAACTGTCTGATCGAATAACAGTGATAATTGATTGGAAATTCGATACTAAGATACCTTTCTATAGTTATATTGTGACAGTTGCGGCTGTGACTCGTTGGGAACAAATATGAAATATTAACCCATCTAGTAACAGCGTGGTTGGGATTTTTACAGCAAGAATTGTTCCCAACGAGTCACAACGTGACACTTGCGGATGTGACTCGTTGGGAACAAATATAAAAAATGACCCATCTAGTAACAGTGTGACTGGTTGGGATTTTTTGTAGCAAAAAGTATTCCCAACGAATCACAGTGGGTGTGACTTGTTGAGAATAAATATCAAATACTGCCCCATCTAGTAACAGTGTGACTGGTTGGGATTTTTTTAGCAAAAATATTTCCAACGAGTCACAGTGTGACAGTTGAGGTTGTGACTCGTTGGGAACAAACGCTTAAATATGCCAATCGTTGTTTTCAAGGTATTAACAGTGGTAAGAGGTAAAAACAATTTGTGGATCATAATACAATATTTTTATTTTTATAATAATATATAAAGCACAAAATAATCGTAAGCCTTAAAAGTTATAATTTGTTGTTACATAAGAAATTTTTTTTAGGTCCGTGTTACAAACACTTCAATTCTTTTACACATAATATAATTTTACCACCGTCGCCGTCGCCGTAATAATTGTTAATTTTCATAATTGTAGTTTTTATGGGATCACTTTCAATCCCATTTTTTTCTGAATTTTGAAAGTCAGACATTGATACACTTATTCTTTGTGTTCATACTTGTCGGTAATGATCATAAAAATTAGAGGCCGTCATTGCTAATAATTTCTTCTAAAATCACTTTTAGTCTTGAACACTACTTTTAAATTACACAAAACAATCACATACTATCTATGACAATGTCAAAAAACTTTTAAGAACTAAATCACAGTATACCATTATTTTAAAACCTATAAAGTTTTAGGGCATTTTCATAAACTATTAATATTTACATAATTATACATAATCTTAATATGTCGTGTATCACATATTTTAATATCTTCACTATTTATGCCAATAAATTTGACATTACAATCATTTTCATTATTTTTATATTCTTAACTACTAATGTACAATTTTTTACCAGCTTTAATAGATTTATTAATAAAAAACAACTTAATATTTGAATAAGATACATACCTGATTAGTAATATTGGTACAAATTTGTATCAGCCTTAGGAGATTATTATTTGTAATACCTTGTACTTGTAACAATTTGTAATAATATTATTTGTAACCTAAAACTTTCATTTTTAATTATTTATTATAAAGTGTCGTTAATCAGTCTCATTTGTAAAGCGAACTTAAGTAGTTAAAATTTCGGCACGGTCCTTAAAACAGTCTACTTTTCCGTCATCGCTAGCAACGCTCGAGTCAATGAACTTTAATATTCCTTTTCTTTAACGATCACAATATTTACGTCCAGTATGAGCCCACATACAACACATTTATTACTTTCAACTTCCATTTTAGTATTTCACAGCTTCATATTTAATTCACAACGCGGCCACATTGCACTTCGCACTTGTCGCAACTCGCAATCGAATGTAAACAAACAGCAGGCACGCGGCCTCGCCGCACCCCGCCCCCCGTTCCCCGCGCGTGTATGCTTTCTCCGTCCTTCGCGCTAAAAAGTTTTCGTCTTTCAACTGTATCTTAATAATAAGATTTCATGAATAAAAACGACACAAATTGTGAATAGTGTTTCGTTACACCGTAATAATAATAAAGACATAAACTCTAATAACTTGAATTTTCTTTTGTGACTTTTACAGGGTGTTTTACAAAAAAAAATAAGTAGCTAGAAATACCATGGGTGAATTCGACACAGAATACTTTGTACAACAGATATCATTGACCTAAAACATCTAACACTTATTTGACCAATTGTAATATTCTTTTAGAGCTACTAAGGCGACATCTTAGGTAGTGGCTAAATAACTGTATTTCCATTGACAGAGATGACACAAAAGGCTCATGTACCACGATTACAACTTCATCATCATCATGAAAGTAAAATTTTCATCTCTAATTTTCTTTTCATCCGATATTGTTAGAAAAGACAAAAACCTGAATTACTACTTATGCACAACCCTAAACTGACACAAAGTCATGGTGTTAGGTTAAGTAAATGGTCAAGAAACTATATACAAAAAAAAGCTAACATTAGTATTTTTGAAACCTCAAAACCCAGCGCTACGCGTCTAATACTTCCATTGCAACATAATAGCAACACCTAATCACATACTCATAAAAGGATAGACCCTTTCCTTTGTTATCGACTCACCCTTTGTTACGTTCAACTTCTTACCTGCGACCACTCGGGGTTCGGTGCCTACCTTTTTTTCCTGTGTACCTGATCGCCCGCCACGCTCCGTACAAATAATACCATGTCTTTTCGTAAGTCCACTTTCAATTAATTATTCTATCAGCACATAAATATCCTATCGCATTATTCGCAGTGCACTTTTATTCGTAACCCATAACTTTTAGGACTATCATAAATCTAACCTTTTTTTTTTTGACTAGGGAGGAAAGCTTTATAGCTTCATCCCGGCCTGGAGCGGCCGGGGGATATGTGGGACTCTTCCCCCAGAGTGGGGGGCATACCCGAACTAAAACCTCCCTAGGTGTCACCCTCGAACCGGCTTTCTACCAGGCGCCGTGGGACCTCAGTGATGACCCACAACGACGCCTGACCGGCGCCCCAGCCTACGTGCCGGGGCTAACCCGCGCCAAAGGAGAGGGAGGTCAGGGACGCTGAACCTCCCCCCCAGATGTGAGGCCTAGCCTACGGCAGGGAGGGGTGCTCCACCCCCATACCTGCAGGCCTCACTGGGGAAGTTGGCGGGCAGCGAACTGTCTCCGCCGCCTCCCCCATCGTCTGCACCGGAGCGGGTGTGCGTCGACGGCTTCTTCGCGCACCCGCTCCGCGGCCTCTTTCTGTGACATGACGTCCTCACAGAAAGAGGCCACTCCCTCCCACGACCTGTCGCTGCCCAGCATGGCGGCTACCACGCTGGGCAGAGAGAGGTCGTCCCCCTATCGCCGCCACCAGAGTGCGGCGCTGGGAATCCCAGGCGCTGCACACCTTGAGGGTGTGCTGCGCCATACCGTCCCCCGCGCCGCACTCATGGCACGACGGGGTCGGCTCTCTCCTCGCGACTCTGTGCAGGTAATGACCGAGCAGCGGGCGGACAGCCTCTATGGTGCGGATGCCATAAGAGGGGTCCGCCAGGCTCGCTTTCCACCGGTCCCTCATCCTGTCGGCGGCCTCGCGGTGCGCGTGGGCCACCTCCTCCGGGCAGAAGCAGAAGAGGCTGCCATATCCAGGTCCAGTTTGGTCAGGGTCCACCTCGGGAAACCCTGAACCAAGCCGGCTCGAGGCTGCATCCCAGGGGACGATGACGCGGAGACCCTACACCGGATGTACCGGTGATCAGAGAGGGTCTCCGCTTCTTCCAAGACGCGCCAGTCCTGGATGCGCGCGGCGATGGCAGGGGTCGCGAACGTTAGGTCCACGATAGACCCCCCCTGCCGCCGCACGCATGTTTGCACCGTCCCCTGGTTTACAAGTGCGAGGCCGGCCATGGCCGCCCAGTCCTCCACCTCCGTCCCCCTAGCGTCGGTGATGGGGGAGCCCCACGCGCCGCTTTTCGCGTTCAGGTCCCCCATCACCAAGACCGGCATCGGTGCCGCCCTCCCGACCACCAACCCCAGCTCCCTGAGGAAGGCCTCGAATGCCCTCAGGGGCCTGTTTGGGGAGAAATACACTCCTATGAGCAATATCTCTCCCCATTTGGCCTCGACGAATCCTTGCCCCCTCTCCTTTATGGAGAGACGGGGGGATTCGCCGAACGCCGGCACCACCACTGCCACCGAGCCGTCCACGTCCCCAGCCCAATTAGATTGGGGGGAGACGAAGTACGGCTCGGCGACCACCGTCGCGTCGACGCCCGACTCCGCCATGGACTGTATCAGCAGATCCTGAGCGCGGGCGGAGTGGTTGGCGTTCGCCTGGAGGAGCTCAAGTGGACGTTCTGGCATTGGCGGTGTCCATGAGCCCCTCCGACGCCGTATGGTCTACAGTCGCTGGTCTGGGGGCCGGGGTCTGGGCAGCCACTCTTCCTGTGGTTGGTGGGGGGGTGCATTTTGCACCCCCCATCACGTGCCCGGCAGGATGGCCGAGTCGAGTGCACAGCGCGCACGTAGGGTTCGCTGTGCAGCCCGACGACCTGTGTCCCTCCATGCCGCACCGGAAGCAGAGGTTGCTTTGGTCGGCAGTGGACGGGCACAGCGCCCTCGTATGCCCTATCCCCATGCACTTGTAGCAGCGCATGGGAAGGGGCTCCAGCGCCTGGAACCGCGCTGCGGACCAGCCGACCAGGAGCCGACCGGCCTGGATGATGGCCTTGGCGGCGGCCACCGGGCATCTGGCCATATTAGAGCCCGTCCCTACAGGCCCCAATCTAATGGTGCCCACCCTGACGCTGTCCGGGGGGCACCCCCCCTTCTCGGCGATCGCCTGGCGGACGGACTCGGGCTCCGCCGACTCGTCCAGGCCGGAGACGCGCAGGTCGGCGCATTTGGTCGGTCGGGTTATCTCCGCCGATTCCCCGACCAACTTCTGCAGTTTGACCGCGAGGGCGTCCGCGGTCTTGGCGCTGTCGGCGCCGCCCACCTCGATCAGCCGCCCCCCGGTGGCCGATAGCCGGACCTTAAGATGGTCCAGCTCCAGATCCGCCAATTTTATGTTGGCGGTGGCCCGGTCCATGACCGCCTTATAGGAGTCCTTGGACTCTGACCTCAGCGTGATTACCACAGCTGAGGTCTTTGGGGCGGTCAGTTTCGGGCCGACTGTCTTCTTCGCCACTGCCTTGGGGGCGGGGGCTGTCGTCTTTTGTTGTTTGGGGGCCTTTTTGGCCCCCCTCCGCACTAACTCCGTCCACGTTGGGGCTGGCGGCGCTTCCACCGGAGGTGCCGGCGCGTCCGTCGCGGGTCCGTGCTGGGCGGGGGCCGGATTGGCCGGGGCCGGCTTGGCCGGGGTCGGCTTGGCCGGGGCCGGCTTGGCCTGTACCGGCTTGGTTTGAGCCGGTTTGACTGGCTTAGCCGCGGGCTTGGCGGCCGTCGGCTTAGCGGCGCGGGCTCGCGACGGGCCTGGGGTCGGCTCGTCCGCGGGACGTCCTGCAGCCACTTCCCGTCTTCTGTCTGCCGCTAGCGGAGGGCGGAGGATGAGCTCTGCCGGGAGGCGCCTCTCCATCTCCCCAAGCCGGACATTGATCATTTCCCCGAGGGTGACGAACAAGTGAGAATGAAAATGAAAATGAAAAATTTATTTTGCAAGTAGGCCGTATAGGCTCTTTTACATGTCTGAATCTACTAGCGCTTCGGTAAATGGAAGATACTACTGAGAAGAAACGCCGCAAGAAACTCAGCAGTTTATTTTATTTTTTTCCTCTCTTTTCAAAACAGATTACAGTGCAATTTATCACAATAGTACATGGCATACACAAGTTACATAAAATAATAATAATTAAAAAAAAAACAGTAAATAGCACAGCAAGCTTTAAGCATATTGAACGTACTGGCACTAGTTAAGAATGATAAGGAAATGTATAGGGTCCCCAGATCAAAGAAATTAGATAGGGATGTATATGGTCCCCGAAATAATAACAATCAAATACTTAGTCTAAATAACTTAGAGATGTATAGTCTCTAAGGGTCAAAAAACAAATTAATTAACTTAATCTATGCTTAGCAGAGGTGTAAAACGCCTCCACGGTCAAACTGTGCAATATTACTTGGAGATGTATAGTCTCCGCATGTCAAAATAAAATAAGAATAAAAATATTCATGTCAAATATAAAGCACATAAATATTAAAAGTACATAAATATTAAGCTTGTGGATTCAAAATAGGCATAGCTAAATATTTAAAATAAAAATAAAAAAAACACCGATTACTAAGTAAACCGTTTATAGCGACCGCATACTGCAAGTATGCAAAATGAGGTAAATTATTAAAATCCATAAGCTTAATAAATGGACATATACAAGAAGAAACAAACAAAACAACAAAAAAAAAATTTTGAAAATCCAACAAAAATCAGAACTTATACAATAGTAACTTAATATATACATTTAGTTATATACATGAATATAATTAAATAGAGAACACGATGAAGTCTCCCACACCAAGTCGCATTTTAGAGCACACATGTTAGGCTTTTTTTGAGGGTTACAGTCTTTGCAGCATGAATAGTCCCGCTTGAGGTCCCCTAGCACTTCGGCTAGGCCCTCGGGGAGGCGTTCCACGGGAGGGGGAACTGGCTTTTCCACCACCCGGTTGGAGTAGGCGACGCGAAGGGCCTTGGTCTCCTTCTCCAGGATGGCCAGCTGGCTCGTCTTCCGCGCGTTATCGGCTTTGAGCCGGTGGATCTCCTCCCCCTCAGTCTTCTGGCCCTGGAGGGCGTCCATCGCCCCCATGACCGTCTTGCAGGCCGAGTTTATGCGGCCCCACACCGTCCCTTTTATGTTGCCGCATTTGCCGGCCTCCGCCAGCACGGCGAATGCGGCATTGCGGGCAACCTCGATGGGGTCACCCTCGTCCAGCTCCCCCTCATCCGAGCTGGGTTCGTCCTCGGCCTTCTCGGTCCTCCTTTTCGCCGCTTTTTCCCCTTCAATGGGCCGCGTGCGGAGCACGGGGAATTCCTTGCGGTAGGCCGAAGCCTTATCCGCCTCCGCCTTGAACTCCCGGTACTTCAGGTCCCGAAGCATCACCCTCGCGTCCGAGAACCCAAAATGGGACCCGATGGCAGCCGATTTACCGCCCCTGCGAGCCGAGTTAACCTTCGGCCCCAACTCGGGCCTCGGGTTATAGGCGGACTCCACGAGTCCCCTCTTTGAGGGTCCGGAGACATTCTCCATCGCCTCTCCGCGATCCTCACACTCCGAGTCCACACACCCTGAGCCGTCCGGCACAACAGTGGCCTCCCCCTCCGATTCGTTGCGAATAGTCGCCGCTGCCGACATTTCGCCGAAATCCGACGAAAGAAATCCAACAAAAATTTCGGAACGGTCAAGTCCGATCTTTTTTAAGGACGCCGGATTCCCAGAATCCGACACTTGACCGGACGCAGCAAGAAAATTGCTAGCCTCAGAGAGGCGCGGGGGGTACCCAAAGGTAGCCCCTTAGACCCCCCACGTACTCCCGTTGTCCGATCGGACCCCCTCCCGCAACTTTTCCGGTGGCGACTTTTCCAAAGAAAATTATACACCGGAAAACGTAAAGTGCAGCGCCTAGTGAGACCAACGAGCAATCCACTTCAGAATTTTTATCTCCCGAACGGGATGTCCGGGAGACGCAAATCCAAAAGGGGATCACTAGCCCCACTAAACGTGCAAATTACCGACAAGAAAAACTTCCTAATCTAACCTAACCTAACCTACGTTTTGGAGAAATTCGTAAGCTCTAACTTTCAGGACTATCTTAAATCTAACCTAACCTACGTTTTGGAGAATATTGTCACGCTATATGCTACTTGGTTTGTACTTTTGATTCGCAACTCGATGTTTCGTAGACATACCTTTTGACAAATTCTTATTTTGCAAACTACTTATTTTATTCTGAAGCCATAACTTTCAGGACTATCATAAATCTAACCTAACCTAACCGACGTTTTGGAGAATATTGTTATGCTTAATAGTAAATGGTTTCAGTTAAAAACAAGAATTTTGTTGCTTTATTGCTTTTCACTTCTAATCTTATTAAGTACTCCTTAGAAATACTAGTTTTAACGTGTTTGTTACGCAATTCGATTATTTAAATACTAGTCAAAACTTGTAGGATTGCACTATGTAGGGTAAAGGCACCAGTGGTCAGCCTCATAACGACTTTTTAAAGTTTGAACGGTCGGCATTTCTAAAGGATTAGTCGGATAAATAAACGCATTACGTGGTTAAATTAACTGCTTATTAAAGATTTAAAACAAAACATAGAAAAAAGTAACAATCTTCTTTATTATATCTTTAATTAAGTAAAAATAAAAAATGGCACTTTTTTCCAGTAGTCAGCCTCCGAAATCCAGTATGCAGCCTTGGTGTACCCAGTACTCGGCCTTTACAAACTATTAAACATAATGAGATCAAAATCACATAATATGTGTAAATATATTCAAGCAAAATGGAAGGAGTTCTTCAGATTTTGGATACCCAATTTCAACTTATGGAAGCTATGAGAAAATTTCTTGACAACTTTAAAAAAGATGGAGCAGATCGCAAGACGTCGGAAAGAATTCAAAGAAGGTTACAAGTTTTAGATCAATATTGGACTGAGTTTCAAACAAATCATAAAAAGCTTTGTGAGTGGGAAGACATCGATCACCCTTATTTCACTGAAGATCAGTACGACGTCACGAAAAAATTCTATCAAAGCACTAATCAATACATTAACAATTTTTAGCATCGATTGTTAAGCCGGTAGCTCAAATAGCAGGGCCATCAGGTCCTACGGGTGGTACCGAGTCAGCTAATCAAGAGCAGAGCGCAGCAGGATCGTCCTGGATCCAACAGGAAGCAACTCGTAAGGAAAGTGCCCCAGTTAACCCAGAAATGCCCGAAACAGCATCACGCGGTTCCTCCAGCAGAACATAAGAGATGTTACGTAAGCAAGCCAGCAATTTTAAAGCGTTCATTAGAACTGCGTCTAACATGACCTTGGAATATCAATGAAAAATGGGAGTTTGAAGATGCTCTTAAAACTCTACAAGCTCGATGGACAGCTATAGATAGCCTGCACTGGGAAATTGATAGGGTACTGGAAACAAAAAACATAACATACGAGATGAACTACAACACGTACGAAATGCAGTATAACAAAATCAAGAAATATATTAATACTAAGGTCGGTCTCACACAGAGAAAAATCAACACCCAAGATGGAGATCCCCACATTTAGTGGTAATTATCAGCATTGGACATCGTTCAAAGACTTATTTACCGAAGCTATTCATGCAAACCCTTCGCTTCCAAACGGGCAGAAGATGCAATTTCTCAAGAGCAAAATCAAAGGTGAAGCAGAAAAATTAATCCAACATTTACTTATCAGCTCTGACAACTATCAAACGTATTGGGATATCTTAATTCATAGAAACAACAACAAGAAGATAATTTTTACGTCGCATCTCAACATACTCCTAAGCCTTCCGAACACACAACAACACTCAGCAGCATCTATCAAGAAGATCCACGATTCAACGTATGAATGTCTTCACGCTATCAAAAAATCTTGGCGTGGAAACAACATCGTGGGATCCAATTTTAGTACATCTTCTCTCGCAAAAACTCGACGCAGAAACACACAACGATTACGTGGAAGCTGTAGTGTGATACGTCACACGCACACTCTCTCACCGTATTACCAATATATAAATGTACCCAACGATTCCTTGACACAATAAAGGCAGCTATCATCAACATAAGTTGTATCTCTTAACGCCCCACATCACATGGCGACCCTGCCAGTGCTGCCTTCGCGCAGCACTGGCGGCGCGCCGCGCCGACCAGTAACTTGAAGGACATTGGTGAAAACGAAGAAGAAAAGAAAAGCAGGACTAAAAGTGAAGTGGTAAAAATGGAAAAGACAGTTACTACCAAAATTAAAAATAAGTGCACTTTAACACAGAGAAAAGTTAATATAAAAGAAAAACTAATGTAGGTGAAAAATTAAATATGAAGCAAGCAATAACATTTTTTTTGTGTATGTGTCCTTAGCCCAATCGAAAATAAATATAATTCTCCAAAGAAATGTATTAAGAGAAATTGAAGATTTCATCTCGTGAGTTAAAACGAAGAATGGATACGGACTTATCTAATTGGCAAGAAGTAATGTGATACATGAAACATGTCTTTTTGAAGTTGGACGCTGAAGATGTAGGTGGAATCGTCAAGGACAGAGGTTTCGACGAGCGTAGTTTTTTATTTCAATAATATTTTGCAGTTTTATTTTAGTTTTAAATAATTATTTTTAGTAAAAAGTGAAGACTTCATACAATTTCAAAACCCATTACAATTTTCTTTAGATACCTAAGTAGTACATGTTCGATTTTTCTAAAATGTTGGTCAAGGTAATTATTCCAATTTTATTAATTTCATTAGTTTAATACATTTAAAACGTATATAATTAAATAATACTTCGATTTAACATGTTATATTTACAGTTATAGTTGAGTGATCTCATGCAGTTCACCCAAAAAGGAATGGCATCCAGCGTCTGTTATTACGGCTCGGGTTGCGCGACGAATTCTTAGTAGGCAAAGTGCATAAGGTTATGCATTCCAAGGTTTTGGCTGGATAACAATAACTAGATAGATTATATTTTGTTTTCAAATATTTTTAATAATTTTTAAATGATAATTTAAGATTGACATGAGCGAAACCGGTTACGACGATGATTATTTTTTATGTGACAGAAATTTTAAGTACTACGGACAAGGATAAAGAAAAGTAATAATGATACACGTGTCGAATTAAAAGATGTTAACGAATGTCGAAGGTTATATTTTGCGTATAGGATAAGAAAGGAACGAATAAGTTTAATAGAAAGATTTTTGCAGACAGTGTAGTTTGATACACTTTCCATAAATTTAAAGGCACAATGGCTATTAATATATTCTCCTTTTTACTCCGCTGCAATCGGATAAAAAGGATACCTAATTTAATGGTTTGACTTTACTCTAGACTGATCATCTAGTGGCTATTTCAAATTATTACTAATAGGTAAATAAATAATCATTAAGCTTACATAATATTGGTCGTCATTTTAATTATATTGCAGTAAAGGCATTTAAGAATGGTTAAATATTATTATTATTAAAAAAAAAGGAATTTTGTGACATTGGTAAAGTAAGTGACCAGAATTAACTGCTGAATTAGCTGTTTTTTTTTAATTGAATTTATGGATTTATAGTTTTTGTGTTTTTTTTTTAGAAGAAAGGGCAACGTAGGATTTGGTTTGAATAGATTGGTATTATATAGAAAGTAAGGAATTGAAAGGGTTTTTTTTAAGTTGGTAACGTACGTTTTGAAAGAGTGCTTTACGCGTCGTGTTTGGGAAAACGGAAGCAAATAATATTTACATTGAGCGATTAGGCTGGCCACCTAAAAGTTTTTGTAATTCTTATATGCTGAGGTTTTCATTTAACCCTTTCCGGCCGACTCGATATAATCGTGCAAATAAGTTTGAAAAAATCCTGAGCGCGCGGAAATCATCTTTTCGCGACCGAGCCGATACCGATCGACCGTGCAAACACTAGCGCCACGCGGGACGTGTGAAAGGGGTAAGTTTGTAGCGTCAGTCGGTCGCGCGGCAGTCCCGAATATGGCGGCGTTTTTTGGCGGGAGTAGCACCATACGTAAGTACATATTTTTGTATTTTTTGATAACCAAGTAGTGATTTAATGTATGACTAGCATATATAATAAGATGAACATAATAAATGAATACAAATTTAATATTAAGTATGTAATTTGATGCAAACTATAGGCTGTTAAAAAATAATTGCACGGTCGTGTATATTCGGCCACAGTTCGTAAAACGTCTATGACAATTATTTGCACGATTGTGTGTATTCGGCCCGTACTTGTGAATCATATTCAAAAGCAATAATAAATTCTTTAATTTGTTTTATTAGATATTTTATTTTTAATAAAGTTTCATGGTATTTCAGGGCGCCCCCTGAGAGATGACGAAATAGAAGATATTTTGGGAGGTGAAAACTTCTCAGAAATTGAAGATTTGGATGACGCAGACGCAGATATCGCCTTTCTCACTATTTGACTGGCTAGAGAGAGATACCCTCGTTATTACACCAGGTAACTCTACTTTCCCTGATACTCCGCTTACTTTGGAGACTCCCGCTACGCCGCCTGTTGATAATGCTAAGCCGCGGAGTGCTGACGAAACTAACACATCCAATAGGAAGTCAACCCGCCGTGTTACCTCTCTTTCGAGATTATCAAAAGCTAACACTAAAATAAAAAATTGTGAACATAAACGCTCTAAATCTACCTCTAAATCGTGTACTGCCAACACTAGTACTTGTACAACTCACGCTAGGTCATCGAGATGCAGTACTACAGAGAATAATAGTAGTCAAGCTCGCACCTCGCTCGCAAAGGCGTGAATATTTAATTTAAATATCGGCTGTTCACTATTTAATTTAAATATCTTTGACTTTAATAAATAATTGTATGTTTGTGACATTTCTAAGCATTAATCTTTTTTTTTTATCACTTAATTTTATTCCTATTAATTATGTATGACATCCTATTAAAGTGTAATTTTTATTTTGGAGCACATTGTGATGTTTCTCGCCAGACGAGCCGTATTCAATTTCTCTTTTGCAGTCGTACAGCTTGAGTATGTCATGCTCGCTTAAAGGGCATTGCTTACGGTGGCGTCGTTGATCGGGTCGCCACCTTCCCTGCAATATGGTTGAGGGAGACGATGGCTGAGATACGCGTCATACTCGTGATCGGGTGCTGTTTGTGGGGTCCGGACTATTCATGCTGCAAAGACTAATGTAATTCTCAAAAAGCCTAAAATGTAGGTACTTAAATGCGGTTTGATGTGGGAGACTTCATCGTGTTGTCTATTTATTTATATTTATATATATAACTAAATATAGATATATATTGAGTTGTTATTGTTATATTACTGATTTTGTTGGATTTTCACCAATTTTTTTTTTTGACATGAATATTTTTATTCTTATATTCTTTTGACATTCGGAGACTATACATCTCCAAGTAATATTGTACAATTTGACCGTGGAGGCGTTTTACACCTCTGCTAAGCATAGATTAAGGTAATTAATTTGTTTTGACCCTTAGAGACTATACATCTCTAAGTTATTTAGACTAAGTATTTGATCAGGGACCACATACATCCCGATTCTAATTTCTTTGACCTGGGGACCCTATACATCTCTTGGTCAATCTGTACTAGTGCCAGTTCGTTCAATATGCTTAAAGCTTGCTGTGCTATTTATTATCTTTTTTTTTTTCTCACACTTTATGTGAACTATTGTTATGATTGTGTATATTGCTCTGTAATCTTGTTTTGAAAAGAGAAGAAAAAAAAAGATAAACTGCTGAGTTTCTTGCGGCGTTTCTTCTCAGCAGATTCTTCCATTTTCCGAAGCGCTAGTAGATTCAGACATGTAAAAGAGCCTATATGGCCTACTTGCAAAATAAATTTTTCATTTTTCATTTTCATTTTCATTTCATTTTTCATTTTTTCACCAAATCTACTCGCACTTCAAAACAAACTGCCAGCTCTAGTACGCCTGGCACATCCTCTGCCGGCGCCAGCGCAAGACGTCAAACCGGGCAGCCTTGGAAACAATTACAATTTCAAAGTAAATCTCATGAATATTCTCCTCCTCCTACGCGAACAGTACGTCGTCCAATTGATTATTTTAGGGAGTATATGGATGATGATTTTTTTGAAAAAATAAGTTACTGCACAAATATGTACCACCTTAGAAAAACTGGAAGTGAATTAAAAACGACACGTGTAGAAATTATGCAGTTATTTGGTATCCATATACTCATGGGCTGTATTCCTTATCTCCGATGGAAAATGTACTGGCGAAAAAGAGTGTCAATGGATAAAATTACTTCAATTATGACACGTGACCGATTTTCGACTTTGCGGAACGCACTTCATGTAGTGGACAGTGACACGCCACCGCCTGGAGACACAAACTGTCTTTTGAAAGTACAACTAATGATTGACCAAATACACAATGGTTGTAACAAACAGGAAAGGGTGCCTGGGTTTTACTCAGTAGACGAGCAGATGATTCCTTTTACTGGACGTTGTGCGGTACGACAAGTCGTGAAAAAAAAGCCCCGTCCAGTAGGACTGAAGAACTTCGTGCTTACGACTTCTACGGGTTTAATGCTCGATTTCGACATTTACAAGGGGGCTAAGACAATGTTTGGTCCTAACATGTCACTTGGACTGGGTCCATCTGTTGTTCTTTATTTATCTCGAAGTGTACCCCCAGAAAGTTGTTTGTATCACGATAGGTACTTTACAACTATACCTCTCGTGGAAGAACTGAGTAAACGTAATCTGCACAGCACTGGTACAATAATGATGAACAGAATTCCAGATCGAGCTAGCCTCAAGTTTAAAGAAGACAAGAAAATGGAACGTGGAGAGAGTCAGCAGAGGGTCAGTTGTAGTAGTCAAATAGAAGGACAACAAGAGCGTATTTCTAGCATCAAACTGTTCTGGATCAGAGAATAACATGGTTGTTAAAAGATGGGAGAAAAAAGTTTGAGCTTACGTTGACGTGACTGCCCCACAAATAGTGACGAACTATAACAAGCACATGGGCGGAGTGGATGTGTTAGATCAGCAAATGGAATACTATCGCACCTTTATAAAAACCAAGAAATGGACGCTCAAAGTGCTCATCCATTTCTTAGATTTGGCAATAGTGAATGCATGGAGACGTTACAAAATTGATTGCGAGGCTAACAAGTATCCTAGTCGCAAAATACTAGATTTGCTAGATTTTCGTTTAGAACTCCACGAAATGCTTATCAAGGTCCCACAAAAGAGGCGTCATACTGAAATATTAAGTGGCACTTCAGATGATGAGATGCCAGTAATGCCAAGAAAGTACCAAAAGGCTGCTAAGCCTCCTGTGCCCTTGATATACGATGGATATGATCACTTACCTACCTACGATGATATTAAATCTCCAAGAGCATGCCAAAATGAGACTTGCTGCAGCCGGACTAAGACACGATGCATCAAATGCAATGTGTACCTCTGCATTTCACGTGGACAAAATTGTTTTAAACATTTCCACACAAAGTAATAATGTATGAAGATATTTTTTTCTTTTAATTTTGTTTATTTGTTTTTGATTGATTTTATAGAGAGTTTAGATGTTTGATTCCTAGTTCCTACGACGTAACTATGTGATAATAATGATTAAGTAATTCGAGACTGATTATAATAATAAAGCAACAAACTTATTTCCTCTAAAAAACATGTTTTATTGGCTTTTTACCGTTATCACAATGCATTTGCACGATCGTGCTTTCAATATGTAGTTCCTGAACCGCACGACCGTGCAGTTAAGTTTAACGGTGATTTAATGCAACAGGATTTTTTTGAGTATTTTTCTGAAATATTATAGAGTTAAAGAATACGATCAATCAGCATTAACAACATATTTTCGAAAAAATAGTTTCTCGGCCGGAAAGGGCTAAGAGTGAGTTTTTGCAAGATATCAGGAATGGTTTATTTAGTGATGGTTGATAATAAATTGTTATGGACGTGAGAGACTCCATTCGTTATCAACAGTTGACCGAGTTGCGCTGTTGAGCGAATTGGAATTTTAGCAAGGTACGCCAGGATACAAGGCAGGCACGGAATCCTTGTTTTCTGATCATGATTCGGTCGAGCATCAATCGTGAAGAGACTTGGACACATGGTATGATTAATGAAGGGAAGTGTTAAAAGAACTGCCTGAATGTTTGATTTTATAAATGGTGTTTATGAATGTGCGCGCATGAAATCATGAAAAAATCCTTGTATCCTGAACAGAAAAATAAATGTATAATGAAGGTCGGCCGACCACGATAAAAAACTGTACTGCGTACCTTGCATTAAGTGATGCATAAGTTGCACGCTTCAAAGTTGTCATAGAACAACGTAGTAGTTTAAAGAAAGGTATGAAATTACGGATAGACGTCAAAGAATTATACATACTTAAAGATATCGATTAAAGATAAATACAAATACTTGCAAGTCTTAAACGATATGGAAGGAAAACTAGGTACCTAGGATTACGAGCATATATTTGAGTCTAAGTGGCATGTCGTTCTCTAAAATATTTAAGGTTATCTTGTTAATTATAGTATCTATACGAATGAATATTTACATTGTCTATAAAACATGCATTTTTTGTGGTTTATTAAAAAAATATTGCTTTATTTGTCTACCATGAATATTATGATATATTATACACTTTAAGTCTAAATAATGGGTTTTAGTATAAGTATACACAATACCACTGTACGGTATTTTATTTAATAAACATTATATTTACATGCAAAAAAAATGAAGTTGTTTTGTCTGTTACAAAAATTTATTAGTTCAATTTTACAAATTTATTTTACCACTAGAACAATCATGTTTGAATTTGTGAAGGTTTTTCAATTGTAATGTGTATTTTTAAATTAATATCAATTTTGATAAATTGTTTCATGTACGTTCCAAAGAGTAACTTTTTCAAAAATGTCTGAGCTGTAAAAAAAAAATACATTGTACCTATGTATATTTTTTTTCTCTAAAAGGGGGGAGGTGTAGTGTGATACGTCACACGCACACTCTCTCACCGTATTACCAATATATAAATGTACCCAACGATTCCTTGACACAATAAAGACAGCTATCATCAACATAAGTTGTATCTCTTAACGCCCCACATCACAAAGCATTAAAAGCGCCACGACAGCTACCAACACTGAAAGATTTTTTGGAGTTCTTAGAGAACAAGTTTACATCGTTGGAGTCGTCCCACCGCAAAACAGATGTACCAAAATCATATCAGCAGCATCAATATGAACCTTCAGTAAACAACAAGAAGTTTCATTCATATAAAGCATTCAGCACCAAGCAGAACATGAAATCAAAATCATATTCAAATAATTCATTTACAAAAACATTGAACGATTATAATGAATTTAAATGCCCACATTGTCAGAATAACCATCAGTTATTTGCCTGCAAGCCGTTTCTCGAATTACAGCCAGATGGTAAACGGGAAATAATTGCGAAATAAAACTTATGCAAAAATTGTTCCTAGACTAGAGTTGTCTGGAGGACTTCTATTGTCCAAACTAATGAGCAAGATACAACAAGCACTATCCGGTCACCATATCAAGGTCTTTGGGTGGACTGATTCAACAGCCGTTCTCGGTTGGATTCAAGGAGACTGCGGACGATGGAAACCGTTCGTAGCCAACCGAGTCAAGCAGATAAAAGAAGTTATCCCGCCGAACAGCTGGCGTTATGTAAAATCAGCTGAAAACCCGGCTGATTGCGCCAGCCGAGGCATTTCTGGAGCACAGTTAAAGCAGCATCCATCATGGTGGACAGGACCAAATTTCCTATCTACTTTCAACGCGCAAGACGAGACAAACAGACATATCTACGACACAGATCAAGAAGTACGAACAACAAAACAAAGCAACGTAACAACGCGTCACTACAGCGACGACGTCATACAATATATATTGAGCAAATTCAGCAACATGACGCGCGCAGTGCGCGTACTAGCATGGGTGTTACGAGCGATAACACGTCACGGCGAACAAACTGCTTACTTGACTGTGACGGAGTTAGACCGAGCAAACATATGATCATTAAGTACGTACAATAATCAGAGTTTAAAGAGGAGATCAAAAAATTAAAAACAGATAAACAAGTACACAAAAATAGTAAGATTTTAGAACTCCATCCTTTTGTCGATAAAAACGGAATGTTAAGAGTTGGAGGGAGAATCAAAAATGCAAACATAAGTGAGAATATGAAACACCCTTTCATTATTCCGCACCAAGGCCGCTTAACAGAACTTATCATTGATCTCGCTCACCGTGCGGTACCGCACGGCGGCGCCCGTCTTACATTATCAGAAACCCGAAACAACTTCTGGATAATAGGGGGAAACAGAGTGACAAAAAAGCGGTTACAACAATGCGTGAAATGCAAGAAGATCAAAGCAAAGGAACAGCAGCAACGGTGGGCAAAGGGAGATTTACCTGAACCCAGAATCAACCCTACGCGACCCTTCCATCATACGGGTGTCGATTTTACTGGTTATGTCGATATAAAGCATAACAAGGGTCGTGGAGTGAAGACCACGAAAGGATACATTGCCGTCTTTGTATGCATGGCAACCAAAGCCGTGCATCTTGAACTTGTATCCAATTTAAGCACATCAGCATTCATAGCAGCATTAAAAAAGATGTCTTCTCGCCGCGGAAAGCCATATCACATTTACA
The DNA here is from genome assembly GCA_963691745.1 of Ditula angustiorana. Taxonomy (NCBI): domain Eukaryota; kingdom Metazoa; phylum Arthropoda; class Insecta; order Lepidoptera; family Tortricidae; genus Ditula; species Ditula angustiorana. The sequence continues at coordinate 16,248,806 of OY829471.1, forward strand.
GTGATAACGGCACAAATTTTGTCGGTGCCAACAGGGTGCTCCAGCAAGAGTTAACAGGACTTCAGAAAATCTTGAGCAATGAGTTTTTCACAGAAATCAGTGAGATGTCTATTCAATGGCATTTCAACGCCCCCGTATGGCCCAGTGCAGGAGAGACATGGGAGTCACAAGTTAAGGGGCTTAAGTGTCATTTACGGCGTGTAATCGGCGAGGAAAAACTGACTTTCGAAGAATTTTACACAATATTAACGCAAATCGAGAGTTGTATGAACAGTCGACCACTTTGCGCACTATCGGAAGATCCCGAGGATTTTAATTATTCGACACCGTTTCACTTCCTCTGCAGCGGGCCCGTTCTAACCATATTAGATACAGAACAAGATGAGCGAACAAGGTGGCACAGAATACAGAAAATACATCAGGACTTGTGGAAACGGCAATCAGAGTATCTCTGCCAGCTATCAGTTCGCAGCAAGTGGAAGCGGCAGAAAGAAAATCTTAAAATCAATGATATAGTCATTATACACGAACCTAATCTTCCATCCGGAAAATGGGCGTTGGGCAGAGTAACAGAATTGCATCCTGGGTCAGATGGCCTTGTGCGTGTTGTGACGCTAAAAACTAAAAGCAGTCACATCAAGCGCCCCGTCATAAAGTGTCGTTACTATCAAGCATATAAATCAATAACGACATCTGATGAACCAAGCCCAGTTAACGCCGAAGAACAACAAACACGCCAGTCAAACGTCAGCAAGACAGCAGCCAGCAAGCCAACAAGAAAAAGCTCAGCAAGGGAGATGAACTTCGCGTCGATGTTTATCTCACTTAAATTCTTTATGGCTGTAGTTTCAGCCGGACATTGCTACTACAATATCACGAAACTAAGCAAATCACTTTATTTAGATCAAGTATCAAGCATGCAAGTTATACGTGATAAGTGGAGACTCATCGTCTATTATGACATGAATCCATATTGGGACGGATCAGCAACATTTGATAAGTATTTGAAGCAAATTGATTTGTGGAAGAACAGAGAAAAAACAGATTTGTGACATCATATTATTGCAATTACATCACAGTTACAGCGAATTGCAATACTACGACAATATGTTACTGAGTCAGCGATTCGAAAATCATGCACGGAAAAGACGTGGTCTGGTCGATGGGGTCGGATATATTGCTAATAGCCTCTTCGGAGTACTAGATCAACAATTTGCTGACCAGTACGAAAAAGATATCACTCTTATCAAAAAGAAAATCAAAAGCACTTGGCCCTACTATACAAGAACCAAACTTCGGTGGTAGAAGCAGAATACAACTTGCTCAAACGCACAGAGCTTCCATACCGGGAGTGGCCCTGTGTGTTTATTTGCTTACACAAAATTCTGCCATTTCTCGCAGGGGGGGGGGGGTGAAATCATAAACCTATCACACTAACGCAATTTCACTCTGCGTGTTTACACACCCACACCTTTAGAAAACTACAACACATTATCCTTTTCACGCACATACACTCAATACACATGCAAAGGTGATGTTGCGATACAGTGTAAGTAAACGAAAACGCAAATGTATTTATCCTAATCAACTGAGCGAGGGACCTGTCGATAAATAATATCGATATATTAAATTCAGATATTACATCATAAATGTACTTATGTAATGCAATAAATTATAACATTTTCAAAATTTCCAACATTTTGCGGGTGGTAGGACTTTGTGCTAGGTCCGTCCGGATCGCTACCACTATATTGCTCGCTAATTCTGCCGCGAAGCAGCAGTGCTTGCACTGTTGTGTTACGACGTGGAGAGCAAGATACCCGGTGCAAATTACTGGCACAAGAGGTATTCCATCTTAACCCTCTGGGTTGGCAACGCATCCTGTAATCTCCTCGGTTTGCGAGTGTCTATGGGGAGTGGTGATCACTTACCATCAATCATGGGACCCACTAGCTTGTTTGCCTTCCTTTGTTGTATATAAAAAATCTAAGTATATGTATATATATATATTTATATATATATGTTTAGGGTTCCGTACCTCAATTAGGAAAACGGAACCCTTATAGGATCACTACGTAGTCCGTCTGTCTGTCGCTCGCGTTTACCCGCGTAGAATATTGTTCGGCGCTTATTAAGTCTGTACGGAACCGTTGGTGCGCTAGTCCGACTCACACTTGTCGGTTTTTTTATCAAAATCTTCTACTACAAACATTGTGGTAATCCAATTTCCTGCTTGGCCAGCGTTCGACAGCTAATACTATAACTGTCATTTTATCGCATTATACTACAATAAAACACTCCGATGCTTCACTTGCTTTTAAACATCTTCATATTTCGATATTTTTAATGAATTAATTCGAAGGCAATCGGTAATAATAAATAAAATAATTTCACGATTTAATATTTAATAATCCGGGTACATAAAATTATAAACACTTAATATACTTGTTGCCAAGAGCAATGTTATATTCCATGTAAACATTTAATGACCTTTGTCAGTTCTGTCCAAAGAAAATGCAAAAAGTAATACGAATGTTTAAAGAGCTCGTAATTGATAAATCGTACCTTATGCAATATCTTGCACACAGTTCTGTTCAGTTCTTTATTTATTATAAAACAACTGTTGAATAGCTACTCTTTGGTTAGCTGGCCACTCGAATGCCATATATTTTATAAAGAGAATTGTGTCATATTATTATGTGAACAACCGTCACTGATTGCTTTTCCTGTGTAAAATGTATTTTAATATCTAGTTTGATAATACGTGTTTAATTAGTATATCCAGTCTAAATACAATAAAAACTTTCTTTATTAATTATAGAAAAAAAACAAATATAAGAATATAAATTATCGATAATGATTCATTTTATTTATCGACACTACCCTGTGCACTAAGCTAGTCTCGTGGGGAGTACGGGTTGTAAATTTTGACGAAGTCTCGTAACACGCTCAGCTTAGGTCAAATCTATTATCAATTTTATTTCGTAAGCAATTCGATTCGATTTTGCAAGAAAGAAGAAGTCTCGTGGGGTCGTTTACGTCATATTTAATCTGTGGTTATATTAAAATCGACTTTACTCTGTACTCCATTAGACTTATTTTGTAAAACACCAAAAATATAGTCTCGCTACACTTTACACTAAGGGCCACATTCGCATGCCAATCGATTTTAAGTTTGACTCGATTTGTCATGTCAACTCGTGTAACAAAAACAGTTGTATTAAAAATTGTGTTTTTAAGCAGAAATAATTAGTAAAAATAATTACAAATTCAAAAACTTGATGGCATGGAACGATTTTTACAACTGTTTACAGCGCATGCGGACGTTTTCGGTGAGCTCTGATTCCTTCCGTGCCGATTGAAAGAGTGAAAGAAAATCGATTAAAAAATAGTTTTTGTGTCTCGTAGGCACATTGTGCCTGTGCCAGCGGCAGAGGGGTAAGTCGTTCCATGTCGTCTCCCGTATGGAAGCTCTAAGGCAGCGTGCATTTGTCGCTAATTTTGTCATCAATAGTATAGCCATGTTTTTGTTTTGCTTAATTCCGTCCAACAATTGCGGCACGCGGCAATGATTGTTTGACACTTGTTTGTCATTTGATTTTTGATGCAGATACTCTCATCCGACTTGAAATGGAAGACTGGTTTTTGTGAGTGACAGAGATGAGTAGATTCATCATATTGTAGACACTGCTTTATGTCGTTTTCTGTCATTGTAAGATAGGTATCTTTGCGTAAATTAATCGCGATATGATCTATGATAGGAATCACACTAATTGTTCTGTTTTCTATTTGATGTGGAATTGTTATCCGAGTGGCCAGCTAACCAAAGAGGTAGCTATTCAACAGTTTTTTTTATAATAAATAAAGAACTGAACAGAACTGCGTGCAAGATATTGTATAAGGTACGATTTATCGGTTACGAACTCTTTAAACATTCATATTACTTTTTGCATTTTCTTTGGACAGAACTGACAAAGGTCATTAAATGTTTACATGCAATATAACATTGCTCTTGGCAACAAGTACCTATATTAAGTGTTTGTAATTTTATGTACCCGGATTATTAAATATTAAATCGTGAAACTATTTTATTTTTTGTTATCTATTGCCTTTGAATTAATTCATTAAAAAAGATGAAGATGTTTAGAAGTAAGTAAAGCAACGGAGTGTTTTATTGTAGTATAATGCGATAAAATGACAGTTATAGTATTAGCTGTCGAACGCTGGCCAAGCAGGAAATTGAATTACCACAATGTTTGTTATAGAAGATTTTGATAAAAAAAACCGACAAGTGTGAGTCGGACTAGCGCACCGAGGGTTCCATACAGACTTAACAAGCGCCGAACAATACTCTACGTCGGTAAACGCGAGCGACAGACAGACGGACTACTAAGTGATCCTATAAGGGTTCCGTTTTTCCTAATTAAGGTACGGAACCCTAAACATATAAACATGTATTTATATAGATATACTTAGATTTTTTATATACAACAAAGGAAGGCAAACAAGCTAGTGGGTCCCCTGATTGATGGTAAGTGATCACCACTCTCCATAGACACCTGCAAACCAAGGAGATTACAGGATGCGTTGCCAACCCAGAGGGCTAAGATGGAATACCTCTTGTGCCAGCCATTGCACCGGGTGTCTTGCTCTCCACGCCGTAACACAACAGTGCAAGTACTGCTGCTTCGTGGCAGAATTAGCGAGCAAGATAGTGGTAGCGATCCGGACGGAACTTGCACAAAGTCCTACCACCCGCAAAATGTTGGAAATTTTGAAAATTTTGTAATTTATTGCATTACATAAGTACATTTATGATGTAATATCTGAATTTAATATATCGATATTATTTATCGACAGGTCCCTCGCTCAGTTGATTAGGATAAATACATTTGCGTTTTCGTTTACTTACACTGTATCGCAACATCACCTTTGCATGTGTATTGAGTGTACGTGCGTGAAAAGGATAATGTGTTGTAGTTTTCTAAAGGTGTGGGTGTCTAAACACTCAGAGTGAAATTGCGCTAGTGTGATAGGTTTGAGATTTCACCCCCCCGCGAGAAATGGCAGAATTTTGTGTAAGCAAATATAATCACACAAGGCCACTCCCGGTATGAAAGCTCTAAGCACGCTGCGAATCATGTGCGAGGATCAAGTTACTGCGGTGCAAACAGAAAGAGCCGGGGTCATTATACTCGGTCCGAGCTGCGTCATCAAATGGGAGGACTTCACAGTATTTTCACATAAAGATCAACGGAGTGAGATGAAAACTACATCGAACATTTATACACCAGAAATCGCTCAGATAAATCACATAATAAATATTTCACTTCCGCTGACTGAAATCAACATCACTGATAACAGAGTCGCACTCGAGCAAATTAAAAATCTAATTCAACAAATAAAGACTGAGACCGCCCTAAAGGACGGCATATCGTACCACGACGTTCATCAGTTCTCAGTTATATACGTTTTACTTATTGGAACACTAATAGTCACTGGAGTTATTGCTTGGCGCCGCTTGCGCTGTCGCAGTGGGAGCGCCGACATACGTTCGGAACCAGAAGAGTAGCCACCACCTCCATCAACCATTGTAACCGAAGGTCCACAGGCTTATCCTAGAGACCTAAGTCACTCTTCAAAGCAACAGCAGACCATGTCCACGGAAATGAAAACAGTACCAAGCATTCTCCACAATACTAAGCATAACAAATCTACCTCACCTATTTTTCATAAAACATTGTTTAGAAACAGCGAGCATTCATAGTGTTTATAAATGTATAATGTAATGATTTATAAACTGTAGCATTTAAGTTCAATTTGTATCACTCTCATCTCACGCTTCTCTCGCGGGGCAGCATGTACGGTCTACATACCGCACATTGCGATCTCAGCGAATTTACCTCAGATTGCGTAAACCATTTTAATACGCATCAGTTCACGTTTACGACCAGCACACATAGCGCGTGTACTCATTTGCACTATAATTAATAATATCATGATTTTATAGTTAGTTATTTAGTTATCAATAAAAGTTACTAATTTGAAACATTTATGAGTTACTACATCAATCAAAGAATATTCTATATAACGTGTATAGGCACAAGCAGCCCGTACACAGACAATTTAGCAATTGTTTTCAAATGACATCGATAATTTCCCAACTTATACATACAAAATATCTTACTGTTTAATAATTAGAAATTAGCTGTAGAGAAACAATTGGCATCTTAAACGATTACATATTTTGGCTAACGGAAACTAAACAAGATAGTATAATGTTGCCAGTCCAAAATAATAGGAGAGACAGGGGTAAATTAGTATAACCCTGTAATATTTTAATCTATCACATGCAACAATAATATTGAACAAATGGAGCTACTTGAATGCACGGCTTGCAGACGGACCTATCACTATAAGTGCTTAAATATAGCATAATAGTGCATGTATCCTCGCTCACCCATTTTAATTTGTAACATCTTATAAAACCATGGTTGCAATGAATGAATGAATAAAGAATAAAGAAAGCCCCTACGTTGAGGACCTGAAACGGATTAAAAAGCGAGGAAACAAGCGCCCCGTTACGATAGATTTTGTAACTCAAAAGAGTAACAAAATGTATTTTTCAATACAGTTGCTCAAAAAGTGGCCTTTTTTTTGGCTGTTTTGCGTGCGCAAAGTTCGTTTTTGCGAACTAGTGCGATTTACTTTTCTAGTTTTTTTTTTATTTGTACTTGTTCCAATTCACGACTACTGACCAAAGAGTTATTATAGTGTTAGTTTGTACCAAGACGTAATAAAACTAAAAACCTATTATTAATGTATGAATATCAAAATATTTAGATTTTATATTTTATTTCTAGCCTGTTCATCATTATTTTTTAAATAATAACAGTCCTAAAACCAATTCTTATTAAGGTGGCTGAATGGAACGGAATAGCTTTAGTCTGTGGGAATAGCTGCCAAAACGCCTGTCAAAGTGGAGGCGTTTTTCCAACTGCAAACATGGTTTAAAGGCAAAAGTTGTTGTTTATACAATTTAAATATTTCTATACGCATAAATAATCGAACATAATGATACTAAGGTAATAATAGTGAAGTGTTATTTATTATAAAATTGTTTCCTTCTTATAAAAAAAAATTTCATAAGGCAAAAGCCATTGCCTTATGAAATATGACAGCTAACAAAAACGCCTTTAATTTGTCAAAAACTTTTACTGCTAAAGTTTGTACTTGCTTAACTTTAATTAAGAGCTTCAGTAAAAGTCGCAAATTTATTGTTGTATTTTTTTTTTCGCAACTGTATTGAAAAACGTCGTTCGATACACGCGGCGAAATGTCATTCTTCACTCGGCTCGTGGCAAGATATCTCGGAACTCGCGAAGTAATGACATACCTTCCGCACTAGTATCGAAATGTACTATTACAGAACTCACGCTGCTTTAAAGATACCGGTATAGCTGTATCGGCGTTTTTGGACAACCAGGCTTTAGACAAAAAGAGAAAACTGAGAGAAATTATGTTAAAGGCACGGAAAGCTGGACAATTTGCCGTTTTGCGAAATGACAAATTAATTATAGATGGACTAGAATACAACCCACAGCCCGAAAGTAACGTAAACCTAAACCCTCCAGAAAATAAGTCGCGAGAAACTGAGACACACAACGAACAATGTACAGAAAAACAAACTTCCAGCACAGGGTCTGAGGGGAAATCATTTTTTCAAAAGTAAAAAATGCAAAAAGATCACCATATTATTTCAAAATATGCAAGGTATGAAAAATAAATCACATATATTGGAAGAATTCGTGAAAAATAGGGACTACCAGGTATTATGTCTAACCGAAACCTGGATCTCGGATGTTCAAAAAATCTTATCAAAATAAGTGGGTACCATTTTGCGGCGGCTTACTACCGACGGGAGCGACCGGGCGGCGGAACGGCGATTCTCGTACAAGATAATGTGAACTATATTGAAAGGACAGATATCTCTAAGCTGTCCATTGAATCCATACTTGAATGTTGTGCTATTGAAATTCCACAATACAGTGTAATTATAATTAATGTTTACAGAGTCGATAGAGAAATAAATGTCTTCTTTGAAATACTTGAGAAAATACTGCTTAAAATTAAATTTAAACAGCAAAAAATGCGCATTGTCGTCTGGTGTCTTTAATATAAATATGTTGACAATTTCTCCATACTCGCAAAAACTTATAAACGAAATGCAAACTTATAATTTAAGTTAATTAGTCAGCGAACCTACAAGAGAAAATGAAATTTCCTCCACTTGTATTGATCTAGTATTTACGAATAAAAATGATAATAATATTTGTGTCGAAGAACACGGTATTTCCAACCATAAAAGCGTCATATACAGTTATCAAACTCAAGACACACCGACACTATATAGGAAAACATTTGTCTATATAAGAACATTCAACTCAACAAACATGATACACTTGTGGGATTCATGCATTGTACACGCGCGCACGCGAGCGCCGGCGCAGACTGAGCCGTCGATTGATCGGAAGTCATCTGACACGCCTCCCTCGGCTTTGGGGGGGACTTTTCAGGGCCTAGCCCTCTAAGTCGGCTTCTGCCGCGGCCCATGACGATGGGCCGGTCTTCTACTGTTTCACCCCTTCTGGGAGACCTGTTGGCCTCTCTGCGACTTTTACCCGGTTAGCCTATCTTGGCGTTGCGGGCAGGATGCCTATCTGCGGCTATTACCCCGTTTTGCCTTTCTGCGGCGTGACGGGGTCGTTGGCCTTTCAGCGGCTTTGTAGTTACCTGTCGTCACCACGGACAGGAGACTCTTCGCGTGGCGCCAGCTCTCTTGCGAGGGCCAGCGAGCGGCGATCCGGGGGACACGCGTGGAGCGGCGCGATCCTCTGAAGCAGCGGGTGGCGAGAGTTTGTAACGTTGCACTTTTATTTGTGTTTTAACTTCATTAAGTTTTTGTTAGAAAAATATCTAAAATTTAAACTTACTATGTACATAGTTAAATCAAAATAATCAATAGCTGCTTGATTATATTAAACACGATCTAAATACTACCAGTATCATTATTACACTACAATGAAAAAAAAACAAAACGTAATTTGTTCCAATACGGTAACGTTTTTACCTCGCCGACTGTATTAAATACCAGTCTGGCGCGCGACGGCAGTTTCTTCGATGAATCTATATGTAAATCGATGCATGGACCACAGCCGTCAGTCCGCGGCGCCGCTTCAACCGACACATACGTCGTCCCCACGCTAGTGCGTTCACCCAGCTCCGCTTAGTGTCGTCTTACGCGCTAGCGAATTCAATAGTCCACAGGAATCGTATATTCTCCAAACGTTAAGGCCGCGGGCCGCGGACAAGCATAATTTAAAAGCCTCAAACTATAAAGTACTTCGCGCACCCCGTTTGGGGTGTTACTTTTGGGCTACGGACGCTCCAGCACCGTCTGCCGTCGGCCTCCACCTGGCAAGAGTCGCCTCCTAACCGCTGCCCCCCATCACCACCTAGCAGCCACCGCCAGGGGAGTACCGCCCTGCGAAGCGGAACCAGACGGCCACTATTTTTTTTTCTTAAAACCACGACCTACAACATACCGGGCTTACTGAATGTTTTTTTAAATAAATTTTATCTACACACATATCATAATTTCTCAATAACGCGTTCAAAAACCATAGAAAATGACCAGCATTATTACAACCAATGTTATCTTAAGAATTTTCTTGTCTGTGGTAGTAGGTAATCTGTTCTTTATTGGGTAGTATCTCTTAGTAGTCTGTGTTTATTGGTGATTACATTACCGATATCTCGTGACGTTATGAATTTAAATTTGGAACAGCTGTCAAAATTCAAGTTGGTCTCTATTCTAGTATCCACAGATATCAAAACAGTTATCGATACGAAACGTCAATTCAGTATGAATTTTTTAATTAAACGCACGACATTTGATCTCGAGTGACATGACAATAGGGACTTCATTCTTTTGTCTATGATTTAAAAAAAACGTTCGTATTGACGGATAGATCGAATAGCCGCCATACTTGTTTGTTGTTTTTTTGCTGTTACGGTTTTTTGCAGTTATGATATGTGTGTAGATAAAGTAATGTATGCAACTGTATATAATTAGGCCTTAAAACACTCGTGTGATCCTATTATGAAACTCGCTGACGCTCGTTTCATAAAACCACACTCGTGTTTTAAGGCCTCTCATTATATAGCAGTTGCATTCTTTATAAAATGTGTTTTCTTTATAAAATCACCGGTCGTCACACTGGCGCCTTTAAACGTGGTTAATAGTCTGGTTTCGTTTAGCAGGTAGTAGTAGTTGTGTGTTGTGTGTGTCTTTTTTGTGTGAACGTTTTTGGTTGCTTAGCGGTATTTGTAGCTAAAGTGTACCTCATTTATTACCACTTTTATTGTTTTATTTCATTTGACAATTTATTGATTTAATGGTTTTTTAATGTTATAGTATTAAATATCTCAATAATTTATTTATTTCTTATTAATGAATTTGTTTTATTCTGCTATTGCTAATTATTTATTGATATTTTTTTTTTTAGATGTTGTTTAGATTGTCGAATGAATATTTTTTTTTGTAGGCTGTGACATTTTTATGATTTTTTTATTTTTTTATTAAGTGATTGGTGGTGCTAAATTGGTAATTTAATGAATTCTTTTAATAATTATTAATGTTTTTCTTGTTTTTGTTAATTAATTTGTTTCGAATGATTGTTTTGATTTTTTTTTGTACATTATTTTGTCCCAATTAAATTAAGTTTAATTGAATTGAACAGTTAATTAATTTTATTTTGTGAAGCATTTTTTTTTTAAATTTAATCTTTGGCCAGTGGTGTTCACTTCATAATTTTTTGGAGCACCCTTTGTTGGTGTCTTAGGGTTCGTGGTGATAAAAAGGTTTTTTTGTTGTTAATCCATTGAGTAGGGGTGTACACTTTAGTTACAACCGTTGCTTTTTATGTTTTTTTTTTGTTTTGGTGGCTGTTTTTTTATTTTGCCGCTTTTTGTGCTTTTAGCCAACCATTACGTAGTTTTTTTTGTTTTTGTAACGGAACGGAGGATTTTTTTTTTAAGCGTTCAACACTTACGCAATAGCGGTTTTGTTTTGAAATTGAGATATTTTTTTTCCTTAACTTCAATATGGCGTTTCCCATAAAATTTTTGTCACTGCAGAAGTCCGAACTAGAGTATGAGGTTCAGATTAGAGGTGCCACGCCTGATTCTACGGTACTAGAGTTAAGGAAGCAAATTGCTAAACTGGGTCCAGCTTTTCCTTCCGAGGACATTCTGGAATCTCCTTTGTCACCTTGTGTTGATTTGGGGGGTGTTATTGATGTTCTGGCCAAAATTGAATCTTATTTAGAATCATCTCCGGATAAGAGCACATTGTTGCGAGCTAGTAATCTTTTGAATCATCTTTATCACCGCCTCGGTCGAATTACTTGTGATAGGGAAACGCAACAGGTGTTCGATTCTTGTATATCCGAATTCAAAGTCCTTTCGGAGCGTTATTGTTCTGTTAAGGATCAAGGTTCTGACGCACTTCAGGTGTCTGTTCCCCTAGAGCCTCAGACCTCGGCTCCTTTCAGCATTAACGTTACTTGTGACCGTGGCGGAGCGGGTGAGCTCACTAAAATTAAATTTGATGGAAAATCATGCGTGCGTGCGTTCATTCAACGTATAACTGAATTAAGTAAGGCTCGGAATGTTTCATCGGAGAAATTGCTGTCGTATGCTACAGATATTTTTACCGGCGAGGCTTTGCACTGGTTTCGTAGTGTTCGGGGTCGGGTTTCTGATTGGGACGAATTACTTTTGTTATTAAAACAAGATTTTGACCAAGTCGATTATGATTACCGATTGCGCTCGGAAATACAGGCCAGGACTCAAGGTGAGTCGGAAAATATAACAATTTATTTGTCAATTATGTTGGGCCTGTTCTCTCGTTTATCAAGGCCATTGTCTGACGAAGGGCAATTAGAAATAATTCTCCATAACGTTCGTCCCTGTTACGCGAGTACATTAGCTTCTGCGTCAGACATTAAAGATTTAGACTCCTTGAGATCCTTATGCCGTAATTACGAGAGCGTTCAAGCACGTCTTGCTGGTTTTCGTGAACCCCCCAAGAAGACATCTGATACCATGGCACCGGAATTTGCTTATACTGGTCATACATCGGGTAAAACTAGTAGCGGCATAATTATAATCAAAATTTCAACAGTAATTCTTTTAATAAAAGTAAATCATTTGCAAATCATAATTCTTATTATAATAAACCTAACCATAATAAAAGCTATGTACACGCAGTGCAAGCGTCTCAGCAGAAATCGTTATACTGCCCCCGATGTCGTAACAACACTCATAATTTGCGTCAGTGTAAGGCAAATAAAAGTAGGATTGTATGTTTTGTGTGTGGGCATGAGGGGGTTAAAACGCCTCAGTGCCCAAATTGTAGTGCTAATAAGCCGGAAGTTCCAAAAAACTGAGGGAGCAGAATTGTGTTGAAAAGCAGCAATTAAATAAGTTTGATAGCGACGACTGGAAGAAGTGGCTTCAAACAATACAATTATATTTTAATTCTTACAAAATCGACACAATTCTGCGTAATCAACCTTTAGCTGATGCGAGACCTTATGCCCAGGTTTGTATAAATAATAATCTTAAGATCTTCGGTCTTTTGGACTCCGGTTCTGCAGTAACCATAATTGGTAATAATGTTCATAAAGTTTTGGAACAGCAGGGTTTATTGCTGTGTGAAAATGATCGCATTGCAGTTACAGCTGCGGGTGGTCAGACAATGAATAGCATTGGGTACATGGACCTACCGGTTGATTTCGAAAATGACTTTCATCTCATTAAAGCCTTTGTGGTGCCAGACATTAAGATCGACCTCGTGTTAGGTATAGATTTTTGGCGCAAGTTTCACATTTTTCCGGATCACCACACGAGCATTACCTTTTCTAATGCTACAATGTTAAATGCTAGTATAGATACAAAGCCTACACCATTCATACAAGCGTACGACCACTTGAGTACCGCGGAGAAATCGATAGCTGATAATATTATCTCGCAATTTAACGATATTTCCGCCGAATGCAGGGGTTTGGGTGAAACACGTTTGATCACTCACCACATTGATACTGGTGATGCGCAGCCTGTTCGTCAACGCTACTATAGGATGTCTCCGGAGAAGCAGCGCATTCTTGTCGAACAAGTAGACGAAATGCTTAGCCTAGATGTAGTCGAGGCTTGCGAGAGCGCGTGGTCATCGCCGGTTTTGATAGTCACCAAGAAGAATGGTCAGCCTCGGTTTTGCCTTGACAGCCGCAAGCTAAACTCAATCACAAAACGCGACGCGTATAATTTGCCTTACGTATCGGAAATTTTGGACAACCTTCGCGATGCTCGTTTTCTTTCCAGTATCGACTTATCCAAAGCGTTTTGGCAAATACCGATTGCTGCTGAAGATCGCGATAAAACCGCATTCTATGTGCCAGGACGTGGAACGTTTCGTTTTAAACGTACTGCATTTGGACTTACTAACGCGCCTGCCACACAACAGAGACTTGTGGACTTGCTGTTTAGGGAATTTTTCTTGAACGTCTTTGCCTATCTTGATGACATTATCATCATCTCTAGGGACTTTAACTCCCATGTCTCGCTCCTTTTGCGGGTGCTAGAGAAACTGAAGCAAGCCAACCTTACGGTAAATCTGGAAAAGTGCAAGTTTTTTCGCAGTCAACTAAAGTACCTCGGCTATGTCGTGGATAGCAGCGGGTTGCGTACTGATCCAGAGAAAGTTCAGGCCATCCTCAATTATCCGACACCTTCTTGTCGGAAGGATATCAAACGCTTCCTAGGGACCGCCACCTGGTACCGTCGTTTCGTTCCTAATTTCAGCACTATAGCGGGTCCTCTTAATCGACTGACTTCGAACAAGAAAGGCGGGCCATCATTCGTTTGGACTCCAGACGCTGACGCTGCGTTTCAGAAACTCAAGGAGTGCTTAGTGTCCGCTCCTGTTCTCTGCTGTCCCGACTATAATAGACAATTCGCATCATCAATCAATCAATCAATCATCAATCAATTGGCGTCATCTCTCGTCAGCTAACGGGCATTCATAAATGACCAAGTTGAATGAGATAACTTGATTAAGTTTCTCATAGATGACACCGAGGGTTGTTTTCCCAAAGAAAAAATATCAATAATGTAATGACCGTAAAAGACGAAACACATTGAAAAATTCGCAGGGTATGGCAGCGGTAATGTGGCGGAAACTGGAATACGCAAGGCACGGAATGCTGATGTTGCAGGTTCGAACCCTGCCATTACCCTAATTTTTCTTTGTGTTGTCATTCATTATATAACATTTTCAATTTAATTTGAATGTAAAAAAAAAATACAAAAAGAAAAATCTAAAAAATTTAAAAATCAATAATTTCGATTACAAAAATTTAACAACAAATGGCGTCATCTCTCGTCAGCTAACGGACGTTCATAAATGACCAAGTTGAATGAGATAACTTGATTAAGTTTCTCATAGATGACACCGAGGGTAGTTTTCCCAATGAAAAAATATCAATAATGTAATGACCGTAAAGACGAAACACATTGAAAAATTCGCAGGGTATGGCAGCGGTAATGTGGCGGAAACTGGAATACGCAAGGCACGGAATGCTGATGTTGCAGGTTCGAACCCTGCCATTACCCTAATTTTTCTTTGTGTTGTCATTCATTATATAGCATTTTAAGTTTAATTTGAATGTAAAAAAAAATCGAAAAAATTTAAAAATAAATAATTTCGATTACAATAAGCAAAACAAACCATTCGTGCATAAGGATCTGGCGACATGCACACATGTTTTTATAAGGAATTACTCAGTTCGACCGCCGTTGTCACCGCCGTACGACGGACCCTATGCCGTGCTAGAAAGGAAGAATAATAAATGCTACAAAATTCAGATGCCTCTACGCACCGCCGTCGTGTCAGCCGACAGACTAAAACCGGCTCATATCTATAGCGGCAGCGACGCTGAGCACATCGATCCCGTTACGAATGCTACGTCACGCACCCCTACTCCAACCGCCGTACCAGACGTGCAAGATGCGAAAACTATACCGCCGACGAGTAGTGCACCCATTCGCATCTCGAGATACGGCAGAGTTATTAAGCAAAGAGTGCGCTTTGCTTAAAGGGGAGTGATGTGGGACTCATGCATTGTACACGCGCGCGTCGCGAGCGGCGGCGCAGACTGAGCCGTCGTCGACGCGCGCCGACGTTTTTTTTTTTTTGAAGGACGTGCGCTGAAAGCCTCAGACGGCTTTGTCAGCTTACCGGAGAGAGGGCGAGCAACCAGAAGGGCGCTCAGCAAGGGGAGTATTACTTAGCATGCCAAAGGGTGCTCCTATTGAGCCGACCTCGGACTTTGGACGCTAAGGGAGAAATTCTAGCAAATTATTTTTATGCTACGGTCGGTTCGGAAAGACTAACGTTAAGACTGACTGAGAAGAACCGCCAAGAAACTCAGTCAGTTTGTTGACGAATAGGAGAGAGCCTACCCGGTACATGCTGATATCGGTTGAAATAGTGGGGTCGCCCACGTGTGGTGAAGTGTGGGGTACGACGTCTTCGCCTCCTCCGGAGGGGGCGGTGAGGTGTGTAACGAAAGCTAGTGTTGCCCTGTGCTTGCGGGCCAGAATCGGAGTAAGCCTGAAGGGCTATCGTGATGTCATCGTCGGGGTCGGTCAAGACATGACGGGGGCGCCTACGCCTAATGGGGATATTCTGAAAGGAAATATAGTCCACCGCACTTCTAAGGAGTGGGTTGGGATGATGAGGAGCGTTGTCGAAATACCTACGGGAGATAGACTTCATGTACTGTGCTACGGTTGGAAGTTCCGCATCACAGTGCAAATCGACATTGCGCACGAACCAGGGCGCACCAGTGGCTCTGCGCAAGAACCTATTCTGCAAGACTTGGAAGGAGTAGAGTGCCACCCGCGAGGAGTGCGCGAACGCTACACTCGCATAGGTGAACACTGGCCTAATTCAAGTCTTGTAAATTGTCAGCTTATTCCTAAGTGACAACTTACTAGACTTGTTGATCATTGGATAGAGACGACCCATAATGAAGGCCGCCCTATCCCTTACTTACTTGATATGAGATCGGAAAGTCATCCTCTGATCGAGGGTGACCCCGAGATACTTGACCTTGGGGACCCTAGGAATACGCCTATCGAACAAGGTGAAGGGGGGCATCCGATCAGTAAAGAGACTCGGAGTGGTCTTTCTACTGAACAGGATAGCAGAGCTCTTTTCGGGATTGACTTCAATCGTCCAAAGCCTAAACCAATTGCCTAAGGTGGTGATAGCCTTTTGAAGGCGACGATGCATGATAGCTGGGGACTTATTTGGTGACGACGTATAGATGACCATATCATCGGCAAAGAGAGCGTAGTGAACGCCAGGGACCTTAGGGATATCGTTGGTGTACAACGAGTAAAGGATAGGAGAGAGAACGGAGCCCTGGGGGACTCCGGCTCTGATGGGATGGGGGTCCGAGAGCGTACCCTCCACTTTGTAACGAAAGCTGCGATCACGCAAGTAATCTTGTATTATGAGTGCAAGTCGGTCGGGGAAACCCTTGGCATAAAGCTTGTAGACCAAACCGTTATGCCAGACTTTATCAAATGCTTTCGCTACATCGAGGAAGATGGCTCCCGTGGGGAAAGATAAACCAAAATTTAGGTTTTTAATGACGTACTCCGTTAAGCGGTGTACCCGTTGGACGCATGAGTGTCTGGATCTAAAGCCAAACTGCTCATCAATGAGTAGGTTAGACGCTGAGATGTGGGCCCAAATGCGGGCCTGAATAATACGCTCAAAGAGCTTACCTAGAGTCTTAAGGAGAGAAATGGGACGGTAGCTACTAGCATTGGTGCGGGGTTTGCCCGGCTTATGGATACCAATGACAGTAGCTTCCTTCCATGCAGACGGAAAGTGAGAGTTAACCAAGGCCGCATTGAAGATGACGACCAAAATGGTAAGTAAAGCCTCCTGGAGTAACTTCAGGATTCTGTTAGGGATTCCGTCCGCGCCTGGTGCTTTCCTAATTCTGAGACGCTTGACTAAACTTTGGACTTCTGTAAGAGTTACAGGAGTCAGAGAGTCGACTGGAGTAGTTTGTGAACGCCGGGCGACCTCGTTGTCCACCATGGACAGGTGGGCGGGGTCGACCGGGAATCGGCTCGGTGAGTATTGAGACTCGAGGTTGTCTGCTGGGCATTCAGCTTTTTCGGCGTCGTCGAAGGCTGGGGTCGGGTGATCAGAGCGATCCAAAGGGGGCATGGTGGAGACAGTCTCTGATTTGAGAGATCTCGCCAGCTTCCAGTAAGCCTGGTGACTAGGCGAGATCTCCCCCATCAGACTGCCCCACCTTTCGTTACGATAATCCGATATACGTTGCTTAACTTCACGCTGTAAGCAATGCAAACGGACCCGGTTAAATTCACTGGGGTACGAGTCATATGCTCTTGTCGCGCCATTCTTTTCCCTCTTTAGCTCTCTTATTTCCTCTGGCAGAGCCCAGCGTCAGTCATCCTCGGCTGGGACCTGTTTTGAGGACTCACTGATTACAGTGCGGAGATGGCTAGAGAAGGCTTCGATTGCCGCATCGGTCTCGTCAGTTGTGGTTATGCTGTCAGGGATTGATGTGAATGTGGATGAGTTTACATTTGCAAGAGAGCTGTCCACCCTCGCCCAGTCTATAATAGTCTTGGTGAGGGGGGAACAGTCAGGGGCAGGTCCGAGTTCCATAATGACTGGCCTATGATCAGAGTCTAGTTCGTGAGCAACTACTATAGAACGCAGCCTAAGGGTTACGTTCTTTAGCAGTGCTATGTCGAGTAAGTCAGGTTGATGCTCGGGGTTGTGGGGAAAGTGAGTCGCCTCCATCGGCGCTAAAATGTCAAAGTCTAAATCTTCGACTAGTCGATCGAGGATCCTACCGTTCCTATTGTTGATTTTGGAGTTCCAGCGGATATGGCGCGCCGACATCTTATACGAGGCCTTATATATATACTCGCGAAAGAGGCATATCTGCTGTCTCTGTCTAGTTGGTCTAGCGTACGTTGGGTATAAATAGAAGCTTTTTCCAAATAAAATGTCATTCTGAAATTAGACATCGATACTTTAATTTCCTCTCCAATAACACGCACCCGAGCTGCTACACACTTTAAGGAAGAATTGAAAGACATAGCTTGGCATAGCGTTCTGGTGTCAGATCAGGATATTAATTTCAATTATAACAATTTTCATGCTATGTTACAACAATTACTTAATAAACATATCCCTAAAAAGCAAATGAAAATCAGACATAAAAACATAAATAAACCATGGCAGTTACCCGGCATAAAAATTGCGTGTAAAAATAAAAGATGCCTGAGAATCATGAAAAATCACAATAAAAATAAAAGTAAATCGCTGATAAATTATGTTAAAAAATATGATAAAATTCTTAAAAATGTATATACTCGTCTAAAAAACTTAATTGTATAAAACAGATGCGTCATTTAAAAAAAAAAAACTAAAACTATGTGGAGCACAATCAAAAACATTACAACTCAAAATAAACCTCGCCAATATAACAATTTAAGCCTAAAAACTAGTGACCTCATTATACAATCACCCGAACAAATAGCAGAGATTTTCAACGAGCACTTTGCATCAGTGGGTGAGTCATCCCCGGCCGGGAGTAGCGGGGCGAGTGCACCGTCAGGCCGCCCCGTGATTACCCCTTCTTCTAACTCGATATTCATAAATAAAGTTACCGATCGAGAAATCCTAAAAATAATAAGGCAAATGAAAAATATAAAAAGCTTTGGCGTAGACGAAATCCCTAATGCATTAATTAAATTATGTGCTACTGATCTGGCTTCTCCACTTAGTCTCTTAATAAATCAATCGTTAGGCCAAGGCGAGTTCCCTGAACTTCTTAAGATTTCAAAACTTAAACCTATTCTAAAGCCAGGAGGAAATGCAAATGAGCCTAGTGACCCATTGCACTTTTACCAAAAATTTCTAAAATATTTGAGAAGGCAATGGCAAACCGCTTAAATATTTTTTTTTTTAAATATAATATGCTGGATAAAAACCAATACGGCTTCAGACAACAGCACTCAACTATGCTTGCTGTGTATAATTATATACAAGAAATTCTCAAATATGTAGATTGCAAAGAATAGGGGTAGGTTTGCTCCTAGACATGACCAAAGCATATGACCGAGTTTCCCATAAAATTTTACTGGATAAATTGTATGGTATGGGGATACGAGGCACTACCCATAATTGGTTCGAGTCATATCTAAAAAATCGTAAACAATGCGTTCATATTGACTACCTTTGCAAGGAATCTGGAGAGGTCAGGACAGTTGCATCCCGAATGCGTAGCACCTCCTGTTCACTACCACAGGGAAGTGTCCTGTCTTGCATCCTGTTTTTGGTCTACATCAACGATTAACCGAAGACATTGGATATGACATGTGTAATGTTTGCTGATGACGTATCGCTACTGTTTAAGTGTACAAATGATCTTGAATGCAAAGAACGCTTATTAAAAACATTTAAAACAGTTAAGAACTGGCTAGACGACCATGACTTGGAAATTAACATTAAAAAAACTAAAATAATGCAATTTAAGCCGACACAAAAGAAATCGTTAAAAATGACTATAAATTATTAGCTATACATATAGACTCGGGTATAAACTGGAAATCACACATACAGACAATTAAATCGAAATTTTCAAAATTCGTCTACGCATTGAGTGTCCTTAAGGCCAATACAAACATGGAAACAGCTTTATCAGCATACTACGCGTATGCGCACGCCTGGCTACAATACGGAGTCATAATTTGGGGAGCGAGCACCGAGTGCCATCAACTACTCGTGATGCAAATAAAGTGTATCTGCATTATTACAAACACTCGAATACCTAACAGCTGTCGTCCACATTTCATAAAACATAAGATCCTAACACTACCCTCAATTTACATATTGGAAGCGGCACTGTTTATTAGTTTATTAAACACTCAAGCCTATTTACTGTAAGAAAAGAACTAAGATCACAAAATTTAAATCAACCTAAGACAAAACTTGCAATGTTCAGAAATGGACCTTATTACCGATGCATTCTTATAGCAAACAAATTACCGGAAGCAATTAAATTAGAAACTAAGGATGAAGTTTTTTAAAACAAAATTGAAAAACTTACTTATTGAAAAGTGCTATTATAAAATTGAGGATTTCTTAAATGTTAAATAGTAAAATGACATTAGAATATTATGTAAGTAATCAGTTTAGTTGTTAATTAAAATATTTCTAAATTTGAAATGAGATTGGTGATTTATTTTTGATATTTTTGACATTGTTATATTTATTATAATTGTTTTTTTTCTTCTAATTATTATTTAAATTTCAATTTTGGAACATTGGACATTGGATTGCTATCTGGTTGTTATTCAATATTTTTTTCAATATCAAAATATTTTAGTGAATTGAATGTGTTATGAAATATGATTATTGTTACTATAAGATAGATTAAGCTTTGGCATTATATACCCCATCAGGGTGTCATGTACCTACCACCTAACTATGTAACACCTAATTATGTTAATGAACGTGACTTAAAATGCGCAAATAAATATAAATAAATGTGTATTCTTCAGCAGAAACTGCTGAAATTATTGAGGAAACAGTCAAAACTCTAAACACTTTAAGAGGAAACACAAGGGCCGTTTTTCCATACAAACGTCGTCCCCTGTTCCCTCCCTGGATAATGCCAGTAGAGTAATATTTTTTTTTTCCAAAAAGTCAATGGATATATTATGCATGTCCCTATGTTTTCCTTTTTTTCATAAATTCATTATTAAAAGAGATATGAACATTCAAAAACCTAAAAAATTGGCCAGATTTTCGGCTGCGTTCATACATTCAGAAAACAAATTTTACTAGAATATATAAAAAAAGAAAAACATAGGAACACATAATGAAAAAAGTTGTTAAATCGGTTAAGTTTTAGAGAAGTAATCAGGGGTCTACGAATCGTTGATTTTGTGTACTTTAAATAGGTATTTCAGTCCAAGCTGCGGATGTCTCTATTGTGCTCTGCGGGGGGAGGCTTGAGGTTTGCGCTACAGCAATAGATTTTACAAATACCTATTTTTCAATTCTCTAGGCCTTGGTGTTTCGTCTTAACCACTTTATTTCTAAACTTAATGCTGGATTGCATAAATGTTTAACAAGTTATAATTTCGCTGTACTGCATAACATAGATCACAATATCTTTATCCATGACTATAAATTGGATGAATATAAAATTAACATTAAGGGGAAATTCAAAATGGCAACCGCCATAAATGTAGCATTTAAGAAAATTAATGTGTCATTTTACAATAGCTTGTCTTTTTTATGAGTAACGGTCCTAAATATAAAATAATAAATGACAGTCAATTAAGTATAATGCATCTTAACATCAATAGACTAGGAAATAAACTTTTACGCCTGGAAGCATTTACTGAATGTGAGCTTAGACAGAAACCAAAAATAATTATGATTACTGAATCTTGGCTTGAACAGAGCATGAATCTATTAACCTGCCTGGATATTTTATAGCAACTCAATCAGTTCGCTCAATTACAAAGGGGGGCGGCACAATAATTTTTGTAAGTAACGATTATGTGGACGAATACAAAACTGTTTCAAACTGAAAGTTAAGTAATTGAATAATAAAAGATCGTGGTGCGTTTGATACAAAGAAAACAATAAAGCTACTGAAACCGTTTACTGTATTATGTAAACTCTCTATCTATATGTATATTCAAAATATAAACTTTAGCTATATAATATGTCCACAAAATGTAGGATAGTACCTACTGTGTAAGCGAAACACAAGGCTGCGTTCTTAATATCCTTTATACATAGTGCAATCCTACAAGTTTTGACTAGTATTTAAATAATCGAATTGCGTAACAAACACGTTAAAACTAGTATTTCTAAGGAGTACTTAATAAGATTAGAAGTGAAAAGCAATAAAGCAACAAAATTCTTGTTTTTAACTGAAACCATTTACTATTTAGCGTAACAATATTCTCCAAAACGTAGGTTAGGTAAGGTTAGATTTATGATAGTCCTGAAAGTTATGGCTTCAGAATAAAATAAGTAGTTTGCAAAATAAGAATTTGTCAAAAGGTATGTCTACGAAACATCGAGTTGCGAATCAAAAGTACAAACCAAGTACCATATAGCGTGACAATATTCTCCAAAACGTAGGTTAGGTTAGATTTAAGGTAGTCCTCAAAGTTAGGGCTTACGAATTTCTCCAAAACGTAGGTTAGGTTAGGAGGTTAGGTTTGAATTTCTCCAAAATGTAGGTTAGGTTAGGTTAGATTTATGATAGTCGTAAAAGTTATGAGTTACGAATAAAAGTGTACTGCGAATAATGCGATAGGATATTTATGTGCTGATAGAATAATTAATTGAAAGTGGACTTACGAAAAGACATGGTATTATTTGTACGGAGCGTGGCGGGCGATCAGGTACCCAGGAAAAAAAAAAAAAGGTCGGCACCGAAACCCCAAGTGGGCGCAGGTAAAAAGCTAAACCTAACAAAGGGTGGGTCCATAACAAAGGAAAGGGTCTGTATCCTTTTATGAGTATGTGATTAGGTGTTGCTATTATGTTGCAATGGAAGTACATATGTACCAGAAAGAGTGGGCGGAGCGTGATGAGACCCCGTCCAATCGCTTTAAATGGGGTGTTGACCTTTTTTTTTTTTTTTTAGAAATCGTTGCCCCCCCAAACCGCCATTTTGAGCGACAAAAAAAGTGATCCAGAACCGGCGAATCCCTACTACTCACTTTTGTGATTATAGCCTAAAAAATAATGACACATGTGCATCAAATACGCTCCGTACAAATAATACCATGTCTTTTCGTAAGTCCACTTTCAATTAATTATTCTATCAGCACATAAATATCCTATCGCATTATTCGCAGTACACTTTTATTCGTAACTCATAACTTTTACGACTATCATAAATCTAACCTAACCTAACCTACATTTTGGAGAAATTCAAACCTAACCTCCTAACCTAACCTACGTTTTGGAGAAATTCGTAAGCCCTAACTTTGAGGACTACCTTAAATCTAACCTAACCTACGTTTTGGAGAATATTGTCACGCTATATGGTACTTGGTTTGTACTTTTGATTCGCAACTCGATGTTTCGTAGACATACCTTTTGACAAATTCTTATTTTGCAAACTACTTATTTTATCCTGAAGCCATAACTTTCAGGACTATCATAAATCTAACCTAACCTAACCTACGTTTTGGAGAATATTGTTACGCTAAATAGTAAATGGTTTCAGTTAAAAACAAGAATTTTGTTGCTTTATTGCTTTTCACTTCTAATCTTATTAAGTACTCCTTAGAAATACTAGTTTTAACGTGTTTGTTACGCAATTCGATTATTTAAATACTAGTCAAAACTTGTAGGATTGCACTATGTATAAAGGATATTAAGAACGCAGCCTTGTGTTTCGCTTACACAGTAGGTACTATCCTACATTTTGTGGACATATTATATAGCTAAAGTTTATATTTTGAATATACATATAGATAGAGAGTTTACATAATACAGTAAACGGTTTCAGTAGCTTTATTGTTTTCTTTGTATCAAACGCACCACGATCTTTTATTATTCAATTACTTAACTTTCAGTTTGAAACAGTTTTGTATTCGTCCACATAATCGTTACTTACAAAAATTATTGTGCCGCCCCCCTTTGTAATTGAGCGAACTGATTGAGTTGCTATAAAATATCCAGGCAGGTTAATAGATTCATGCTCTGTTCAAGCCAAGATTCAGTAATCATAATTATTTTTGGTTTCTGTCTAAGCTCACATTCAGTAAATGCTTCCAGGCGTAAAAGTTTATTTCCTAGTCTATTGATGTTAAGATGCATTATACTTAATTGACTGTCATTTATTATTTTATATTTAGGACCGTTACTCATAAAAAAGACAAGCTATTGTAAAATGACACATTAATTTTCTTAAATGCTACATTTATGGCGGTTGCCATTTTGAATTTCCCCTTAATGTTAATTTTATATTCATCCAATTTATAGTCATGGATAAAGATATTGTGATCTATGTTATGCAGTACAGCGAAATTATAACTTGTTAAACATTTATGCAATCCAGCATTAAGTTTAGAAATAAAGTGGTTAAGACGAAACACCAAGGCCTAGAGAATTGAAAAATAGGTATTTGTAAAATCTATTGCTGTAGCGCAAACCTCAAGCCTCCCCCCGCAGAGCACAATAGAGACATCCGCAGCTTGGACTGAAATACCTATTTAAAGTACACAAAATCAACGATTCGTAGACCCCTGATTACTTCTCTAAAACTTAACCGATTTAACAACTTTTTTCATTATGTGTTCCTATGTTTTTCTTTTTTTATATATTCTAGTAAAATTTGTTTTCTGAATGTATGAACGCAGCCGAAAATCTGGCCAATTTTTTAGGTTTTTGAATGTTCATATCTCTTTTAATAATGAATTTATGAAAAAAAGGAAAACATAGGGACATGCATAATATATCCATTGACTTTTTGGAAAAAAAAAATATTACTCTACTGGCATTATCCAGGGAGGGAACAGGGGACGACGTTTGTATGGAAAAACGGCCCTTGTGTTTCCTCTTAAAGTGTTTAGAGTTTTGACTGTTTCCTCAATAATTTCAGCAGTTTCTGCTGAAGAATACACATTTATTTATATTTATTTGCGCATTTTAAGTCACGTTCATTAACATAATTAGGTGTTACATAGTTAGGTGGTAGGTACATGACACCCTGATGGGGTATATAATGCCAAAGCTTAATCTATCTTATAGTAACAATAATCATATTTCATAACACATTCAATTCACTAAAATATTTTGATATTGAAAAAAATATTGAATAACAACCAGATAGCAATCCAATGTCCAATGTTCCAAAATTGAAATTTAAATAATAATTAGAAGAAAAAAAACAATTATAATAAATATAACAATGTCAAAAATATCAAAAATAAATCACCAATCTCATTTCAAATTTAGAAATATTTTAATTAACAACTAAACTGATTACTTACATAATATTCTAATGTCATTTTACTATTTAACATTTAAGAAATCCTCAATTTTATAATAGCACTTTTCAATAAGTAAGTTTTTCAATTTTGTTTTAAAAAACTTCATCCTTAGTTTCTAATTTAATTGCTTCCGGTAATTTGTTTGCTATAAGAATGCATCGGTAATAAGGTCCATTTCTGAACATTGCAAGTTTTGTCTTAGGTTGATTTAAATTTTGTGATCTTAGTTCTTTTCTTACAGTAAATAGGCTTGAGTGTTTAATAAACTAATAAACAGTGCCGCTTCCAATATGTAAATTGAGGGTAGTGTTAGGATCTTATGTTTTATGAAATGTGGACGACAGCTGTTAGGTATTCGAGTGTTTGTAATAATGCAGATACACTTTATTTGCATCACGAGTAGTTGATGGCACTCGGTGCTCGCTCCCCAAATTATGACTCCGTATTGTAGCCAGGCGTGCGCATACGCGTAGTATGCTGATAAAGCTGTTTCCATGTTTGTATTGGCCTTAAGGACACTCAATGCGTAGACGAATTTTGAAAATTTCGATTTAATTGTCTGTATGTGTGATTTCCAGTTTATACCCGAGTCTATATGTATAGCTAATAATTTATAGTCATTTTTAACGATTTCTTTTGTGTCGGCTTAAATTGCATTATTTTAGTTTTTTTAATGTTAATTTCCAAGTCATGGTCGTCTAGCCAGTTCTTAACTGTTTTAAATGTTTTTAATAAGCGTTCTTTGCATTCAAGATCATTTGTACACTTAAACAGTAGCGATACGTCATCAGCAAACATTACACATGTCATATCCAATGTCTTCGGTTAATCGTTGATGTAGACCAAAAACAGGATGCAAGACAGGACACTTCCCTGTGGTAGTGAACAGGAGGTGCTACGCATTCGGGATGCAACTGTCCTGACCTCTCCAGATTCCTTGCAAAGGTAGTCAATATGAACGCATTGTTTACGATTTTTTAGATATGACTCGAACCAATTATGGGTAGTGCCTCGTATCCCCATACCATACAATTTATCCAGTAAAATTTTATGGGAAACTCGGTCATATGCTTTGGTCATGTCTAGGAGCAAACCTACCCCTATTCTTTGCAATCTACATATTTGAGAATTTCTTGTATATAATTATACACAGCAAGCATAGTTGAGTGCTGTTGTCTGAAGCCGTATTGGTTTTTATCCAGCATATTATATTTTAAAAAAAAAATATTTAAGCGGTTTGCCATTGCCTTCTCAAATATTTTAGAAATTTTTGGTAAAAGTGCAATGGGTCACTAGGCTCATTTGCATTTCCTCCTGGCTTTAGAATAGGTTTAAGTTTTGAAATCTTAAGAAGTTCAGGGAACTCGCCTTGGCCTAACGATTGATTTATTAAGAGACTAAGTGGAGAAGCCAGATCAGTAGCACATAATTTAATTAATGCATTAGGGATTTCGTCTACGCCAAAGCTTTTTATATTTTTCATTTGCCTTATTATTTTTAGGATTTCTCGATCGGTAACTTTATTTATGAATATCGAGTTAGAAGAAGGGGTAATCACGGGGCGGCCTGACGGTGCACTCGCCCCGCTACTCCCGGCCGGGGATGACTCACCCACTGATGCAAAGTGCTCGTTGAAAATCTCTGCTATTTGTTCGGGTGATTGTATAATGAGGTCACTAGTTTTTAGGCTTAAATTGTTATATTGGCGAGGTTTATTTTGAGTTGTAATGTTTTTGATTGTGCTCCACATAGTTTTAGTTTTTTTTTTTTAAATGACGCATCTGTTTTATACAATTAAGTTTTTTAGACGAGTATATACATTTTTAAGAATTTTATCATATTTTTTAACATAATTTATCAGCGATTTACTTTTATTTTTATTGTGATTTTTCATGATTCTCAGGCATCTTTTATTTTTACACGCAATTTTTATGCCGGGTAACTGCCATGGTTTATTTATGTTTTTATGTCTGATTTTCATTTGCTTTTTAGGGATATGTTTATTAAGTAATTGTTGTAACATAGCATGAAAATTGTTATAATTGAAATTAATATCCTGATCTGACACCAGAACGCTATGCCAAGCTATGTCTTTCAATTCTTCCTTAAAGTGTGTAGCAGCTCGGGTGCGTGTTATTGGAGAGGAAATTAAAGTATCGATGTCTAATTTCAGAATGACATTTTATTTGGAAAAAGCTTCTATTTATACCCAACGTACGCTAGACCAACTAGACAGAGACAGCAGATATGCCTCTTTCGCGAGTATATATATAAGGCCTCGTATAAGATGTCGGCGCGCCATATCCGCTGGAACTCCAAAATCAACAATAGGAACGGTAGGATCCTCGATCGACTAGTCGAAGATTTAGACTTTGACATTTTAGCGCCGATGGAGGCGACTCACTTTCCCCACAACCCCGAGCATCAACCTGACTTACTCGACATAGCACTGCTAAAGAACGTAACCCTTAGGCTGCGTTCTATAGTAGTTGCTCACGAACTAGACTCTGATCATAGGCCAGTCATTATGGAACTCGGACCTGCCCCTGACTGTTCCCCCCTCACCAAGACTATTATAGACTGGGCGAGGGTGGACAGCTCTCTTGCAAATGTAAACTCATCCACATTCACATCAATCCCTGACAGCATAACCACAACTGACGAGACCGATGCGGCAATCGAAGCCTTCTCTAGCCATCTCCGCACTGTAATCAGTGAGTCCTCAAAACAGGTCCCAGCCGAGGATGACTGACGCTGGGCTCTGCCAGAGGAAATAAGAGAGCTAAAGAGGGAAAAGAATGGCGCGACAAGAGCATATGACTCGTACCCCAGTGAATTTAACCGGGTCCGTTTGCATTGCTTACAGCGTGAAGTTAAGCAACGTATATCGGATTATCGTAACGAAAGGTGGGGCAGTCTGATGGGGGAGATCTCGCCTAGTCACCAGGCTTACTGGAAGCTGGCGAGATCTCTCAAATCAGAGACTGTCTCCACCATGCCCCCTTTGGATCGCTCTGATCACCCGACCCCAGCCTTCGACGACGCCGAAAAAGCTGAATGCCCAGCAGACAACCTCGAGTCTCAATACTCACCGAGCCGATTCCCGGTCGACCCCGCCCACCTGTCCATGGTGGACAACGAGGTCGCCCGGCGTTCACAAACTACTCCAGTCGACTCTCTGACTCCTGTAACTCTTACAGAAGTCCAAAGTTTAGTCAAGCGTCTCAGAATTAGGAAAGCACCAGGCGCGGACGGAATCCCTAACAGAATCCTGAAGTTACTCCAGGAGGCTTTACTTACCATTTTGGTCGTCATCTTCAATGCGGCCTTGGTTAACTCTCACTTTCCGTCTGCATGGAAGGAAGCTACTGTCATTGGTATCCATAAGCCGGGCAAACCCCGCACCAATGCTAGTAGCTACCGTCCCATTTCTCTCCTTAAGACTCTAGGTAAGCTCTTTGAGCGTATTATTCAGGCCCGCATTTGGGCCCACATCTCAGCGTCTAACCTACTCATTGATGAGCAGTTTGGCTTTAGATCCAGACACTCATGCGTCCAACGGGTACACCGCTTAACGGAGTACGTCATTAAAAACCTAAATTTTGGTTTATCTTTCCCCACGGGAGCCATCTTCCTCGATGTAGCGAAAGCATTTGATAAAGTCTGGCATAACGGTTTGGTCTACAAGCTTTATGCCAAGGGTTTCCCCGACCGACTTGCACTCATAATACAAGATTACTTGCGTGATCGCAGCTTTCGTTACAAAGTGGAGTGTACGCTCTCGGACCCCCATCCCATCAGAGCCGGAGTCCCCCAGGGCTCCGTTCTCTCTCCTATCCTTTACTCGTTGTACACCAACGATATCCCTAAGGTCCCTGGCGTTCACTACGCTCTCTTTGCCGATGATATGGCCATCTATACGTCGTCACCAAATAAGTCCCCAGCTATCATGCATCGTCGCCTTCAAAAGGCTATCACCACCTTAGGCAATTGGTTTAGGCTTTGGACGATTGAAGTCAATCCCGAAAAGAGCTCTGCTATCCTGTTCAGTAGAAAGACCACTCCGAGTCTCTTTACTGATCGGATGCCCCCCTTCACCTTGTTCGATAGGCGTATTCCTAGGGTCCCCAAGGTCAAGTATCTCGGGGTCACCCTCGATCAGAGGATGACTTTCCGATCTCATATCAAGTAAGTAAGGGATAGGGCGGCCTTCATTATGGGTCGTCTCTATCCAATGATCAACAAGTCTAGTAAGTTGTCACTTAGGAATAAGCTGACAATTTACAAGACTTGAATTAGGCCAGTGTTCACCTATGCGAGTGTAGCGTTCGCGCACTCCTCGCGGGTGGCACTCTACTCCTTCCAAGTCTTGCAGAATAGGTTCTTGCGCAGAGCCACTGGTGCGCCCTGGTTCGTGCGCAATGTCGATTTGCACTGTGATGCGGAACTTCCAACCGTAGCAAACAATATCCGTCTCCGTAGTCTGTTCTACTTATTGCGTTACCTTCGTTGTGAAAATGAATACCAGTCCCAGAAAATAAAGTGTGATATGGTGATGCTATTAAACCAGAGCTAAATGATGGTTGTAATGTTCTAGAAGGTATTTCATGACCGTCTACATACAAACTGAATGAATTCATATTAACATGTTGAAAATTGAAAGGATTCAATGCTAAATTACCGTTAAACGATGAATTTAAGACAAAACCGACAATACATCTTTTAGGAACTTGTCCAAGGAATATATTATCTAATGTTTTACCTTGCACACCTGCCGGTATTGTCAGGACCTTAACTTCCGCTCTTGTTATAGGATACTTTGCAGTTGTTGACGCTAGTACTTTTTGATGGGCTAACAAAACGCTAGGGTTGATTCTTGCTCTTCTTATAATAAGACTAGCATCCATTATTTGGACTTTAAATTTTTTATCTTGATGACAAATAAGATTAAATGTTTCTTTTGAGCGCACTAACTTAACACGCATTTCTACGCCATTTATTAAAAAATTCTCTTGGTTAAACATGTCACCATGCAAGTGACCAATCATTTCAACTTGTCTACTCTCTTTGACAAATTCCTTTCTTTTGTGAAACCCTTTGTTCGTTGCGTCAACGGCATCCATATGGTGTGCAGTATCTTCGTACCACAATCCACAAGTTAGATGAGATTCTTTGGCTGCTGGACCATAGTTAAGAAGATTCTCCAAATAAGCACGATAGGCATATGTGTTGTCCGGAGGTGATATGAGTTTTTGATTTAAATATATGTCGAGTTGGTTGAAAAGGGAATGCATCCAATTGTTAACAGGCGAAACTTGGACATCTGCTTTTAAATTTGTGCCATCCTGATTCAATACTTTCGCATTGACATGCAGTAACGTATGTGACAAGTCAATATAGTCATCACCTGATCCGGGAACTTGAAATTCTATGGGGCCGTCGTCGTTTAAAGATGAGATTGGTTTGTAATGAACCCACTGTCCACTTTCAATACTGGTTTGAGTTGACGGCAGGGCAAATATATCTAACTCAGATTTTGCACATTCACATGAATGATTATGTAAGAATGACATTATTTAATATGAAAATATATCTTCGACGTTATACTTTTTAATTTTTTTACTTCCTCTTCCTCGTGATGCTTTTAACGGAATGAGTCGTTCTCGTCTTTTAGTTGACATTTTATACCCAGATCCTGACATTAGAGAATCAATTTTTTCATCAGCTTTTCTTTTTAAGTTAGCACTTGCATCTTTGAATTGAGACTTAATCGAACTCTCCATAGGACGTGAATTTACCATATCAGACAGCAGGCCGATCCCCGCATCTAATGTTTCTTTCCCTACAGCCCTAAAACCACTGGATAACAAAGGAATCACAGACCTAAATAGCCCACCCAAAAAGCTTCCAATCCCATGACCTCGTTGAAATGGAACACCTTTATAGACAACTAGCTTCTGCCCGCGGCTTCGCACGCGTGACCTACAGAAAAAAAATGACAATTCTTTTTTTAAATCCAAAACTTTTAAGTGCTCTTACTCCCTCTCATATTTTCACCGCGCATCCAAATCCAAACAGCCTTAAACAAACGAACATTTTGAAGTTCCTATTTTTGAATAAACGGATACCTCCCCTCCATACAAAGTTTCACCCCCGTTTCCCACCCCTAAAATGCAATAGTCGTAAAACACTGACACACATATTTTTTTTATGATAAGTATCTAAAATCTAATTTTCAAGTTCCTATTAAAAACCCGATACTTCCATACAAACTTTTATTCCCCGTTTCCCCCTACAAATTTGAAAATTCAAAAACCCTGTGCCACGTCATTATTTATTTACGATAAGTAGCTGTATTTCAAAATTACAAGCTCCTATTAAAAAAAACCAATACGTCCTTACAAACTTTCACCCCCCTTCTCCCACTTTAAATATAAAAATGCAAAAATCGAAACACGTTATAATACTTATAATCTATTTATGGATCAGTAGTTCTAATTAAAATTTTCATGTTTATAACTTCAAACAACAAAGACTTTCAAACAAAGTTCAACCCTCACTCCCCGTTTTCCCCCTGAAGGTAAAAAATACCAAAAATGGTTTCTTCGCGGATGCCTACGTTATAAAATAACCTATATTCCAAAATTTAGCTTTCTTGTTTCAATAGTTTCGGTTGGACGATGATCGCAAATCAGTCAGGAGTCCTACGCAAACGTGTCCTGACTCAGGACACGTTTGCGCGTGGCAGACAGACAGACGGATAGACGGGTGGCAATAGAGGCTTAGTAATAACACAGCGGATGGTAGGACCTTGTGCAAGGTCCGTCCGGATCGCTACCACCATCTTGCTCACTAATCTTGCCGCTAAGCAGCAGTGGTTGCACTGCTGTGTTCCGGCGTGGAGAGCAAGACAGCCGGTGTAATTACTGGCACAAGAGGTATTCCATCTTAGCACTCTGGGTTGGCAACGCATCTGCAATCTCTTGGGTGTTGCGGGTGTCTATAGGCGGTGGTGATCACTTACCATCGCGTGACCCACTTGCTTGTTTTCCTTCCGACTTCATAAAAAAAACATTACCACGTACGTTATTTTTACTTCAATACAAAAAAATTGTGAAGGAACAACTCAAATACAAAATTTCATCCCCCTCTTCACCCCCTTAAAGGTTGTAATTCCAATCACACCCGATATACACGTTGCGTTATAAGGCTAAATAAGAAATATAGTGATTTTTGCTGTGAAAACGAAGGCCTTTCCATACACAACTTTATCCCCCTTTTCACCCCTTCAGGGGTGGAATTATCAAAAACACTGAGACCCGTATAAATTAATTTTTTTACGTCAGCCTAACAACAAAATTTCAAGATCCTAACTTCAAAACTGACGGACTTTCATACAAACTTTCATCCCCCAATTTACCCCCTTAGAGGTGTTATTTCCAAAAATCCTTTCTTAGTGGATGCCTACACTATATAAGGTATCTATGTACAAAATTTCAAGTCTCTAGGTCCAGCGGTTTGGGCTGTGCGCTGATATATCAGTCAGTCAGTCAGTCAGTCAGTCAGTCAGGACTTTGAATTTTATATATATAGATTCCTACACCAGAGCCAGCTTGATGTAAATAATAATGTTCATATGGACAAGAGGCAGACGATCGTTTGTGAGTCATTTTATTCGTTGAAAATGTAGCTTCACACAAGAAGATCCAAATTGAAATGGTACTCTGGCCCCGGTAGTCGTTCTTATATCTATTTCAATCGTATCGAACTCTCTACGTAAAACAGGTACATCATGAGCAGGTGAGAAGACATGCATTTTGTAAGCTCCATAAACGAACTGAGTTGGATCCAATGGAATTATTCTCAACAATGATGTTATAACATCCCCCACTACTTGCGGTTCAATGATATCGGTATACACAAATATTTGTGATGGTAACCCTAAATACAAATTTACTGGATTTTTCCCAATTGAAATTTGTTTTAAATTAGATCGTGGTTTGAAACCTAACTGCAAACTCAGTATCGGTGATGTCATGATAGATGTTATATCTTCAGTTGCAGTTATAGCCACCATTTTTGATATTTTATCACACCTAAATTTCACCTTATTTTTTAATTGCGGGTTTTCATTAAACGCGTCAAGGAAAGTGTCAACGCTATCATATGTAGTAGCGGGTATGTGAGTTTTTATATCTATGATTTTGTCAAACTTGTCATTAGGTAATCGTACTTTCTTTTTTATATAGATGATATTTTCTTGATCTTGAACATTTGTACATGGAACGTGGGTATTGAAATTCCACTAAACCAACAACCCATTCTCCTTCTAATTTAACGGTCTTAGGTAGTTTGGTCATGAAATGGGCTGTTGTATTATCAGTATAATAAGCCGTCGAGCTATTGCTTAACAAAGTTATATAAAAACTTCCTTCACTCATATTTTTTCTAAGTTTGATGCAAGAATCCAAGAATTAAATTTACTCGGATAACCTTGCCACTTCACTAACACTTCCTTTCTGCCACCAACACGACGAGAGCGTATTATTTTATCAATTTTATACTTCATGGAGGGGTGATAAGTTGTTTTTTGTATTTCTTTAGAATAAAATGTACCTACGATTGGTTCACCATCCAAGTCCTTTAAGGTATAGACAAGTCTCGGAGATCGTCTAATGATTGCATCAATTATAAAAACTTCATCACTCCAATTAGTTTCATAACCCTTTTGAAATATATGTTTATATTTAGTTATTCGGACATGATCACCTACATTCAGTTTTGTGGTTTCTAATGAAATTTGATTGTCTTTTTTTCTATCATATAAGTTACACCAAACAGTCATGATATTATTAAAATTAACATCAATTGGTCGCATTTTGATACTAGAATGATAACTATGGTTATAAGAGTGAAGAAGATCTTGTAATATATTAGTGTAGTTGTAAGTATTTCTATGAGTAAAATAACGCCACATTTTCATTTTAAGAGTTCTTTGAAACCTTTCAACTATACTTGCTTTAATGTCTGGATTATTAGTGGTGTAATAATTAATGTTTTTGCTTTTAAAGTAGTCTCTTACCACCTTTGAAACAAATTCTGTGCCTTTATCGGATTGGATATGACGAGGGGTAGATTTGGCTTCTGCAAATATGCTTTCAAAACATTGTTTAACTGTTTCTGAATCCTTCTTTTTCATGGCTCTTGCAAAAGCATATTTACTAAAAACATCAATAACACAAAGAATATATTTATATCCATCATTATATTGACTATAAGTACGCATATCACTGAGATCAGCCTGCCAGAGTTCATTATAATTAGATAGGATGTATCGATTCCTAGTAAATCGTCGGTGGACAGGTTTATGTAAAGTATACGTTTCCTGAGACTGTAACCATTTTTTTACTTCCTCCTTGCTCATATTACCTTTCATTTCCTTCGCTAACTTATCTATACTACTGTAACCAGCTGGGTTGGACACATCGTAGTAAATCTTATTTATATCTAATAGGGGGTCCATTTTTCCCAATCTAATTTCTTTTTGGTCGACTCAATTGTTTTAGCAGAAATAGGTGTAGATGCGTTTTTTACTTTAAATGATGAATCCCTTTTATTTTTAGAAGATGATGATGATGCGCGAAACTCGTTGGTGTAATCTCTCTTCATATACTCCAAGTTAACAGGATTACCAATACAAAATATAGGAACTCTTATATCTTTTAAAACCAATGCAAATTCTTCCCAACCTATTGGTTTTGCTTCTAACTTTGAATCTAAGTCACTGTTGAGGTTGTTTAAGTGATCAACTCCATCCATTACTATTGATATTTTGAAAGGCTTTCGATCTGCTTCGGCAAAATGTAAAAATCGCTGCAGTGCTTGGGAATATAATGCCCATTTTTCACGATCATCCATTTTACTTTTCAATATTTTTTTCATCTCTCCATCCAGACGAGACGATGAGTTCTCTGATAGCTCATTATTTTTAAGTCTTTCAATAAAATCTTGTTCTACCAAAAGCATTTTTTTTGTGTTCTCCATTTTGGTTATAAAGAGTTTATTAAAGCACTTAAAACTGCACCTAAAATAACAGGTAGAAATGCACCACCCTTTTGAATGATGATAGTTTTTCTTAGTTTTTGTTTTCCCTTTGAAACTAGCTTGCGTAATGTGTTCTTGTGTTTATTTAATTTAGATTTTTCTTTTTTTTCTAATGGAATTTTTCCTTTTAGCACGTTATAAATACACTCGCAAATAATATTGATTTCATCATCATCACAAGCTTTGAGTAAAGCCGTGCGATATTTTGGTTTAAGTACTTGCAACGCTTCAAGTAAGTGTTTATATGTGCTCACACTCGAGTGCATCATTTAGAACTGACTAAAACTTGTTGATTCCTGTTATATTTAAATCCTTTTTTAGGAATGTAAACTGTGCAATATTTATCGAACGGAAATATTTTAGTTTTGAAACGACATAAGTCATCTGTATTTTGTTTCAGATCAATCATGAGATATCCATGGGCATCCTTAGTAGCATCTTTATAGGCTTCATCCACGAATTTTGAATTTTCAGGATAAACTTGTCGCGACAAGTATCGTATTTGAGTTTTATCTCTAGGATTTTTAAAATATACAATTTAACTTGTATTTAGCGAGATGTCACGTTGACCTCGTCCCTGGTGAAATATATTTTGTGTAATATAAAACACGCTTAAGTTTCTGTGATGACTACCCTTCGCGAAAATATCAACGATCCGTCCATCTGACTCCCTCATCAAATCATCGATAGTAAGAAGTTTAGGTTGCTTCCCATCAAACATGTTAATATCAGGTATTCCTTGACTATAATTAACATTTTCCAGATTGTACAAAGGTTGCATTTCATCATAACACCAAATAACTTCCGAAAAATTTACATCGCATAGTACTTTGCAATCATTTAAAAAGTTTGTGACAAATTTTGATTTTCCACACCCACTGGGACCAGCAACAATGGCCGTAAAAGGGTGACAAAAGTGAATCAATATATAGATCTGTTATACGTGTTGAATCTAAAAGTACCAAAACACTAATGATTTTTTTTAAAGTCCAAACAAGGTTATATAGTTTTGTCACACCTGAATAACTTTTAAATAAAAACACATGATATTTATCTAAACACTTTATTTAATTAAAAAAAAAAGAGTAAATTACATCTTTCTGTAATCTTATTACTAGTCTATGCATAATACTACAAAGAAAAAACTTAAATTTATAAAAAAAAATGTCTAAAAACATTCTGAAATTTTAAAATTATACATAAATTACAACTTTCTATTATCTTATTACCAGTCCATACTCAATAATTACAAAAAAAATTGTTACGAATTTAGGAACAATCGCAAGTACAGAAAAGTAATATTAACACTGAATGTCCTTTATTCTGTAGTGACCCCAAGCAAGCGTGTCAGTGGAATTTTCTAGTAAATATCGTTTTGTATCACTGTGTGATAAAGATATTTTGTTTATTTTTTGTGTAAATATAACATGTTTTATAGACCTGAACCGCATCATTTCACACAACAGATTATCTTTTTTGAACAAACATGTTTTGTAATTGTCAATGTTAAATTTTTTAGTAATACATTTATTAACTCCTTTTGCTTTTGCTATAAATTCGTTTTGTACATCCATTGCATACATTTTTGATCGAAGGCCAATAAACTCTTTAAAAGTTTTACCATTATTTTCATCTTTAAAAAAACCCAACTGCTTTTTATTTACTAATGGCAAACCGTATTGATTGTCAGGAGGATAACCAGAAGTATCAAAGTAAGATTCTAGATCTATTAGTATATCAGCGTAAAAGTTATCCGTAAATATTTGATATACCAAACTGTCCGTGTCCGTGTAAAGCAATTTCAGTTTATCTGGATATTTGGTTTTCATGAAGTCATAGTGAAATTCATACATTAAAGTTTTTGACAAATCTAATATACAAAATCCTAAATAAATAGGTTTGTTGTACAAGACTTTTGTTTTTTTCAACTGTACTGCAACCAAATTCTCCGAAAATATAGAAAGGCTGTGAAATTCAGGTCTTGCTATTAAAGATTGAACTCCTTGAGTTTTTCCGTGGTTATGCCAGTGGTTAAGTAATTTAACATTCACTCTTTTATTTATATTTTCCATAGTTTTACCGAAAACAGAATTGTTCATGAGTTTGAAGAAGTCTTTTTCAAATTCTGATCTGGCCAACGAACGCATGTGTGTATTTAAATCGATGTAAGTCTTTAACCATGCCTTTTGTTCAAACTTTAAAATTCTGTGAATTTTTAGCAAACGTAAACCAGATTTTAAACATTGTTTTAGATTTCGATAGTGAATCACATAGTTCGCTTTGTTATTTAAATTAGGAATCAGCTTTTTTTCTTTGGTATCACCTAAACAAACGTTTTCTGGGCAGAATGGTAAATCAGAATGAAAATCGTGTAAGTTATTTGGGTATTCCAAATCAACTTCTAGAATGTATCCGTGTTCAGCATCATCAGAAACATTAAAATCGGTATTATTATCCACCCATTCAAATTTGCCAATGGGAAGGCATTGTGACATTGCCCAACCGTAAAGGTTATTTGCATCTAGATACATCAAAAATGAAGATGGTAACGTAGGATCATATTCAGACATAAATATATTATTAGCTTTCCCATGTCTGTTACTACATTGAGAAATACCACCTCTTATGTTATTTGCAATAAAAGAAATTTTGTCAATGTCCGTTAGAAGTTCTAGATTAATTTTAGTAGACATTAACATAGCATCCCAACTTAATCCAGGTGCCGTGTAATATTGTGCAGGATCCAATCCATATGTTTCTTTACAAACATTTCTAAAATTTTCAAACACATCTGCTAACAACAAAACAACAGTTTTTAAGTAAAGATTTGAATAATCCCCCATGTTTTTACATTTAAAGTGATTCTATACGTCACGTGCATGTTTATAATCATTTTCTGAAATGTGGTTATCATTTAATGAGCTGTAAAAATCATCGTGATTGGGAAGACTAACCAATTCTAATGATTCAAAAGATGTCATATGTTCATATGGATATATTCCTTTTCGTATTAAGCGTTTGAAGTCTTCTTCAGATGGAAAATTTAACCGAAGTTCATGAAACTGATCGGGCAGTAAATTTTTGGCTAACTTATCAAGACTGCTACTCATAAATTTTAAGGAATCAAGAAATCTTAATTTCATTACATGGTTATTGATGTGAAATTGCTTGGAGAAAGAAATATATTTTTCTTTGTTTTGTGGGATAACTTCTATGTCCCCCTCTTCAAATCCAAGCCCGTGTACAATAAAATGAGCATCATAGCTACTCAAATTGTGTAAAAACACAGGTAAGAAATTAGGGGTTCGATATTTCTCAGAACAGGATGGATGAGCGACTCCTTCAAAAGCACCGGTATGTTGGTTATGAGACACAATGAATTCTTCATTTAATTTTTTTTCACAAATGAAACAGGTATCACTTTGTGCTATGGTTACTTTATCTTGTTCCGTTAAGGGTAAAGGACATTTTACAAAAGTGTTCTTTTTGCAAATGTTCTCTAAATCTTTTTTTAATAATTTCATAAATGATTCGGCACAATTTTGACCTGTGTATGTCCTATTTACAGATAAACTGTCATCATATGAACATTTAATATAGTATCCAAAACTGTACATTACATGTTCCTGAACATTGGTTGTTGAGGATTTATTCGGATCGTTGATACAAGTTTCAATGGGTTTTGAAAATGCTTCGAAATCGGCATATATAACAAATGGGACCCTCAACTTACGATCGTAGTTATTGAATGATATTTGGTTAGAGAGAACTAATTCATTAAACCAGTTTCTTTTACTATCGTTTTCAGAGGGTAAGTTTGTACATACATGAAAACAGTCATGTTTTTGATGTTTCTGCAATTTTTCATGTGAAGTGAAATAAATTAAACAACCATCACATAAGTGAATTGCATGCTCTGACGTCGTCATTTGTTTTGATACTAATCGCGATAGACTTTTTATGTAACAATAATGGCCCTTAGTACCGTGATTTAAATACAGCAAGTTTAAATGGATAGTTTTCCTACTTTTCGTTAAGTGTAACGGACCAATTACTTTATTTTGCTTGCTTTTGGAATCGTACTCCAAGCCAAAAACATTAATGCTTAGATCATTCATTTTCTCGAATTTATGAATATCGTTTATTTTTATTGGGAAGGAAAGATTTTCAAATTTCAATTTATTTCTGTGCAATTTGTACGACGAGACCCTGTTAGAGTTGTTATTTGGCTCATATAAACCTGACAGTATAGCCCAACGGAAGCATTCATGGTCTTTGTTTTTAACGTTGATAACTGCTTTTTTGTTTTTTATATCCAATGGTAAGTTTATGTAAGATGAACCACGCAAAGGATTGAATTTATTGATATTCATGTCTAAATATTTTATTTTAACTAAACTCCATCCGCTGTCTTTTTTTTCAAAATTGGTTACTTTGTTAACAATTTCAGTTACAAGTGATGCATAAATACCATCTGTAGCGTCCCCCTTGCAAACGACGTAATTTAACGATTGAAAGTCAAAAATATTATTAAGTTGCTTAGTTTGTTGTGTACAATCTGCATTAAGAATGAAATTTACTTTTACGACAGTTTGTTCTGCTATGGATCGTTCTAGTAATTTAAACACTTTTCCCTTGATATTATGCAAAAATAATTCTGGTGTTTCAAATGCATTGGTAGAAACGGAATCAGGTAAAATTCTGTAAGTAACTATTCTATTCCCGAACGCGCTTTCAATTAACTGAACGTTTGTAAATTCCTTGTCAGAACTTATCACGTTGTTTTTATGAGTATTACTTTTCAAGTGGTTGGAATAATATTTTCTAGATACTGACACGTGACACACAGGACATTCAATTTTGTGATTACTTTCTGTACTCACGTTTTGGTGTCCAACTGATACTGTTGATGTTGCCACAGCAGCGTAGCTAGTTGAATTGTTCAGAGGTTTTTTTTTCTTTGTTGGTGGTTCGGCAGTCACAGTTGACATTGCTGTTCTTTTTTTATTTACACCTCCTCGGCCAACTTGTAAAGATCTGCAAAAATAAAACAATTATTAATATTACAAATTATTGACAATTATAAAATAAACGAAAACACCTAAAAGTTTAATACTAACTCATTTCTCGTCTACAATTTAAGCAATACGCTTGCATTGGCAGTACACCATCAATTTCATCGGATGTGTCTGATTTATGAGTGTGTATGATGTGTCCACTGCATGGCGTGAAATATGGCATAATCTCCGTATCCTCTAACCACGAAACTGGTAAAACCTTCCTTAAGTACCACATCCTTATTTGATGAATGAATTTGGACAAGATCAAAGATTTGTCTAGGCTTGTAATTTCACTTTGAGATAGATCCAAATTGAAATACATCTTAAAAAGTACTACTCCTATGCCGTCGAGAGAACAGTAACAAATAATTTGAAGCAACTGGCATTCGGTTTAAATACCTTAAAATCCACCCCTACCAGCTACTACAACTAGCAAAAAACGAGTTGAAACATGTTTCGGTAGGATGGGTATCCATTACAATGACACAATATAACAAAGGTAACTATTAGCATGAGTTGAAGCATGATTCAGTAGGATGGATATCTATGACAATAGCAATTATAACAAAAGCAGAATTATAACAAAGGTAAGTAACCTACGTTTTAAAATATTCTTGTTCCACTTTTTCGCAGAGTTCGTATAGCCCTTGGTCTTCAGTAAGCTGTTCAAGTTGTTGGTCGAAGAAGTTGCAGCTCTGTCCGTCCATTATTACGTCTTCGTTAGAATGTGTTTTTTTAAGCGGGCTATGGTCTATTTATACTATGAACATCGGCGCTTGGAACTTGTGTTACTTATCTAATATGAAAGACAATGACTCTTTGTCGGAAAAAAATAACTACAAAGGAAGTTTAGAATACAAAAGGTGTTCGCTATACAAAGAAAAATGTTCGGTACGAGTTATAAAGCAAAGTTAACAAACAAAACGCACACAATCGAGTAAAAAAAGATAAAAGGAACAAATTAAGATCTTAAAACTACTTTTACACTTATTTTGTATTGTCTATAACGTAATTTACACAATCACTTTTGTCCGCTAACTGTTTGGTGATTTGGTAAATCACATCCCTCGTAGATTCGACGTGAGCGTCCTCTTCGGAGTGAGCGTAGTATTTAACACGCACTTCCGCATGCTTCCAATGCTCCGTTGGCGGAATATTTTTTATTTTCCGCGCATCATACACCTCAATTTTTATGAGATGTGAGGCATATGATGCATCGTCTTTGTTGGACTTTATAAAAGCCACGCCTTCCGCAGTGGCTTGGCTGACGCTCGACGACTTTACTGCAACTTTCCTTTTCTTCCGTTTTTCAAAGAAGCCATCTATGCTGTTATTAGGCCTCTTGTTAGTGTTAGCAATAGCTTTTTTGACTTTATAGGCCAACGTTCCTTCTTCATCACTTGCTTCGTCATCGGGATAATAATAATTTTTAAATGTGTTTTCCTGTAACAATATAAAAACATTTTTCAAACGGTCCTTCAAAGTAGATTTACATGGTAAACACAAAAATAGATGAAGGTTATGTTACAATCAATCAAAATCTGAAATAAGTGGGCACACATAAAATTATGACTACATACTTACATCCATTTCAGCAACGAAACACTGCTTTCAGCAACCTTGCACTAAACTTCACGACTCACGACTCTCTTACTCGAAGACCTTGCTCGGAGAATTTTTGGGGCGCAATGAAGTCGAGATGTGATGGCGCGCTTTTATACCCAGCGCAATCCCTACAAGTTGGGACACGTATTTTTTGAAAGAAGGGCTTCGCTTAGTGAACAGGTATAAACTCGTATTCTCCAGACGCGGGTTGTTGAATAACAAAAGACAGCGGCGGTTCTTTTGATACAAAGACAACAATAAAGCAATTATACGATGCCGCCCGCGTTCTTGAGGTCCTTTATGCGTAGTGCAATTTAACAAGTTTAAACCAGTATCTTCAAAGCCATACACTCGAAAGAACATAACGCTCCTCTTATTGACGACAGCCAGGTAAATAACGGTTCGCCTAGTGAACACGTTCAAACTAGCCGTTTTTTCAAAAAGCTCTCTTTGCATAGTGTATTGATGTTAAGTAATTGAATAATAAAAGATCGTGGTGCGTTTGATACAAAGAAAACAATAAAGCTACTGAAACCGTTTACTGTATTATGTAAACTCTCTATCTATATGTATATTCAAAATATAAACTTTAGCTATATAATATGTCCACAAAATGTAGGATAGTACCTACTGTGTAAGCGAAACACAAGGCTGCGTTCTTAATATCCTTTATACATAGTGCAATCCTACAAGTTTTGACTAGTATTTAAATAATCGAATTGCGTAACAAACACGTTAAAACTAGTATTTCTAAGGAGTACTTAATAAGATTAGAAGTGAAAAGCAATAAAGCAACAAAATTCTTGTTTTTAACTGAAACCATTTACTATTTAGCGTAACAATATTCTCCAAAACGTAGGTTAGGTTAGGTTAGATTTATGATAGTCCTGAAAGTTATGGCTTCAGAATAAAATAAGTAGTTTGCAAAATAAGAATTTGTCAAAAGGTATGTCTACGAAACATCGAGTTGCGAATCAAAAGTACAAACCAAGTACCATATAGCGTGACAATATTCTCCAAAACGTAGGTTAGGTTAGATTTAAGGTAGTCCTCAAAGTTAGGGCTTACGAATTTCTCCAAAACGTAGGTTAGGTTATGAGGTTAGGTTTGAATTTCTCCAAAATGTAGGTTAGGTTAGGTTAGATTTATGATAGTCGTAAAAGTTATGAGTTACGAATAAAAGTGTACTGCGAATAATGCGATAGGATATTTATGTGCTGATAGAATAATTAATTGAAAGTGGACTTACGAAAAGACATGGTATTATTTGTACGGAGCGTGGCGGGCGATCAGGTACCCAGGAAAAAAAAAAAAAGGTCGGCACCGAAACCCCAAGTGGGCGCAGGTAAAAAGCTAAACCTAACAAAGGGTGGGTCCATAACAAAGGAAAGGGTCTGTATCCTTTTATGAGTATGTGATTAGGTGTTGCTATTATGTTGCAATGGAAGTACATATGTACCAGAAAGAGTGGGCGGAGCGTGATGAGACCCCGTCCAATCGCTTTAAATGGGGTGTTGACCTTTTTTTTTTTTTTTTTTAGAAATCGTTGCCCCCCCAAACAGCCATTTTGAGCGACAAAAAAAGTGATCCAGAACCGGCGAATCCCTACTACTCACTTTTGTGATTATAGCCTAAAAAATAATGACACATGTGCATCAAATACACATGCGGGTTTTTTGTGTCAAAGAAATTCAAATAAATTGATAACTGCCGCTGCACATGTGTGAATTTAGTATCGGGTGACAGTTACATTGTAGAAGCAGCTATTTTAATTTAACGGTGCTACTGCTGCGCTCAAAGCAGACGCTGAAGGCAGCCGGAGGTCAAGCTTTCGGTCGAGTATGGGTGAGTGGCTCAAACATTACGATCGGTCGATACTGATCCAACTTCCTTACAGACACCGTC
Source organism: Ditula angustiorana (assembly GCA_963691745.1). Classification (NCBI taxonomy): domain Eukaryota; kingdom Metazoa; phylum Arthropoda; class Insecta; order Lepidoptera; family Tortricidae; genus Ditula; species Ditula angustiorana. The sequence goes on from OY829471.1 coordinate 16,292,704, forward strand.
ACTACAAAAAGTACAGTCGACGTCGCATGCAGCCGTCACCTTGCCCCTGCTCACTCAACCACTTTTGGCCGTGACGGTTGTGGCGCCTTCAGACGCCACCTTGTCTGCGACCCAGCCACGTGAATCTGGGTGTCACAAGCATCAGATTCGCACCCCGTTGGGCAGCCCTATGCTACCCTAAGCAAGCTCTACCTTGTCTCATTCTGTACCTACAGAACTGCTGCAGTGCACCCATAATTACGGTGGCCCCTCATGGTGGCACATTCCCTGTCATCGCGCCGACTCCCCAGAGGAGTGCGTGTGGAAACATGCGCCAGCGACGCTGCCACAAATCTGGCCACCGCACCCACTCACAGGAGAGCAGAGCTACTCAGAGCAATATACTTACTCATCTATATAAGTCAGGTGATAGGTACACATCCTCACATGTTCAATTATTGTAACATTAATAAGAATTGGTCTAAAAGTGACACTCTACTACTAGCTGAAGGCATCGCCGGTGTTGCCGCCTCCACAGCATCGTGAGCCTAAAAGTGATTGTCATCTTACCTATCTTCTATGGCAAGCCGACGGACTGGCTTATTTTCAAAAGAATATACCGGAATACCCGCTCGTCGTACTCGCCAATGGAGAACTTAATTAGAATTGATTCTGCTTTAAAATGACCCGCACGCGATGCTGTAAAAGTTTTATTTTTATATGGTTTTAGGTTTAGTTTTATTTTTATTTTTATATGTTAAAGTTTTATTTTTAAACTGGCAACACTGCCTCGTCCAGTCGTCAAAATCTGGGCAGCTAATTTATTAAATTATTTAATTAGTAATGATTAGTATTAAGTAGTTCAAATAACTGGAAACTGTATAAATGATACCACTTAGTGTTTGCGTAAAGTGGTCAGAATCAAATAGTGTTATTTCTGAAGAAAATATACACTATTGGTGAAACGTCATCGCAACGGACCATATTCAAATTTACATCGTGAAAAAGGGAAGTATTGTTTTGTATTATACATAAAGTAGTATTGTAAATGCACACTCGTATAAAATTGTATGCATTTTAGCCCCTTAATCACATACAAGGCCTTAACAAATTGATACAATTTTGGAATCTTAACCTCACATTAGATGCCATTGACCCGGCCAGCTGTTTTACACTGTGTGGTGTATAGACAATAAAGGTGCCCTCCGGCCCGCCCGATCCCCACACTTTGACGACTGACGTCAGGTTGAACGGACGTACCGCAAGAGTATATAGCGATGGTGAGGGTGCAGGTTTCAGCGGACTCCAATAATAACTAGATTCCTTGTAGTACTACTAGTTTATTGTAGTTAAACAATTGAGTTAACAATGTGGTGATAATATAAAAATGCGGTCTCTGCCGTCAGTCTCAAAATCCTAAGCACAACAACCACAGATAATCTCCATTTCTCTCCCTTGTTGCCCTCCTCATGTTCTATTCGGATGCGTGGCAATTCGCCACACCACCCCCCTACGGAGAAGAGAAGGGCATCAAAAGAGAAGAATTATACATGATAAAGTCATAAAAAAAGTTACAGGTCTAATCTTATTCTAGGTTTTATATTTCTACCTGCCCTAGTGATCATAGGGATAGGGTCAGGAGCCGCAGGGGCGGCGCAAACAGGAGGGTGGGCAACAACCGGATCCTTGATAGGCCCAGAAGTTGACGTTGAAACAGGCCCAGGCCCCCAGACGGTCTATAAGGTTCCGTTGTGTCCAGGTGAGCCGGTTTTACTCTGTCGACGCTGACAGTAATATCCCTGCCGTTAACATCCAGGGTAATATTTTTATCTTGTCTCTTTTTTATGAGGTATGGGCCGGTGTAAGGTGGTTGTAGTGAGCGCCGCACCGTATCGTCCCGCAGGAATACGTGCGTAGCTACACACAAGTCCTTAAAAACAAATGAATTTCGTTGAGAGTGATTTGAGGCGGGAATGGCTCTTAAGCCTTTCATATGGCCTCTCAAACGCGTGACAAAGTCTGCCATCATCTCAGTATTCACCGGTTCCTCCGGAGCAACGACGAGCTCGCCGGGAAGACGAAGGGGCTCGCCATAGAGAAGCTCAGCTGCTGATGTTTTAAGATCTTCTTTCAGTGCAGTTCTCATGCCTAATAAAACTAGGGGCAATGCAGTGGACCATGAGTTTGCATGGCACATAAGGGCCGCCTTTAACTGGCGGTGCATGCGTTCCACCATCCCGTTAGCTTGTGGATGGTATCCCGTCGTTCGAACACGCTTCGTGCCGCAGACATCCATGAGACGATGAAATAGTGCGGATTCAAACTGACGTCCTTGGTCAGTGGTTACTAGAGAGGGTACTCCGAAACGGGATATCCACTCGCGAGTAAATGTTTCCGCTACTTCTTCCGCCGTGATGCCGACCATTGGCCATGCCTCAGGCCACCGAGTAAATCTGTCAACTGCTGTCAAACAGTACTGGAATCCTTTACTGTGAGGCATGGGGCCAATGATGTCGAGATGCACGTGGCGAAAACGCAAGGATGGACTGGCAAACTTCTCTAGAGGTGCGTTCACATGTCTGGTAACTTTGCTGCGTTGGCAGGCTAAGCAAGCTTGTGCCCATTTGCGACATTCCTTCCTTATGTTAGGCCAGACAAAACGGTCAGCCATCAACCGTGCAGAAGCTCTGGCACCCGGATGACTAAGACTGTGAACCTTCTCAAAGAATTTACGACGGAATTCTGTAGTCAAATAAGGTCTAGGCTTTCCAGTCGACACATCACAAAAAATGGATACATTCGTGCCAGGTATGTTGACTTTCTTAATTTTGAGAGAGGAGTCAGTTTGCAACTTACGGAGCTCGTCATCTTTAGCCTGTGCCTCAGCTAATACCGCGTAGTCGTCCTCTATCTGGATGGCCTCAACTCGGGACATGGTGTCTGCCACAACATTTTCCTTCCCCTGGACGTGGACTATGTCCGTCGAAAACTGTGAAATAAAGGAAAGATGGTTAAGCTGTACGGGAGGCAACTTTTCCCGACGCTGAGCGAACGCGTAAATCAGCGGTTTATGATCGGTATATATGGTGGCATGTTGCACTTCCAATATGTGACGAAAGTGCTGCACTGCCTCATAGACTGCTAGCAGCTCGCGATAATAAGCTGGCCAGGTGGAGTGTCGCGGTGACAGCTTCTTACTGAAGAAGGCGAGAGGCTGCCAATGGCCGCTAACATTCTGTTGCAGACAGGCTCCTACGTGGCTCGACGATGCGTCGGTAAAGAGTCCCAATGGAGCATTATCAATGGGATGAGCTAGGAGTGTAGCAGTGGCAAGGTGTTCTTTGCAGGTATTGAACGCAAGCTCCAGTTCAGGCGTCCAGGGCACTGGCTTTGGGCCTTTCAGCTGAGTTGATGCCAACACGTCTATAAGTGGTGCTTGAAGTTTGGCTGCGTTCGGAAGAAATCGGCGGTAAAAATTTACCATGCCTAGGAATCTACGAAGACCTTCTACCGTTTTAGGTAAAGGAAAGTTTCGTAAGGATTCAATTCTATCCCAAGGAGGGCATGAACCATCTTTGTTAATACGGTAGCCGAGAAATGTTACCTCATTGGCCGCTAGTACGCACTTGGACGGGTTTACGACGACTCCATATTCCAAAAACCTCTGGAACAAGGCACGAAGGTGTTGAGCGTGCTCTTCAGGGGTGCTGGAAAAAACAAGGACGTCATCAATATATGGGTAACAGAAATTGAGTCCCCTTACGACCTCGTCCATAAAGCGCTGGAAGGACTGGCCAGCGTTGCGCAGGCCGAAGGTCATAAAGGGGAACTCATATAATCCGAAAGGGGTTGTAATAGCAGTTTTACAAATGTCGGCCTCATGGACCGGTATCTGCTGGTAGGCCTTTACGAGATCGATTGTGCTAAAAACTGTAGCCCCAGCCAGACTGTGTGCGAAGTCACCTATATGGCGCACTGGGTAGCGATCTGGAATCGTTCTGGCATTCAAAATCCGGTAATCTCCGCAAGGACGCCACCCATGTTCGCCTTTCTGTGCCATATGCAGGGGCGAAGCCCAAGGGCTGCTTGAGGGTCGCGCGGTTCCACAATTCAACATCTCCTCAAACTCTTTCTTTGCGGCCTGCAGTTTCTGCGGTGCTAGTCTGCGCGGACGGCACGAAACCGGTGGCCCATCAGTAGTTATGATGTGGTGCACGGTTGAGTGTTTCACTGTGCGTGGCAGCCCAGGTGGTCGCAAAATATCTGGGAATTCCATCAAGATCTTGCCAAATGGTGACGCAGCCACAATGGTCTTAACACTCGTCTGGTTAATTTGGGCGATAGTAGCAGGAGCGAAGAGTTTAGTGCTACCATCGAGCAAACGCTGGTTGCGACAATCTGGCATCAGATGGTACTCAGCTAATAAGTCCGAACCAATTATGGGTGCGCCAACATCTGCAATAACAAAATACCATTTAATATCCCGGCAGATGCCCAAATCTAGCCGCAGGAAAAGGGTGCCATAAGTTTTAATAGCACTTCCATTGGCAGCGCGAACATCATAAGTTGTGGGGCTGTATCTTCCCTTAAGCAAATTACGTGGAAAACAGCTAAGGTCTGAGCCAGTATCAATTAAAAACTGGTGGCCTGATCTGGAATCCCTCACGAATAAACGGCGGCCGGGGTTGGAGCAATCAGATGCCGCCTCTACTGATTGCTTGGTAGGTTTCCCTCTTGATTGGGTTTCCATGAACATGGAGGAATACATTTTGATGCATTCTTGCCATACCTCTTGTGGTACCAACACCATCGGTCACCAGATTTAGATGATGCCTGTGACTTAGGCTGGAAGCTGGCTGTGGACCTCGATTGTTGTGAATTATTTCTGCCAAGAGCTTCGACTTTCATTGATAAAGACTCAATACACTGTATAAGGGTACCTATTTCTGAAGGTGGAGGACCAGTGCTAACTGCAAAAGCAGCAGGTGTGAATTCTGAAGGAGATGCCTCTAACATAGCATCTGCTATCTCTGCTACTTTATCCAACCCTAAGTCCATCTGAGCTATAAGAATTCTCTGTACCTCAAGTGGCAGACGACGTAGCCATAACTCACGGAGAATGCTCTCATCTGCCATCTTTGACCCAGCCAAAGATCGAAGGTGACGAAGGAACACTGAGGGTTTTCTGTCACCGAGTTCCTCTCCACTAAGCAGTTGGCGCACTTCTTGGGGTCTAGAAATAGAATATTTCTTTATTAGTTCAATTTTTAATTTTTCATATTTTCCTTCTGCAGGGGGATTTATGATTAAATCCTCAACTTGAGTGGCTGTTTTATCATCCAACATGGATAAAACATAACCATACTTTGTTCCATCTGCTTTAATGCCAGAAATATCAAACTGTGCTTCAGCTTGGGCAAACCAAAGCTTTGGTTTGTCTGCCCAAAAATTAGGGAGTTTTACTTTGATTTCATTAACCTGTGGAATTGGGTCTCTTGAAAGCTGCAGGACCCGCTCCCGGAGCTCCCTTAGTTATTCTGACATTTCTGATGCTGTGGTTTGAGTATCCGGAGTTGAACCGGGGTCCCCCTCTTTGCCCATTATTATGGAAAAAAAACTACAGTAGAAGAGGAAATAAATTACCTATGATCACTGGGCAAGGTACAGATATTTCTTAAAAAAAACTTAAAATGTTAGTACACATATACCATAGTTATTCATTATAAATTTTGTGCTCACACGTAATCTAAGGACAGCTACAAAACTATTATTACTACTATAATCTACGCTAGCATACGCGGTAAATACACATAAACTTGCCTAATGTGCGCCGAGCTGAACTTGCTTACATTACACTTGATTAAGATAACTTTATGCAACAAAAACTAAAAAAAAACAAGTCAATATTTACGATTCCGCTTAAACGAAAATGTAACCTCACTGACAGCTGAAGTGACAGATTTGGCTGTCAGAAGTTTCTTCGGAGAGCCGCGCGTGGCGCGCTTATTGTCACCCACTTGAAGTTGAATTCCCGCCGTTCAACACGAAGAAAAAAATATGGCCGTCGGAAAATTTACAACGAAATCGTAATTTTTTATCACCGTTACACTAATAGAATGCACTTCACCACTACTATGCACTGTTTTTGTTTCTTCTTTTAAAGTAGAAAACTGGATTTTTGTTCTTGTTAACTGACTCGCACTACAATGCTCACGAATGAAAGCCAAACGAACGAAGTAGGTAGGTTTTCTTGCAAATGTCGGCTGCGTGAATCTTTATCGCTGCAGAAGTCAGCAGGAACAAATTCGAGCTGTACGTGTGTAGACGCCACGGAGGATGTTCCAAAAAGCCGCTTCAAGCAATAACTGCACGGTAGTGCGGAATATGACTCCAAATCCAACGGAGTCTGGGGTCACCAATATAGCGATGGTGAGGGTGCAGGTTTCAGCGGACTCCAATAATAACTAGATTCCTTGTAGTACTACTAGTTTATTGTAGTTAAACAATTGAGTTAACAATGTGGTGATAATATAAAAATGCGGTCTCTGCCGTCAGTCTCAAAATCCTAAGCACAACAACCACAGATAATCTCCATTTCTCTCCCTTGTTGCCCTCCTCATGTTCTATTCGGATGCGTGGCAATTCGCCACAAGTACAATACCAAATTGTGTTGTTTCATTGTGCTTCCCTGGTTGCCCCGAAAGCGTAAACATCACATTAGCGACGAGGATGAAGAACGTGAGTCAACAAACTGGAACAAATTACCTTGCTACTCCGCGAAACCAGTGCCGGGCTCGTGCAAAATAGCTGCGTCTGTGCGACACATATATGTTCATGCAAAAACCCACCCTCCTCCGCTTCCACACGAAACAACATATATCACACAGACTCAACTACACACCACCACCACTAAACACTAAAACTACACGATCGACGCGCGTTTCGCCTCTATACGAGGCATCATCAAGATCAAAGAAACAGTACGACCGTTCGCTACTTGAACGAATGGCGTACTGACAAACTAAAACATTTTTCTTTAATCCCGCCTACCGCCAACATTTTTGCACAACTACCCTTATTATTTTTCTCAAAGCCTACCCTCAAAATTTAAAAATAAAACAAAAGTACCCCCGTATATTATCACAAACTACCCACATAATTTATCTCAATCTCAGCTACCCCCATTGTTAAAGACAGAATTTAAGCATACCCGCAATAAAGGAGAAGAAGGAAAATTAACCTGTTCATTGACAATGGATCCCGCGTTGTTGTACCTAACTATTTCCAAATGCTCCAAAACATTCAGACGAAATCCCTTTTTGCAAAAATGTAATATTTCATAAGAATGAGCATCTGATAATGTATGATCTGTGTCTATCAAATGTTTTGCAAAATTGGACTTCTCTGCGTGCTTATGCCTATAAGATGAAACATGCTCCTTATATCTAATATTAAAACTACGACCGGTTTGTCCTATATAAACGCTACTACAATCGTCACAAGTGAGCTTATATACTCCTGATCTACTCCCTCTTTCTACTTTATCCTTACCATTACATAGTCTAGAATACAAAGAATTATTAGTCTTAAAAGCAACATTTATTTCCTTTGATTTTAAAATATTATAAATTTTATCTGACAAAGGGCCAACGTAATTAATACTTGCTTTATATTTGTTAGTATGTTCAGTAGACAGGCCGCTATATAACATGCTATCAGCTATACGCCTCTGTTTCTTTTTAACCAGACTATTTACCATTGTCTCAGTGTAGCCATTTGAATTTGCAATCATGTGTATGGTCTTCAACTCTAAATCAAAATCTTCCCTAGAAAGAGGTACTGTTAACAATCTATGTATGTAACAATGGAAAGCAGCCAGTTTATGTTGCCAAGGGTGATTAGAAGAAGCTGGAATAACTGTATCGGTCTGCGTAGGCTTACGATAAATGTGGAACTGATGCTTATTATTTACCTTAGTTATAGTCAAGTCTAAGAAGTTAAGTGAATTATTCTGTTCTAATTCCTTCTTAAATTTTATTTTCGGATGTTTGTTATTAAGACTACTCACAAATAAATCCAATTGTCTCATACTACCCCTCCAGCATAAAATCAAATCATCTACATACCTATAATAATATAACAAATTTGTATTTCCCACTATGTACTGAGTCTCAAAACTATCCATAAAAATATCTGCCATTAGCGGACTGAGAGGAGAACCCATAGCCAACCCATCACCTTGTAAATAATATTGTCCATTAAACCTAGAATAATTTTGTTTCATACAGATAGTTGTTAAATCTATTAGCTCACAAACCTCTCCCGGATGTAGTCGCTGTCTTTCCAAATGATTTTGAAGTATATTTAACGTTTCAGTATACGGTACATTGGTAAATAAACTATCTACATCCAATGAAAGTAATGTTGCGTTTGGCGGTATGCTGATGTCTTTGACTTTTTCTATTAAATCTAAACTATTTTTCAGACAATAAAGTGGTTTGAAGGAAGATTTCTCTCGAATGATAAAATTTAACTTTTTAGCTAATTTATATGCTGGAGCCTCTATATATGAAACAACCGGACGAATAGGAATATTGTCCTTGTGAATTTTCGGAAGGCCATAAAGAATTGGTGCTAGCGGATTCATAGGTATAACACTATTCTTCTTTGTTTCGGTTTCAAAAACAAATTTAGAATTTTTGATGACGGTTTTTAGATCTTTATGGAACCCGCCAGTAGGGTCTTTACGTAAGACCGAAAAACCCTCACCTTGAACTACATCCAAAACTTTTTGATTATATTCGTTTCTTTGCAAAATTACGACGCAATTACCTTTATCGGCCTTTGAAACCACCAAATCATTATCATGCACTTTATGTTGAATGGAACGCAATAAAAACGTGTCTCTACCAGCAGAAATACATCCAGTTGAAGGAGTGTTCTTAAGTGTGTTAGCAACTAATGCCTTGGTATCGACATCATTACCATTGCGAACAATTGCAACCTCAGAATCCACCGCTAAGTTTTCTTTCACCTTTTGATTAATTTTAGAGGGTAGATTATATTTCAAACCTTTCTGTAATAAACCGACTTCACCTTCCGAAAATTCAATCTCTGTTAGATTTTTCACACGAGGGTAGAAACAATGACCGTTGCCATTTCCCAAATCAGTATTGTTTAAAAAGGAACATGAACTATTTTCTATCAACCTTTGCAACTTTTTAGATTGGGTAACATACATTTTATGAGCCACCCGTGACGCAAAGTACCTCGCTTTTTGGTCCAAAATATCAAATTCAATGTTGTGTAATTTAAAGGAAAGTTCTGAGTGTAGTATCTTAAGATGTAATTTCAAATTATCTCTAACTCCAAACCAATAACGAGATTCCTCAGTTAACCAAATTCTTTGTGCCCTATTGATGGCAATCCTAGCTGCCCTACTAGTATTATTGCAACGAACATGAATATAGTTAGGTACAACATTTAAATGTTTACATCGTTGATTAAACCAAACGTTCTGAATAGCTACCCGGTGTTGCTTTATAAGTTTTAAATAATAACGTGCCTGTACGGCTACGCATGCCGACTTTAAATAATTAATAGATTCAGGCGTTACTTTGCGGAGGTCCATATTAACAAACTGGAACAAATTACCTTGCTACTCCGCGAAACCAGTGCCGGGCTCGTGCAAAATAGCTGCGTCTGTGCGACACATATATGTTCATGCAAAAACCCACCCTCCTCCGCTTCCACACGAAACAACATATATCACACAGACTCAACTACACACCACCACCACTAAACACTAAAACTACACGATCGACGCGCGTTTCGCCTCTATACGAGGCATCATCAAGATCAAAGAAACAGTACGACCGTTCGCTACTTGAACGAATGGCGTACTGACAAACTAAAACATTTTCTTTAATCCCGCCTACCGCCAACATTTTTGCACAACTACCCTTATTATTTTTCTCAAAGCCTACCCTCAAAATTTAAAAATAAAACAAAAGTACCCCCGTATATTATCACAAACTACCCACATAATTTATCTCAATCTCAGCTACCCCCATTGTTAAAGACAGAATTTAAGCATACCCGCAATAAAGGAGAAGAAGGAAAATTAACCTGTTCATTGACAAAATGTTGGCGGTAGGCGGGATTAAAGAAAAATGTTTTAGTTTGTCAGTACGCCATTCGTTCAAGTAGCGAACGGTCGTACTGTTTCTTTGATCTTGATGATGCCTCGTATAGAGGCGAAACGCGCGTCGATCGTGTAGTTTTAGTGTTTAGTGGTGGTGGTGTGTAGTTGAGTCTGTGTGATATATGTTGTTTCGTGTGGAAGCGGAGGAGGGTGGGTTTTTGCATGAACATATATGTGTCGCACAGACGCAGCTATTTTGCACGAGCTCGGCACTGGTTTCGCGGAGTAGCAAGGTAATTTGTTCCAGTTTGTTAATATGGACCTCCGCAAAGTAACGCCTGAATCTATTAATTATTTAAAGTCGGCATGCGTAGCCGTACAGGCACGTTATTATTTAAAACTTATAAAGCAACACCGTTCAAGTAGCGAACGGTCGTACTGTTTCTTTGATCTTGATGATGCCTCGTATAGAGGCGAAACGCGCGTCGATCGTGTATTTTTAGTGTTTAGTGGTGGTGGTGTGTAGTTGAGTCTGTGTGATATATGTTGTTCCGTGTGGAAGCGGAGGAGGGTGGGTTTTTGCATGAACATATATGTGTCGCACAGACGCAGCTATTTTGCACGAGCCCGGCACTGGTTTCGCGGAGAAGCAAGGTAATTTGTTCCAGTTTGTTAATATGGACCTCCGCAAAGTAACGCCTGAATCTATTAATTATTTAAAGTCGGCATGCGTAGCCGTACAGGCACGTTATTATTTAAAACTTATAAAGCAACACCGGGTAGCTATTCAGAACGTTTGGTTTAATCAACGATGTAAACATTTAAATGTTGTACCTAACTATATTCATGTTCGTTGCAATAATACTAGTAGGGCAGCTAGGATTGCCATCAATAGGGCACAAAGAATTTGGTTAACTGAGGAATCTCGTTATTGGTTTGGAGTTAGAGATAATTTGAAATTACATCTTAAGATACTACACTCAGAACTTTCCTTTAAATTACACAACATTGAATTTGATATTTTGGACCAAAAAGCGAGGTACTTTGCGTCACGGGTGGCTCATAAAATGTATGTTACCCAATCTAAAAAGTTGCAAAGGTTGATAGAAAATAGTTCATGTTCCTTTTTAAACAATACTGATTTGGGAAATGGCAACGGTCATTGTTTCTACCCTCGTGTGAAAAATCTAACAGAGATTGAATTTTCGGAAGGTGAAGTCGGTTTATTACAGAAAGGTTTGAAATATAATCTACCCTCTAAAATTAATCAAAAGGTGAAAGAAAACTTAGCGGTGGATTCTGAGGTTGCAATTGTTCGCAATGGTAATGATGTCGATACCAAGGCATTAGTTGCTAACACACTTAAGAACACTCCTTCAACTGGATGTATTTCTGCTGGTAGAGACACGTTTTTATTGCGTTCCATTCAACATAAAGTGCATGATAATGATTTGGTGGTTTCAAAGGCCGATAAAGGTAATTGCGTCGTAATTTTGCAAAGAAACGAATATAATCAAAAAGTTTTGGATGTAGTTCAAGGTGAGGGTTTTTCGGTCTTACGTAAAGACCCTACTGGCGGGTTCCATAAAGATCTAAAAACCGTCATCAAAAATTCTAAATTTGTTTTTGAAACCGAAACAAAGAAGAATAGTGTTATACCTATGAATCCGCTAGCACCAATTCTTTATGGCCTTCCGAAAATTCACAAGGACAATATTCCTATTCGTCCGGTTGTTTCATATATAGAGGCTCCAGCATATAAATTAGCTAAAAAGTTAAATTTTATCATTCGAGAGAAATCTTCCTTCAAACCACTTTATTGTCTGAAAAATAGTTTAGATTTAATAGAAAAAGTCAAAGACATCAGCATACCACCAAACGCAACATTACTTTCATTGGATGTAGATAGTTTATTTACCAATGTACCGTATACTGAAACGTTAAATATACTTCAAAATCATTTGGAAAGACAGCGACTACATCCGGGAGAGGTTTGTGAGCTAATAGATTTAACAACTATCTGTATGAAACAAAATTATTTTAGGTTTAATGGACAATATTATTTACAAGGTGATGGGTTGGCTATGGGTTCTCCTCTCAGTCCGCTAATGGCAGATATTTTTATGGATAGTTTTGAGACTCAGTACATAGTGGGAAATACAAATTTGTTATATTATTATAGGTATGTAGATGATTTGATTTTATGCTGGAGGGGTAGTATGAGACAATTGGATTTATTTGTGAGTAGTCTTAATAACAAACATCCGAAAATAAAATTTAAGAAGGAATTAGAACAGAATAATTCACTTAACTTCTTAGACTTGACTATAACTAAGGTAAATAATAAGCATCAGTTCCACATTTATCGTAAGCCTACGCAGACCGATACAGTTATTCCAGCTTCTTCTAATCACCCTTGGCAACATAAACTGGCTGCTTTCCATTGTTACATACATAGATTGTTAACAGTACCTCTTTCTAGGGAAGATTTTGATTTAGAGTTGAAGACCATACACATGATTGCAAATTCAAATGGCTACACTGAGACAATGGTAAATAGTCTGGTTAAAAAGAAACAGAGGCGTATAGCTGATAGCATGTTATATAGCGGCCTGTCTACTGAACATACTAACAAATATAAAGCAAGTATTAATTACGTTGGCCCTTTGTCAGATAAAATTTATAATATTTTAAAATCAAAGGAAATAAATGTTGCTTTTAAGACTAATAATTCTTTGTATTCTAGACTATGTAATGGTAAGGATAAAGTAGAAAGAGGGAGTAGATCAGGAGTATATAAGCTCACTTGTGACGATTGTAGTAGCGTTTATATAGGACAAACCGGTCGTAGTTTTAATATTAGATATAAGGAGCATGTTTCATCTTATAGGCATAAGCACGCAGAGAAGTCCAATTTTGCAAAACATTTGATAGACACAGATCATACATTATCAGATGCTCATTCTTATGAAATATTACACTTTTGCAAAAAGGGATTTCGTCTGAATGTTTTGGAGCATTTGGAAATAGTTAGGTACAACAACGCGGGATCCATTGTCAATGAACAGGTTAATTTTCCTTCTTCTCCTTTATTGCGGGTATGCTTAAATTCTGTCTTTAACAATGGGGGTAGCTGAGATTGAGATAAATTATGTGGGTAGTTTGTGATAATATACGGGGGTACTTTTGTTTTATTTTTAAATTTTGAGGGTAGGCTTTGAGAAAAATAATAAGGGTAGTTGTGCAAAAATGTTGGCGGTAGGCGGGATTAAAGAAAATGTTTTAGTTTGTCAGTACGCCATTCGTTCAAGTAGCGAACGGTCGTACTGTTTCTTTGATCTTGATGATGCCTCGTATAGAGGCGAAACGCGCGTCGATCGTGTAGTTTTAGTGTTTAGTGGTGGTGGTGTGTAGTTGAGTCTGTGTGATATATGTTGTTTCGTGTGGAAGCGGAGGAGGGTGGGTTTTTGCATGAACATATATGTGTCGCACAGACGCAGCTATTTTGCACGAGCCCGGCACTGGTTTCGCGGAGTAGCAAGGTAATTTGTTCCAGTTTGTTAATATGGACCTCCGCAAAGTAACGCCTGAATCTATTAATTATTTAAAGTCGGCATGCGTAGCCGTACAGGCACGTTATTATTTAAAACTTATAAAGCAACACCGGGTAGCTATTCAGAACGTTTGGTTTAATCAACGATGTAAACATTTAAATGTTGTACCTAACTATATTCATGTTCGTTGCAATAATACTAGTAGGGCAGCTAGGATTGCCATCAATAGGGCACAAAGAATTTGGTTAACTGAGGAATCTCGTTATTGGTTTGGAGTTAGAGATAATTTGAAATTACATCTTAAGATACTACACTCAGAACTTTCCTTTAAATTACACAACATTGAATTTGATATTTTGGACCAAAAAGCGAGGTACTTTGCGTCACGGGTGGCTCATAAAATGTATGTTACCCAATCTAAAAAGTTGCAAAGGTTGATAGAAAATAGTTCATGTTCCTTTTTAAACAATACTGATTTGGGAAATGGCAACGGTCATTGTTTCTACCCTCGTGTGAAAAATCTAACAGAGATTGAATTTTCGGAAGGTGAAGTCGGTTTATTACAGAAAGGTTTGAAATATAATCTACCCTCTAAAATTAATCAAAAGGTGAAAGAAAACTTAGCGGTGGATTCTGAGGTTGCAATTGTTCGCAATGGTAATGATGTCGATACCAAGGCATTAGTTGCTAACACACTTAAGAACACTCCTTCAACTGGATGTATTTCTGCTGGTAGAGACACGTTTTTATTGCGTTCCATTCAACATAAAGTGCATGATAATGATTTGGTGGTTTCAAAGGCCGATAAAGGTAATTGCGTCGTAATTTTGCAAAGAAACGAATATAATCAAAAAGTTTTGGATGTAGTTCAAGGTGAGGGTTTTTCGGTCTTACGTAAAGACCCTACTGGCGGGTTCCATAAAGATCTAAAAACCGTCATCAAAAATTCTAAATTTGTTTTTGAAACCGAAACAAAGAAGAATAGTGTTATACCTATGAATCCGCTAGCACCAATTCTTTATGGCCTTCCGAAAATTCACAAGGACAATATTCCTATTCGTCCGGTTGTTTCATATATAGAGGCTCCAGCATATAAATTAGCTAAAAAGTTAAATTTTATCATTCGAGAGAAATCTTCCTTCAAACCACTTTATTGTCTGAAAAATAGTTTAGATTTAATAGAAAAAGTCAAAGACATCAGCATACCGCCAAACGCAACATTACTTTCATTGGATGTAGATAGTTTATTTACCAATGTACCGTATACTGAAACGTTAAATATACTTCAAAATCATTTGGAAAGACAGCGACTACATCCGGGAGAGGTTTGTGAGCTAATAGATTTAACAACTATCTGTATGAAACAAAATTATTTTAGGTTTAATGGACAATATTATTTACAAGGTGATGGGTTGGCTATGGGTTCTCCTCTCAGTCCGCTAATGGCAGATATTTTTATGGATAGTTTTGAGACTCAGTACATAGTGGGAAATACAAATTTGTTATATTATTATAGGTATGTAGATGATTTGATTTTATGCTGGAGGGGTAGTATGAGACAATTGGATTTATTTGTGAGTAGTCTTAATAACAAACATCCGAAAATAAAATTTAAGAAGGAATTAGAACAGAATAATTCACTTAACTTCTTAGACTTGACTATAACTAAGGTAAATAATAAGCATCAGTTCCACATTTATCGTAAGCCTACGCAGACCGATACAGTTATTCCAGCTTCTTCTAATCACCCTTGGCAACATAAACTGGCTGCTTTCCATTGTTACATACATAGATTGTTAACAGTACCTCTTTCTAGGGAAGATTTTGATTTAGAGTTGAAGACCATACACATGATTGCAAATTCAAATGGCTACACTGAGACAATGGTAAATAGTCTGGTTAAAAAGAAACAGAGGCGTATAGCTGATAGCATGTTATATAGCGGCCTGTCTACTGAACATACTAACAAATATAAAGCAAGTATTAATTACGTTGGCCCTTTGTCAGATAAAATTTATAATATTTTAAAATCAAAGGAAATAAATGTTGCTTTTAAGACTAATAATTCTTTGTATTCTAGACTATGTAATGGTAAGGATAAAGTAGAAAGAGGGAGTAGATCAGGAGTATATAAGCTCACTTGTGACGATTGTAGTAGCGTTTATATAGGACAAACCGGTCGTAGTTTTAATATTAGATATAAGGAGCATGTTTCATCTTATAGGCATAAGCACGCAGAGAAGTCCAATTTTGCAAAACATTTGATAGACACAGATCATACATTATCAGATGCTCATTCTTATGAAATATTACACTTTTGCAAAAAGGGATTTCGTCTGAATGTTTTGGAGCATTTGGAAATAGTTAGGTACAACAACGCGGGATCCATTGTCAATGAACAGGTTAATTTTCCTTCTTCTCCTTTATTGCGGGTATGCTTAAATTCTGTCTTTAACAATGGGGGTAGCTGAGATTGAGATAAATTATGTGGGTAGTTTGTGATAATATACGGGGGTACTTTTGTTTTATTTTTAAATTTTGAGGGTAGGCTTTGAGAAAAATAATAAGGGTAGTTGTGCAAAAATGTTGGCGGTAGGCGGGATTAAAGAAAAATGTTTTAGTTTGTCAGTACGCCATTCGTTCAAGTAGCGAACGGTCGTACTGTTTCTTTGATCTTGATGATGCCTCGTATAGAGGCGAAACGCGCGTCGATCGTGTAGTTTTAGTGTTTAGTGGTGGTGGTGTGTAGTTGAGTCTGTGTGATATATGTTGTTTCGTGTGGAAGCGGAGGAGGGTGGGTTTTTGCATGAACATATATGTGTCGCACAGACGCAGCTATTTTGCACGAGCCCGGCACTGGTTTCGCGGAGTAGCAAGGTAATTTGTTCCAGTTTGTAAATACTTTATTGTACTTACATAAAACAAGCTACACAACATTATAAGTAAAATAATTTAGTACAAAAGCTAACTTACTTATCCCTGTAAGGAGATAACCCAGCATCTTCCGGCTAACCCAGAAAACTTTACGCATAATTAACAATGAGAGACCAACAATAAGCGTCGACCTTTAACTGGTACGAATATACCTCTCCTAATAAAAATATACTTACAAGTAGTAGGGATTCGCCGGTTCTGGATCACTTTTTTGTAGCTCAAAATGGCGGCTTAGGAGGCAACGTATTCTAAAAAAAAACAAAAAAAAAAGGTCAACACCCCATTTAAAGCGATTGGACGGGGTCTCATCACGCTCCGCCCACTTTTTCTGGTATATATATACTTCCATTGCAACATAATAGCAACACCTCATCACATACTCATAAAAGGATAGACCCTTTCCTTTGTTACGTTCAACTTCTTACCTGCGACCACTCAGGGTTCGGTGCCTACCTTTTTTTCCTGGGTACCTGATCGCCCGCCACGCTCCGTACAAATAATGCCATGTCTTTTCGTAAGTCCACTTTCAATTAATTATTCTATCAGCACATAAATATCCTATCACATTATTCGCAGTACACTTTTATTAGTAACCCATAATTTTTTGGACTATCATAAATCTAACCTAACCTAACCTACATTTTGGAGAAATTAAAACCTAACCTAACCTAATCTACGTTTTGGAGAAATTCGTAAGCCCTAACTTTCAGGACTATCTTAAATCTAACCTAAACTACGTTTTGGAGAATATTGTCACGCTATATGGTACTTGGTTTGTACTTTTGATTCGCAACTCGATGTTTCGTAGACATACCTTTTGACAAATTCTTATTTTGCAAACTACTTATTTTATTCTGCAGCCATAACTTTCAGGACTATCATAAATCTAACCTAACCTAACCCACGTTTTGGAGAATATTGTTACGCTAAATAGTAAATGGTTTCAGTTAAAAACAAGAATTTTGTTGCTTTATTGCTTTTTACTTCTAATCTTATTAAGTACTCCTTAGAAATACTAGTTTTAACGTGTTTGTTACGCAATTCGATTATTTAAATACTAGTCAAAACTTGTAGGAGTGCACTATGTATACGCAGCCTTGTGTTTTCCTTACACAGTAGGTACTATTCTACATTTTGTGGACATATTATATAGCTTAAGTTTATATTATGAATATATTTATATAGATAGAGAGTTTACATAATACAGTAAACGGTTTCAGTAGTTTTATTGTTTTCTTTGTATCAAACGCACCACGATCTTTTATTATTCAATTACTTAACATCAATACACTATGCAAAGAGAGCTTTTTGAAAAAACAGCTAGTTTGAACGTGTTCACTAGGCGAACCATTTATTTACCTGGCTGTCGTCAATAAGAGGAGCGTTATGTTTTTTCAAGTGTATGGCTTTGAAGATACTGGTTTAAACTTGTTAAATTGCACTACGCATAAAGGACCTAAAGAACGCGGGCGGCATCGTATAATTGGTTTATTGTTGTCTTTGTATCAAAAGAACCGCCGCTGTCTTTTGTTATTCAACACACCGCGTCTGGAGAATACGAGTTTATACCTGTTCACTAAGCGAAGCCCTTCTTTCAAAAAATACGTGTCCCAACTTGTAGGGATTGCGCTGGGTATAAAAGCCTGCCATCACATCTCGGCTTCATTGCGCCCCAAACAATTCTCCGAGCAAGATCTTCCAGTAAGAGAGTCGTGAGTCGTGAAGTTTAGTGCAAGGTTGCTGAAAGCAGTGTTTCGTTGCTGAAATGGATGTAAGTATATAGTCATAATTTTATGTGTGCCCACTTATTTCAGATTTTGATTGATTGTAACATAACCTTCATCTATTTTGTGTTTACCGTGTAAATCTACTTTGAAGGACCGTTTGAAGAATGTTTTTATATTGTTACAGGAAAACACATTTAAAAATTATTACTATCCCGACGACGAAGCAAGTGATGAAGAAGGAACGTTGGCCTATAAAGTCAAAAAAGCTTTTGCTAACACTAACAAGAGGCCTAATAACAGCATAGATGGCTTCTTTGAAAAACGGAAGAAAAGGAAAGTTGCAGTAAAGTCGTCGAGCGTCAGCCAAGCCACTGCGGAAGGCGTGGCTTTTATAAAGTCCAATAAAGACGATGCATCATACGCCTCACATCTCATAAAAAATGAGGTGTATGATGCGCGGAAAATAAAAATTTTCCACCAACGGAGCATTGGAAACATGCGGAAGTGCGTGTTAAATACTACGCTCACTTCGAAGAGGACGCTCACGTCGAATCTACGAGGGATGTGATTTACCAAATCACCAAACAGTTAGCGGACAAAAGTGATTGTGTAAATTACATTATAGACAATACAAAATAAGTGTAAAAGTAGTTTTAAGATCTTAATTTGTTCCTTTTATCTTTTTTTACTCGATTGTGTGCGTTTTGTTTGTTTACTTTGCTTTATAACTCGTACCGAACATTTTTCTTTGTATAGCGAACACCTTTTGTATTCTAAGCTTCCTTTGTAGTTATTTTTTTCCGACAAAGAGTTCTTTCATATTAGATAAGTAACACAAGTTCCAAGCGCCGATGTTAATAGTGTAAATAGACCATAGCCTTGACTTTGAATAAAGTTTTAATGAATATAATGTTTTCATTTATATGTTTTATTCAGAAATACACTTCCCTTGACGAAAATGTAGACTTAACTTAGAACAATAAAAGAGTTTGTTTTATATTTAATTGTTTATTTCAAAAAATAGACTTAAACATATTTCTTACAATTAGATCGTTACATAGAGAACTCTCAGTAAACAAATTTACCAGGTCACACATAGTTTTTCCTTTAATCTTAAAATACAGATAGACTAAACAATATTCCCCGCAGACCGAGGTAAAAGGATTTTGGAATGAGTTGTGGTTATAAACCCATCTCCTGGAATTTCTTTTCAAAAATAGCTCATGACTACCTGTAGGTTTTCGACCAAATGAGTCAAAATATTCACCAATGCCATTAACATCAATGTGTATAGCTATCCAGTGAGACTCCGGTTTTGAGTCGGGATCTAAATTGCTTATAATAAAAGCAGGTACATTTACCCAAATTGGCAATCAGTTTGCAGCAAAAACATTTGATTTAAAACTGGAACTTATTTTATTCATACAGAGCTGTATTTCATTTATATCCATGATAAATATATATTTAGCTGCTTATTAATGATTCTGTTAACAACGTTTAATAACAAATGATGTATCCTTATTAAAAACAAAGTATTTATTAACTGTTATAATCCACAGTTACGTCACGATTCTTGTTCATTTCAATTACATTATCAAATTCTGCGTATACAATACAGTTGACAGTTTGACTAAGAGACGAATCAAAGCTGACTTCTAACCGAACACTTCCATGTCTGACGAGATTCCAATGTGACGTTGAACTAGCAAATAAATCAGGAGTCAAATCAAAACACAGCAAACAATATCCGTCTCCGTAGTCTGTTCTACTTATTGCGTTACCTTCGTTGTGAAAATGAATACCAGTCTCAGAAAATAAAGTGTGATATGGTGATGCTATTAAACCAGAGCTAAATGATGGTTGTAATGTTCTAGAAGGTATTTCATGACCGTCTACATACAAACTGAATGAATTCATATTAACATGTTGAAAATTGAAAGGATTCAATGCTAAATTACCGTTAAACGATGAATTTAAGACAAAACCGACAATACATCTTTTAGGAACTTGTCCAAGGAATATATTATCTAATGTTTTACCTTGCACACCTGCCGGTATTGTCAGGACCTTAACTTCCGCTCTTGTTATAGGATACTTTGCAGTTGTTGACGCTAGTACTTTTTGATGGGCTAACAAAACGCTAGGGTTGACTCTTGCTCTTCTTATAATAAGACTAGCATCCATTATTTGGACTTTAAATTTTTTATCTTGATGACAAATAAGATTAAATGTTTCTTTTGAGCGCACTAACTTAACACGCATTTCTACGCCATTTATTAAAAATTTCTCTTGGTTAAACATGTCACCATGCAAGTGACCAATCATTTCAACTTGTCTACTCTCTTTGACAAATTCCATTCTTTTGTGAAACCCTTTGTTCGTTGCGTCAACGGCATCCACATGATGTGCAGTATCTTCGTACCACAATCCACAAGTTAGATGAGATTCTTTAGCTGCTGGACCATAGTTAAGAAGATTCTCCAAATAAGCACGATAGGCATATGTGTTGTTCGGAGGTGATATGAGTTTTTGATTTAAATATATGTCGAGTTGGTTGAAAAGGGAATGCAACCAATTGTTAACAGCCGAAACTTGGACATCTGCTTTTAAATTTGTGCCATCCTGATTCAATACTTTCGCATTGACATGCAGTAACGTATGTGACAAGTCAATATAGTCATCACCTGATCCGGGAACTTGAAATTCTATAGGGCCGTCGTCGTTTAAAGATGAAATTGGTTTGTAATGAACCCACTGTCCACTTTCAATACTGGTTCGAGTTAACGGCAGGGCAAATATATCTAACTCAGATTTTGCACATTCACATGAATGATTATGTAAGAATGACATTATTTAATATGAAAATATATCTTCGACGTTATACTTTTTAATTTTTTTACTTCCTCTTCCTCGTGATGCTTTTAACGGAATGAGTCGTTCTTGTCTTTTAGTTGACATTTTATACCCAGATCCTGACATTAGAGAATCAATTTTTTGCATCAGCTTTTATTTTTAAGTTAGCACTTGCATCTTTGAATCGAGACTTAATCGAACTCTCCATAGGACGTGAATTTACCATATCAGACAGCAGGCCGATCCCCGCATCTAATGTTTCTTTCCCTACAGCCCTAAAACCACTGGATAACAAAGGAATCACAGACCTAAATAGCCCACCCAAAAAGCTTCCAATCCCATGACCTCGTTGAAATGGAACCCCTTTATAGACAATTCCTACACCAGAGCCAGCTTGATGTAAATAATAATGTTCATATGGACAAGAGGCAGACGATCGTTTGTGAGTCATTTTATTCGTTGAAAATGTAGCTTCACACAAGAAGATCCAAATTGAAATGGTACTCTGGCCCCGGTAGTCGTTCTTATATCTATTTCAATCGTATCGAACTCTCTACGTAAAACAGGTACATCATGAGCAGGTGAGAAGACATGCATTTTGTAAGCTCCATAAACGAACTGAGTTGGATCCAATGGAATTATTCTCAACAATGATGTTATAACATCCCCCACTACTTGCGGTTCAATGATATCGGTATACACAAATATTTGTGATGGTAACCCTAAATACAAATTTACTGGATTTTTCCCAATTGAAATTTGTTTTAAATTAGATCGTGTTTTGAAACCTAACTGCAAACTCAGTATCGGTGATGTTATGATAGATGTTATATCTTCAGTTGCAGTTATAGCCACCATTTTTGATATTTTATCACACCTAAATTTCACCTTATTTTTTACTTGCGGGTTTTCATTGAACGCGTCAAGGAAAGTGTCAACGCTATCATATGTAGTAGCGGGTATGTGAGTTTTTATATCTATGATTTTGTCAAACTTGTCATTAGGTAGTCGTACTTTCTATTTTATATAGATGATATTTTCTTGATCTTGAACATTGTACATGGAACGTGGGTATTGAAATTCCACTAAACCAACAACCCATTCTCCTTCTAATTTAACGGTCTTAGGTAGTTTGGTCATGAAATGGGGTGTTGTTATCAGTATAATAAGCCGTCGAGCTATTGTTTAACAAAGTTGTATAAAAACTTCCTTCACTCATATTTTTTCTAATTTTGATGCAAGAATCCAAGAATTAAATTTACTCGGATAACCTTGCCACTTCACTAACACTTCCTTTCTGCCACCAACACGACGTGAGCGTATTATTTTGTCAATTTTATACTTCATGGAGGGGTGATAAGTTGTTTTTTGTAATTCTTTAGAATAAAATGTACCTACGATTGGTTCATCATCCAAGTCCTTTAAGGTATAGACAAGTCTCGGAGATCGTCTAATGATTGCATCAATTATAAAAATTTCATCACTCCAATTAGTTTCATAACCCTTTTGAAATATGTGTTTATATTTAGTTATTCGAACATGATCACCTTCATTCAGTTTTGTGGTTTCCAATGAAATTTGTTTGTCTTTTTTTCTATCATATAAGTTACACCAAACAGTCATGATATTATTAAAATTAACATCAATTGGTCGCATTTTGATACTAGAATGATAACTATGGTTATAAGAGTGAAGAAGATCTTGTAATATATTAGTGTAGTTGTAAGTATTTCTATGAGTAAAATAACGCCACATTTTCATTTTAAGAGTTCTTTGAAACCTTTCAACTATACTAGCTTTAATGTCTGGATTATTAGTGGTGTAATAATTATTGTTTTTGCTTTTAAAGTAGTCTCTTACCACCTTTGAAACAAATTATGTGCCTTTATCGGATTGGATGTGACGAGGGGTAGATTTGGCTTCTGCAAATACGCTTTCAAAACATTGTTTAACTGTTTCTGAATCCTCCTTTTTCATGGCTCTTGCAAAAGCATATTTACTAAAAACATCAATAACACAAAGAATATGTTTATATCAATCATTATATTGACTATAAGTACGCATATCACTGAGATCAGCCTGCCAGAGTTCATTATAATTAGATAGGATGTATCGATTCCTAGTAAATCGTCGGTGGACGAGTTTATGTAAAGTATAGGTTTCCTGAGACTGTAACAATTTTTTACTTCCTCCTTGCTCATATTACCTTTCATTTCCTTCGCTAACTTATCTATACTACTGTAACCAGCTGGGTTGGACACATCGTAGTAAATGTTATTTATATCTAATAGGGGGTCCATTTTTCCCAATCTAATTTCTTTTTGGTCGACTCAATTGTTTTAGCAGAAATAGGTGTAGATGCGTTTTTTACTTTAAATGATGAATCCCTTGTATTTTTAGAAGATGATGATGATGCGCGAAACTCGCTGGCGTAATCTCTCTTCATATACTCCAAGTTAGCAGGATTACCAATACAAAATGTAGGAACTCTTGTATCTTTTAAAACCAATGCAAATTCTTCCCAACCTATTGGTTTTGCGCGTTTTAGAGGTCTTATTACATCGTTCATCAGATCGACAATATTACTATTTGGGATCACTCGATTGTTTAACACAACTTCCCCTCCTGTCTTCCACCAATTTTTTATTTATTAAGGATAATAATGTCCATTAAAGTTTGGGTTTTCGATCGATAAGATTTCGGTATTCCTTGTACGATATGAGATGGAGTTAATTCTACAGGATAGTATTGATTCGTTTTATCAAGTGGTGGTGTAGCAGGAACATCATCTTCCAGCAAAGTTGGGCTTGCGACTGAGTCATTATTTGCATTTTCCTGCTTTTTTAACTTTAAATCTAAGTCACTGTAGAAGTTGTCTAAGTGATCAACTCCATCCATTACTATTGGTATTTTGAAAGGCTTTCGATCTGCTTCGGCAAAATGTAAAAATCGCTGCAGTGCTTGGGAATATAATGCCCATTTTTCACGATCATCCATTTTACTTTTCAATATTTTTTTCATCTCTCCATCCAGACGAGACGATGAGTTCTCTGATAGCTCATTATTTTTAAGTCTTTCAATAAAATCTTGTTCTACCAAAAGCATTTTTTTGTGTTCTCCATTTTGGTTATAAAGAGTTTATTAAAGCACTTAAAACTGCACCTAAAATAACAGGTAGAAATGCACCACCCTTTTGAATGATGATAGTTTTTCTTAGTTTTTGTTTTCCCTTTGAAACTAGCTTGCGTAATATGTTCTTGTGTTTATTTAATTTAGATTTTTCTTTTTTTTCTAATGGAATTTTTCCTTTTAGCACGTTATAAATACACTCGCAAATAATATTGATTTCATCATCATCACAAGCTTTGGTAAAGCCGTGCGATATTTTGGATTAAGTACGTGCAACGCTTCAAGTAAGTGTTTATATGTGCTCACACTCGAGTGCACTGACTAAAACTTGTTGATTCCTGTTATATTTAAATCCTTTTTTAGGAATATAAACTGTGCAATATTTATCGAACGGAAATATTTTAGTTTTGAAACGACATAAGTCATCTGTATTTTGTTTCAGATCAATCATGAGATATCCATGGGCATCTTTAGTAGCATCTTTATAGGCCTCATCCACGAATTTTGAATTTTCAGGATAAACTTGTCGCGACAAGTATCGTATTTGAGTTTTATCTCTAGGATTTTTAAAATATACAATGTAACTTGTGTTTAGCGAGATGTCACGTTGACCTCGTCCCTGGTGAAATATAATTTGCGTTATATAAAACACGCTTAAGTTTCTGTGGTGACTACCCTTCGTGAAAATGTCAACGATCCGTCCATCTGACTCCCTCATCAAATCATCGATAATAAGAAGTTTAGGTTGCTTCCCATCAAACATGTTAACATCAGGTATTCCTTGACTATAATTAACATTTTCCAGATTGTACAAAGGTTGCATTTCATCATAACACCAAATAACTTCCGAAAAATTTACATCGCATAGTACTTTGCAATCATTTAAAAAGTTTGTGACAAATTTTGATTTTCCACACCCACTGGGACCAGCAACAATGGCCGTAAAAGGGTGACAAAAGTGAATCATTATATAGATCTGTTATACGTGTTGAATCTAAAAGTACTAAAACACTAATGATTTTTTTTAAGACCAAACAAGGTTATATAGTTTTGTCACACCTGAATAACTTTTAAATAAAAACACATAAAATTTATCTAAACACTTTATTTTATTAAAAAAAAAAGAGTAAATTACATCTTTCTGTAATCTTATTACTAGTCCATGCATAATACTACAAAGAAAAAACTTAAATTTATAAAAATGTCTAAAAACATTCTGAAATTTTAAAATTATACATAAATTACAACTGTCTATTAACTTATTACCAGTCCATACTCAATAATTACAAAAAAAAATGTTACGAATTTAGGAACAATCGCAAGTACAGATAAGTAATATTAACACTGAATGTCCTTTATTCTGTAGTGGCCCCAAGCAAGCGTGTCAGTGGAATTTTCTAATAAATATCGTTTTGTATCACTGTGTGATAAAGATATTTTGTTTATTTTGTGTGTAAATATAACATGTTTTATAGACCTGAACCGCAACATTTCACACAACAAATTATCTTTTTTGAACAAACATGTTTTGTAATTGTCAATGTTAATTTTTTTAGTAATACATTTATTAACTCCTTTTGCTTTTGCTATAAATTCGTTTTGTACATCCATTGCATACATTTTTGATCGAAGGCAATAAACTCTTTAAAAATTTTACCATTATTTTCATCTTTAAAAAAACCCAATTGCTTTTTATTTACTAATGGCAAACCGTATTGATTGTCAGGAGGATAATCAGAAGTATCAAAGTAAGATTCTAGATCTATTAGTATATCAGCGTAAAAGTTATCCGTAAATATTTGATATACCAAACTGTCCGTGTCCGTGTAAAGCAATTTCAGTTTATCTGGATATTTGGTTTTCATGAAGTCATAGTGAAATTCATACATTAAAGTTTTTGACAAATCTAATATACAAAATCCTAAATAAATAGGTTTGTTGTACAAGACTTTTGTTTTTTTTCAATTGTACTGCAACCTAATTTTCCGAAAATATAGAAAGGCTGTGAAATTCAGGTTTTGCTATTAAAGATTGAACTCCTTGAGTTTTTCCGTGGGTTTGCCAGTGGTTAAGTAATTTAACATTCACTCTTTTATTTATATTTTCCACAGTTTTACCGAAAACAGAATTGTTCATGAGTTTGAAGAAGTCTTTTTCAAATTCTGATCTGGCCAACGAACGCATGTGTGTATTTAATATGTCGATATAAGTCTTTAACCATGCCTTTTGATCAAACTTTAAAATTCTGTGAATTTTTAGCAAACGTAAACCAGATTTTAAACATTGTTTTAGATTTCGATAGTGAATCACATAGTTCGCTTAGTTATTTAAATTAGGAATCAGCTTTTTTTTCTTTGGTATCACCTAAACAAACGTTTTCTGGACAGAATGGTAAATCAGAATGAAAATCGTGTAAGTTATTTGGGTATTCCAAATCAACTTCTAGAATGTATCCGTGTTCAGCATCATCAGAAACATTAAAATCGGTATTATTATCCACCCATTCAAACTTGCCAATGGGAAGGCATTGTGACATTGCCCAACCGTAAAGATTATTTGCATCTAGATACATCAAAAATAAAGATGGTAACGTAGGATCATATTCAGACATAAATATATTATTAGCTTTCCCATGTCTGTTACTACATTGAGAAATACCACCTCTTATGTTATTTGCAATAAAAGAAATTTTGTCAATGTCCGTTAGAAGTTCTAGATTAATTTTAGTAGACATTAACATAGCATCCCAACTTAATCCAGGTGCCGTGTAATATTGTGCAGGATCCAATCCATATGTTTCTTTAAAAACATTTCTAAAATTTTCAAACACAACAACAAAACATCAGTTTTTAAGTAAAGATTTGAATAATCCCCCATGTTTTTACATTTAAAGTGATTCCATACGTCACGTGCATGTTTATAATCATTTTCTGAAATGTGGTTATCATTTAATGAGCTGTAAAAATCATCGTGATTGGGAAGACTAACCAATTCTAATGATTCAAAAGATGTCATATGTTCATATGGATATATTCCTTTTCGTATTAAGCGTTTGAAGTCTTCTTCAGATGGAAAATTTAACCGAAGTTCATGAAACTGATCGGGCAGTAAATTTTTGGCTAACTTATCAAGACTGCTACTCATAAATTTTAAGGAATCAAGAAATCTTAATTTCATTACATGGTTATTGATGTGAAATGGCTTGGAGAAAGAAATATATTTTTCTTTATTTTGTGGGATAACTTCTATGTCCCCCTCTTTAAATCCAAGCCGTGTACAATAAAATGAGCATAATAACTACTCAAATTGTGTAAAAACACAGGTAAGAAATTAGGGGTTCGATATTTCTCACAACAGGATGGATGAGCGACTCCTTCAAAAGCACCGGTATGTTGGTTATGAGACACAATGAATTCTTCATTTAATTTTTTTTCACAAATGAAACAGGTATCACTTTGTGCTATGTTTACTTTATCTTGTTCCGTTAAGGGTAAAGGACATTTTACAAAAGTGTTCTTTTTGCAAATGTTCTCTAAATCTTTTTTTAATAATTTCATAAATGATTCGGCACAATTTTGACCTGTGTATGTTCTATATACAGATAAACTGTCATCATATGAACATTTAATATAGTATCCAAAACTGTACATTAAATGTTCCTGAACATTGGCTGTTGAGGATTTATTCGGATCGTTGATACAAGTTTTAATGGGTTTTAAAAATGCTTCGAAATCGGCATATATAAAAAAAAAGGGACCCTCAATTTACGATCGTAGTTATTGAATGATATTTGGTTAGAGGGAACTAGTTCATTAAACCAGTTTCTTTTACTACCGTATTCAGAGGATAAGTTTGTACATACATGAAAACAGTCATGTTTTTGATGTTTCTGCAAATTTTCATGTGAAGTGAAATAAATTAAACAACCATCACATAAGTGGATTGCATGCTCTGACGTCGTCATTTGTTTTGATACTAATCGCGATAGACTTTTTATGTAACAATTATGGCCCTTAGTACCGTGATTTAAATACAGCAAGTTTAAATGGATAGTTTTCCTACTTTTCGTTAAGTGTAACGGACCAATAACTTTATTTTGCTTGCTTTTCGAATCGTACTCCAAGCCAAAAACATTAATGCTTAGATCATTCATTTTCTCGAATTTATGAATATCGTTTATTTTTATTGGGAAGGAAAGATTTTCAAATTTCAATTTATTTCTGTGCAATTTGTACGACGAGACCCTGTTAGAGTTGTTATTTGGCTCATATAAACCTGACAGTATAGCCCAACGGAAGCATTCATGGTCTTTGTTTTTAACGTTGATAACTGCTTTTTTGTTTTTTATATCCAATGGTAAGTTTATGTAAGATGAACCACGCAAAGGATTGAATTTATTGATATTCATGTCTAAATATTTTATTTTAACTAAACTCCATCCGCTGTCTTTTTTTTCAAAATTGGTTACTTTGTTAACAATTTCAGTTACAAGTGATGCATAAATACCATCTGTGACGTCCCCCTTGCAAACGACGTAATTTAACGATTGAAAGTCAAAAATATTATTAAGTTGCTTAGTTTGTTGTGTGAAATCTGCATTAAGATTAAAATTTAGGGATAAGTGGGCACTAGAATTTCTTTCTCATATGTCACCATTCGCTTATATCTTTGTTATTAAATGTTTATAAAGTTAAAAATTAAGTTAGGCGCCACCGACACTATCGGATGCCGGACCGATTGATAAAAAATATAAGGTTACCTGGAGAGACAGTAAATAAATACTATCACAAACGTCACTGAGGGGACGATCGGAAGCAGTGTGACCATATGTGGCAAGATCCTGCCTTTTTGGCAGGATTAGACCGTCATTTTGACTTCTGGCAGGATCGGTTGAAGTTTTCGAAATCTGGCAGTATTTGGCAGGATAGCAATATAAGCAGGCACATTTGGCATTATAGCCTTAGATTGGGTTCACAATAAGCATTTGCGAGCGAGAAAAGCACAAAACACGGCCATTGATCAACCAGAGACAGCCATTGCCGTGTTTTTGCGTTTTTATCGCTCATAAACTCTAATTGTGAACCCAGTTTTAAAGGAGTAGGTTACAGTATCGACATTAGAAAAAAAGAAACTTAAAGAACTCTGTTTTGGCTTAGAGTTTATAAATATTCTTAGTTTTTGTCGTCTATGGTTTTGAGGATTTCCCTTAGCATTTCTTATTGTATTTGTAGCTCATTCAATTTTCAACTGTCACTTGTTTTCTTAATTAGTCGGAAACACTACACATTTATTTTCATTTAAGATTTCGTGTTTTGCTGATTTATCATGAAACGCAAATATGAAGGATTATATCGCCCAGAATGGGAGCAGAATCCGGCACTTTCGTCCTGGATATGAAAGATGAACATTTTGTATTTTGTAAAACATGTAACTCGAAATTGGTGTCTAGGTTGTGTGTAATAATTTTATTTCTTCCCTTTTTTCTCTCCTTGAATTTAATTGTTTTAAGTAATAGTATAAAAAATATGTGTGTATCAATTTTAAATCTTAAAAGTATTTTGGCAGATTTTCGACATTTTGAGCATATGAGTTTGGCAGGATTTGTCAGTTTTCTTGCCTAAGTAGGGCAGGATCTCTAATTTGAAGCTGGTCACACTGATCGGAAGAAGGTCAGCTATAGGCCAGCCACGAAGCACTACAATGGCGCGGACGGCTGGACGGCTGCACTCTCCGAGTTAATCCGGAGCTCCGCAAAACAGAGACCGACGTCCACGAAGTCAAAAAAAATGTATACACGAAGTAGGGGGAAAAAAAACCCTCCTGCAAAGAACAATAAATTGATCTCATTAGGACAGAGAACGACATATTCGGTACCAGATGGGTACGTGACATGTGGGTTTCCTACCGATTGAGGGGAAATAAAAGAAATGCTCACCAGAGAGGAATGGCAGTCACGCCTTGTGCTGGCCAGGCACGCGGTGTTGACTGGCTGTCAACTCCTGGAGGTTTCTTCGTGATTTAACTGCTAGAAACGAAAAAAGTCAAAGTCAAAGTCAAAAGTCAAAGTCAAAGTCAAAGTCAAAGTCAAAGTCAAAATATTTTAATGTCAAAAAATTTACCACCGGTTCGGAAAAACCTCTGATGAGAAGATACCGGCAAGAAACTCAACGAGGGGTAATTTTTTAAATAAATCAAAATTACAATGTTATTTTACATCTCAAATATTTAAAAAATTTACAATTTAACAATTAAACACAGCAGGTGTACAATCTTTGGAGCCAGGGATCGCCAATACAGATCGGGATCATTTCCAAACATCCTTGTCCAAGATATAGTCATTGATTTTATAATACGCCCGAGAAATTAATGTCTTCTTGACAATAGATTTAAATTTTGTATCATTTAGTTCAGTTATGTTTTTTGGAATTTTGTTGTAAAATCTTACACAATTTCCCAATTTTCCATGAACGACTTATTGGTTTTAGCCAGTCTGTAAGTTGGAACTTTAAGCTTTCCTGTATTTCTAGTAGCCTTTGGCTTATCGACGTTGGTAGGGAAATTGCATATATTTTTCCTAACGTACATGATTATTTCAAAAATATATAGCGACGGTCGGGGTAAAGATGTCTATTTTCTTGAAAAATTCCCTTAATGACTCACGAGTATCCATATTATAAATTGCTCTAACTGCCCTTTTTTGCAAAATGAAAACTGATTCAATATCTGCAGCAGATCCCCATAAAATAAGGCCGTACGAAATAATGCTATTAAAATAGGCAAAATAGACCAACCGTGCCGTCGCTACATTGGTTAGCTGCCGAATTTTTCTTACTGCAAAAGCAGCAGAACTCAACCTACTTGCTATCGCTGTGACGTGGGAACCCCACTGCAGTTTAGAATCGAGTGTTATTCCTAAAAACACAGTTGATTTTATGAATTCAATCGTTTGACCATCTAATTTGATATTTGAGACTGAAACTATATTAGTTGAATTTAACAATGAAAATTTAATACATTTAGTTTTATTAGGATTTAATACTAAGTTGTTGGCAGCAAACCATTTAGATACCTTGGACAGGGTGTCGTTGGGTTCAATGAATTCAGTATCTTTCCTATTAACCTTGAAGAGTAAAGAAGTGTCGTCAGCAAACATGACGATGCCTGATCTTCGGCTCACCATATATGTAAGGTCATTTACATAAACAAGGTACAGGAATGGAGCAAGAATTGATCCTTGAGGCACTCCCATCTCGACCACAGATCCCGATGATATTGCTCCATTTATCGCTACCTTCTGATTTCTCTGCACTAGGTAAGACTTGACTAGATCTAAAGAGATGCCACGAATGCCATAGAAATTCAATTTACAAATTAAGGTGTCATGGTCTACACAATCAAATGCTTTGGAAAGGTCGCAAAAGACACCTATGGCGTCATGCGACTCTTCCCAAGCTTGCAAAATAAATTTAATCAAACTGTGACCTGCATCTGTAGTAGATCTACCCTTAGTGAATCCAAATTGCTGCGAATGTAAGATTTTATTTGTATTAAAATGAGAAATCATTTGCGTTAGCATTATTTTTTCGAATATTTTGCAAAACGCTGGTAGAATGGACACTGGGCGATAATCAGAAGGATTATCCTTATTACCTGATTTAAAGATAGGAACTACTTTACTACATTTCATTAGATTGGGGAATACGCCTACGTCTATACACTTATTAAAAATGGTAGCCAGAGTTAGCGCAATGACGTCCAAGATGGCATGTAAAACCTTGACTGATACGCCCTACAAGTCTTCCGTCTTTTTTATTTTTAATGATTTAAAGGATTTAAGAATATCGAAAGGAGAGACTTTTGTAAATTTGAATTGACTAATGTTTTGGATGCTAACATTTTGTTCTAATAGGGCTTCAGCGAATTTTGAAAAGGACGCGAGACACTTTGTCGTTTTGGCGGGAATTTCTGAGAAGTATGTATTAAATTCGTCAGCTACTTTAACGGCGTCCGTTATTATAGTATTATTTATTTTTAGTGAAATAGATGAGTCTGTGTTTTTTCGTCGGCCTGTTTCGGTATTTATTATTTTCCAAACTGTTTTAACTTTATCACTTGATAATTTTATTTTATTATTTACGTGTGCTGCTTTTGCTTTATTACATACGATTTTAAATAATTTTGAATAATTCCTAACGTATTAGTGGAAGCGTTCGTCAGTAGTACAGGATTTTCTATCATACAGCTCATATAAGACGTTCCTACTCTTTCTTATTCCAGTCGTAGCCCATTCATTAAATGTTAATTTACTTCCTACCTTAATACGTTTTTTAGCACAAGTTTTATCGAATTCTTTACACACGGTATTTAGGAGTATTTTGAAATGTTTATTGGGTTCGTTTGGGATTACTTCTAGATTGGTAATTTTTTGCGCGATGTTGGTTTTGAGACGATCAAGTCTATGTTTATCTAACGGCCTAACTTCTATAATTCGATCTGTACTGCCCTTGGCCCGAGGCAGCTTCACTAATTGCGCTTTATGGTCCGAGCGAACTCCGCTTATAATGGCTTTCTCTAAATATCTACAATTTAAACAAATGTTATCTATGCATGTGGCCGAAGTGGGTGTGACTCTGGTTGGTTCGTTAAAAGAGCAATCTAAATTAAATGACTTCAAAAGAGACACAAACTGATCTCTTTCAACTGATTGTGACAAAATATCTATATTAAAGTCTCCGCAGACTACCACTTTTTTATTACCATTTACAGATTTCCTTAGAACATCTTCCATAGCATTAACAAATATGGGAAGATTTGAAGTTGGTGGTCTATAGATGCACAATATTAAGTACTGATCCGTCTCTGCACAAGCGATCTCACACACACGTTCCACAGAGAGGCCAGACAGATCTTTTCGCGCTCTGAACTTTAAATGATCTTTAAACAAGATAATACAGCCGCCTCCTGCCGCGGACTCCCTGCAGAACGCGCTGGCCACCACATAATTATTAACATTAAATTTCATCATATCTTGTTTTAGCCAAGTTTCTGTTAAGCAGATAATATCTAGATCTATAGTTTCAGACAATAATTCTAAATCTAATATTTTGCCAGAAAAGCGATTTATATTTTGATGAAGTAATGTTAAACTACTTAGCTTCTCTATTGTCGTAGTAGGTAGTTTAAAGACAAGTCCTCGGTCGGAGATGTCGTCCTAACAGGGGAGGGGGGAGGAGGATGATTTCCGAATACGGAATTAATAAAACATGCTAAGGATTTAGCAAGCTTGTCAGAAGTAAATTGATACTCACTAATAAGATTATTAGTGTCAAAAAATAAAACGTCACTATGACGGTTCGTCAACTTAAACAATAATTTGTTTAAACGATATA
This sequence comes from Ditula angustiorana, assembly GCA_963691745.1. Lineage (NCBI taxonomy): Eukaryota > Metazoa > Arthropoda > Insecta > Lepidoptera > Tortricidae > Ditula > Ditula angustiorana. The sequence goes on from OY829471.1 coordinate 16,326,413, forward strand.
ATGATTTATTACATTGAGATTGAGAAGCTGAGTAGGGAAACGCACCTATAATAATGTTTTTTGCACCCAGTTTTAGTAGAGAGTCGAACCCAGTTTTGACATCTGAATATCGAATGGTAGCCCCGTCACCTAACATTAACACAATTGTTGATTGTTTGGTCACCTGGGAATGCATAATTGTTTCAATTATTTGTTTAAAAGAGGCGTTCGGCATACAATGATTTATGACACAGCTGTTTGGTACCTTATTATATAATATTTTGCCAAAGCCTTTTCCTATCCTATCAGAAAACACTAGGGTTCTATTTACATTTTTACAGAAGTTTTTATCCTCTAGAGTTCCGTCATGGGGAGACTTGGCGCTGGGGGCCTCAGGCCGACCGAGCAAACTCTCTGGCGGCGGCTCAGTCTGCTGGAGTCCACAATCACAGTCGCACGCAGTTGGCGTCGCGAGTAATAACTCGATGCGCTGCTCATTCTGTTGACATAGATCCAACAATTCGTCCGCCGCCAGGATGTGTTCACTGATTTGCTTCTGAGATGTTAAATATTTGTTACTTAAGTCCCTTAAGGAACATTCAAGCCTATTAATTTCCGCCCTCAGCTCGCAAGTGTCCGTGACGTAACTACACCTACTGTGTTTTAATTTTAAATTACTTGCTTTTAATTTATTTAAAATATTGAGACGACTTTTATGTAACATTTTAGTTTTGTGAACATTAAGATGTTGTTTGTACAGTCTTTTTGATCTTCTTATAAATCTATTTAACTTAAGATATTTTTTTAGTTTGTTATGGCTTTTAAAATGAACTTGTTTACACTCAAAATATGACTCCCTAGTAAGATCAATAACAACCGGAGACAGCGAACGTTTGCTAAGACGTGGTGTACAGGCGTTAGGCGATGGCATTAACTCTTCATAAAGCCGCTGGGTGTTATCGGCTTCCTGACGTTCAATCTGCTCCCGTAGCTGACGAACTAATTTGTGGGAGTCGGCGAGCTCGTACTCGAGGTCGTCGACCCGTTGCAGAGCCCGCTCATGAACGTCAAAGCATTGCTGGAATTTGCTAACAGAGATCAGCAGTTGGTCGCGCTGTTCTGCTACGTCCGTGTACATCACATCCAAGTCCGCCAGTTCGTATTTGAGTTTCGTGTTTTTTGCTACTATTTTATTGACCTCCTCTTCGCTCTCATCACGTTCCCGCAGTAGCTGTTCACACGTAGCTTTAGATTGCTTGAGCTCTTTAAGGGCTGCGTTCAGTTTGAGATCAAGTTCACGTGCCGTGGCCTTGCGGGTCATCACTGAGCTAGACATTTTGAACTCAGGAGACACACAGTCACTCCACAGCACCTGAAACTAACCGCAACGCAACTATACACCAAGCATAGAAAGCAGTGAAGTTGGATTGTTATTAGGAGAACAAGAAAAAGTCGTGAGAAAGGCAAGATAGGTACAGACAACAGTATTTAGGCGTCTAAGCTGCTAGTAAAGAGTAGCAAGAAGGTATTATGAACAGAAACGCCCTGTGTAAACAGCTGACCGGTTCAATGACATTTATGCATGAGGTTATAAATGTAAAATTCTAGACTTTGTTCAATAACTATAGACTGTTTGTTACACAATGCTTATTTAATGCGTTTTTAGGTGTCCTATTTTGATTTATTTATGATTAGCTTTTGCCCGCGGCTTCGCCCGCGTGGCCTATAAGAATCCAATGACACATTTTTCTTTACAAACAAATATTATAAGCAATTTCACCCTCTCTCAAATTTTCACCCCCCGTTTTGCCCACTTCAAATTTGAAAATTCAAAAGCTTGAGATACGTCTTTATTTATTTATAATGAGAGCAGCTACAATTCCAATTTTCAAAAAATTATACACCTATGTACACATACTTTCAACGCCATGCCGACCCCCCCGCGCCTGCCCGTTTCCCTCCTCCTTAAAATCTAAAGATCCAAAAACGCTGAAAAAAACAATTCCAATTTCCAAATTCTCATCATTAAAAAAACCGCCACCCATATAAACTTTCTTCCCGGTTTTCCCTCTTGAATCTAAAAGCCTTGAAACACATTATTATTTATTTGTGCTCTGTAGCTCTAATTAAAACTTTAAAGTTCCTCCTCTTCCCCCCTATTTCCCCACCTGAAATGAAATGTGAAATCTAAAGACTCTCAAACACCTCATTATTTCTTTCTCATGATGAGAGGCAAGAATTCTAATATTTATGTTTATATCTTTAAATAACCGATGCATCCATAAAAACTTTCGCTCCTCGTTTCACTACCTTTAAAAAACCGTTGCCCAGAAAGTAATTATCACTCTCCGTTTCTCCCCCTATGTGAAAAGCTAAAACCCCAGTAACACGTAACTATTAATTTATGATGAAAGAAATTAAAAAATCAAGTTCCTATTTAAAAAAAAATACCACCAAATAAACTTTTACCTCATGTTTCTCCCCCTTAACATGCAGAAATCCAAAAACACTTTATTATTTATTAATGATAGCTTATGCCCGCGGCTTCGCTCGTGTAGCCTACAGGAATCAAACGACACATTTTTCTTTACAAACAGACATAATAAACGCTTTCACCCTGTCTCAAATTTTCACCCTCCGCTTTATCCTCTTCAAATGTGAAAATCCAAAAATCCTGAAATACGTCATTATTTATTTATGATAAGTAGCTGTAATTCAATTGTTGAAGTTCCTATTTTAAAAAAACGATACCTGCATTCAAACTTTTACCCCCCGTTCCACCCCTTTCAAATTTCAACTGAGGCAGCCAAGGCATTAAGAGATGATTTGGAGTGTTAGAGCCACACTGCAGCCAGTTACGGTTGTAGTAGGAGTGTGCTGGTCCGACCGGGGTAGTATCTCACTCTCACAGAATGCCGACGTGAAGTAATTGCTTCTCTTGCACTCACTGTCCAATACCCATATCGGACAGTGAGTGAAAGATCCAGGAGGCCCACAGGGAGGGGGGGGACCTAAAGGTGGACAACGGATCGGCGATTCTTTTGAAAACGTTAGTTTCCGAGGGCGGCCTGCCTATCTGGTACTCACATGCTCGTTTTTCTACCTATTCCATAAAAAAGATCAGAACTGTATATGTACAGCTTAATATGTAGGAATTTTTCTTTCACCACATAATCCTTTTTATAATATTTTTTTGCAACAGCACTACATGCACCAAATTTTAGAGCACATAATCGTGTAGTGTAGGTTATCTAAATCTACATATAGGCATCCAAAAGAATCGAAGTACGTACCTATTAATATTGATATCAAAAGTTGGTGAAACGCGTCATTATTTATTTATTATGAATACAATTCCAATTTTCAAGTTCTCATCATTAAAAAACCACCAAACTTTCTTCCCCGTTTTCCCCCTTTTTTCACCCCCCGTTTCTCCCCCTATGGGAAGATCCAAAACCCCAGTAGCACGTCACTATTTATTTATGATGAGTATAATTAAAACTTTCAAGTTATAAAAAAAAAGATACCTCCAAATAAACTTTTACCTTTTGTTTCACCCCCTTAAAATGCAAAAATCCAAAACATTTCATTATTTATTTACGAAAGTAGTAAACTTTAAAATTTTAAGTTCTTATCTTTAAAATAAGCTGCCCCCATACAAACTTTCATCCTCCCGCTACATCCCCCCCCCCCCTTAAAAATCCAAAAACCATGCAGCACAATTTAATTTATGTATGGTCAGTAGCTCTCATTCAAATTTAATTATTATGTTTCTAACTTCGAAGAACAAAGATTTCATACAAAGTTCGATCCCCACCTAGTTCCCCCCTTTAGAATCAAAATTTCTAAAAGTCCTTTCTTATCGGATGCCTACGTTATAAAACAAAACTATATTCGAAATTTCAGTTTTCTAGCTTTAGTAGTTGCGACGGGGCGATGATCGCCAATCTGTCAGGACATGTTTGGGCATGGCAGACAGATAGACAGACGCACAGCCGGGCGGCAGTAGAGGCATAGTAAATAACACGATACTCGTGTACATTATTTTTACTTTGAAAACGAAATTTAGTGAATTGTCAATTTAAATACAAAATTTCATCCCCCTTTTTACCCCCATAAGAGTTGAAATTCCAACAAACCTGATTTCCGTTGCGTTACTTTCCAACCATAAGCCTAAGTAATAAATTAAGTGATTTTTACTTAGGGAATGAAGGACTTTACATACACAATTTCATCCCCCTTTTCATCCCTTTAGGGTTGGAATTATCAAAAATCCTGAAACAGGTATAAACTTATTTTCAATCATCAGCCTACATACAAAATTTGATAATCGTAACTTCAAAACTGACGGACTTTCATACAAACTTTCATCCCCTCTTTTATCCCCTTAGGGGAGGAATTTCCAAAAATCCTTCCTTAGTGGATGCTTACACCGTATAAGGTATCTATGTTGAAAATTTCAAGTCTCTAGGTCCAGCGGTTTAGGCTGTGCGTTGATATATCACCCAGTCAGTCAGTCAGTCAGTTTATCATTTTATATATATAGATATATATAGATTTGCGAAGACAATACTTCCCTTTTTTAGACGTAGATTTGAACTTGCTGTCCGTTGGACGCCGCTGGGCTGGCGAGTATACTTGGAATTTAACACTTTAACGTTAATTACAACATAAACTACTTTACTCGAACATGTTCTTATTTATTAAGAATGATTTTTTGTTGTTTATATTACTTTAAACACTTGAATTATAATTATTTTTAATATTTATAACAGCAGTGTCGTTTTTGACGTTTGAGCTTGGCAGTGTTGCCAGCTAGCTCAAAAAGCTCTAAAAGAAAACATTACCCACTGTATTATGGAAGTAAAAATATAGAAGACAGTTGGAGAAAGTTGACAAAAACTTACCATGCGCCTTTAGCGACGCGCTTGCAAAAAAAAGGGCTCAGTGCGCTCGTTATTATAAATGTAAAAACCTGGAAACAAGAAATAGAAATGAGTTTAGCGTCAAAGGCCATAAAAAGACACGAAGCAACTTTTGAAGGTATGCTTACCGGTTCCTCCTTGGTAAACGTTGAGGAGATGAACCGGACCGGAGCAATAGGCTTCACGGGTGTAAATGGCAGAGGTCGGAGGCAAATCGCCGGGTCACGACACTGACCTCCAGTTGCCATATCAATATGTTTGACAACAATAAGATGAAAATACAAAAACAATGAAAGAAGCTATTTAAATTTTAATTTATGAGAACTACTATTGAGTAATTTTTTACTGAAAGAATATTTAACACCTGAAACGAAAACACTGCTCGATCGATTTATAAATCAATAACAAGTCAAAAGAGGCCTATTTGGGAGCAGCAACATTGGCAGCTACTTTTTAATTTTGATAAAAGGTAAAAGGAAGAAGGAACATACAACCTCAAGTTATGAATAATGAAGGTGGGAAAAATTTTATGTCACAATACCCCCCAACTCGCGGAAAATTTTGACGTTAGTCAAAATTTTAAGCTGGTCCCCAGCTCTTCAAGCAACAAGAAGCAACAACTAATAAAACATAAACCCAATACCAGAACCGACAAGATGCGACACGATGACTTACCATCAGTGTCCCATAACACATTTAACAGCAGAGACGCAGGTCCATTTCAACCAGCGACTCAACTCACCTTAACTTCAACTTCAAAAACAACAAGTAAACTTGTCAATACGGCGTAAAATAAAAGTGATCCACGCATAACGAAGAGCAACTCATGAAAAAAAAACAACGCAATGCGAAGAAAAGATTCCAATCTATTATAAGATGGAAATAAACAAATGAACACAATGCGAAGAAATGGTTCAGATACAATAATGTAAAGTAAAAATAAAATTCACTACTACGGTGAACAAAACAACACCCTATCGAACCCACGCGCTTTACCAGTCAGTAGCTCTATATTAACCGCTGACTGAACGAACAACACAACAAACAAGTTGAGTAGCCGAACTAGCAACTTGTTCAACCTGAAAAAAAAACAAAACTGAGAACACACTGAGACCCTGGCGGTGCAGCGAGAGGTGAAACAGCAACGGGCTGCACATCCAGCATCTACAGTGGAACGGAAGCTTTAATCTATGCAAAGAGTAAAGTTTAGTCACCCTTAAGGTGCTGAATATGCCACGAACCTAAGTTCTTACCAGTCACAAAATTTTCCAGCTCGTACACTAGAGGGGAATGTTTAATTAAAACGCGACATTTTTCAAAACGTAGCGCAAGTTTTGCCATAAAGAATTTGCTGGCATCACTCTGAGGAAACGTTTATTTCCATACAGTATCTCCTACTTCATATTCAACTGTTTGTCGGCCCTTGTTGTAATAACGAGCACCTCGAACATGTGCTTTACCCAGAGCAGACACAACCTTAGCAAATACATCCTGCAATCCTCCCAATTTAGTAGCGTAATCTTCACGTGAAGCGAACGACAAGTCGACCCGTGAGGTTCTTTTGTTACCATACACTTTTCCACAGGGAACAGCTTCACGACCATGCACTATAAAATAAGGTGAGAAACGGGTAGATTCGTTTACAGAAATGTTTAGGGCAAATTGAACCTTAGGCAATGTAATGTAATATATCCCACGATCTATGGTCTTGCTGGACTAGAATCGATACAGCAGTCACTACGGTTTTATTATAACGCTCAACGGTATTGACTTGTGGACAATAACGCGCTGTCAGATGAACTTGAGGAATGTCGTATCTCCGAAACAAAGCATTTAACTCACTGCCAGTAAACTGCGTCCCATTATCTGCAATCACTGTACGTGGTATGCCGTGCTTAAGAAAGACTTCATCCTCCAGTCATTGAGAAATATTTTTACCGATGGCTCGACGCAACGGAAACAACATCACGTATTTGGAGAAGCAACAAACAACAGTCAAAATAAATGTAAATCCAGCCCGCGATCGTGGCAATGGACCTACCAAATCAATACTTACACATTCAAATGGATGGGAGTAGACTTTGGGATTCCCCATTAGACCTGCAGGCGGTTTCTGCGAATGTTTATAAGCAGAACACACATCACAATTTTTTACAAAGTTAACTACGTCTTGGTATAAATCCGGCCAGTAATAATTCATAGATAAACGCTTATATGTTTTAAAAACGCCGAGATCGAGACAAATCATCACAATGACACGACTTTAAAAAGTCTGAGCGACGGTCAGAGGAAACAACCTCTTTCCAGTCGAACTCACTAGGAAAACGAAATTTACTTTTAGAGTACCGCAATAATTTATCATCATCATTTATAATATAATTTTGACAAGAAGTTGGAAACTGTTTACATTTTTGATAAAGTTGATTATACCAATCGCAAGCACGGATTTCTAAAACAGGAACAGCACGCGATAACGCATCTGGAACAACATGTTCCTTGCCCTTGCAATGGATAATTTCAAAATCGTACGGCGAGAGACGACATCCCCAACGAGCTAATCTTCCAGTGGGATTGGTCAAATAAAAAAACCACTTTTAGCTGGAATGATCCGTCACTACTTTAAAACGTGGACCACCATCCAAATAAGGACGAAAATGCTTTACTGAGAAAACTACTGCCAACGCTTCTCCCTCTGTCGCGGAATAATTACGTTTAGCTTTATTTAAAGAACGACTTGCAAAGGCGATCGGGTGTTCTTGACCGTCGTCTAGTACCTGCGTCAAGGTTCCGCCAATTCCATAACCGGAAGCATCGCAATGCACGGTGAACGGTTTGGAAAAATCTGGACAAACCAAAATAGGAGCAGATACTAAAGCCGACTTTAGCTCTTCAAACGATTTATTCGCATCCTCAGACCAAAGAAAAGGAGGGGCGTTTTTACGAGTAGTAGTCAATGCATTTAGTGGAGCCGCAATTGTACTAAAATCTTGAATGAAACGACGATAATAAGAAGCCGTTCCTAAAAACATCTTAACTTCTTAACGATTACAAGGGGTAGGATAATCTACAATAGCCTTTATTTTAGATGTGTCTGTCCGCAACCCTCGTTCATCAACAATATAGCCGAGATATTTTAATTCTTTACGGAAAAAATTGGACTTGTAAAAGTTAGCGGACGTTAAACGATCCAATACACGGTTAAGTAAAGTAATATGATCATCAAACGTTTTACTAACAACGATGATGTCATCTAAATATACGAAAAGCCTACCATTAAATTCGGGTCCAAATAATTTACCCATTAGTCTCTGCTGCGTAGCAGGAGCACCAGTTAAACCAAAACACATAACTTTAAATTGAAAAAGACCGCGACCAGGAACGGTAAAAGCGGTACGCTCTCTTGATGAAGCTTCAAGAGGTATTTGCCAAAAGGCACTTTTTAAATCAATAGAAGAAAGAAACTTAGCATCTCTTAACTGATCAAGGATACCAGAAACATAGGGTAAGGGATAGGCATCATGCTTGCTCACTGAGTTTAATTTGCGACTATCAATGCAAAAGCGAAGTTCACCGTTAGACTTAGGGGTAAAAAGAGTAGGGTTATTCCACGCACTTGTGCTAGGTTCGACAACGTCTTGTTCTAGCATCTGGTCTAACTGCCTATTCAATTCTACTAACCTGTGAGGTGAGATGGGATAGTATCGCTGCTTTATTGGTTTGCAATCAGCGGTATCAATAGTGTGAGTAAGCAGATCCATACGACCTAAACCTTTATTCTCAAAGGAAATACTTTCAAATTTACGTATCATTTTATCGGCGGTTACTCTTTGATTAGTATCAAGCTGATCAAAGGAATGCAAACGAACCTCGGAGACAAAATTCTGGTTAGAGATATCCTTGTTGTTACTAAAGTCAGTAAATAAATTTGGAGCAATGTTAAAGGATTTCCAAAAATCAATCCCTAAAATTAAGGGAGTAGTCACATCAAAATTTAATAAACCGAGTCAAGTTGCGAGCCTTGACTGGTAAAGTTAAATAACCCTTAACCTTTGCTTGGGAATCGTTTGCGGTAGCAATGTACGTGATATCATTGCAACCGTGCAACGAGGCACCACAAGACAAAAACAATTCAGATAGATCAGATCCTAACATTGAAATAGAGGAACCTGAATCCAGTAAACCATTACACTGATGGTTATCAATCACCACAGAAATATAAGGCCGATCATCATCTAAATCGATAAAATTCCGAACCGCGGAAACGCTCGAAGAAACAAAAGCATTAAGCTTCTTACCTTGCTTACCATCATCATCAGCACGACGAATAGAGTTCTTAAGTTTTTTATCATAAGAACTCGAGTCGAGTTTAATACAGCGGTTCGGGTTAACTAGTTTTTCACGAGGACGAAGCCACCGCATCACCAAACCCGAAGACCTAGTTAAACAATCGGGACAAGAAGGACTAGTAACACCCTTCTTTCCGCACCTAAAACACACAACCGCTTTAGAGCGACATTTCCTAAGGGTATGGGAGTCAAGCCTACAACGAGGACAATACCGATTCGTCGAGGTGACTTCAACCCGGGGTTTTGAAAAAGTTTTACAACATAAATCTGTTGCAAGTGCACTTGTAGAAGATTATGGTGGTTCTACAAAAGTATTTGCACGATGCCAGCTGTCTTCAAGGACGCGACAAGTGCTTTTTAATTCCGTAAGGGATGAAACAGAATAAACTGCTAAAGTTGTTGACGAATACGTCTACCTAGGACAAACAGTCCAACTAGGCAGGTCCAACTTTGAAAAAGAGGTCAATCGTCGAATCCAACTCAGCTGGGCAGCGTTCGGGAAACTGCGAAATGTCTTCTTGTCCAATATACCTCAGTGTCTGAAATCGAGAGTGTATGATCAATGTGTGTTACCAGTGATGACTTATGGCACTGAAACGTGGCCGCTTACTATGGGCCTTATAAGAAAGCTCAAAGTCACGCAACGAGCTATGGAGAGGGCTATGCTTGGAGTTTCTCTGCGTGATCGAATCAGAAATGAGGAGATCCGCAGACGAACGAAAGTAATCGACATAGCCCAGCGGATTACCAAGTTGAAGTGGCAGTGGGCAGGGCACATAGCACGGAGAACTGATGGCCGATGGGGTCGGAAAGTTCTCGAATGGCGGCCGCGTATTGGCAAGCGCAGCGTAGGACGACCAGCCACAAGATGGTCCGATGACCTCTCACAGGTGGCAGGAAGGCGCTGGTTGCATGCTGCTTCCAACCGGCCACTTTGGAAATCCATGGAGGAGGCCTATGTTCAACAGTGGACTTCTTGTGGCTGAGATGATGATGATGATGATAAAGGGATGAAACAGAATAAACTGCTAAAGGTACTGAATACTCTAGTCGAACATTAATAGACACAATATCAAATTTATCTTTATCTGAAAGTTGATCAGTCAATCTACTGATATAGTTTTGCATGATACTGATGTAAGTAGAGATGCTTTCATTAGGCCCCTGGGTTCGGTTACGAATTTCCTTCATAATGCGCCTGTCGTAGTCGAATGGTAAAAATTCTTTTAATAAAAGAGATTTAAGTTGATCCCATGAATCACAATCGGATCTTATACCCCTAAACCAAAGTAATGCATCAACCTCAAATAATTCCACAGCTGAAACAAACAATTTATCATCTGGGATACCACGCGAACTGCAAAGTTCTTCAAGCCTCTGTAAGAAGCCTTCACACAGGACCGACCATCATATTTTAAATGAAGTGAGCCAACTGTTTGATGTTTGTTCAAAAACACCGGAGCGGAACTTACTACCTCTGTTGGATGTTCGTCAGGAACTTCGTACTGCTGAGTGCTGGTTTTCAAAACTTGGAACATATTGTCCAGCTTTGACAAATATTTATTCAGCTGCCGCATCTGCTCATTGTAGGAAACAAGTTCAGACTCCTTAGGTTCGAGACGGGTCAATCGGTGAAATAAGTGGTGTGTCAACGCTTGTACGCGATTTAAAGTTTTTAAAGTCAATGGACGCGAAGGTGAGGTGATAGATTGAGAAAGCTCTTCCAGTTTACAAGATGTGCATGCTAATTTTGATGCAACATCGCCCTTAAATTCAACAATAACATCCGAAGGATATTCCTTCACGAAATCTTTCAACTGTTTTTAAAGTCAAAGTCAAAATATTTTATTCAGATTAGGCTTACAGGTAGCACTTATGAATGTCAAATAATTTACCACCGGTTCGGAAAAACCTCTGATGAGAAGATACCGGCAAGAAACTCAACGAGGGGTAATTTTTTAAATAAATCAAAATTACAATGTTATTTTACATCTCAAATATTCAATTTTTTTACAATTTAACAATTTAACACAGCAGGTGTACAATCTTTGGAGCCAGGGATCGCCAATACAGATCGGGATCATTTCCAAACATCCTTGTCCAAGATATAGTCATTGATTTTATAATACGCCCGAGAAATTAATGTCTTCTTGACAATAGATTTAAATTTTGTATCATTTAGTTCAGTTATGTTTTTTGGAATTTTGTTGTAAAATCTTACACAATTTCCCAATTTTCCATGAACGACTTATTGGTTTTAGCCAGTCTGTAAGTTGGAACTTTAAGCTTTCCTGTATTTCTAGTAGCCTTTGGCTTATCGACGTTGGTAGGGAAATTGCATATATTTTTCCTAACGTACATGATTATTTCAAAAATATATAGCGACGGTCGGGGTAAAGATGTCTATTTTCTTGAAAAATTCCCTTAATGACTCACGAGTATCCATATTATAAATTGCTCTAACTGCCCTTTTTTGCAAAATGAAAACTGATTCAATATCTGCAGCAGATCCCCATAAAATAAGGCCGTACGAAATAATGCTATTAAAATAGGCAAAATAGACCAACCGTGCCGTCGCTACATTGGTTAGCTGCCGAATTTTTCTTACTGCAAAAGCAGCAGAACTCAACCTACTTGCTATCGCTGTGACGTGGGAACCCCACTGCAGTTTAGAATCGAGTGTTATTCCTAAAAACACAGTTGATTTTATGAATTCAATCGTTTGACCATCTAATTTGATATTTGAGACTGAAACTATATTAGTTGAATTTAACAATGAAAATTTAATACATTTAGTTTTATTAGGATTTAATACTAAGTTGTTGGCAGCAAACCATTTAGATACCTTGGACAGGGTGTCGTTGGGTTCAATGAATTCAGTATCTTTCCTATTAACCTTGAAGAGTAAAGAAGTGTCGTCAGCAAACATGACGATGCCTGATCTTCGGCTCACCATATATGTAAGGTCATTTACATAAACAAGGTACAGGAATGGAGCAAGAATTGATCCTTGAGGCACTCCCATCTCGACCACAGATCCCGATGATATTGCTCCATTTATCGCTACCTTCTGATTTCTCTGCACTAGGTAAGACTTGACTAGATCTAAAGAGATGCCACGAATGCCATAGAAATTCAATTTACAAATTAAGGTGTCATGGTCTACACAATCAAATGCTTTGGAAAGGTCGCAAAAGACACCTATGGCGTCATGCGACTCTTCCCAAGCTTGCAAAATAAATTTAATCAAACTGTGACCTGCATCTGTAGTAGATCTACCCTTAGTGAATCCAAATTGCTGCGAATGTAAGATTTTATTTGTATTAAAATGAGAAATCATTTGCGTTAGCATTATTTTTTCGAATATTTTGCAAAACGCTGGTAGAATGGACACTGGGCGATAATCAGAAGGATTATCCTTATTACCTGATTTAAAGATAGGAACTACTTTACTACATTTCATTAGATTGGGGAATACGCCTACGTCTATACACTTATTAAAAATGGTAGCCAGAGTTAGCGCAATGACGTCCAAGATGGCATGTAAAACCTTGACTGATACGCCCTACAAGTCTTCCGTCTTTTTTATTTTTAATGATTTAAAGGATTTAAGAATATCGAAAGGAGAGACTTTTGTAAATTTGAATTGACTAATGTTTTGGATGCTAACATTTTGTTCTAATAGGGCTTCAGCGAATTTTGAAAAGGACGCGAGACACTTTGTCGTTTTGGCGGGAATTTCTGAGAAGTATGTATTAAATTCGTCAGCTACTTTAACGGCGTCCGTTATTATAGTATTATTTATTTTTAGTGAAATAGATGAGTCTGTGTTTTTTCGTCGGCCTGTTTCGGTATTTATTATTTTCCAAACTGTTTTAACTTTATCACTTGATAATTTTATTTTATTATTTACGTGTGCTGCTTTTGCTTTATTACATACGATTTTAAATAATTTTGAATAATTCCTAACGTATTAGTGGAAGCGTTCGTCAGTAGTACAGGATTTTCTATCATACAGCTCATATAAGACGTTCCTACTCTTTCTTATTCCAGTCGTAGCCCATTCATTAAATGTTAATTTACTTCCTACCTTAATACGTTTTTTAGCACAAGTTTTATCGAATTCTTTACACACGGTATTTAGGAGTATTTTGAAATGTTTATTGGGTTCGTTTGGGATTACTTCTAGATTGGTAATTTTTTGCGCGATGTTGGTTTTGAGACGATCAAGTCTATGTTTATCTAACGGCCTAACTTCTATAATTCGATCTGTACTGCCCTTGGCCCGAGGCAGCTTCACTAATTGCGCTTTATGGTCCGAGCGAACTCCGCTTATAATGGCTTTCTCTAAATATCTACAATTTAAACAAATGTTATCTATGCATGTGGCCGAAGTGGGTGTGACTCTGGTTGGTTCGTTAAAAGAGCAATCTAAATTAAATGACTTCAAAAGAGACACAAACTGATCTCTTTCAACTGATTGTGACAAAATATCTATATTAAAGTCTCCGCAGACTACCACTTTTTTATTACCATTTACAGATTTCCTTAGAACATCTTCCATAGCATTAACAAATATGGGAAGATTTGAAGTTGGTGGTCTATAGATGCACAATATTAAGTACTGATCCGTCTCTGCACAAGCGATCTCACACACACGTTCCACAGAGAGGCCAGACAGATCTTTTCGCGCTCTGAACTTTAAATGATCTTTAAACAAGATAATACAGCCGCCTCCTGCCGCGGACTCCCTGCAGAACGCGCTGGCCACCACATAATTATTAACATTAAATTTCATCATATCTTGTTTTAGCCAAGTTTCTGTTAAGCAGATAATATCTAGATCTATAGTTTCAGACAATAATTCTAAATCTAATATTTTGCCAGAAAAGCGATTTATATTTTGATGAAGTAATGTTAAACTACTTAGCTTCTCTATTGTCGTAGTAGGTAGTTTAAAGACAAGTCCTCGGTCGGAGATGTCGTCCTAACAGGGGAGGGGGGAGGAGGATGATTTCCGAATACGGAATTAATAAAACATGCTAAGGATTTAGCAAGCTTGTCAGAAGTAAATTGATACTCACTAATAAGATTATTAGTGTCAAAAAATAAAACGTCACTATGACGGTTCGTCAACTTAAACAATAATTTGTTTAAACGATATAATGATTTATTACATTGAGATTGAGAAGCTGAGTAGGGAAACGCACCTATAATAATGTTTTTTGCACCCAGTTTTAGTAGAGAGTCGAACCCAGTTTTGACATCTGAATATCGAATGGTAGCCCCGTCACCTAACATTAACACAATTGTTGATTGTTTGGTCACCTGGGAATGCATAATTGTTTCAATTATTTGTTTAAAAGAGGCGTTCGGCATACAATGATTTATGACACAGCTGTTTGGTACCTTATTATATAATATTTTGCCAAAGCCTTTTCCTATCCTATCAGAAAACACTAGGGTTCTATTTACATTTTTACAGAAGTTTTTATCCTCTAGAGTTCCGTCATGGGGAGACTTGGCGCTGGGGGCCTCAGGCCGACCGAGCAAACTCTCTGGCGGCGGCTCAGTCTGCTGGAGTCCACAATCACAGTCGCACGCAGTTGGCGTCGCGAGTAATAACTCGATGCGCTGCTCATTCTGTTGACATAGATCCAACAATTCGTCCGCCGCCAGGATGTGTTCACTGATTTGCTTCTGAGATGTTAAATATTTGTTACTTAAGTCCCTTAAGGAACATTCAAGCCTATTAATTTCCGCCCTCAGCTCGCAAGTGTCCGTGACGTAACTACACCTACTGTGTTTTAATTTTAAATTACTTGCTTTTAATTTATTTAAAATATTGAGACGACTTTTATGTAACATTTTAGTTTTGTGAACATTAAGATGTTGTTTGTACAGTCTTTTTGATCTTCTTATAAATCTATTTAACTTAAGATATTTTTTTAGTTTGTTATGGCTTTTAAAATGAACTTGTTTACACTCAAAATATGACTCCCTAGTAAGATCAATAACAACCGGAGACAGCGAACGTTTGCTAAGACGTGGTGTACAGGCGTTAGGCGATGGCATTAACTCTTCATAAAGCCGCTGGGTGTTATCGGCTTCCTGACGTTCAATCTGCTCCCGTAGCTGACGAACTAATTTGTGGGAGTCGGCGAGCTCGTACTCGAGGTCGTCGACCCGTTGCAGAGCCCGCTCATGAACGTCAAAGCATTGCTGGAATTTGCTAACAGAGATCAGCAGTTGGTCGCGCTGTTCTGCTACGTCCGTGTACATCACATCCAAGTCCGCCAGTTCGTATTTGAGTTTCGTGTTTTTTGCTACTATTTTATTGACCTCCTCTTCGCTCTCATCACGTTCCCGCAGTAGCTGTTCACACGTAGCTTTAGATTGCTTGAGCTCTTTAAGGGCTGCGTTCAGTTTGAGATCAAGTTCACGTGCCGTGGCCTTGCGGGTCATCACTGAGCTAGACATTTTGAACTCAGGAGACACACAGTCACTCCACAGCACCTGAAACTAACCGCAACGCAACTATACACCAAGCATAGAAAGCAGTGAAGTTGGATTGTTATTAGGAGAACAAGAAAAAGTCGTGAGAAAGGCAAGATAGGTACAGACAACAGTATTTAGGCGTCTAAGCTGCTAGTAAAGAGTAGCAAGAAGGTATTATGAACAGAAACGCCCTGTGTAAACAGCTGACCGGTTCAATGACATT
The DNA here is from genome assembly GCA_963691745.1 of Ditula angustiorana. Taxonomy (NCBI): domain Eukaryota; kingdom Metazoa; phylum Arthropoda; class Insecta; order Lepidoptera; family Tortricidae; genus Ditula; species Ditula angustiorana. Next base: position 16,342,384 of record OY829471.1, read on the forward strand.
TATGCATGAGGTTATAAATGTAAAATTCTAGACTTTGTTCAATAACTATAGACTGTTTGTTACACAATGCTTATTTAATGCGTTTTTAGGTGTCCTATTTTGATTTATTTATGATTAGCTTTTGCCCGCGGCTTCGCCCGCGTGGCCTATAAGAATCCAATGACACATTTTTCTTTACAAACAAATATTATAAGCAATTTCACCCTCTCTCAAATTTTCACCCCCCGTTTTGCCCACTTCAAATTTGAAAATTCAAAAGCTTGAGATACGTCTTTATTTATTTATAATGAGAGCAGCTACAATTCCAATTTTCAAAAAATTATACACCTATGTACACATACTTTCAACGCCATGCCGACCCCCCCGCGCCTGCCCGTTTCCCTCCTCCTTAAAATCTAAAGATCCAAAAACGCTGAAAAAAACAATTCCAATTTCCAAATTCTCATCATTAAAAAAACCGCCACCCATATAAACTTTCTTCCCGGTTTTCCCTCTTGAATCTAAAAGCCTTGAAACACATTATTATTTATTTGTGCTCTGTAGCTCTAATTAAAACTTTAAAGTTCCTCCTCTTCCCCCCTATTTCCCCACCTGAAATGAAATGTGAAATCTAAAGACTCTCAAACACCTCATTATTTCTTTCTCATGATGAGAGGCAAGAATTCTAATATTTATGTTTATATCTTTAAATAACCGATGCATCCATAAAAACTTTCGCTCCTCGTTTCACTACCTTTAAAAAACCGTTGCCCAGAAAGTAATTATCACTCTCCGTTTCTCCCCCTATGTGAAAAGCTAAAACCCCAGTAACACGTAACTATTAATTTATGATGAAAGAAATTAAAAAATCAAGTTCCTATTTAAAAAAAAATACCACCAAATAAACTTTTACCTCATGTTTCTCCCCCTTAACATGCAGAAATCCAAAAACACTTTATTATTTATTAATGATAGCTTATGCCCGCGGCTTCGCTCGTGTAGCCTACAGGAATCAAACGACACATTTTTCTTTACAAACAGACATAATAAACGCTTTCACCCTGTCTCAAATTTTCACCCTCCGCTTTATCCTCTTCAAATGTGAAAATCCAAAAATCCTGAAATACGTCATTATTTATTTATGATAAGTAGCTGTAATTCAATTGTTGAAGTTCCTATTTTAAAAAAACGATACCTGCATTCAAACTTTTACCCCCCGTTCCACCCCTTTCAAATTTCAACTGAGGCAGCCAAGGCATTAAGAGATGATTTGGAGTGTTAGAGCCACACTGCAGCCAGTTACGGTTGTAGTAGGAGTGTGCTGGTCCGACCGGGGTAGTATCTCACTCTCACAGAATGCCGACGTGAAGTAATTGCTTCTCTTGCACTCACTGTCCAATACCCATATCGGACAGTGAGTGAAAGATCCAGGAGGCCCACAGGGAGGGGGGGGACCTAAAGGTGGACAACGGATCGGCGATTCTTTTGAAAACGTTAGTTTCCGAGGGCGGCCTGCCTATCTGGTACTCACATGCTCGTTTTTCTACCTATTCCATAAAAAAGATCAGAACTGTATATGTACAGCTTAATATGTAGGAATTTTTCTTTCACCACATAATCCTTTTTATAATATTTTTTTGCAACAGCACTACATGCACCAAATTTTAGAGCACATAATCGTGTAGTGTAGGTTATCTAAATCTACATATAGGCATCCAAAAGAATCGAAGTACGTACCTATTAATATTGATATCAAAAGTTGGTGAAACGCGTCATTATTTATTTATTATGAATACAATTCCAATTTTCAAGTTCTCATCATTAAAAAACCACCAAACTTTCTTCCCCGTTTTCCCCCTTTTTTCACCCCCCGTTTCTCCCCCTATGGGAAGATCCAAAACCCCAGTAGCACGTCACTATTTATTTATGATGAGTATAATTAAAACTTTCAAGTTATAAAAAAAAAGATACCTCCAAATAAACTTTTACCTTTTGTTTCACCCCCTTAAAATGCAAAAATCCAAAACATTTCATTATTTATTTACGAAAGTAGTAAACTTTAAAATTTTAAGTTCTTATCTTTAAAATAAGCTGCCCCCATACAAACTTTCATCCTCCCGCTACATCCCCCCCCCCCCTTAAAAATCCAAAAACCATGCAGCACAATTTAATTTATGTATGGTCAGTAGCTCTCATTCAAATTTAATTATTATGTTTCTAACTTCGAAGAACAAAGATTTCATACAAAGTTCGATCCCCACCTAGTTCCCCCCTTTAGAATCAAAATTTCTAAAAGTCCTTTCTTATCGGATGCCTACGTTATAAAACAAAACTATATTCGAAATTTCAGTTTTCTAGCTTTAGTAGTTGCGACGGGGCGATGATCGCCAATCTGTCAGGACATGTTTGGGCATGGCAGACAGATAGACAGACGCACAGCCGGGCGGCAGTAGAGGCATAGTAAATAACACGATACTCGTGTACATTATTTTTACTTTGAAAACGAAATTTAGTGAATTGTCAATTTAAATACAAAATTTCATCCCCCTTTTTACCCCCATAAGAGTTGAAATTCCAACAAACCTGATTTCCGTTGCGTTACTTTCCAACCATAAGCCTAAGTAATAAATTAAGTGATTTTTACTTAGGGAATGAAGGACTTTACATACACAATTTCATCCCCCTTTTCATCCCTTTAGGGTTGGAATTATCAAAAATCCTGAAACAGGTATAAACTTATTTTCAATCATCAGCCTACATACAAAATTTGATAATCGTAACTTCAAAACTGACGGACTTTCATACAAACTTTCATCCCCTCTTTTATCCCCTTAGGGGAGGAATTTCCAAAAATCCTTCCTTAGTGGATGCTTACACCGTATAAGGTATCTATGTTGAAAATTTCAAGTCTCTAGGTCCAGCGGTTTAGGCTGTGCGTTGATATATCACCCAGTCAGTCAGTCAGTCAGTTTATCATTTTATATATATAGATATATATAGATTTGCGAAGACAATACTTCCCTTTTTTAGACGTAGATTTGAACTTGCTGTCCGTTGGACGCCGCTGGGCTGGCGAGTATACTTGGAATTTAACACTTTAACGTTAATTACAACATAAACTACTTTACTCGAACATGTTCTTATTTATTAAGAATGATTTTTTGTTGTTTATATTACTTTAAACACTTGAATTATAATTATTTTTAATATTTATAACAGCAGTGTCGTTTTTGACGTTTGAGCTTGGCAGTGTTGCCAGCTAGCTCAAAAAGCTCTAAAAGAAAACATTACCCACTGTATTATGGAAGTAAAAATATAGAAGACAGTTGGAGAAAGTTGACAAAAACTTACCATGCGCCTTTAGCGACGCGCTTGCAAAAAAAAGGGCTCAGTGCGCTCGTTATTATAAATGTAAAAACCTGGAAACAAGAAATAGAAATGAGTTTAGCGTCAAAGGCCATAAAAAGACACGAAGCAACTTTTGAAGGTATGCTTACCGGTTCCTCCTTGGTAAACGTTGAGGAGATGAACCGGACCGGAGCAATAGGCTTCACGGGTGTAAATGGCAGAGGTCGGAGGCAAATCGCCGGGTCACGACACTGACCTCCAGTTGCCATATCAATATGTTTGACAACAATAAGATGAAAATACAAAAACAATGAAAGAAGCTATTTAAATTTTAATTTATGAGAACTACTATTGAGTAATTTTTTACTGAAAGAATATTTAACACCTGAAACGAAAACACTGCTCGATCGATTTATAAATCAATAACAAGTCAAAAGAGGCCTATTTGGGAGCAGCAACATTGGCAGCTACTTTTTAATTTTGATAAAAGGTAAAAGGAAGAAGGAACATACAACCTCAAGTTATGAATAATGAAGGTGGGAAAAATTTTATGTCACAATACCCCCCAACTCGCGGAAAATTTTGACGTTAGTCAAAATTTTAAGCTGGTCCCCAGCTCTTCAAGCAACAAGAAGCAACAACTAATAAAACATAAACCCAATACCAGAACCGACAAGATGCGACACGATGACTTACCATCAGTGTCCCATAACACATTTAACAGCAGAGACGCAGGTCCATTTCAACCAGCGACTCAACTCACCTTAACTTCAACTTCAAAAACAACAAGTAAACTTGCCAATACGGCGTAAAATAAAAGTGATCCACGCATAACGAAGAGCAACTCATGAAAAAAAAAACAACGCAATGCGAAGAAAAGATTCCAATCTATTATAAGATGGAAATAAACAAATGAAACACAATGCGAAGAAATGGTTCAGATACAATAATGTAAAGTAAAAATAAAATTCACTACTACGGTGAACAAAACAACACCTATCGAACCCACGCGCTTTACCAGTCAGTAGCTCTATATTAACCGCTGACTGAACGAACAACACAACAAACAAGTTGAGTAGCCGAACTAGCAACTTGTTCAACCTGAAAAAAAAACAAAACTGAGAACACACTGAGACCCTGGCGGTGCAGCGAGAGGTGAAACAGCAACGGGCTGCACATCCAGCATCTACAGTGGAACGGAAGCTTTAATCTATGCAAAGAGTAAAGTTTAGTCACCCTTAAGGTGCTGAATATGCCACGAACCTAAGTTCTTACCAGTCACAAAATTTTCCAGCTCGTACACTAGAGGGGAATGTTTAATTAAAACGCGACAATTTTTCAAAACGTAGCGCAAGTTTTGCCATAAAGAATTTGCTGGCATCACTCTGAGGAAACGTTTATTTCCATACAGTATCTCCTACTTCATATTCAACTGTTTGTCGGCCCTTGTTGTAATAACGAGCACCTCGAACATGTGCTTTACCCAGAGCAGACACAACCTTAGCAAATACATCCTGCAATCCTCCCAATTTAGTAGCGTAATCTTCACGTGAAGCGAACGACAAGTCGACCCCGTGAGGTTCTTTTGTTACCATACACTTTTCCACAGGGAACAGCTTCACGACCATGCACTATAAAATAAGGTGAGAAACGGGTAGATTCGTTTACAGAAATGTTTAGGGGCAAATTGAACCTTAGGCAATGTAATGTAATATATCCCACGATCTATGGTCTTGCTGGACTAGAATCGATACAGCAGTCACTACGGTTTTATTATAACGCTCAACGGTATTGACTTGTGGACAATAACGCGCTGTCAGATGAACTTGAGGAATGTCGTATCTCCGAAACAAAGCATTTAACTCACTGCCAGTAAACTGCGTCCCATTATCTGCAATCACTGTACGTGGTATGCCGTGCTTAAGAAAGACTTCATCCTCCAGTCATTGAGAAATATTTTTACCGATGGCTCGACGCAACGGAAACAACATCACGTATTTGGAGAAGCAACAAACAACAGTCAAAATAAATGTAAATCCAGCCCGCGATCGTGGCAATGGACCTACCAAATCAATACTTACACATTCAAATGGATGGGAGTAGACTTTGGGATTCCCCATTAGACCTGCAGGCGGTTTCTGCGAATGTTTATAAGCAGAACACACATCACAATTTTTTACAAAGTTAACTACGTCTTGGTATAAATCCGGCCAGTAATAATTCATAGATAAACGCTTATATGTTTTAAAAACGCCGAGATCGAGACAAATCATCACAATGACACGACTTTAAAAAGTCTGAGCGACGGTCAGAGGAAACAACCTCTTTCCAGTCGAACTCACTAGGAAAACGAAATTTACTTTTAGAGTACCGCAATAATTTATCATCATCATTTATAATATAATTTTGACAAGAAGTTGGAAACTGTTTACATTTTTGATAAAGTTGATTATACCAATCGCAAGCACGGATTTCTAAAACAGGAACAGCACGCGATAACGCATCTGGAACAACATGTTCCTTGCCCTTGCAATGGATAATTTCAAAATCGTACGGCGAGAGACGACATCCCCAACGAGCTAATCTTCCAGTGGGATTGGTCAAATAAAAAAACCACTTTTAGCTGGAATGATCCGTCACTACTTTAAAACGTGGACCACCATCCAAATAAGGACGAAAATGCTTTACTGAGAAAACTACTGCCAACGCTTCTCCCTCTGTCGCGGAATAATTACGTTTAGCTTTATTTAAAGAACGACTTGCAAAGGCGATCGGGTGTTCTTGACCGTCGTCTAGTACCTGCGTCAAGGTTCCGCCAATTCCATAACCGGAAGCATCGCAATGCACGGTGAACGGTTTGGAAAAATCTGGACAAACCAAAATAGGAGCAGATACTAAAGCCGACTTTAGCTCTTCAAACGATTTATTCGCATCCTCAGACCAAAGAAAAGGAGGGGCGTTTTTACGAGTAGTAGTCAATGCATTTAGTGGAGCCGCAATTGTACTAAAATCTTGAATGAAACGACGATAATAAGAAGCCGTTCCTAAAAACATCTTAACTTCTTAACGATTACAAGGGGTAGGATAATCTACAATAGCCTTTATTTTAGATGTGTCTGTCCGCAACCCTCGTTCATCAACAATATAGCCGAGATATTTTAATTCTTTACGGAAAAAATTGGACTTGTAAAAGTTAGCGGACGTTAAACGATCCAATACACGGTTAAGTAAAGTAATATGATCATCAAACGTTTTACTAACAACGATGATGTCATCTAAATATACGAAAAGCCTACCATTAAATTCGGGTCCAAATAATTTACCCATTAGTCTCTGCTGCGTAGCAGGAGCACCAGTTAAACCAAAACACATAACTTTAAATTGAAAAAGACCGCGACCAGGAACGGTAAAAGCGGTACGCTCTCTTGATGAAGCTTCAAGAGGTATTTGCCAAAAGGCACTTTTTAAATCAATAGAAGAAAGAAACTTAGCATCTCTTAACTGATCAAGGATACCAGAAACATAGGGTAAGGGATAGGCATCATGCTTGCTCACTGAGTTTAATTTGCGACTATCAATGCAAAAGCGAAGTTCACCGTTAGACTTAGGGGTAAAAAGAGTAGGGTTATTCCACGCACTTGTGCTAGGTTCGACAACGTCTTGTTCTAGCATCTGGTCTAACTGCCTATTCAATTCTACTAACCTGTGAGGTGAGATGGGATAGTATCGCTGCTTTATTGGTTTGCAATCAGCGGTATCAATAGTGTGAGTAAGCAGATCCATACGACCTAAACCTTTATTCTCAAAGGAAATACTTTCAAATTTACGTATCATTTTATCGGCGGTTACTCTTTGATTAGTATCAAGCTGATCAAAGGAATGCAAACGAACCTCGGAGACAAAATTCTGGTTAGAGATATCCTTGTTGTTACTAAAGTCAGTAAATAAATTGGAGCAATGTTAAAGGATTTCCAAAAATCAATCCCTAAAATTAAGGGAGTAGTCACATCAAAATTTAATAAACCGAGTCAAGTTGCGAGCCTTGACTGGTAAAGTTAAATAACCCTTAACCTTTGCTTGGGAATCGTTTGCGGTAGCAATGTACGTGATATCATTGCAACCGTGCAACGAGGCACCACAAGACAAAAACAATTCAGATAGATCAGATCCTAACATTGAAATAGAGGAACCTGAATCCAGTAAACCATTACACTGATGGTTATCAATCACCACAGAAATATAAGGCCGATCATCATCTAAATCGATAAAATTCCGAACCGCGGAAACGCTCGAAGAAACAAAAGCATTAAGCTTCTTACCTTGCTTACCATCATCATCAGCACGACGAATAGAGTTCTTAAGTTTTTTATCATAAGAACTCGAGTCGAGTTTAATACAGCGGTTCGGGTTAACTAGTTTTTCACGAGGACGAAGCCACCGCATCACCAAACCCGAAGACCTAGTTAAACAATCGGGACAAGAAGGACTAGTAACACCCTTCTTTCCGCACCTAAAACACACAACCGCTTTAGAGCGACATTTCCTAAGGGTATGGGAGTCAAGCCTACAACGAGGACAATACCGATTCGTCGAGGTGACTTCAACCCGGGGTTTTGAAAAAGTTTTACAACATAAATCTGTTGCAAGTGCACTTGTAGAAGATTATGGTGGTTCTACAAAAGTATTTGCACGATGCCAGCTGTCTTCAAGGACGCGACAAGTGCTTTTTAATTCCGTAAGGGATGAAACAGAATAAACTGCTAAAGTTGTTGACGAATACGTCTACCTAGGACAAACAGTCCAACTAGGCAGGTCCAACTTTGAAAAAGAGGTCAATCGTCGAATCCAACTCAGCTGGGCAGCGTTCGGGAAACTGCGAAATGTCTTCTTGTCCAATATACCTCAGTGTCTGAAATCGAGAGTGTATGATCAATGTGTGTTACCAGTGATGACTTATGGCACTGAAACGTGGCCGCTTACTATGGGCCTTATAAGAAAGCTCAAAGTCACGCAACGAGCTATGGAGAGGGCTATGCTTGGAGTTTCTCTGCGTGATCGAATCAGAAATGAGGAGATCCGCAGACGAACGAAAGTAATCGACATAGCCAGCGGATTTACCAAGTTGAAGTGGCAGTGGGCAGGGCACATAGCACGGAGAACTGATGGCCGATGGGGTCGGAAAGTTCTCGAATGGCGGCCGCGTATTGGCAAGCGCAGCGTAGGACGACCAGCCACAAGATGGTCCGATGACCTCTCACAGGTGGCAGGAAGGCGCTGGTTGCATGCTGCTTCCAACCGGCCACTTTGGAAATCCATGGAGGAGGCCTATGTTCAACAGTGGACTTCTTGTGGCTGAGATGATGATGATGATGATGAAGGGATGAAACAGAATAAACTGCTAAAGGTACTGAATACTCTAGTCGAACATTAATAGACACAATATCAAATTTATCTTTATCTGAAAGTTGATCAGTCAATCTACTGATATAGTTTTGCATGATACTGATGTAAGTAGAGATGCTTTCATTAGGCCCCTGGGTTCGGTTACGAATTTCCTTCATAATGCGCCTGTCGTAGTCGAATGGTAAAAATTCTTTTAATAAAAGAGATTTAAGTTGATCCCATGAATCACAATCGGATCTTATACCCCTAAACCAAAGTAATGCATCAACCTCAAATAATTCCACAGCTGAAACAAACAATTTATCATCTGGGATACCACGCGAACTGCAAAGTTCTTCAAGCCTCTGTAAGAAGCCTTCACACAGGACCGACCATCATATTTTAAATGAAGTGAGCCAACTGTTTGATGTTTGTTCAAAAACACCGGAGCGGAACTTACTACCTCTGTTGGATGTTCGTCAGGAACTTCGTACTGCTGAGTGCTGGTTTTCAAAACTTGGAACATATTGTCCAGCTTTGACAAATATTTATTCAGCTGCCGCATCTGCTCATTGTAGGAAACAAGTTCAGACTCCTTAGGTTCGAGACGGGTCAATCGGTGAAATAAGTGGTGTGTCAACGCTTGTACGCGATTTAAAGTTTTTAAAGTCAATGGACGCGAAGGTGAGGTGATAGATTGAGAAAGCTCTTCCAGTTTACAAGATGTGCATGCTAATTTTGATGCAACATCGCCCTTAAATTCAACAATAACATCCGAAGGATATTCCTTCACGAAATCTTTCAACTGTTTTTAAAGTCAAAGTCAAAATATTTTATTCAGATTAGGCTTACAGGTAGCACTTATGAATGTCAAATAATTTACCACCGGTTCGGAAAAACCTCTGATGAGAAGATACCGGCAAGAAACTCAACGAGGGGTAATTTTTTAAATAAATCAAAATTACAATGTTATTTTACATCTCAAATATTCAATTTTTTTACAATTTAACAATTTAACACAGCAGGTGTACAATCTTTGGAGCCAGGGATCGCCAATACAGATCGGGATCATTTCCAAACATCCTTGTCCAAGATATAGTCATTGATTTTATAATACGCCCGAGAAATTAATGTCTTCTTGACAATAGATTTAAATTTTGTATCATTTAGTTCAGTTATGTTTTTTGGAATTTTGTTGTAAAATCTTACACAATTTCCCAATTTTCCATGAACGACTTATTGGTTTTAGCCAGTCTGTAAGTTGGAACTTTAAGCTTTCCTGTATTTCTAGTAGCCTTTGGCTTATCGACGTTGGTAGGGAAATTGCATATATTTTTCCTAACGTACATGATTATTTCAAAAATATATAGCGACGGTCGGGGTAAAGATGTCTATTTTCTTGAAAAATTCCCTTAATGACTCACGAGTATCCATATTATAAATTGCTCTAACTGCCCTTTTTTGCAAAATGAAAACTGATTCAATATCTGCAGCAGATCCCCATAAAATAAGGCCGTACGAAATAATGCTATTAAAATAGGCAAAATAGACCAACCGTGCCGTCGCTACATTGGTTAGCTGCCGAATTTTTCTTACTGCAAAAGCAGCAGAACTCAACCTACTTGCTATCGCTGTGACGTGGGAACCCCACTGCAGTTTAGAATCGAGTGTTATTCCTAAAAACACAGTTGATTTTATGAATTCAATCGTTTGACCATCTAATTTGATATTTGAGACTGAAACTATATTAGTTGAATTTAACAATGAAAATTTAATACATTTAGTTTTATTAGGATTTAATACTAAGTTGTTGGCAGCAAACCATTTAGATACCTTGGACAGGGTGTCGTTGGGTTCAATGAATTCAGTATCTTTCCTATTAACCTTGAAGAGTAAAGAAGTGTCGTCAGCAAACATGACGATGCCTGATCTTCGGCTCACCATATATGTAAGGTCATTTACATAAACAAGGTACAGGAATGGAGCAAGAATTGATCCTTGAGGCACTCCCATCTCGACCACAGATCCCGATGATATTGCTCCATTTATCGCTACCTTCTGATTTCTCTGCACTAGGTAAGACTTGACTAGATCTAAAGAGATGCCACGAATGCCATAGAAATTCAATTTACAAATTAAGGTGTCATGGTCTACACAATCAAATGCTTTGGAAAGGTCGCAAAAGACACCTATGGCGTCATGCGACTCTTCCCAAGCTTGCAAAATAAATTTAATCAAACTGTGACCTGCATCTGTAGTAGATCTACCCTTAGTGAATCCAAATTGCTGCGAATGTAAGATTTTATTTGTATTAAAATGAGAAATCATTTGCGTTAGCATTATTTTTTCGAATATTTTGCAAAACGCTGGTAGAATGGACACTGGGCGATAATCAGAAGGATTATCCTTATTACCTGATTTAAAGATAGGAACTACTTTACTACATTTCATTAGATTGGGGAATACGCCTACGTCTATATAGTTATTAAAAATGGTAGCCAGAGTTGGCGCAATGACGTCCAAGATGGCATGTGAAACCTTGACTGATACGCCCCACAAGTCTTCCGTCTTTTTTATTTTTAATGATTTAAAGGATTTAAGAATATCGAAAGGAGAGACTTTTGTAAATTTGAATTGACTAATGTTTTGGATGCTAACATTTTGTTCTAATAGGGCTTCAGCGAATTTTGAAGAGGACGCGAGACACTTTGTCGTTTTGGCGGGAATTTCTGAGAAGTGTGTATTAAAGTCGTCAGCTACTTTAACGGCGTCCGTTATTATAGTATTATTTATTTTTAGTGAAATAGATGAGTCTGTGTTTTTTCGTCGGCCTGTTTCGGTATTTATTATTTTCCAAACTGTTTTAACTTTATCATTTGATAATTTTATTTTATTATTTACGTGTGCTGCTTTTGTTTTATTACATACGATTTTAAATAATTTTAAATAATCCCTAACGTATTGGTGGAAGCGTTGGTCAGTAGTACAGGATTTTCTATCATACAGCTCATATAAGACGTTCCTACCCAAAGTTTTCGCAAAGAGTCTACATCTTCTGCGGGTTCAGCATTCCGTACTTTAACTTCGTAAATTAACTCGTCCTTCCGTAGTTGGTTAAAGGCGATTGGACGTTCCTCCATTATAAATGGGAAACAAAAAGAAAATAAAAATTTTATTTAAAAAAATATTTGTGTCCGACTGTACTTTATAAATATATTAACCACAATTGCCCTATTAACTGTACTACTGTAGGTAAGAGAATAAGCGAATTTAGTTAGTTATACAAAGAAAAAAAATTGAAGTCGACTGTACTTAATAAATGATGCTGCTGACTATACCCGTAAGTGTAAAAGATTAAATGTAGAAACTGTTTGAAAAACCAAAAAAAAAATTCTTTGGCTGACTGTACCAAAATAATTATATAATAATTATATAATATAATATATATTATATAATAATAATAATAATCTTACGGAAGACTTGCCAGAAATCAGCCTGGACGAAATCGCGATGGCTCTCAGACAGCTTAAAAATGGAAAAGCCCCTGAAGAAGACGGTATTACGACTGAGCTCCTGAAATCTGGTGGTAAACCTGTAATGAAGGAGTTCCAGGACATTTTTAATACTGTTCTTTTTGATGGGAGAACTCTAGAGGCGTGGAGTAAGAGTGTTGTCGTGCTGTTTTTCAAAAAGGGTGATAAAACTCTTTTGAAGATCTACCGACCCATTTCACTCTTAAGCCACGTCTATAAGCTGTTTTCGAAAATCATCACGAACCGTCTTGCGCGAAGGCTCGACGAGTTCCAGCCTCCCGAACAGGCCGGGTTTCGATCGGGATACGGCACCATAGACCACATCCATACAGTGCGGCAGATTATACAGAAGACGGAAGAGTATAATCAGCCCTTGTGTTTAGCGTTTGTGGACTATGAGAAGGCCTTTGACTCGATCGAGATCTGGTCTGTTCTGGAATCTTTGCAGCGATGCCAAGTCGATTGGCGATACATCCAAGTGTTGAGAGGTCTGTACAACGCCGCTACTATGGCCGTCCAAGTCCAGAATCGGCAGTCTGAACCTATCCTCTTGCATCGTGGTGTGAGACAAGGGGACGTTATATCCCCCAAATTGTTCACAAATGCATTGGAGGATATGTTCAAGACGCTGGACTGGAAGGGGCGGGGCATTAACATAAATGGCGAGTACCTCTCACACTTACGATTTGCAGATGATATCGTCATCGTGGCGGAAACGCTGCAAGATTTGCAACATATGTTGAATGGCCTAGCTGATTCTTCTCAACGCATTGGTCTTCGGATGAACCTGGATAAAACCAAGGTTATGTTCAATGAACATGTAAGTCCGGATTGCAGTTCAGGGCAATATTCTCGAGGTTGTTAAGGAGTATGTTTACCTCGGGCAAACTATGCAATTTGGTAAAAACAACTTCGAGAAAGAGGCCAACAGAAGAATATAGTTGGGATGGGCAGCGTATGGGAAACTGCGTCGAGTCTTCACATCGCCAATTCCACAGAGTCTAAAGACGAAAGTCTTCAATCAGTGCAACCTGCCCGTCATGACATACGGTGCCGAAACGTGAACACTCACTGTAGGGCTGGTCCACAAATTTAAAGTTGCTCAACGTGCTATGGAAAGGGCTATGCTCGGAGTTTCTCTAAAAGATCGAATTAGAAACGAAGTGATCCGACAGAGAACCAAAGTTATCGACATAGCCCACCGCATTAGCACGCTGAAGTGGCAGTGGGCCGGCCATATAACCCGAAGAACCGATAACCGTTGGGGTAGACGAGTTATTGAGTGGAGACCACGGATCGGCAAACGTAGCGTGGGACGTCCTCAGACTCGGTGGAGCGATGATCTTCGCAAGGCGGCTGGCAAGAGCTGGATGAGAGTGGCCGAGGATCGTGCTCAGTGGCGTGCCATGGGAGAAGCCTATGTCCAGCAGTGGACGAATATAGGCTGATGATGATGATGACCAAAATAATTATAACCGTCACTGGCTGTACCAATGACGTTTAACAAGTACCAAATGGACTTTTACATAAAAGAAAAAAAAATATATAATTTAATTAGACAAGGTTGTATCTATTTATATGGTCAACTGTACCAATAAGAATTTTATTATCAAGTGAAAATTAAATATTATATATAAGCAAATTTTTTTTTAAAGAAGTACTTTTTATGTGGCTAATTGTACCCGTAAAATAATGGAACACCTGTTAATAATAGGTAATTGTTCAAAGCGCATGAATTAGTTTAAGTCAATTTAGTAATTATGTTTTCCAATAGATGGCGCTGTTCGCTGTGGAAACATGTTATCGTTTGTTCAACTCAACTTCCAAGAGTAATTTGTTTTTTTTTATAACTTTGAATAGAATCTGAAGCAGTCATAGTTGTTTGATTTACACCCAAATTAACTATAGAGGGCGTCCTAGTCGAAGTTCGGGTCGAACATATGGTCCATCGAATCGGATCAGTCCGGGTTTTAGTATACTACACCAAGGGGCAGCGGATCGTTGCCGAGGGTGCAGCTTTCCAGAATCAGCGGACCGGAGTTGCAGCGAAGCAAAGTGACGTCACAAGAAACGGAAGCGACGCATTGGGAAGGTGCGAAAAGGACAAGTGCAGTGTTTAAAGTGTAAGAAGAAACAAAACTGTGAGTACTTTTAAATTATATCAAGTGTCAATTCAGTGATCTGTCAAAATCAAAATCGGAACTGTCAAATACGAACTTAGAAAATTTCAATATGGGAACTGTCATTTGGACTTAGTAAGATTCGCATGTGTTTGATTAGGACTTAGAATAATTTAAGAAAAAGTGAACCGACGGGGAACCTATGTCCAATTTCATAGCGAATCTCAAACACTTGTAATTTTTTCGTGAGTTTGTCTGGGACATAGAAAATATTGGACTTAGAAAAATTACACTCAAGTTTCTAACGGTATTACTTAAATAAAGTGACAATGGAGGAAACCATAAATCTTCAGAAAGATTATCTAAGTCACATTACAAAGGCATTTACTAATTATAAAAAGAGCCCAAAAGATCGCATTACAGTGTCATATGTAGAAACCAGACTCGAAAGCCTCGAGCAAATATGGGAACAATTTTCTCTCGGCCATCAAGAAATATTGAAGAATAAGAATACGGAGGCTTTAAATAAGACAAGTTATATTAAAGATGACATGTATGATGCTACTAATGAACAATACATGGAGTACAAATGTGAGCTGAAAGGTGCATTAAGCAGATTAACACAGGGACAGATGAAATTGTCAAGTGCACCAAGTGACAGGATGCCTATATCAAAGTCGAATCAAGTAAAACTTCCGAGAATCACCATACCCACCTTTTCTGGGAAATACACGGAGTGGATGAGTTTTAGAGAGCTGTTTATTTCACTCATTCACAACAACACGGACATAGACAATGTGCAAAAGCTGCATTATTTAAAAGCACATCTGACAGGAGAGCCGGAACAACTATTACGTCATAAACCACTAACAAATGATAGTTATGAGCAGTGTTGGACTCTTTTAAAAGATCGTTACAACAACAAACAATATCTAGGAAATTGTATATTAAAAAGATTCTTTGCACAAAAAACACTTCTATCAGAGTCCGCCACTGATATAAAAAATATGTTAGATTGTACTACTGAGACTCTTAATGCTTTATCAGGCCTTGGTGTTGATACTAGTTCCTGGGATATAATTGTAATTTACATTGTTAGTCAAAAACTCGATTCAGAAAGTCGTAGGCAATGGGAATGCAAAGTAAGTGAGTCTTTGTCTAGTTCAGACCAATTGCCAACCTTTAATAAATTCAAGGATTTCTTACAAACAAGGTATCATTCTTTAGAATTCATAGAACCAAAACCAGGCTTCAGCAATAAACCTAGATATCAGTCAAACAACAGTGGTTACAAAGGCAATGTCAATCATATTAAAAGCGCTCCAACGCAAATGTTGAATAATCTGCACCTCACCAATGTATCATGCAGTTTTTGTAAAGGTGAACATAGAGTTGTACATTGTAAAGATTTTGTTAATTTAAACGTAAACGACAAGCGTAACTTTGTTCAATCTAACGGATTGTGTTTCAACTGCTTGGGGAACAATCACTCAGTCAGACACTGCAAAAATGCAAAATCTTGTCAAATCTGTAATAGACGACATCATTCATTACTACATCAAAAGGGCGAGTTACAATCATCAGACAACAGCGGGTTGGCTGATAAACAGGCTGCTTCACAAGTTCACTCCCACCAAATTACACAATTACAAGGCGAAGACTTACCGAGTACCAGTATCACAAATCACTTCGTAAACGAAGTTACCCAGCAAGTTTTACTGGCTACAGCGGTCGTTGAGGTTAATTCACGAGACAGAGAAGAACGTCATCTGCTTAGGGCATTAATAGATCAGGGGTCGCAGGCCTCATTTATCACCTCGGCAGCGGTTCATTCACTTGGGCTGAAAAGAACCGCCGTCAAGGGCCTGATATCAGGATTGGGAGGAAAAGGAAATGTCATAGCTAGATCAACAGTGGAAATAATAATCACTTCTCGTGTCAAACCTAGTTACATCCTTAAGGTCACAGCGTATGTCTTAGACAAGTTAACGTCATACTTACCATCAGCTAGGGTTTCACTCCCGGCTTGGCCGGAGTTGGAGAACTTAAACCTCGCGGATCCAGATTATTACACTCCCAACAAAATAGATATGTTGTTGGGAGCTGAGGTTTACGCTCAAATTATAGACACTGGTCTAATCAAATGTCCGGTCAAGGGATCTCCAATAGCACAAAATACCTCTTTGGGCTGGATACTAAGCGGGCAAATTGGATCAAAGGTGAACATTGCATGTAACGTGATTACCATGCACACTCAGGTGGAACAGTTACTAAGGTCCTTTTGGGAAATTGAGTCAGAACCTAGTAACAAGCAAAGAATTCTGTCACCTGAGGAACAAAGATGCGAGGACATTTACAATACAACCACTACACAAGACGACACTGGTCGTTATATTGTAAGACTTCCATTTCGTGATAATGATCCATCTTGTGTAGATGGTCAATCCAGAGAGATAGCGTTGAAACGATTTCACTTTCTGGAGAGGAAGTTCCAAAGGGACCCCATTCTGAAATCAGAATACACGAAGGTTTTTCATGAGTATTTGGAATTGAACCACATGAAACCTATTACGGAAAAGGAATCAAAAACAAAAGGACTATACTTACCTTACCACGCAGTAGTGCGTCAAGACCGGGAAACGACTAAGGTTCGTGTAGTATTTGACGCGTCATGTAAGGGTACTAATGGAGTCTCCTTGAATGACGATCTCATGGTTGGCCCTACGCTTCAGCCAGAGTTACGACACCTCATCATGCGCTGGCGGATGCATCCCATATGTTTCACAGCTGACATCGTGAAGATGTATCGACAAGTCATTGTAGATGAACGGGATACCAAATATCAGAGAATTCTATGGCGGGAAAATCCAGAGCAAGAAGTCCAGGAATACGAATTAAAAAGAGTTACTTTCGGGACATCATCCGCACCGTACCTGGCCGTGAAAAGCTTGTGTCAAGCAGCAGTGGACGACGGAAATGAGTATCCATTGGCAGCCTCCAGAGTACTTCAGGACTTCTATATGGACGACCTGATGTCGGGTAGTGAGACAAATCAAGAAGCGATAGAAGTGTATCAGCAAATAACAACATTACTTAGCAAACGGGGATTCAAATTACAAAAATGGTCAAGTAATAGTGAAGTAATGCTAAAAAGAATTAAAGAAAGCAATGAGGCACAGGATGGAGACAAAAGATTTGAAATGAAAGTGGAAACGGTGAATAAAATATTAGGCCTTACCTGGGACAGAAAACACGACGTATTTACTTATTCCGTACAGCTATCACCTCCAGTCGCACCTGTAACTAAACGAAAGGTTATATCAGATATATCAAAACTATATGACCCATTGGGTTGGATCGCGCCCGGTATAATCAAAGCAAAGATTTTCATACAAAGACTTTGGCTTTCAGGCATAGGATGGGATGAAGAACTGCCAAAAGAGTTTTTAACAGAATGGCTTGAGTTTCGGAGAGGTTTATCGGAACTTACCAAATTTAGTTTGTGTCGCTGGACGAATATTAGAAGCAATGCTGTATTATCGGAACTGCATGGCTTCTGTGATGCCTCGAACTTAGCTTTTGGAGCCGTGGTATATTTGCGAGTGATCGACGTTGAGGGAAAAATCCACGTCAGCTTACTGACTGCCAAAACAAGGGTGGCACCAATAAAAACGTTGTCTATACCCAGATTGGAGTTGAGCGGGGCAGTTTTACTGGCACAGTTGTTGATAGAAGTTTCCAAGGTCTTAAGCATACCAAAAATGCATGTACATGCTTGGACTGACTCAGAAGTAGTGCTGGCTTGGCTAAGCAGCCATCCAAGTCGATGGAAGACGTTTATTGGAAACCGAGTTTCAGAGATTTTGACAGCCACAGATCGCAGGCAATGGTCTCATGTTCGGTCGGGTTGTAATCCGGCTGACTGTGCATCACGAGGTATAACACCTCAAGAGTTAGTCAACAATGAATTATGGCTAAACGGTCCTGCATGGCTGAAAACAGAAGTCATCGATTATAAAAGTTCAAAATCTGTAAGCACTAATTTAGAAGAAAGAGTTGTTACTCACGTAGCTGCAGTAGATAACCACGAGGACGATGATATGTGGTCGAAATTCTCGTCGTTGAATAGGTTACTGCGTGTAGTTGCATACTGCCGTAGAATCCTGAAAGAAAATAAGAAGGGACATACTCACCTCCTGAAAAAGGAAATACAAGATGCATTAGTCATCATGATAAATAAATGTCAAGAGAAAGCGTTTAGTGAAGATATAAAAGATATCAAACAAAGCAAGAAAATAAAAACTAGGAGTGTACTTAACACATTAAATCCTTACCTGGACGAGTTGGGTCTACTTCGCGTCGGTGGGCGGCTTCACTTTGCAAACATAGACGATGATCAAAAACATCCGATAATATTGCCGAAGTCGTCTTTCATAACCCCGCTTGTGATAAAGGATGCTCATAAACATACTATGCATGGGGGATATCAGTTGATGATAAACTTCATTCGATCAAAGTACTGGATAATAGGGCTCAAAGGACTTGTTAAATTACATGTGAAAAAGTGTATCACTTGTGTACGATATGCAGCGACTAATAAATCGCAACTGATGGGGCAGCTTCCTGCAGCTAGAGTCACGGTTAGTAAAGCGTTCTTACGCTCAGGCGTTGATTATGCGGGCCCTATCAACATACGGGTGTCGAAAGGTCGTGGAAACAAATCGTACAAGGGATACATTTGTATTTTTGTATGCATGTCTACACGTGCCATACATCTGGAAGCAGTTAGTGATTTGACTTCCGAAGGTTTCCTGGCTGCTTTTAAACGTTTCGTGGCGCGACGAGGGCACTGTAGCGACGTGTACAGTGATAATGGTACAAATTTCGTTGGCGCCGCACGAGAGTTAAAAATATTATTTAATGAGGAGAAATCCAGAGTTTTGTCGGAAATATCAGACTGGCTGGCTACTAACGGAACGCAGTGGCATTTCATACCTCCGCACGCGCCGAATTTCGGTGGATTATGGGAAGCAGGAGTCCGGTCTTGCAAATTCCATTTAAGAAGAGTAGTCGGTAATTCAACCTTAACTTTTGAGGAGATGACCACAGTACTTGCTCAAATAGAGAGTTGCCTCAACTCAAGACCAATATCGAGCATAAACAATCAGGGTGAAACTATGCCTTTAACTCCGGGGCATTTCCTGGTAGGAGAACCCTTGGTCTTGGCTCCAGATCGATCGTACGAAAATATGTCAGTGGGATCCTTGCGACGATGGCAATTTTGCCAGCGCATGCTGCAAGATTTTTGGAAACGTTGGTCGCAGGAGTACTTAACTCAATTTCTACAGAGGCAGAAGTGGACGCAAGTAACAGCGGATCCCAAAATTGGTGATATTGTGCTAGTGAAGGAGCCTGACATGCCTCCGGCAAAATGGCTTCTAGGTCAGGTAGTTGATACACATCCAGGGGTGGACGGAGTAACTCGAGTCGTTACGTTACGTTGCAAAAATTCTTTGTTAAAAAGACCTGCCTCTAGAATATGTGTTTTACCTGTAGAAGATAATTAAGCAATTAAGGTTGTTATTTATACCTAAGTAAATTTGTTAAGAACTGTCGTTCTTGGTGGGCGGCATGTTCAAAGCGCATGAATTAGTTTAAGTCAATTTAGTAATTATGTTTTCCAATAGATGGCGCTGTTCGCTGTGGAAACATGTTATCGTTTGTTCAACTCAACTTCCAAGAGTAATTTGTTTTTTTTTATAACTTTGAATAGAATCTGAAGCAGTCATAGTTGTTTGATTTACACCCAAATTAACTATAGAGGGCGTCCTAGTCGAAGTTCGGGTCGAACAGTAATGATAATGTTACTTTATATAAAAGCAGAAAAAAAAATTAATACCGAAAGTATTTTATTTGTGGTTGACTGTACAATATACAATTTTCAATAAAAAGGAGAATTTTTCAATTTTTATTTTAAATTTTAACAAAAAAAAATTTTTTTTCAGTTGTCAAAAATGTAGTGGTTTTTTGTGGCTGACTATACCAACAAATATGAAAAGTAATTAATACACTTTCAATTAAAACCGAAAAAAGAAAACTGTTATAAGTTAAATGCAACTGACTGCACTAACAAACATGGAAAGTAATTATTAAAAAAAAGGAAGTTTACACAAAAACCAATTGAGTTGACTGTACCATTTAAATGTTGCTCATTATATTAGCGAACATGAAAAGTAAAGATGATTTTTTTTTAAGTAAAAACAATTTTTAAATTATATTGCCTATACGATGTAATGAGGTTGCCAATACCACAAATATGAAAAGGCAATTTAATTAAAAGTACTCTCCTTCAAAGGAAAAAAAAACAAATATTAAGAAGTTGATAATTTTTTTGTAGCTTATTGTACAATTAAATACTTTTAGTTTAGTTAGTACTTTTAGTTTAGTTTAAACAATTTATATTCAATTATTATTTAAGTGTAAAATTTTACAAATGCATCATAAGAACTTATTCCAAGGAATGTAGTTAATAATATAAGTTGCTAATAAGCGTACCAGTTCATGAGTGAATTGAAATCCACCCTCAGTAGAAAATATTACAATATGGCCAAGCTTGCCGCTAAATATAGGTACACCCGCAAAAATGAGTAGAAAAACTCGTGTTTAACAAAGGTTCAACACAAAATGGCGGACTTTAACATGATAAGTTTAAGTGTTGGATAAAGTTGAAATATCTATTTCAAGTGATAATTTACACAATGAAAAACACAATTTATCTTTTATAATATGAGAAATGACAAAATTGGTTATGAACAATAATATAAGCAAATGGTTTAAAGAGTAATTGTTATAGCTCAAATAGACATAACAATGGAATCTAGATTTATAGTGCCACACGCTGGGCTGCCGCTGTCACACATCAGCCTCCGGATCCTCTATGGGCAACTCCCAGCAATGATCAGGGTGCCGCTATGCAAGCACGGGGTGGTTTTAAATGAAAACAATAAGTGTATCACAAAATGTATTTATTGTTGCTTTAATAAAAGGAGACCACGGCTAGTGGGATAAAGTAGAAAGTAATCAGTCGGAGAGACTTTAGGGATAAGTGGGCACTAGAATTTCTTTCTCATATGTCACCATTCGCTTATATCTTTGTTATTAAATGTTTATAAAGTTAAAAATTAAGTTAGGCGCCACCGACACTATCGGATGCCAGACCGATTGATAAAAAATATAAGGTTACCTGGAGAGACAGTAAATAAATACTATCACAAACGTCACTGAGGGGATGATCGGAAGTAGGTCAGCTATAGGCCAGCCCCGAAGCACTACAATGGCGCGGACGGCTGGACGGCTGCACTCTCCGAGTTAATCCGGAGCTCCGCAAAACAGAGACCGACGTCCACGAAGTCAAAAAAAATGTATACACGAAGTAGGGGAAAAAAAAACCTCCTGCAAAGAACAATAAATTGATCTCATTAGAACAGAGAACGACAAATTCGGTACCAGATGGGTACGTGACATGTGGGTTTCCTACCGATTGAGGGGAAATAAAAGAAATGCTCACCAGAGAGGAATGGCAGTCACGCCTTGTGCTGGCCAGGCACGCGGTGTTGACTGGCTGTCAACTCCTGGAGGTTTCTTCGTGATTTAACTGCTAGAAACGAAAAGAAAACATTACCCACTGTATTATGGAAGTAAAAATATAGAAGACACTTGGAGAAAGTTGACAAAAACTTACCATGCGCCTTTAGCGACGCGCTTGCAAAAAAAAGGGCTCAGTGCGCTCGTTATTATAAATGTAAAAACCTGGAAACAAGAAATAGAAATGAGTTTAGCGTCAAAGGCCATAAAAAGACACGAAGCAACTTTTGAAGGTATGCTTACCGGTTCCTCCGTGGTAAACGTTGGGGAGATGAACCGGACCGGAGCAATAGGCTTCACGGGTAAATGGCAGAGGTCGTAGGCAAATCGCCGGGTCACGACACTGACCTCCAGTTGCCATATCAATATGTTTGACAACAATAAGATGAAAATACAAAAACAATGAAAGAAGCTATTTAAATTTTAATTTATGAGAACTACTATTGAGTAATTTTTTACTGAAAGAATATTTAACGCCTGAAACGAAAACACTGCTCGATCGATTTATAAATCAATAACAAGTCAAAAGAGGCCAATTTGGGAGCAGCAACATTGACAGCTACTTTTTAATTTTGATAAAAGGTAAAACGAAGAAGGAACATACAAACTTAAGTAATGAATAATGAAGGTGGGAAAATTTTTATGTCACATTAGTGAAACGGGCCACTGGCCTCCAAATACGTACAAAAATACAGCTGGTACTATATGTCCGTCACCGTACACAAAATAATAATACGTGGTGCGAAAATCATAGATTAAATTTCTTTACCCATTGGAATGCTCGCAGAACAAGCCGGTGAACAAATTTTGGCGTTACGATCGTGAACATCACACTCGCAAATTAGACCGTAAAACCACTGTCCTTGATTTGTTTCACCGAGCTTTAGAGTCTTCTGACCCTCTTTTGTCGATTATGTTAATTAGTGATAGACCAAAAAAAAAAAGAAAACTTTCTGTCATTTCAGAAAAAGTTCTGTACCTTTTAAAACCAACAATGGATAATGTGCTTATCTATAACGACCCGTCACCACAAAAGTATTCTGATGATAATGATTGCGCGATTGTTTGTAATTTATTTATAATTTATTTTTATGGTTAGGTTTGGACAACCCTATTTCCATAGAAATTTCTTAAATACTTAGAAATGCTTTATCTCTCTACCCCTTTCATTGTCGTTTGTAATTTTTTAAGACATAGTAAACAACAATATTGTACATATTTATAATGAAGAATAAAATGCGACCACAATAAGGTTCAATTAAAAATCAATAAAAAGTGAAAAAAAGAAAATCTTAGATATGTCTTATAATATTACAGCTACATTACATCATTTTTTAATATGAATAGAAAATGAAATGTAACACTATTTAAGATACTAACATCTTCAAAAACAATTCTATTTTAGGAGTAATAAATTAATTAAGTTTTCCTTGAGGTCATTGACCTTTCACAAAAAAAATTATTTCTCTAAAAATATACAGAAATTTAATGTGGGTTTTTTTTATCAATCGCTTGCCATATCAAGTTCTTCCGAATAACCACATAAACTATACATGGCCGCAACTAAGCCTAAATTACACACTGTGCCTGGGGTTGCGCGCGCAATGGCCACTTGCCTTCATGATCATGTTTGTTAAAGATTTTATTAAGATTTAAGTCTGTTAAAGTTAAAAATATACTTGCTGTACAAAAACCATAGTTTTCTTGATATGGCAGCGCAGCGCTTATATCTTCAGAAAGCGGGATAATCAAAATCAATAGTGATTTTGTCGAACGTCCACAATAAGTTAAGTATTTCTGTTGTTTGTTTTGATTTTCGTGTACAAAATGATGTGTTTAGTGTGTATTCAGATAATTGGTATCTATTGTTTGGAAATATAAGTTATGAGTCCGATTTGATGAATGCTAAGATTTTTTTTTTCACTTCTGTTAAATGAAAAATAGCTAATCGAAGTCCATAAAACTATTTTGAAATAATTTCACGTATCTAAGTAAACATTTTGATGTATCAAATAGAGTAAACAAAATACTAAATAATATAGACATGAAAATTGGATTAGCACATGATTCAGTAAGCAACAAGAAACGAAATTATGAGAAGATATTGTTGTGTGAGGATGTTTTAGTTTGTCAGTACGCCATTCGTTCAAGTAGCGAACGGTCGTACGGGTCGATCTTGATGATGCCTCTTATAGAGGCGAAACGCGCGTCGATCGTGTAGTTTTAGTGTTTAGTGGTGGTGGTGTGTAGTTGAGTCTGTGTGATATATGTTGTTTCGTGTGGAAGCGGAGGAGGGTGGGTTTTTGCATGAACATATATGTGTCGCACAGACGCAGCTATTTTGCACGAGCCCGGCACTGGTTTCGCGGAGTAGCAAGGTAATTTGTTCCAGTTTGTTGATATGGACCTCCGCAAAGTAACGCCTGAATCTATTAATTATTGTTGTGTTTCTATTTGTTTGTTTCTTGTACTAACTTTAAGTAAAGATCAACACTAAGACATGCTTTGAAAGTTTCAGAAAAATTTGTGATGGATCATGGTGAAAATATGTGACTAGACAGAAGAACTCTGCATGTGTGCAGTGGTTGGTCTGAGAGATCAGCTGTGAGCACAATCAAATGACGACACATTGGGTATCTGCTTCTGCGCACAAAACCAGGCTAGCGGTAGAGAGACACTCGCATACACGGTGGTACAGTCACCGTACACAGAAATTATGAGATAACGAAAGCTGTTCATATCTTCTGGGGCAGCAGCCATCAAGTATAGCTCCAAAGAAGCTAAGGATTCCATTTGGAGTACTGTACTGGTCGGTAAACTGCTAGATGTCATGAAAGATTATAATGGTAACTCTAGCTGCAGCCAGAAGTAACATGAATGTATTAAATAATGATGACTGATTGAAACTATTGAGACACTTTTATTTTGGTGTTCATGGAAAATTAAGTTTTGGGGTATTGTGGTTACTTAATGTAAATGTAATACTTAAAAAGAGTAATAAGCAAAAAATTACAAGTGAATTATTTATGAGGGATTGTATTGTGTTTATTTATTAAATACTTCAAGATATGAATTAGATGTTAATTTATTGTCTCACATCTTACAAGAGTTGTCATCACAGATTGTATCAGTCCACAGATAATGTAACACTATGTATCTACTACATCTTCGCCATGGATAATAAACATTAATTTAGTACTTAATCAATCACATATACAATCCTTTAAATATCTTGTAGGAACAATATTGTATCTTGGCCTCAATTGTACCCTATTATAATCCTGTACCACCTGACTATCAACTTCCTGATTACTGCTACCATTTCCATCCTGAACAATGTTTTCTTGCGCGGCATGTGCATTTTCATTAGTTACTATATCTAAGTTACAGTCTTGTTTAACATCTTTATGAAAGGACGGTTTATGTATGTAGGAATGTAAATTCTTTATTATACAAAAAAAATTACAAAAAGAGATAAAGTGATGTACAAAGGCGAACTTATCCCTTTAAGGGATCTCTTCCAGTTTCCACTTCCACTTCCACCTTTGAGTGGATGAAAGGAGTATCATAGCAGGGACCGACAAAGACCAAGAGTTTATCAAAAACAGTGGAGAAATATTACCATACAATTTACCTATAAACACATTACATACTAATCTATAATAAAATCGTTAAGACAAAAAAGTCTGTACATTGAAGATTAAAAAAAAAGAAGCACCTAGGGCGACTTAAAATGAGGAACTGAACACGATAAGACCATTTAATTTTTTTTTGTTTGTTTGTTTGTACGCCAATCACGTAAAAACCGCTGAACGGATTTAGATGGAGTTTTCACAGATCTATTAAAATAAGTTCAGAATAGGTTTTAGGCTACAAAAAATTTTAAAAAAAGGGGAAGAAAGGGGAAAAATGGGGGGATGAAGTTTGTATGGAAAAAAATTTAAAGATTGTTTTAGAATCACGAAACTCAGAATTCATACTTATTATTTAAAATAAAGAAATACCTATTTCAGCATGTTTTCCAAATCACTTTCAGAAAAGCAAAAAAGTGGAATTAGGGTTTAAAAATACTTAACTTCATGCAACTATATTTTAGAAACAAATGAAGCGTGACTTTTGAAACTTGCTACACATAATCAATATTTAATAAAGATGAATATAAATTCTCAGTTTTCCAGAAATATGCTTTTAATGGCGATTTTGGACAAAAGAGTGCAACAGAAAAAAACAGTTTTTATCAGTACATGAACTTGCAGTACTATATCGCGATAATAGTACGGTCTAATCATCCTGGATTAACACAGGATCATTTTTATTCCGTAATTTAACTTTGCTCTAATAATTAAATAATTAATTATTAAAGACGAGGCATTCGATTTTTTTGTCTGTGTTCCTTTCGATATTGTAAGCAAAGTAGGTAAACTACGTAAATGAAATTTTAGTATGTTATTTTTCATCATATATTCTAACGAACTGGGATAAGAATACACGATTGGTGAACATTTTCCCGATAGATTTTCATTCCAAAAAAATGTCTAATTTTATTTTATTTTGCTAATTATTCCGGAACTATAAGCATTTAAACTTCGAAACTTTCAGACACGATAGTAATGCTATCTATCTAGCGAACTGGGATATATCATTCTATTTACTCGCGTAGTTTATTTTATTTGATTTAAATTATATAAATTCGCATACGCCTTTGTTCATTAGCGGCGCCACTAACTTTTGTCTCTTTTTTTGCGTAGAAATAATTGATGCTATCTCATCGAGGCTCCGCCTCCAGTCGCCCACAGATTAGAGAGATATAGTAGTACAGATGGGAAACAGCCCTTATAAAGGCCTGTCCGCAGAGTTAGTTCGGGCCAGCGCGTCAGCACCGTGGGGGCGCCACTCAGCCAGTGATGCGCCTCACACCTATATGGACCGATTTGTGTTACTAGTGATGTCTCGTACCGTACTTTTACGGAATAATATCGGTAATAATGGTACCTACTAAAATGTTTGAAAGTTTTTTTTATAGGATGAGAACGAGCTAAAGACCCCCCGCGTCAAAGCAAAATTAAGTGCATTCGACGGGGGCCTTCTACTCGTAATAAAATACAGTATTGAATCAAAGTAACAAATTATATTGTTATTAGTAACAAAACAACGTAATTCTGTTCTAACTTATACTGACATTAAATTAGCAAGGATACAGGTTGTTTGCAAATTCACACATAATATGTCCATATTTACAATAATACGATTGCAGAATAAGTAATGCAGATCTCATCGCTGTATTGCTAGAGTCTAGACTAGACCTATGTCCAGCAGTGGACGTCTTCCGGCTGATATGATGATGATGATTGCAATTTATTTACAGGAACATCGATGGGTGTTACAGATTATGAAGTACATCTCAGTAATAAATAACAAGGCATGTTCAACTAGAGTTTGGCATGTAAAATCTTAAAACTAACTAAAACTCATACTGAGCAACTCTTATACCGTATACTCATAATCTGTATATGTCTATGGATCAACAACACTATTTTGCTCATATTACCATTTACATTTTAATTTAAATGATTATTGAATAATTCATCTAGTTTATAAAAAGGACTCATGAGTAATTATACTCAAAATGTACTTTTTGAGAATGAATATCATTTCATTGTTTTATGTATGTAATGAATTCTTTTACAATTGAATTCTAGGCTTTTTTGAAGTGTACCTACATAATTCTTATACTTTGATAATTGAATTGAATTTCAGTACAATTTCTTAATACGTACTGAAATTATACAACAAAACCTTTCAAAGAAACAAAAGTTACATAGGAAAAATCTTATGCAAGAAGCATTAACCGTCCACAACATTCATATCTTTGTATCAGCCATATGGTTGTAGGATTAGCACAAAATTTATACTAAACAAAATCACATGGAAGAAATGTTTAAACTGAATTCTACAACAAGGTAAATGTAATGGAACCCTGACCCACGATAGAAGTATGTCGTTATAAATGAAATCGTAAAGTGTCTTACTATTTGACTCGCTATGTGAAATAGATACAGTGGATCAGGATTTCATTTTGTCTGAAGCATTTGTTTAAAACATACATTAAATAAGTTTTTCGGTAAAAAAACATCATTTATAATACAAGCTTTTTTACAGAAGGTACTTCATTATCGCATTGTACACGGGGCTACATCAAAGGTAACAATCCGACTACTGTGAGTCAAAATTTGCTTGCAAGATATGACTTAAACAAACTAATAAACATTAGAGTTATCTAAAAGCTTGTACGGACAGCGTCATAAATATATATACGTTACCAAGACGTGAAAAATATCTATACATCTTTTTGCCACTAAACATAAGGTCGATGCATACATATTTTGACGCTATGGCTGTATATTTTTACAGCTGACTGTACAAATGCGTCGGATAATATATGTTCAATAAATAGTACTTTTAATAGACGACAAAATATTTACAGTGATAATCATGATAACACAGAGAGATAGCGAACTTATACATCTGCTGATGCCCATTTACAGCTAACGTTAAGCCTCTGCGTCCCGTGCCTGGCACCAGTCATAAAGCCGTCATAAAGCAACCGTTCAGCCGTGCACGGAAGGCCGAGACGGGGCTCGAAGGCCCCATGTTGATCCTCCTCGCTTCCCCATAGATCAACCCGAGCCTCCAGAAAGAACAATAATTTTTTCCACTATCTCTGCATATTATCGTTACAAGTTGGTGTGGTTGGTTGCGGAACCTAGGCCGACGATGTTGAGCGTCGCACCGGCGCCGTGATGTGCAGGCAGCATGAACAGATCAAAATGTGCTTCCCTCCAGGCTGCAATCGCCACTTGCAGACCATTAAGCTGCACAGGTACCTGTTAACAATACACAACCGAACCTTATTTTGAGAATGTATGCACTACGTCAAGGAAGGCAGACAATAACTCTTTATGGAGCATAATAGTTCACCTTAATTATCTTAAAGAATAAACACATAAGCCCAAACTGTTTCCACTAGTAGTTTATACAATTGTTTGCTCGGAAGTACTTAGCGCATGGAAGTACTATATTCTCATATTATCTGTTAAACAAAAAATAAAGAGACGATAAAACAATTTAGTTAAAAAGA
Organism: Ditula angustiorana; assembly: GCA_963691745.1. NCBI lineage: Eukaryota > Metazoa > Arthropoda > Insecta > Lepidoptera > Tortricidae > Ditula > Ditula angustiorana. The sequence continues at coordinate 16,371,528 of OY829471.1, forward strand.
ACAAAATAGAGATAGAACAAAACAAAACCAAAGTTCTGGGTAGGATTTCACAAAATCTTTACTAAACAATTACTTTAAAAATGCACAAGCAGAGACGTATCATAAACTAACATCAAAGACATTAGGCTTACAGGTAGCATTTATGAACGTCATAAAATTTACCACCGGTTCGGAAAAACCTCTGATTAGAAGAATGCCATGTATATACATTTATGGTCTTGTATAAAGGATTTGATCAATTATAATTTAAAGTAAAGTGAGCTTTAACATTAACCGCTCTTTAACGTTCAAGGCTGCCTTCTGTAATGCTGGAGGGTACTGCTTCGAAACGAAACGTAACTAGACGAATATTATTATTATTATTGTTGGTACGGTTTCCGATCACGGGTCCATGGGGGCCCGGTCATTTGAAAGGCGTTCATGGGGCCGAAGCCAACATGAAGAGGCCTTTTTGGTACCATATAATATAAATGAGATGGGCGCATTATTATTATTATTATTATTATAATGATAATTTGAATCTTTTCAGGGAGCGTTGGGCGTTTTCAATGCGATGCAGTATGTTGGCCCGTCGTTTGAACGTTATAGCTATGAAGTCACGGTGTCAGTCATATGTACCTCCGTATTTATACCAGAGTCTGAGATGTTAGTACAATTACACTAACCTCAATGGAAAGTTGAGAGTTAACGTGATGGGTCCGTGATGCGCCGCCGCTCTTGGTGTCCGCTGCTCCCGCTGCACCTAAAAAGCATTATCTTTTGACTCTAGTAGCTTGATACTTTTTAAGTGCCAGTTGTTGCATTAAAGGCAAATCGTGACGAGATAATTTCTCTGAATATGTTCCTTTCAGTATGTGATTGATGGTCTTACACCAATTATGGATTTGGACACGACAAACGAGAGTGATGAAACTTTCGACTATGTCTGTATGATGCAGTACACACCCCAGCCAACTGACATCTGCGGTACGCAGAAAATCGCTTCGAATCGTTTTTGTTATACACTGTCTATGACAGTGGACATCTAGATTTGTATTAATAATTTTAATCAAATCCCTGAACAGTATAACAAACCGGCATGTGGGATACTTTAGGTTAGGGCCCTTTAAAAGGTTTCTTTCTCGGGCAGCTATCCACGAGTGAACATCCCCATGCTGGCTAGTTAAAATGGCGTTTTTGCAAGACTGGCACTTAAATTTTTGTAACAGTTTCCTAGATACAAATCCTGCTGTGAACGCTGATGAATGCACGTTGATTCTCTCTCTCCGAGCCTGCTGCAGCAGTGAGGGCGCAGCCGCGCTGGCGGCGGCGGGCTGGCTCGGGGCGGCCGCGACGCTCGGCCGCGCGGTGCTGGGGCCTGCGACAGGAGAACATGCATCAGCAGCATCGCGATCGTCACCTGTTTCAGAACTATTATAAGGGACGGCCAATAATAATTCTGAATTTAAGAGAGTCACGCCTACATCATCCTCACAGTTTGAGCCGGCTGAATAAGGGCCTAAAACATCGCTAATAATTAATGATTTGAACGAACAAGTGAATGTGTAGGAATCTGGTTTATTATTGCGATGGTTAAGGGCTCTTATTCGACCAAAAAAGTTTTCCAGGGGATCTTGGTTTAGATTTCGGGTGTAAAAGAAGTTTACACCGATATCTTTGAGATCAGTCCAGAGTTTGATGAAACTTTCTACAGTCGTTACCCAGTTGTCAATCGTCTGGAGACGTTTATGGACAGGGTGACCGCGTTTTAAAGCATCTTTACTAGATGAATCAATAAAATAAATATCTTTTAAAATTTTAATGGCATCCTTCCAAAACGATACATGTTTGGAAGTGCCGTTAACTTCCTTAACAGGCCCCCTCATCTTCCCGGGGGCAGCGCCGCTACGTGACCCGTTGACGCTGTCGAACAGCCGGTCGAAAAAGAGGACCGCTTTCGACGTATTCTTGAGGGTTTTGCTGACAGGCGTGCCGTCGGCGTATGTAGCTGAAATAATACAATGGTTACGATGTAATAACAACAAATAATATAATGGTTGGTTAATGGTAACAAACTACATGTATTACATAGGCTTTTTGGTCATGTTAGACTAGTGACAGACGTGCATTACACCGCGATTACGAGATACATGAATAAAGATGACAATGTTTTACAATCAAAATGGGCAATTTGTTATAAAATTAAATTAATACTTGAACTGTTACATATTTAGGTTCAAGATTACAAAATTGAGGATTTTACTTGATTTTTTTCTTACATCTCGCAGACCCATGCGCGCAGTCTCCCATTTGGAAATTTATAGATAAACTTCTATATTTAAAACCCTATTTTCCTTTATCGTAGAATGACTTCAAAATAATGTGCATTTATAGACACTCAGCCAAGTACCTACAGGGTTTATCATTAATAGTATGGATACAACGGGACAGGCATTTAATATTAGGTACCAGATAGCGAGGTGTATTTCAGCAACCCTGCTGTCCTCTCGCTGAGAACTTGCGTGCAGTTCTTGACTTTCATTTTCTTTATTTTTGCTGGGATCACATGTTCATCTGTAGAAATTATTAAATCAATATTAAATACTGTCAGTAACATAGGATCCGTCATCACGTGTATGTGTATTAATGTAGGTTTATTTTATATATTAGGTGCATAATTCATTCGTTCATCGTAAATTGCGTATACAATACTAGCGTCCTGCCCCGGCTTCCCACAGGTATAATTAGGGTGTAATGTAGATAAAACCTTTCTTAAAAAATATCCAAATGACAGTGAAAACCGTATTAAAATTCGTTGCGTGGTTTAAGGGGACTAAAACATGAGGACAGACAGGAATAGATTTGTTTTATACTATGTAAAGACAAAGAAGATACATGAAGTTGTTATTTATTTCCACATCATTATAGTATCTCTTAAATCAACCTTTAACAACCTTTTCTGTTAGTATTCAGAGTCTTTGTTCTTGTTTGTGTTTTGTATATTCATTTATAATTACAGAGTGTCTCGCTTTAAGTCGATGGGGCATTGGGTCCCCGAGAACCTCCAGAATGATGAGCATGTGAAAAGGGAGCGCAGGCCATTGGCTATACGTTGTAATATGTTGGCTTGCAGGTTCGCGCGGTGTGATGGGGATGTCAAAGTTACTCTGTTTAGGGTGTTTTGACAAACCTTCTACCAGTGCGGCCTGTGGGCTAGATGTAGTAATAAAAAGCTAAATGACCTGCGTATCCAATATAATAATGCATTCAGGATGCTGGTGGGACTGTCACGTTTTTGTAGCGCGGCGGCGTGTACGGATCGTGCGTAAAAGAACGGCCTCTCTAATGCGTTTTGTGACACTCCCAACAGCCTCCTGCAACTGATCTGGACCACCCCTAGCTGTGCCTTAATAAATCACTGGAACACCTTACACATGAAGTCCAGGGGCAATATTAATAATATTTTTTGACCGACTATTCTTAGGGTGCGCCAAAGTTGAACTAATTTTTTGATGTCGATTATCGAAAGTCTGAAAATGTTGTTCCTAAAAATTTACATAGTAATAATCACTACTCATTACTACTCTGTTCCTAACGTTCTGAATCCCTAATCATTCAACTTCATAATGTCCGTTGCAATAAACATCTATCTACTATTTTTTTTCCTATATTTTCTCAACATAACCATCTTTTACACTATTATACATCATCATATCTATTTTATGTAGATTTGTCTTTATTCATAAAATTTAACATTATATAGGTACATTAAACTTCATAATGTCCGTGGCAATAAACATCTCATACTACTATTATTTTCCTATATGTTCTCAACATAACAATATTTTATACTATTATTCATCATCATATCTTTTTTTACACCCTTTCGTATTCCCTAATCGGTACCCTCGCTGGCAGCGAGACGCGAAGCCTTCGGTGTTAGGTATTTGTTTATAACAGCACAGAAAATGATTATTTCAATTAGGTATTATTGTCTTTAACATTATGAAATGTAAATGTAAGTCATTATACCAAATTTTATCAAACAAATTAGGATAGTTAGGCACTACCTATTAATAATCGAAGTAATAATATTATTTAAAAAAATGTAGGAGTAATACATAAAGTTTCAACAGTGAAGTTATTACTTAAAATTTTCAGAAACTGCGTGTTATAGACTACGTTAATAGTAAAATAAATGATAGGAACGAAAACTTTAGGAAACAAAACTTTAGGAACAGTGAACTTTAGGAAAATCAAATTTCGGAAAACTGAGTGTTATAGACTACCTTAATAGTAAAATAAATTGTAGGAACGAAAACTTTAGAAAACAAAATTTTAGGAACAATGATCATTAGGAGTACCTACAAATCGTTAGGAAAATCAATTTCGGGTGATGAACTTTAGCGAACTCAATATGGACCTTTTTTGGTAAAAGTTACTCCGTCGACAACAGAGCAGAGGTTGTAAGTTCTTTCATCAAGATATTTACTGCTAAGTGCTCAAAAAGTAGAAAATAATTGTAAATATTTACACACCAGTTAATTTAGGAAGCATGCGTATTTCTCCAACTTCACAATCATTTTTGTAGACCTAAAAAAAATCGCAGTCGTTATAAAATTAAGTCAGATTTACGTTGCCACTTCTGACTCAACTTTAATTCACACACACACCATTTTTATTTTTAGGCAGTAAAGATAACGGTCAATTAAAATAGTTATGTTCTATAATTATTCAACATACATGCTTAGGTCAACTTGCACCAACCGGATTTAAACTTAATCTGGTCGAGTGCTGTCATATAAATAATAATAATAAATATCTTGGGACAATTCACACCAATTGACCCAGTCCCAAACTAAGCAAAGTTTGTACTACGTGTACTAGACAACGGACATACATACTTATGTAGATAAATACATACTTAAATACATATAACATCCAAGACTCGGGTTCAAACGTTCGTATTCATCATACAAACATTTGCCCCTCTCGGGAATCGGACCCGGGACCTCTAGCTTCATAGTCAAGGTCACTAACCACGAAGCTATCCGGTCGTCTATATATACTGTATGTACAATGTACATATTATGTACTACTAAACCAGGTTTAAGCCCTTAATCGAGATTTAGGAGTATGTTACAAGTCGACCACCGTAGTAATACAAATAATTTTGAATTTATTAAATAAGTAAATAAAATGCCATTTTACAGACCTCAATTAATAATTGAAATTATAAATCTGTTAACCCTTACCTCGATAATGTCGGTCCATTTTGTGACATTTCCTTTAAATACCATGTCTTTTGTCAACATATTGTTCCGCACACACTTTATAAGGTGGGGTGGGTCGTAAAACATGTAGAGCTTGTGTCCTTTGATGAGGAGACAGTTCTCTGGAACAATAATTGTAATTGTACATACATTAGCATTTTTTAGGGTTTGCCATTTCAGTGGAGCTGGGTTTCGAGTCTTCCGGGAGAGTAGCTTCGAAAAAATGTGCACCAGTCCACATTCATCACACCTAGTACGAAATTGAAACTTTTAATGAAGTATCGGATCCAAATTTAACTAACAGCCAATTAACATATTTGATCGGAATTCGGATCAGAAAAGCAAACAATCTCACAATTATTTCATCTATACCCGCTGTAGCATGATTAACGTTGTTTACTATCAGGCGAGTCAACCGCCTGGTTTCTGACCAATGTGGTTAGAAAAAGTGTAGATTATCAACTGCATCGAATTAAGAACTGAGAAATGAGCGGCCAAACAAACCAAATGTAAACGTTTGGTAGTAAATACCGACTTTGACAAAGGCCTCCCGGTCGTTCCGCAACAGTACCAAAAACCTCGTCCAGTCGTCCAATGGAAGTTGGGCAACCAAAGATTTCTAAATTAATACGAAAATCCAACTAACGTCCGGCCGTGGCGTGGTCACCATAACTTTCAACGCTCGGGAATGAATGAAGAGGCGAGGACGACACGACATTAGTCAAATATTTATTTATTTACTTTCATCGGCATACTATAACTGCTACTCATTCTTACTCTCTGCGACTTGCTTGTATATATTTATGAGATGAGCTATTTCATATTTTTTTTTTTTAATATTCCTACTGTTCCATTGCAGAAGGTTGTGATTGATCTTGGATGACTCTATTTATAGCAGCACTAATACTGAAGAACAGTGTACGGTATGATATCTGAAAATTTAGAAAGTAAATCTGCTAGGTCATCATTAGGGGTAACCAATGAAGGATTGCCCAAGGCACATCCATTGGGTTGACTAGACCGTGGGGTTGATGTTATGTCACGGTGAGTCTGGATGTCATAGGCTTTAGCAGGAGCGGGTCTAGGTCTGCGTTCTATGACGTAGGTTTTGCGGTACGATGTGGATGGTTGGGATGGAGGGCTACGTGTGGGTTGGGAAATCGGCACAGGTTGAGAAAGTTGGGGCCTATGATCAGGGCCATATTGATTGAGAGAATTTGTTTTAGTAATATCAGCATATGAAGTGCGAACAGGTTTGTACCTACAGGTTTGCAGCTTCAACATATCCTATATTTTCTTCTGACATGACCATTTTTATACATCGCTGACGGGAAAATTCTGGACAGCTATGGTCTGTGGCACAGTGAGGTCCAGAGCAGGCAATACATGAAACTTCAGAGTCGGGAACAGAACAGTCAGAAACAGTGTGACTTTGGGCACATCTGGCACATCTCGGCTTTGACCGACACTGATCTTTTATGTGTCCAAATCTGCAGCAGTTGTGACACTGAATTATTGGCAAATGGTACACATCCACCAATGGAGATGTTGAATATGAGAATTCTTTCCGGCAGATTTTGACCCAAAAAGGTCAGTACCACAGTTGAGGTTGGTTCCCAGATGGCTTTTCCTTCAACATATTTTTTTTTATTAAGTCGCCTCGCTTTTAATACTATGCCCGATCCAGAAGGGCATTCTATTGCTTCTAAAAGCTCTTCCAGAGTCCAGTCTAAGGGGATTTGTCGAACAATACCCATGCGTGAAACCTGGAACCTTGGAATAGCTCCAGTAAGACCATTTGCTTCCAGTACAGGATTTCCAATAAAGGAATTAGCTTCCTGAGCTGTGGCAAAATATATAGCAATTTATCTTTGCCTATACTTTTGATTTCTTTAATTCCAGCCACTTTGCCATTGTATAAAGTTTGAGCCATTTTTAGACCACGCATGCGATTCGTGATGTTAGTTAAGTCGCTTTCTGAGCGCGTCACGTATACAACAAATGGGGCCGCGGCAGTCTCCGAATATTTATAATCAGAACCACTCTCATATCCAGGGCGAACGTAGGTATGTTGAACTGACGCATTTGGGGGAGTGGATTTTTTGCTGGCTGGGTCGTTTGACTGGGAAGAATCCTCTGCAGCTCGCTTTTGGGCTGGCCTGGGAGCAGGGTTGGGAGGATCATGTTCCCGACCCCTGTCAGGGGGTTCGGAATCTCCTAGTTCCGACATCACCGGACGAATACAAACAAAAACACTCACCTGTAGTTAATTATTACACCACCACCAACAAAAATATTAGAATTTCAGTAAAAAGAGATCCGAAATTGCATTTGTTTTCGCAATTCTATGCCGAGCACGTGCGTTAACCAACACAAGAACAGGCAGAATCCTATGCTTAATAAAGCTTTAAGGTGATTGTTGATCAAAATATTTTTATTATTATATCTCTTACATTAAACTACCCACGCATTTTCATAATTGTCGGCGGTAAATTCAATCGACCTTATTACAACGGCAGCCCCACCCTCTAAACTGGACCTTAAGTAATGAAATTTGTTGATCAGTGGTATGGAATCATTGGAATTTACAAGAGAATCGAAAGTATCTCAATACTCTAACCATTTTAAGTAGTTTCCATCGTAAGACGGTAAGGAAATAGTGGGTAGTTTTATAGAACTCAAAAAATGCGAACACTGACTTACGGTGGAAACACTTTCGTTATCTCTAGAATCATTTTTATACCTTGATGATTCCAGTAAAACTTGAGCTGTGAAAATAAGAGAAAAGAATTGAGTTTCAATATTGTCCCTCTCTGTTACCTGTTCATCTATACCCGTAGCGTTCAATTCAATCTCCGACTGTACCTCGGTAAAATCCAGCATTAATTCTTGGATTTTATCCAAGCGTAAAGTCAGTTCTTTGACTTGAATGCCAGTTAATTTGTCAGCGCCAAGTTGATTTAAAATGCTTATGTAATCTTTAAACTTGGTTAATCTACCCTTTATAACGCTACGTTTTTTTAATACGTCTTTTAACTTTTCTTTTTCTTCCGTGCTCATTGACATGATGTTGGGAATCAAACAAACAAGTAAATAGCAATGAATTAAGTAGAAATAAAGAAAAAGCAGACCAAACCCCTTTTAAAGCGTTGGGGCGAAGTCGTGGTACCTTAACCCAACCGTCGCAGTCCACCGTCAGCCGGTCGAGCTGTGCACGGCTGCACGGCACCAAGCACCGCCAGCACCGAACAAAACTTGAGCTCCGCTGTGATAGCCCTCGAATAACCACTGTCGTATCTGGAACTATCGACAAATAGTGTAAATTTTAAATATCTACTTTTTTTTAAGATTGTAGGTAGGTAGGCCAACAAATAGCGGAAAGATAGCGGTCGTGAAGAAAATACTTTAGGAATGTGCCTTGCTAAGCAAGCTCTTAAGCTGGAAGCTTTCAACAATACTCTGCTTGCGATCTTTGACAGACACGCTCCACTGAAACCTACTCGTGTCAAGCACTACCCTGCGCCATGGCTCACGCCGGAAATCAGGGGAATCATGGCGAGGAGGAATAGGGCCCGCATTAAACTGCGCCGCGATTCCTCTGAGGAAAATTATCAAAACTATATTCATTTGAGGAATAGGTGTAACAAGGTGTGTAGGGATGCCAGGCGACGATACGTTTATAAATCTATTGAAAACTGTCCCCCTTCCAAATTATGGAAGTTTTTGAAGTCTCTAGGGTTGGGCAAAACTCAACAAAACCCTTCATCTTTGATTGACCTCAATGGCATCAATAATCATTTTAGCACTTCGCCAGTTACGTTGGATCTTTCAATTAAGCAAAACACTCTGTCTCTTCTTGCCAGCTCTGAACCCCCTGACATTCCCTCTTTTGATTTTGGAAGTATATCTCCGCGAGATGTTCATAATATACTTAAATCTATCGGGATGAAGGCTGTTGGTGAGGATGGCTTGAGTCTGGACATGATCATGCTTGCGGCGGAATTTATTGCACCCACTCTATCCAATATTATTAATTCATCATTTTCTTCGGGCTGCTTTCCTTCGTTATGGAAACTTGCCCATGTCATGCCCCTCCCTAAAACTTCCAATCCTACGTCCTTTACAGATTTCCGTCCCATATCAATTCTCCCACTTTAATCTAAAATAATTGAACATTTTGCTAATCATCGTCTTTCCTCTCACCTCAATCGACATAATCTCCTTAATCCTTTCCAGTCTGGTTTTCGCCCCGGGCATAGCACCGTCACTGCTCTCGTCAGAATCACTGACGACATTCGTCTCAATATTCAAAACAGAAAGCTAACTGTCCTTGTCCTATTGGACTTAAACAGTGCATTTAATACTGTCGATTTCGATATCCTTCTTGGTATCCTCAGCACACTTAATATATCTTCAACTGCACTATCCTGGTTCCACTCTTACCTCTTTGAGAGACGACAGCGAGTCAGAGTTGATGACGCTTTTTCAAGTTGGTGTGATCTTTCTGCTGGAGTCCCTCAAGGGGGTGTACTATCTCCTCTCCTTTTTTCAATTTTTATCAATGGAATTACCGCTTCCTTAAACTCATCCTACCACCTGTACGCTGATGACCTGCAAATATACTCGGCCGCTAGTTTTGATGATTTGCCTCAGTTGATTGGTCGCATTAATGCTGGCCTTGCCTCCATACGCGACTGGGCAGGTAAATTTGGTCTCAAAGTGAATGCGAAGAAGACGCAGGCAATTATTGTTGGCAGCCCCTATTTTATTTCCCAGATTTCTGGCATTATGGTTCCCGATTTGTACTTTGATGGAATAGTCATTCCTCTCTCTTCCACTGTTAGGAATCTGGGAATTATCATGGACCAGACATTTTCCTAATCAGCCCAGGTAACTGAGGTTAGTCGAAAACTTTTTGCCTCACTTCACTCACTCAGGCGCTTGCAGAATTTCCTTCCCTTTCAGACTAAGGTCACCCTAGCTCAATCTCTTTTACTTCCACTTCTCGATTATGGCGATATTGCTTACCTGGATCTCACTGAGGTACTACTTGACAAGCTCGACCGCCTTCAGAATGTGTGCATTCGGTACATATTCGGGCTTCGTAAGTATGACCATGTGTCTAACTTCCGCGCGCAGCTCAAATGGTTACCCATTAGAGATCGTAGGAACATCCACATTCTGTCATTGCTTTTCAACGTTCTCTTCAAACCTTCCGCTCCTCTATACCTTTCTGATCGTTTTAGCTACCTGGCTGCTGCCAGCCAGCATCGCTTGCGGTCGAGTGCTAATCTCCTTTTAGCATGTCCTTCCAACTCTTCCAAATCTTTTTCGGTGCACTCTGCTAGGATGTGGAATCGGTTACCAACCTCCATTAGGCAGTCGCCTTCCGTGGTCTCCTTTAGAGAGAACTTAAAGAAGCTGTGGCTAACACCATATCCTTAAGTTATTTTTCTTCTACTCCTTTAACTTCTAAGTATTTATTTATATCTAAGTAAGTTTATGTATTTTAAGTATTATATTTATTATTATTATTATTTGGGTATTATATTTATGATTAGTATGTAATGTGTTCATAGGTAAATTGTATGGTAATTCTCCATTGTTTTTGATAAACTCTTGGTCTTTGTCGGTCCCTGCTATGATACTCCTTTCATCCACTCAAAGGTTAACTGGACGAGATCCCTCAAAGGGATAAGTTAGCCTTTGTACATCACTTTATCTCTTTTTGTCATTTATGTTTTTTTTTGTTTTGCTTGTAGAATAAAGAATTTACATACATACATACATACATAAAGGAAGAAAGTGAATACCTAGGTAGGCTTTTTAAATATAATTTAGTGCAAAATATGAATGGCAAAAAAAAAAGCAAACGGGATGCAAAAATGTGCGTAGCAACTATTGTTACGTAATAGCGCAATAGCCGAAGTGATTAAAATTAAGATGATAATACGCGTTAGCTTGATACTATCTTAACACATTCGGAGCGGCGAGTTGCGTACACAAATAGAAGGGGAAAAAAGTGGAAATAAAAAAGGATAAGCCAACTTCCCTCACGACGGACTCCTCAGCAATCTTCTCCACATCAGTCAGAGGGCGTGAAGGCAGCATAAGCAGCGATCCAAATCCAAACTCCTTTGTCTTCTTTTCCGTTGAAATTTAAATTCGAGTAACGTTCTTCCGGTAATACTCGAATCCAGAAGATTTGCAGATTAGGCGTTGCTAGCCGCAACTTAAATTTTCAAGGTCGCCAGATGCTCGAGATAGAACTTTTTATGAATAAAAATACGACTTGCTTTGAATAAATAATTATAATGACAGATTAAGCAATACAAATTGGTATGGTCCAATGCCGTATAGCGTCTGTCGACAAGTGAGGCACCGGCGCAGGTCAGTCGACCCGCCCGCCCCCGCACTCTTCCGTCGCGGATGCGCGAACAGCTCAAGTAGAGTAACAGTTTCTACAAATCAATATAGGATAGAAGTAGTAGGTATGAAAGTAAAAATATAATATTTTTTATTAATGGGTTTCTATCATCAAGTAGGAGGATAGCAAGTATAAGTTACGCACCTTCATCAAATTATATCTACCAAATTGGTAACATTAATAGCCATAAAATCCGAAGGCAACACTTATAATTTAGACATATCACTTGAGGTTAGTGCATAGTGTAATAGAACACATTGGGTGCAAAGCATCAAACTTCTTCCATAGTACTAAAGGGACATCTCGGTAGCATTTGTAGTATTTTGTAGCAATCACTGATAAATTATTAGGTTCCGTTTAATTTCATAGACATCACATTGTAGCAGCAGGTTTAGATGTTGCCAAGCCTTTGTGCCTCCAGTAGTAGTAGAAATAGGTTCATAATCATTCCTTTGTCATTAGGAAGTATAATCAACTATCATCTATCATCTTCAAACTCCTGAAACAAGTAAGGGGCATGATTAACTTAGTTTTAAGTAGGCTGAGTTATCGAAGAGTGTGTATTGCATATGATTTATTAGTTTAGTGAGTATAGATAGGTTAAAGTTCACAATCACTAATGATATTGCATACTTAGGAGGCAAGTGAATGGTAAATTACTTACAAAAATTAAGGTAGACTTGTAGGGATGCTGTGGTTTTCTCATGGGGTTTTATACATAGGTGACGTATCCATTCCGTACATGTTTGATGATGGATAAACTGCACAAACGGCTTGTTATAGCGCGTCCATATTCAGTGTGTGGCTATAAGTAGGTATTCGGATAAACAAATTTAGCATAAGAGCATAATTATGCTACGGCACATCGTAAAAGTAATTAATGACTTCTTCACCTTCTTTAATGGCGATAACTAATAATAACAAATGAAATCTGTCTTCTTCTTTTGGATTTTTGGCGTTAACGTCGTGACTTCGCCAGTTTCGAGTTTGTTGGGAAGACTCTGCTTATGAAGGGTTTTGTGAAAGAGCTAGGGTCAAGTAAGTCCCATGTGGAGGTTTAGAGATGCAGTTGAGAGTAGCCTTGACGAACTGCTGATGAATTACCTGGGACAAACACAACACAAAAACTAATGTTAGTAGCGTTAAAGTTTAATTTTGTTACGATTAATATATTCGCATAGGTCATAAACGAAAGGTGAGTAAACAAGAGTGAGTAGGTATTTAAGGTTAGTGGGACGGGGGATAGCCGAAGGAAGGAGGTCATAAAGCGAAGGAGAGTACTTATTGCAGCTAAAGAAAATATGGTCCGCCGAACCCTCATCTAGTCCACATTCGCAAATAGAATTGTCTCTGATCCGGAGCTTAGCAAGATGGGTTGGGGTGCAAGCATGGCCCAGTCTCAGTCTACAGACAGTTGAGGTTGAGCGCTTATTAGGATCTTTGAACCTGAAAAACCACGGTTTTGATGGAATAGACAGCTGAATATCAGCATAGTGTTTACCTTTAGACAAAGATGATTTAGTATAAAGGTCATTCCAGTGGCATACCAGTCCCTGTTCAGCAAGAGGAACAAGATCAGAAGGGTAAATTTTATAGTGCTCAAGAGTACCGCTAACAGTTTCATCCTTCGCATATTGATCAACCGTCTCATTACCCTGTATACCACTATGTCCTGGGATCCAGGCAAGCTCCACATGAATTTGCTGAGAATGGCATGACAAAAGGAGATTTTTGATTTCTAGTATAAACGGGAATTTAGTCTTACATCGAAATTGGTTGGATAGTATAGCGTGGAGGCTGCTTTTGGAATCAGACAAAAGAACAGATTTACTAAATTTATGAGTCTCAATGAATTTTAGAGCTTCGAGGATAGCGATAGCTTCACCGGTAAAAACGGACGCAAAGGGGGGACATTTAAAGCTCAGGATCATTCCGAAGTTAGGAAACCAGACAGCGGCGCCGACACAACTCGTATCGGACAGCTTGGAAGCATCTGTATACACGATTACCCAATCCGACCAATGTTCAGCAATATGTTGCTCCAGTTTTCGATTAGCTAATGGGGACTTCTTTTCAATGTCGAGACTTAAATGGGCTGTAGGCTGAAATGTGATAGCATCGAAAGACGTTTCAAAGAGAGGAAGACGTTGGCATTGGAATACCGGGCAAGGAAGGCTGATAAACTTTCTGAAGCTATTGAAGAGAAGGGGGGGAACTCTATGCGTCCAGTAACCGCCAGAAGGTATAAATTCTGATAAATTGTGTAATTTATTTAAGAGAGGATGGGCAGAAGATTGAAGCAATTTAAAGAACAACCTATCCGCGAGATATTGCCTACGCAAGTTAAGGGGAGCCTCACGATACTCGACCTGGACGGCATTAATAGGAGAAGATTTTATTGCACCTGTAGTTATCCGAAGACACTTCGACTAAACTTTGTCGAGAAGGGACAAGCCTGCCTTGTTGCTTGGCTCAAGCAGAAAGGAACCATAATCCAGTTGGCTACGAATAAGAGCGTTATATAAGTGCAGTTAGTGCAACGCTCGGAAACGGACGTGTCTCACTGCACCGTTAGATTGTTAAATCGCGTAGCGCGCGGCTCAGGCCGCTGCCCGCTGTAGTCGCCATGGGTTCGCAACAACTCATGGCGAACGAGCTGTTGGCGTTTATACAGAACGCCATCGACACCATGGACGAGGTCAGCGTCGTGCAGATCTGCAAATCTAACTTCAAGGAGGACGAGATTTGCAGTGGCAAGGCGCTGCTGTTCCCGACGCTCGGGAAAACCGACCAGATGCCCTCTCGCCGAAGGGATGGTGGTGTGAAGAGTCTACAGGACATCATCACGGTGTTCAAAGGGACCGATCCGGACGACGTGCCCGCTTTCGTGGCGAAGGAGCTGCGCAAGCTGCCCCCCGTCACATTCGACCACGTCGATGTCACCAGCTTGCTAAAGGATATTGTGGCTCTGAAAGCGAGTTTGGCCGAAATCCTAAGGAAATTCGATGTATCGCAGGATACTATCGCCGAGTTGCGTAAAGAAATCATTAGTTTACGCAATAATGCCCCGGTAACTCGGTCACATGCTGATGCATCGAATTTACAGGTAATTGACCGACGTGAGGCTTGTGTCGACTCAGCGGCATCAAGTTTCATATCGACGCGTTCGCCGGCGCAACGTAAGGAACCTGAACCTAGCGCTGCGCCCGCCGTCTCGCGGCCCGCGCACCCCCCGCGAGCGCCGCAGCTCTCCGCCAGCACGCAGCCGGCCTCGCGCGGCTATGCTGACGTTGTCGGCCGGCTCGCCGCACCCCGGCGGGCCCCCGCGCCGCCGAAGAAGATTAGGGCTCCACCTATATCAACGGAGCCCCCTCGCACTAAAGTGGACGAGGAGGGTTTCACGTTGGTGCAGAAAAGAAGCAAGGCAAGCTGACAAGAGATGACGCCATTTGTTGTTAAATTATTGTAATCGAAATTATTTATTTTTAAATTTTTTAGATTTTTTTTTTTTGAAAATAAATAATTTCGATTACAATAATTTAACAACAAATGGCGTCATCTCTTGTCAGCTAACGGGCATTCATAAATGACCAAGTTGAATAAGATAACTTGATTAAGTTTCTCATTGATGACACCGAGGGTAGTTTTCCCAAAGAAAAAATATCAATAATGTAATGACCGTAAAGACGAAACACATTGAAAAATTCGCAGGGTATGGCAGCGGTAATGTGGCGGAAATTGGAATACGCAAGGCACGGAATGCTGATGTTGCAGGTTCGAACCCTGCCATTACCCTAATTTTTCTATGTGTTGTCATTTCATTATATAGCATTTTAAATTTAATTTAAATGTAAAAAAAATACAAAAAGAAAAATCGAAAAAATATAAAAATAAATAATTTCGATTACAATAAGTGCTGGTGTACTTGCTTTAAGGTTTAGATTTGCTTAGAGGGCTTGAGTAAGGAAACTAAGATGTGCACTATTCGATGGTTTATTTGCAACTAACTTGAATACAAACAAATGCTGTATTAATACCCATTCACTCACACATGCATACAATACGACTTACATACCGCCCACCAAAAGGTCCTCGACCTTTTCCCTTACATACCTAATATTAGTACATCTAAAATTAAATGGTTGAACAAAATTGTATATAGTCCTAAACTACAACAAATTGTACAATACGAGTATAAACTGTAAACATCATGCAATAAATGAAATTATTACAATCGGTGAATTTCCTACACTACATGCAATTTTAGAAATTATTACAATACTAATCAGGATTCAGTATCTGTTGGCATTAGACATAATTTAGTGATAGGTCTTTTTACAACTGAATCACCGCTTTTTACACCATACACGCGTGTAATGTTATCAGCACCGGGGTGCTTGCTCACAATGCGTCCCAGCTGCCATTTTCCTGGAAGCAAGTTATCAGTCTTCACAATGACTATCTGACCAATCTGAAGCTCTTTTTGTCGCTTTAACCACTTAGGACGTTGCTGAAGACGACATAAATATTCTTGTTGCCACTGGCGCCAAAAGTCCTTAATCAACTTCTGAGCATGACGCCAACGACCCAAGTTGCTGATACAAGTGTCCTTTAATAATGGTGATGGGACTGTGGTTGGTGCTTCGCCAATTAGGAAGTGTCCAGGGGTAAGTATCTCCATGCTATCGAGATCTTTGTCGTCTATCGGAATCAACGGTCGAGAATTGAGACAGGCTTCTATTTGACATAAAACTGTACTCATTTCTTCAAACGTCAAGTGCGTGCTGAGGATCCGTTTTAAATGATACTTCATGGATTTGATTCCAGCCTCCCAGAGCCCTCCCATGTGGGGACTGTAAGCCGGTATAAAGTGCCACTGTGTTCCGTCCAAGGCTAACTTTCCAGCAATTATGTCATCAAGTTCTAGTAAGGCATCGCGGTAATTCTCAGTAAGCTCTTTGCTCGCTCCAACAAAATTGCGGCCTTGGTCACTCCATAGATGATTACAACGTCCTCGACGTGCAACAAATCTACGAAACGCGCCTATAAATGCTTCGGACGTTAGATCGCTGACCAGCTCTAAATGTATTGCCTTCGTGGCCATGCATATAAAAAGCGCGATATACGCCTTGCATGTCTTGGCACCTCGTCCTTTAGACATCAATATTTGGTACGGCCCAGCAAAATCCACACCGCTATTAAGAAACGGTCTGGCCGATGTGACTCTTTGCTTAGGTAAATCTCCCATAAATTGCGATCCTGGAGCAGCATTATGTCTAGCGCATATCCAGCACTTCCTCAGGTAAGTCTTGACAAGGTCTTTAGCCCTCAATATCCAGTACCTTGATCTTATATAATTTAACGTAACTTGCAGTCTTCCATGTAGAGTCTGGTCATGGGCGTCGGCGATAATCAACTTCGTGAGGTAACATTTGCTGAGTATCATTGGATGTTTTCTCTCTTTATCCAATGCCGAGTGTCTTAATCTACCGCCCACCCTGAGGATATGATTTGAGTCAAGGTAAGGATTTAGAGACCGTATTCTACTTCTGTTGCTTACTCTGTCCTTTTCTTTTAAATGTCCTATCTCTTCTTGAAAACATTCAGCTTGTGAAGCTCTTATACATATCTGTAAGGCCTTATCTAATTCTTCCGTTGTAATTGTTTTTGATGAATTTGTTCTTTTTTCTTTCAGGTATAGCAGAAATCTTTTGCAGCAGGCGATAGACTTCAACAGTTCCCGTAAGGTGTCATACT
The DNA here is from genome assembly GCA_963691745.1 of Ditula angustiorana. NCBI lineage: Eukaryota > Metazoa > Arthropoda > Insecta > Lepidoptera > Tortricidae > Ditula > Ditula angustiorana. The sequence goes on from OY829471.1 coordinate 16,388,964, forward strand.
CTGCGAATTTATCAGGTAACTTTTTATGATCCTTTTTATTCTCGTTTAGCTTCAAATTAATATTAAGTGTATTTTTTCTCATTTCCAAATCAGTTTCTTCAATTTTAGGACTTTCTAATTTTATGGTTTCACATTTCAGCCACGACGGTCCGTGCCACCAAAGGTTATTTGTCTGCAGCTCTTTCAACAGCAGGCCTCTGGATGCGATGTCGGCTGGGTTGTCATTCGATCGAACGTGATACCATTGATTTGGAATATTATCTTGTATGTCAACCACTCTATTCCTGACAAAGGTTTGCCATCTTGTAGGGTCTCCCTGCAACCACGCTAATACTATCGAGGAGTCCGTCCAAGCATACATTTGAGTGGTAGGTATACGTGTTGCTTCGCTTACTTGTTTAAGCAGTTTCGACAAGAGAACAGCTCCGCATAATTCTAGTCGAGGTATTGACATTGGTTTTACTGGAGCGACTCGAGTCTTTGCAGCCAAAAGGAATATTTTAATCTCTTCTCCTTCTGTCTTCACCCTGAGGTATGCTGCTGCTCCATAAGCACGAATGGATGCATCGCAGTAGCCATGTACCGTAACGTCCTTTAAGCAGTCTTGTGTCGTATGCAACCACCTGTCTACTTTAATGTTCTTGAGAGCTTCTAAGCTTTTCCTTATGTTTAGCCATTCTTCTTTGATAGCGGCGTTGACTTCTTCATCCCAACTAACCTTCAGGAGCCATAGCTTTTGAATAATTATTTTTGCAGGCAGCAAGGCTGGTGAGAGCCAGCCAAGTGGATCAAAAAGTTGAATTTCAGCCAGTATGTTTCTCTTCGTGACAACTTCCGGTACATCAGGCAGAGTTAAGGTATACTGAAACGTATCTTCACCCATACTCCAGCAGAGTCCTAGAGCCTTAATGGTCCCGCCGAGTCCTAGGTCTATCTTGACATGAGTGCTTCTTTCGGAAGGTTGAAATTCTTTTAGGAACTCGGTACTATTGGACGCCCATTTTTGCAGAGTAAAGCCTCCCCTTTTCAGGATCTCAACAATTTGTTTGGCGGTTTCTACAGCCTTTGTAGCAGAATCTAGGCCGGTCATCAGATCATCCATGAAAAAATCTTATCGTATTATCTTTGACGCAACCGGCAACTCCTTGCCCTCATCTTCTGCTACTTGTTGCAGCGTTTTTACCGCGAGGTAAGGTGCAGAAGCTGTACCAAACGTGACCCGCAACATTCGATAGTCCTTAACTGGATCAGCTACATCCTCGCGCCACAGTATTCTCTGATAGTCGGTATCCTTGGGGTTCATCAGTATCTGTAGATACATCTTTTTGATATCGGCTATTATACCTATACGTCGCATTCGCCATCTCATAACTATATTTCTCATGTCATCCTGCAGGTGCGGCCCTACCAGAAGTTCTTCGTTTAATGATACGCCGTTGGATCCTTTGGAGGATGCATTAAATACAATTCTCGTCTTTGTAGTTTCCTTTTCTTCCTTTATTACGGCATGATGTGGAAGATATACTGACGAATTGCTTAACTCTTCCACCGGTACTTCTTCCATATAATTAAGTTCCGTATATTCCTTAATTGCCCTTACGTAGTCATCTCTAAGTTTAGCGTCCTTCTGAAATCTCTTTTCTAGTTGATTTAATCTTAACATCGCTAAATCTCTTGTATTTCCTTTCGTCGATTGTGGTTCCTCTGTTTTAAAAGGTAATGTAACCATGTATCTTCCTTCTGCATTTCTGGTATGAGTTTCCTTGTATATTGTTTCGCATTTTTCTTCTTCTTTTGTAAGAGTCTTCCTTGAATCTGTAGTATCTATCTCCCAAAAAGTTCTTAGCATTTCTTCAACATTGACTTGATGATGCATTACAATAATGTCTTCTTGAGAAGTGTTTGCTGTATCTTCAGCATTTCCGAAAAGAATCCAACCCAGGCTTGTTTCTTGTGCGCATGGAGAGCCGGGTGGTCCCTTGATAATCTTACTCTTGAATATTTGAGCACACACTTCTACACCCAGCAACATGTCTATTCTCCCTGGCTGATAGAAGCTTGGGTCAGCCAGGCTGAGACCTTGAATGTGTGGCCAGATGTGTGGATTGTAGTTTATTGTACTTGAGGGTAGTTGTGAAGTAAGTCTTGAAGACATGATGTATACCTTCAGGTTTAGCTTTATCTTGTCGTCATGTCTTGACATGATTTGCAGTTTTGCCATGCTGTTGATATCTGTTTGCGTGGAACCGACGCCGGTAACCGTTCCCTTCGCAGGCAGCCTCTTGACTCGTAACATTTGTGCAGCACGCTCGCTGATGAAACTTGATTGTGACCCCTGATCAATTAGGGCGCGTAGTGTAGTCATATGCCCTTCATCGTCCCTCACATAGACCATGGCGGTCGCTAATAAGGCTGTAGATTTCCTGCATGCTAGATTGGACGATATTTCAACCTTAGTAATTTCTTCCGTAGTGGTTTCATCCGAGTCGGAGTGTTGTGTCACGTGGCTATGGTGAGTTTGTAATTTGTTCGATTCTGTATTCTGCACTTGATGGATTAATGTGTGATGTCGCTTCTTGCATATTCGACATGTAAATGGAAGACGACATCGCGTAGCAGAATGTCCGGGTAGTAGACAATTGAAACATAAGTTCGTTTTCTTAACATATTCCATTCTCTCCACAGGGGACTGTTTCGTAAATTCTTTGCAGTGACATAACGTGTGTTCATTCTTACATAGAGTGCAAACCTTCGCTGATGCTGATGTATGAAACGATTTCTCCCTTACAACTCTTTCCTTCGGCACGGTGGCAGTGGTAGGGTTAACTAGTTCCAATGTACGAAATTTTGATTCTAGAAATGACCTTAATTTAGTCCACTTTGGTAACTCATCTGCGCTTGATTCGTACGCGTGTTCCTCCCATGCCTTATGTGTTTCTGGATCCAGTTTATTTACCACCACGTATATTATGAACGGGTCCCACGAGTCTATAGAGATTTGTAGGTTAATCAAACTGTTCAGGCACTCTGTGGTCGTGTCGAGTAAGTTTTTTATTTGACTGGCCGTCTGCACAGTAAATTTTCTTTGGTTAAATAATCTCTTCAATACAGAGTTCACAATTAACCTTTTGCTACCAAACCTTTGTTTTAACGTGTTCCAAGCCTGTTCATAATTTTGTTCGGTTATCGTGACATGTTTCAACAGAGTTGCGGCTTCACCAGCGATACTTGACTTCAAATAGTGCAGTTTTTGAACCTTGCTTAGTGTTGTATTGTTGTGCACCAACGACATAAATAAGTCGTGAAAGGTTGGCCACTCTTCATAATTGCCGGCAAATGTAGGTAAATTTATTGCCGGTAACTTTACCTGAGGCTGTGTATCCGCCATAGAAATATCAGAAGCATTTGTGCCCTTTGTTTGAATAATAGCGGAAAGCGCATCTTTTAAATCGCCTTGTAAACATAAATACAGATCTTCTAACACGTAATAATCTTCATTTAAAAAATATGGAATCGTTCCGCGTTCTTCTCGGGGTACACACTTAACAAGGTCTTGATGTTGAAGTTTAAATAATTGCCAATACTCTTCAATACTTTGTGCTCGTGTTTCTAAATAACCCTTTGTAAGCCTTTGTTTCGGGCATTTTTTCAAATTAATTTGTGCCTTCTTAATTAACATCGCTGTGTCTTCCAAAGCTTGAAGTATAGTGTCGCGCGAAGCCATATTTTAATAATAAACTGCACTTCGATGTTATTTACGCGTTCACAATAATTATCTTTCTATAAATCATTTAACTTTTGCACCAGTAACGAGCAAACAAGCTAAGGAATGCGGTCTTCTTTTGTTCTCCCGGCCGGGTCGGATCTTCGTACCTGGCGTTGCGTCCGGTTCGATTTCGACCATATGTACTTGCTTTAAGGTTTAGATTTGCTTAGAGGGCTTGAGTAAGGAAACTAAGATGTGCACTATTCGATGGTTTATTTGCAACTAACTTGAATACAAACAAATGCTGTATTAATACCCATTCACTCACACATGCATACAATACGACTTACAGCTGGTGTTTCTTATTGGTGGTGGTATGTTGTTCCAACATTTTGTAGCAGCATAACGAAAGCTACCACGAAAAGCAGCCGTACAGTGTTTCGGATATATTAATCTCGTAGCAGTTCTAACGGCACGTCGAGAAATGATGAGCTTCTCATACAAATAAATCGGCTGACGAGAGTTGACGACCCCAAAGAGTGAAGTGGCAAGGTAAAGTGAGCGTCTAGCATCCATTTTCATCAAATCACTCTGGTTGAGGTAAGGTGAAACGTGCGTTCTAGAAGGGATTGCAAAACAAAAGCGAGCACAAGCGTTCTGAACACGTTGCAATAGCGACTTTGAGCGAGCCAGTAAATACCCACCAATCACAAAATCAACATAGTTAAGCTCAGAAAGTAAAAGTGTGACTTCCAGCCTCCCGAACAAGCCGGTTTCCGAAAAGGCTTTAGTCTCTCCAGCGATGCCGTATTGACTATCGGTATATGGAAGTGTTGAAGTGTTTGTACAATAACGCCACCATGTCGGTCCGAATACAAGACTAGAGGACGGAGGCAACTCCATTGCAAAGAGGTGTGAGAAAGGGAAATGTTATCTCTCCCAAACTGTTCACCAACACAATGGAAGATGCCTTTAAGCTTCTGGAGTGTAAAGGATTCGGCATCAATATCAACGGCAAGTACATTACTCACCTTCGATTTGCCGACGATATAGTAGTCATGGCAGAATCGATGGAAGACCTTAGCACGATGCTCGAAGACCTTAATTGGGTTTGCCAACGGGTGGGCCTTAAGATGAACATGGACAAAACGAGAGTCATGTCGAATGTGCATGTGGTGCCCACCCACAGTGTGAGATTTTGACTCAGTTTTTGTCACCTTCGTTTTTTGTTTTATTTTAAGCAATTTACTTCAATAAAGCCTAGTAATAAGTTCGTAGTTAAATATTTTGTTTAATTTTCAAGTTATGATTTTTTGAAGGTAAGGTCAATGACCTTCAGAAATTGTCTTTATTTTTATATTTCCTAAAGTATTATTCATAATGCTCTAAATTTTTTTTCCTAGCTTTTAGGGAATGTTTACTATAATTTGTATAAAATACAGCATACTACCCTCAGTAAATCAAGAGAAAAAAAATAAATGAATAATATTAGAAATTTTGAAGTTTACAAGTTGTTATACAATATTAGCGATTAATTTCATAATTGTTGTATGCAAAATAGGTATACCCATGATACTTTCAAATTTCAAAGGCTTATCTCGGAGGATTTAGGATTAATAGCATTTCTTTGTTTTCTTCCGATTTCTATGGAAATAGGGTTGCCGCAGGTTATACAGAAGACCATAGAGTATGACCTCCCCCTTCGTTTAGCATTTGTGGACTACGAGAAAGCCTTCGATTCAATCGCGACCTGGGCTGCAGTCTCTCCAGCGATGTACCGACATAGAAGTGCTGAAGAGTTTGTATGAACATGCCAATACGTCCGTCCAACTGCAGGACTAAACCTCGAAGCCTATCTTGCTACAGCGAGAAGTTAAACAGGGAGATTTTATCTCTGGGAAGGACTTCTCATCAATAAACTCGTAAATGGCGAATATATCGCTCACCTTCGTTTTGTCTATGACATAGTAGTCATGGCTGAGACCATGGAGGACCATAGTATAATGCTCGATGACCTTAGTAGAGCCTACAAGCAAGTTGGTCTTAAGATGACAAGATGAAAATCATGTCGAACGCCCTCGTCCTGCCATCTCCCTAAAAGATTGGAGACTTAACACTCGAGGTTGTTAAGGAATTAGGTATGTATACCTGGGATAGATTGTCCAGTAGGTAGATGGTAGATCCAACTTCGACAAAGAGGTCAACAACAACAACAACAACAAATATTCTTTATTGTACACCACATAAAAATACAAAGAAAACAAATAATCAATCAATCATAGAATCCGACTCGGTTAGGTAGCGTTCGGGAAGCTACGCAACATCTTCTCGTCTAAGATACCGCAGTGCCTCGGTAAATCAGTTGGAATAGTAATTTTACTACAATACAAACTTCTCAGCTCAGTAGCTTGCTCACCTTTGTTTAATTAAAAAAAAACTCTGTAATGCCGAGCAGTACGTCGAAAATATCATAAGAAAATGCAAAATGAAAAAAAACCTGGTTCTTCATATCCGCCTATGCGGCGCGTGAACGTATGAGGCGCGTCGAACGTTACATATTCCGCTCGAACATTAGCGAAAGCAATAATTGGCTTGGCCGACTAGTCGGCTTTTTCCCAGCCGATTAGTCGGCTAGTCGGCCAAACTCATAATCGGTCCATCTCTAATATACAGTGATAAGGTGATAACCCTAACCAGAATATTCAAAAATTTATATCTAGAGAATCCTGCATTATTTTAATTTTCTTTTTTTTATAGTGATGGTTCTAATCATAGAGCATAATTTTGTTAAAAAATAAATCGCTAATATTGTGTGATTATAAAGTAATAATTATTTTTAATATTTCAGAAAAATGTATGTGCCGTCGTCTATGATCGTCATTTTTAACTTCTATTAAATGACATTGGTACTTAAAAACTACCTTGATAGACCTATATTAAAGTCATTTAGGAAAAATGAACGTATAGTTAGAGAATTGATTTTTATGGTTTCTATGGTTTTTTCTTGAGTTTTTTTAATATCTCCAAAACTACGCAAAATAAAATCATTGGAGTTTCAACGTTAGCAATAATTTATAAAAATAGATCGAATAAAAATATAAAACGGCGATCGTTATGGTGACCGAACATAGGCCAAAATCTCACACTGTGGCCACCCCAATAGCAATAGGAAACTCAACTCTCGAAGTTGTTGACTAATACGTCTACCTAGGACAAACAGTCCGACTAGGCAGGTCCAACTTTGAGAAAGAGGTCAATCGTCGAATCCAACTCGGCTGGGCAGCGTTCGGGAATCTGCGAAATGTCTTCTTGTCCAATATACCTCAGTGTCTGAAATCGAGATTGTATAATCAATGTGTGTTACCAGTGATGGCTAATGACTAACTTGATCATTTATGAATGCCCTTTAGCTCGCGAAAAATGACGCCATTTGTTGTTAAATTATTGTAATCGAAATTATTTATTTTAAAATTTTTTCGATTTTTCTTTTTGTATTTTTTTTACATTCAAATTAAATTTAAAATGCTATATAATGAATGACAACACAAAGAAAAACTAGGGTAATGGCTGGGTTCGAACCTGCAACATCAGCATTCCGTGCCTTGCGTATTCCAGTTTCCGTCACATTACCGCTGCCATACCCTGCGAATTTTTCAATGTGTTTCGTCTTTACGGTCATTACATTATTGATATTTTTTCTTTGGGAAAACTACCCTCGGTGTCATCTATGAGAAACTTAATCAAGTTATCTCATTCAACTTGGTCATTTATGAATGCCCGTTAGCTGACGAGAGATGACGCCATTTGTTGTTAAATTATTGTAATCGAAATTATTTATTTTAATTTTTTTTCGATTTTTCTTTTTGTATTTTTTTTACATTCAAATTAAATTTAAAATGCTATATAATGAATGACAACACAAAGAAAAACTAGGAACAAAACTGCTAACAAAAAAAAATACAAAAAGAAAAATCTAAAAAAAATTTTAAATAAATAATTTCGATTACAATAATTTAACCACAAATGGCGTCATCTCTCGTCAGCTAACGGGCATTCATAAATGACCAAGTTGAATGAGTTAACTTGATTAAGTTTCTCATAGATGACACCGAGGGTAGTTTACCCAAAGAAAAAATATCAATAATGTAATGACCGTAAAGACGAAACACATTGAAAAATTCGCAGGGTATGGCAGCGGTAATGTGGCGGAAACTGGAATACGCAAGGCACGGAATGCTGATGTTGCAGGTTGGAACCCTGCCATTACCCTAGTTTTTCTTTGTGTTGTCATTCATTATATAGCATTGTAAATTTAATTTGAATGTAAAAAAAATACAAAAAGAAAAATCGATTCTTTTTTATTTTAAATAATTTCGATTACAATAATTTAACAACAAATGGCGTCATCTCTCGTCAGCTAACGGGCATTCATAAATGACCAAGTTGAATGAGATAACTTGATTAAGTTTCTCATAGATGACACCGAGGTGAGTTTTCCCAAAGAAAAAATATCAATAATGTAATGACCGTAAAGACGAAACACATTGAAAAATTCGCAGGGTATGGCAGCGGTAATGTGGCGGAAACTGGAATACGCAAGGCACGGAATGCTGATGTTGCAGGTTCGAACCCTGCCATTACCCTAGTTTTTATTTGTGTTGTCATTCATTATATAGCATTTTAAATTTAATTTGAATGTAAAAAAAATACAGAAAGAAAAATCGAAATTTTTTTAAAATAAATAATTTCTATTACAATAATTTAACAACAAATGGTGTCATCTCTCGTCAGCTAAAGGGCATTCATAAATGACCAAGTGGAATGAGTTAACTTGATTAAGTTTCTCTTAGATGACACCGAGGGTAGTTTACCCAAAGAAAACATATCAATAATGTAATGACCGTAAAGACGAAACACATTGAAAAATTCGCAGGGTATGGCAGCGGTAATGTGGCGGAAACTGGAATACGCAAGGCACGGAATGCTGATGTTCCAGGTTCGAACCCTGCCATTACCCTAGTTTTTCTTTGTGTTGTCATTCATTATATAGCATTTTAAATTTAATTTGAATGTAAAAAAAATACAAAAAGAAAAATAAAAAAAATAATTTAAAAAAATAATTTCGATTACAATAATGGGAATTGATGTCCCACGACGCAACTATATTTATATGTGATTACTATGAGTTCATTCAAATCAATTGTTATTTTTTAAGATATATCTTAATTAATAATTCTTATATAGTGTGTTCAAGAGGTCATTTTCGTAAAGATTTTATTATTTTAGATACAGTTTGTCTAGAGCAATTATGGCTTCGGAATTGACAGATTTTTTATCAATATGTGCGCGGGCTTCGTACGAAAACTAATGTTTTCTATAATAACGTGTTAAGTACTAATGTTAATGATGTCATTTGCTTATCGGAAACTTGGCTCGTTCCATGAATTCAGGGACTCTCAAATTTTTGCCTCACGTTACAGTGTAAATAGAGCGGATCGAGATTACACTGTGAGAGGGGATTCCCTGGGCGGAGGTGTTTTGATTGCAACTAGGGATGAAATGGTTTAGTGGTCGAGGGTGTCATGCGTGTGCCTTCGCGCAATTCATCTGCTGATTTGCTAAAGCTGTCTCTGTAGGAACGAGAACAAAAAAACGCGCTGTCATTTTTATTGCTGTTAATTTCCACCCAGTCCAGACTTATTTAACACCGAGGTCGACTTTTTCGATTCTGTCTCCGATTTTGTTATCGAAAATATACATGAATTAATTTACATAGTAGGTGATTTCAGTATTAGTCAAGCACAATTGTCAACAGCCCAATCTAATTCTGATCTATCTGTCCAGCTAGTGGCTGATGTTAGTAATAATTAAACTCCACTCGTGGAAACTCTCAGCGCTTTTCACTATTTTAATAATTTTCGGTAATTTAACAGAGTACGAATTTGGAAAGACTTGCATCCAAATTTACACTTGCCTCCAGAGCCAGTTATTACTAGGTAAGGTACATGGTTAGAGGCACCTGTAACTGTGCTAACCTGAAAGCACTTAACATTGAGTATCTCTCCACTGCTCTGATGTTTCTGTATGAATCCAGGTACATTCATTTATAACTGTTTATGAATAATATCCTGTGCTTCCGACTGCTCGCACAATCTGAAGTAAAGATACTCATTGTCACCCGGTCAGGTACAGAAGTTCGCCTTAGGGGATTTTCAAGTGAAACAATAAATTTACACTAATACATTTTTATTGAATAAAAAACTCCCTAGGACGACTAGAGACTCTAGGTCGTAAGTTCGTAGTTCTTGTGCCTAATTCCTATCTTAAGTCAGGTAACGTGATCGTTCGCACTCCCCTGGCCGTAACCCGACGTGGAGCAGCGTAGGCTTGAGGTTTGGCAGGTCTTTGAAGTCTGTTAGGGCGTTAGAAGCTCGGCAAGGGTACGGTTGTCCAAGTAAGTAAACACTTTATTGTACATAAAACACGGTACATAATAGGCTGTAATCGACCAAGTAATCGGCTGGTAGAAGCTCGGCAAGGGTACAGTGTCCAAGTAACCGGCAACAGGTGCCCTACAAGTGGCTCGAGGAAGTGCAAAGCTTGGTGATTGTGAGTCCGTAGGTAGTAACAAGCTTGGTGTTCGGTGAACCCGTAGGTAGTTGTCCAGTTGGGCAGAGATTTCACCGTTTAGAAGTGGTTATAGTGCTGTATAAAAAATGAGCTCTCTGAGAGCTGCAGGGCCTTTTATAGCCCATGATCTGAAGTTCCCTCTCAGAGGAAAGGGGTTGGAACTTATTTGAATAAACCCCGCCCCTAAAGATTTCGATGTTGCCAGCGCTTATTTCCACCGATCGGTAAAAATAAACGCTGGCGATGTTGGTGCTCTCTAGTGTTAAACACTAAAGTATCGCACAGCGTAACATCATGCACAAATCAATATAAGGACGCCCGAAAGGGAAAGATAACTTTTTACTTTAGGAAAGCCATTTCGGCATGTGTGTCACCCAAAGAGGTAAAACAAATAGCGCCACAGCATACTCGTCAGCAAATTATAGAAACCCTAGTCAATGAGAGTTCTCTTTTTTGCTCAAGCGCAAAAAAAAACATCTCACCTTAGAATAATGTACCAGAATATAGCTAGCGTTTTATCAAAGAAAAATGTATTGGAAGTTGCGATTATGGAATTGACTGAAAATAATAAAAGTTCACATGTTATATGTCTAATGGAAACATTTATCCAAAATGGATGTGAAAGTAATTTAAAAATTCAAAATTATATTCTGGCATCATCCTACTCACGTAATAAAAAAGAGAGGAGGAGTCTGTGTTTTAGTAAGACGGGGTATTATTTTCAATGAGTTAGACAGCGTTAAGAAATGTGCAGTGGATGAGACTTTTGAATGTTGTGCTGTAAAAATTCCAAAATATGATGTCGTCATTGTTTGTGTTTATAGAACAGATTAGATAGAAGTTTGATTTAATGTTGTTTGATTTGTGTCGCAAATATAAGCGGGTGGTTGTAGCTGTTGACTTCAATATAAATACCCTTGTTATCAATAAAATCAGCACAGAATTTTTAGATACTGCTCATAACTATGGGCTCAAATTGCATATAAACGCACCAACTAGAGACAAAACATGTATAGATAATATATTAAGCAATATTAAAAATGCATCAGCCATCATCCTGCCTCTTGGATTATCTGACCATGATACGGCTCAAATGTTAAGCTTTAGTGTAGGTTCAAAGATCATAGATCAGAAACATTACTTCAAGTTTAAACGAGATTACTGTTTGTATAACATAACAAAGTTGCAGGAGTGCTTAACTAGTCTTTCTTTTGCGGAAGTTTTTTTGGAAAATGATTTCAATGTTGCATTCCAAAGATTTCATGAACTGCTCTCACTTTTTTATAAACTTTGTTTTCCTATTGTGCGATTAAAGGTAAATGATATATACAACAGAACTCCGAAGTGGATATCAAAAGGCAAAATCAGCTGTAAAATGAAGAGGCGCCTCAGATTTGATTATTATAAAAACAAAAAAACTGAAAGAAAGAAAATCGATTAGTATACCTATACAAAACTATTAAAAAAATGTATTGACAGATCACAAAAAATTAACAATGGGAAAGTCATATTAAATAGTAAAAACAAATGTAAAGCTTCATGGCAAATAATAAAGAATGAAACGGAAGGAACTCATATTCCACAATACATTGAAAAAATAGAGTCTGGCTAATTAAAGTTGAGACTGAGATTTATTTAAAACTTTTTAAATGGCAACAACAGTTTAAATGTCAATTACCTCAAACGTCACTTTACTGTCGTGTCAGTTGGGAAAAATATTGCGGTTTTCTTTAACGTTTTTGGTGTTAACTATGAACAAAACTATTAAAAGTAATACGCGTCAGTTACTTTTTACCATGATTGGTAAATACAAAGAAAAACGAGACGAGCGGGAAGAGATTTCGGATACGAAAGCAGCGTTCTTACGTACGATATCGGATTTCTTAGGTTAGTGTGGCATGGTAATTTTGATACATTATTTGCAACATATCTAAGAAAGTAATTGTTTCCAAAATACTTATGGATTGTTATTGTTTTTCTTTCAGAGGCTAATATGGAGCTTGTAGAAGGCGTGGAGGAAATACAAAATGCCTTTCAAAGCTTGAAAGACCTGGAGCAACAGTCGCGTATAAGAAATCAAAATGAATACCTTGAAGAATTGTCGTCTCTTACCGGTAATTATTTCCATTAACGAATAAATAACAAATGTTTGGGAACAATCTCGGACAATTCGACTTAATCTCAATCTAAGCAAAGCATTTACTGTGACTATTAAACAAAGTTATACACAAGTGCATATTTAATTTCATAAAAAAAACATTTAATAAATGCTTGTGCTCATCGCATTAATAAATGCCCTTATAGGAATTTAAACCTAGGACTTCCAGCTTTTTATAGTGAGAGGCACTACCTGCTAGTCTAACACCTATCAAATGAGACCATGTAATCACATACTTTTATTTTGTTTTGCAGAAGTTAGTGTCTCTACCCTCAAGAGAATAAAATATGAAGGTGGAATCAACAATAATGTGTGGAATACTCCAGGCAAAAAGCGGCCCCATAAGCCTACAGTGTCAAATTTAGATAGCTTTGACATAGACGCTATTAAAAATAAGATTACTGAATTTTATACTGTCAAAAAGGAAGTACCAACACTGCGGAGCCTCCTGGCAGAGTTGCGAACTAGCATAAATTTCCTTGGCTGCAAAGAAACACTAAGGCGGATTTAAATAGCAAATGGTTATGAGTTTCAAAAAAACCAGAATAAACGGTATGTTCTAATGGAACGCTATGACATTGCTGAATGGAGGCATAGATTTCTTCGGGAGATTGCAGAGAAACATGCAGCAGGAAAACAAATTATGTATTTGGATGAAACCTATGTGCACAAAAACTACAAACCTAAAAAATCATGGCGAGGGCCGGGAACAAGTGGTGCAGTTGAAAGTATTTCGTCTGGGAAAAGACACATTGTTGTGCACGCTGGGCATGAAAATGGTTTTGTCCCAAATGCTCTTCTAGTTTACAGCACGAAATCCAAACTGGCTGATTACCACCATGATATGAATGCCAGCAACTTCAATAAATGGTTAGAAGAAAAACTCATACCAAATTTAGACAAACCTAGTGTGGTAGTTATGGATAATGTCAGTTACCACAGTGTTGTAAAGAATAAAGCCCCAACAACTCAAACAAATAAACCCGAAATCAAAGAGTGGCTTGCAGTTAATAATATTCACTATGAAGAATACCACAAAAAAGATGAATTGTTAGTACTTGTTGACAAATACAAGCCAGAGCCAGTGTATGAAGCCGATCACATACTTCAGCAACATGGCCATGAAGTTTTACGCCTGCCTCCATACCACTGCGATTTGAATCCTATCGAGTTAATATGGAGCCAAGCAAAAAGGAAAATTGCCAAAAAGAAGATAGGGTTATCTGCACAAAACACAGAAAAACTGATCCATGATTCTTTTGCAAGCATAACAGCAGATGATTGGAAAAAAATGATCAATCACGTCATTAACGTTGAAAATCAATATAAAAACAGAGACAACATCAAAGAGGACATGATAGATAAATTTATTATTAGTGTGGGGGGAAGTAGCAGCTCGACCAGTTCAGAGGATTCGATGGAAGTTGAGATTTTGGAGAGTGATTTTAATTATTATTCTTAAATGTACAATACAACGAAATTAAAAAGTTTTATTTCATATAACCTGTACTTTTCCGCTTTAACCTCACAACAATTACATAAAGTGAAATCCAAGAAGATCCATGAAGTTAGCATCAATTTCTGAAAAAAAATATTCTTAGACACATTATACATTAATTACGGATGAGAATGTAATTAATCTGTTATCTGTTATGTGTTTCTATTAATTGTTCGCAATGGTAATGATGTCGATACCAAGGCATTAGTTGCTAACACACTTAAGAACACTCCTTCAACTGGGTGTATTTCTGCTGGTGGAGACACGTTTTTATTGCGTTCCATTCAACATAAAGTGCATGAAAATGATTTGGTGGTTTCAAAGGCCGATAAAGGTAATTGCGTCGTGATTTTGCAAAGAAATGAATATAATCAAAAAGTTTTGGATGTAGTTCAAGGTGAGGGTTTTTCGGTCTTACGTAAAGACCCTACTGGCGGGTTCCATAAAGATCTAAAAACCGTCATCAAAAATTCTAAATTTGTTTTTGAAACCGAAACAAAGAAGAATAGTGTTATACCTATGAATCCGCTAGCACCAATTCTTTATGGCCTTCCGAAAATTCACAAGGACAATATTCCTATTCGTCCGGTTGTTTCATATATAGAGGCTCCAGCATATAAATTAGCTAAAAAGTTAAATTTTATCATTCGAGAGAAATCTTCCTTCAAACCACTTTATTGTCTGAAAAATAGTTTAGATTTAATAGAAAAAGTCAAAGACATCAGCATACCGCCAAACGCAACATTACTTTCATTGGATGTAGATAGTTTATTTACCAATGTACCGTATACTGAAACGTTAAATATACTTCAAAATCATTTGGAAAGACAGCGACTACATCCGGGAGAGGTTTGTGAGCTAATAGATTTAACAACTATCTGTATGAAACAAAATTATTTTAGGTTTAACGGACAATATTATTTACAAGGTGATGGGTTGGCTATGGGTTCTCCTCTCAGTCCGCTAATGGCAGATATTTTTATGGATAGTTTTGAGACTCAGTACATAGTGGGAAATACAAATTTGTTATATTATTATAGGTATGTAGATGATTTGATTTTATGCTGGAGGGGTAGTATGAGACAATTGGATTTATTTGTGAGTAGTCTTAATAACAAACATCCGAAAATAAAATTTAAGAAGGAATTAGAACAGAATAATTCACTTAACTTCTTAGACTTGACTATAACTAAGGTAAATAATAAGCATCAGTTCCACATTTATCGTAAGCCTACGCAGACCGATACAGTTATTCCAGCTTCTTCTAATCACCCTTGGCAACATAAACTGGCTGCTTTCCATTGTTACATACATAGATTGTTAACAGTACCTCTTTCTAGGGAAGATTTTGATTTAGAGTTGAAGACCATACATATGATTGCAAATTCAAATGGCTACACTGAGACAATGGTAAATAGTCTGGTTAAAAAGAAACAGAGGCGTATAGCTGATAGCATGTTATATAGCGGCCCGTCTACTGAACATACTAACAAATATAAAGCAAGTATTAATTACGTTGGCCCTTTGTCAGATATTTTAAAATCAAAGGAAATAAATGTTGCTTTTAAGACTAATAATTCTTTGTATTCTAGACTATGTAATGGTAAGGATAAAGTAGAAAGAGGGAGTAGATCAGGAGTATATAAGCTCACTTGTGACGATTGTAGTAGCGTTTATATAGGACAAACCGGTCGTAGTTTTAATACTAGATATAAGGAGCATGTTTCATCTTTTAGGCATAAGCACGCGGAGAAGTCCAATTTTGCAAAACATTTGATAGACACAGATCATACATTATCAGATGCTCATTCTTATGAAATATTACACTTTTGCAAAAAGGGATTTCGTCTGAATGTTTTGGAGCATTTGGAAATAGTTAGGTACAACAACGCGGGATCCATTGTCAATGAACAGGTTAATTTTCCTTCTTCTCCTTTATTGCGGGTATGCTTAAATTCTGTCTTTAACAATGGGGGTAGCTGAGATTGAGATAAATTATGTGGGTAGTTTGTGATAATATACGGGGGTACTTTTGTTTTATTTTTAAATTTTGAGGGTAGGCTTTGAGAAAAATAATAAGGGTAGTTGTGCAAAAATGTTGGCGGTAGGCGGGATTAAAGAAAAATGTTTTAGTTTGTCAGTGCGCCATTCGTTCAAGTAGCGAACGGTCGTACTGTTTCTTTGATCTTGATGATGCCTCGTATAGAGGCGAAACGCGCGTCGATCGTGTAGTTTTAGTGTTTAGTGGTGGTGGTGTGTAGTTGAGTCTGTGTGATATATGTTGTTTCGTGTGGAAGCGGAGGAGGGTGGGTTTTTGCATGAACATATATGTGTCGCACAGACGCAGCTATTTTGCACGAGCCCGGCACTGGTTTCGCGGAGTAGCAAGGTAATTTGTTCCAGTTTGTTGATATGGACCTCCGCAAAGTAACGCCTGAATCTATTAATTAATCTGTTATCTGTCTAAAGGTGTTTTTTTTTTCTGTTAAATGGTTGCCACAACTTGTATGGCATCAAGTTTTTAGGTCATACATTATACTGGGATATTGTCTTACCAACAATTTGGGCACTTTTAAAACTTATAGCGACAAATTTGTATGTATATGTGGCTATTAGAAAAAAAAAATATTTTTTGGTCAAGTATCATTATCGTTTTTTCGCATTATACACGGTGTTGCAACACGTCGATTTTTTAAATTTGCCGCTATTTTCTAGTCTCAACTTTCATTAGCCAGACTATATGTACAGATGAAAACGTAGTCAATGACCCACATGAAATAGCTTCTCATTTCAATGATTACTTTATTGAATTGACCAACATAAATCATAATTGGAAAGTGGACCTAAATGTAAATTGTGATTCTATAAAAAACAGTATATTTCTAGACCCTTTCTCTGAAAATGAGGTAAATAGTATTATTATGTCACTTAACAACACAAATGCAGTAGGTTATGATAGAATTTGCACGAGTGTTATAAAAAAATGCAAGTTACAGTTAAGTCCTATCATTACTTACTTGGTAAATATGTCTTTTGAAAGTGGCCGTTTTCCTGAACTACTCAAAATTTCGGTTGTAAAGTCCTTATTTAAAAAAATAAATAAAACGGATACGGAGAATTACCGACCTATTACGTTGATATGAAAATGAAAATGAAAAATTTATTTTGCAAGTAGGCCATATAGGCTCTTTTACATGTCTGAATCTACTAGCGCTTCGGAAAATGGAAGAATCTGCTGAGAAGAAACGCCGCAAGAAACTCAGCAGTTTATCTTTTTTTTTCTTCTCTTTTGAAAACAAGATTACAGAGCAATATACACAATCATAACAATAGTTCACATAAAGTGTGAAAAAAAAAAAAGATAATAAATAGCACAGCAAGCTTTAAGTATATTGAACGAACTGGCACTAGTACAGATTGACCAAGAGATGTATAGGGTCCCCAGGTCAAAGAAATTAGAATCGGGATGTATGTGGTCCCTGATCAAATACTTAGTCTAAATAACTTAGAGATGTATAGTCTCTAAGGGTCAAAACAAATTAATTAATTACCGATACCCATATTAGCCAAAATATTCGAAAAATGTATGCATAAACGACTTCTTAAGAGGAAACACCATGGTCTAGAGAATTGAAAAATAGGTATTTGTAAAATCTATTGCTGCCTCCATCTATCAAGCCTCCCCCCGCAGAGTGCAATAGAGACAGCCGCAGCTTGGACTAAAAAATACCTATTAAAAGTACACAAAATCAACGATTCGTAGACCCCTGATTCCTTCTCCAAAACTTATCCGATTTAACTACTTTTTTCATTAAAAATTAAAGAAAGGCTTTGGCAGTGTTCCTATGTTTTTCTTTTTTTATATAATCTAGTAAAATTTGTTTTCTGAATGTATGAACGCAGCCGAAAATCTGGCCAATTTTTTAGGTTTTTGAATGTCCATATCTCTTTTAATAATTAATTTATTAAAAAAAGGAAAACATAGGGACATGCATAATAGTGGCCATCGATTTTTTGGAAAAAAAATATTGCTCTACTGGCATTATCCAGAGAGGAAACAGGGGACGACGTTTGTATGGAAAAACGGCCCTTGTGTTTCCTCTTAATTTTTTCGATAAATTACTATATATAAAGCTTAATTACCACTCACTCACTCACTCACTCACTCACTCACTCACTCACTCACTCACTGGGTCATTGACATGCTGTTTTGGAGAGATGTGAAGGGGTGGGGACCAACTGGATATACCATCGTATAGAGGGTGCTCCAACGAGTAGACAAAAAATACGAAACCGATCTGAACGTGGAAAGGGACTTGATGTGAGGTGCGGATCTCAGAAACCGTGATAGGTACGGCCAAGTTCCAAAACAAATGTCATAGGGAACTGCCGGCCGATGGGTGAGCCGGTCGATTTTTTTTCAAAATGGCCGAAACAAGATGGCCGCCATACAAACTTTAAACGCGAAAATCTCGAAAACCGTCAGACTTAGTGGGGGGGGTGCTCGACCAAATGTCACTCGGGGGGGAGGGGGGGAAATTTGATGGGGTTGAAAAAAATTCAAGATGGCGGATCCAAAATGGCGGCCGAATTTTTTTTTTGTCCGATCGGGATGAAATTTTGCACCCGGGGGCTCTGTGGTCTGCTGATTCCGATTCCGGGAAAAAATTTCCGATTCCGCCATTTTCCAAGATGGCCGCCATACAAAGGAGTTTTGAAAGCGAGCCCGCAGGGCGAGCTCCGCGTAGGCGCTTGCGCCGGAGCGTCCCATCGGTGCTCTCGAGTCGCTTGCGAGCCCGAAGGGCGAGCTGAGGTGTGGAGTTGGAATTTCCCCCCCCCCCCCCACTCCCAGCGAGCCCGAAGGGCGAGCTCCGCGTAGGCGCGTGCGCCGCAGCGTCCACTGGACGCGAAATACTCTCGAGTCACTTGCGAGCCCGGAGGGCGAGCTGCAGTGTGAAGTTGGAACTCATCCCCCCCCCCTTCCTCCCCCCTCCTAAGGCAGCCCTACTTTCTCTGGGCTCTATCTCGGAAACCGAAAATGCTACACCCCTCGTGTTGGTACTCTTTCGATTCGTCTCGATGCCATCCTTACGACTGAATGTGAAGTTGGGCCCCCCAAACCTGAGGGCACCACAGCAAGTCGGAATAACCCCCCCCCCCAGCGAGCCCGAAGGGCGAGCTCCGCGTAGGCGCGTGCGCCGTAGCGTCCCTTCTGAGGCAGTTCTCCCGAGTAACTTGCGAGCCCGCAGGGCGAGCTGCAGTGTGAAGTTGGAACTCATCCCCCCCTTCCTCCCCCCTCCAAAGGCAGCCCTACTTTCTCTGGGCTCTATCTCGGAAACCAAAAATGCTAGACCCCTCGTGTTGGTACTCTTTCGATTCGTCTCGATGCCATCCTTACGACTTAATGTGAAGCTTGATAGACAGACCAATACCACGACACCCTCCGCGGGCCCCGTGGGGCCCGCGGCCCCCACGCGACATCTAGTTACTATATATAAAGCTCGATTACCACTGACTGACATAGTCATTGACATGCTGTTTTGGAGAGTTGAGAAGGGGTGGGGATAAACTGGAGCTACTTTCGTATAGAGGGTGCTCCAACGAGTAGAGGAAAAATACGAAACCGATCTGAACGTGGAAAGGGACTCGATGTGGGGTGCGGATCTCGGAAACCGTGATAGGTACGGCCAAGTTCCAAAACAAAAGTCATAGGGAACCGCCGGCCAATTGGTGAGCCGATAGAATTTTTTTCAAAATGGCCGAAACAAGATGGCCGCCATACAAACTTTAAACGCGAAAATCTCGAAAACCATCAGAGATAGAGGGGGGGGTGCTCGACCAAATGTCACTCAGGGGGAAGGGGGAAACTCAGACGACTCGAAAAAAATCCAAGATGGCGGATCCAAAATGGCGGCCGAAATTTTTTTTTGTCCGATCGGGATGAAATTTTGCACCCGGGGGCTCTGGGGGCCGCTGGTTCGGATTCCGGGAAAAGTTTTTCGATTCCGCCATTTTCCAAGATGGCCGCCATACAAGGGAGTTTTGAAAGCGAGCCCGCAGGGCGAGCTCCGCGTAGGCGCTTGCGCCGGAGCGTCCCATCGGTGCTCTCGAGTCGCTTGCGAGCCCGAAGGGCGAGCTGGGGTGTGAAGTTGGAATTTTACCCCCCCCCCCCTCCCAGCGAGCCCGAAGGGCGAGCTCCGCGTAGGCGCGTGCGCCGAAGCGTCCACTGGACGCGAAATACTCTCGAGTCACTTGCGAGCCCGGAGGGCGAGCTGCAGTGTGAAGTTGGAACTCATCCCCCCCCCTTCCTCCCCCCTCCTAAGGCAGCCCTACTTTCTCTGGGCTCTATCTCGGAAACCGAAAATGCTAGACCCCTCGTGTTGGTACTCTTTCGATTCGTCTCGATGCCATCCTTACGACTGGATGTGAAGTTGGGCCTCCAGACCTGAGGGCAGGACAGCAAGTTGGAATACCCCAGCCCCCCCCCCCCCCAGCGAGCCCGAAGGGCGAGCTCCGCGTAGGCGCGTGCGCCGTAGCGTCCCTTCGAAAGGGGCAGTTCTCCCGAGTAACTTGCGAGCCCGCAGGGCGAGCTGCAGTGTGAAGTTGGAACTCATCCCCCCCTTCCTCCCCCCTCCTAAGGCAGCTCGACCTTCGCTTGGCTCTATCACGGAAACCAAAAATGCTAGACCCCTCGTGTTGGTACTCTTTCGATTCGTCTCGATGCCATCCTTACGACTTAATGTGAAGCTTGATGGACAGATGTAAAGCACGACACCCTCCGCGGGCCCCGTGGGGCCCGCGGCCCCCACGCGACATCTAGTTACTATATATATAGCTCGATTACCACTGACTCACTCACTCACTCACTCACTGGGTCATTGACATGCTGTTTTGGAGAGATGTGAAGGGGTGGGGAACAACTGGAAACACTTTTGTATAGAGGGTGCTCCAACGAGTAGACAAAAAATACGAAACCGACCTGAACGTGGAAAGGGACTCGATGTGAGGTGCGGATCTCGGAAACCGTGATAGGTACGGCCGAGTTCCAAAACAAAAGTCATAGGGAACCGCCGGCCGATGGGTGAGCCGGTCGAATTTTTTTCAAAATGGCCGAAACAAGATGGCCGCCATACAAACTTTAAACGGGAAAATCTCGAAAACCATCAGAGATAGAGGGGGGGGTGCTCGACCAAATGTCACTCAGGGGGAGGAGGGAAATTTTATGGTGTTGAAAAAAATTCAAGATGGCGGATCCAAAATGGCGGCCGAAATTTTTTTTTGTCCAATCGGGGTGAAATTTTGCACCCGGTGGCTCCGGAGGCCGCTGGTTCCGATTCCGGGAAAAGTTTTTCGATTCCGCCATTTTCCAAGATGGCCGCCATACAAGGGAGTTTTGAAAGCGAGCCCGCAGGGCGAGCTCCGCGTAGGCGCTTGCGCCGGAGCGTCCCATCGGTGCTCTCGAGTCGCTTGCGAGCCCGGAGGGCGAGCTGGGGTGTGAAGTTGGAATTTTTACCCCCCCCCCCCCCTCCCAGCGAGCCCGAAGGGCGAGCTCCGCGTAGGCGCGTGCGCCGAAGCGTCCACTGGACGCGAAATACTCTCGAGTCACTTGCGAGCCCGGAGGGCGAGCTGCAGTGTGAAGTTGGAACTCTTCCCCCCCCCTTCCTCCCCCCTCCCAAGGCAGCCCGACTTTCTCTTGGTTCTATCTCGGGAACCAAAAATGCTAAACCCCTCGTGTTGGTACTCTTTCGATTCGTCTCGATGCCATCCTTACGACTGGGTGTGAAGTTGGGCCCCAGATCTGAAGGCACGACAGCAAGTCGGAATCACCCCCCCCCCCCCTCCCCAGCGAGCCCGGAGGGCGAGCTCCGCGTAGGCGCGTGCGCCGTAGCGTCCCTTCTGAGGCAGTTCTCCCGAGTAACTTGCGAGCCCGCAGGGCGAGCTGCATTGTGAAGTTGGAACTCATCCCCCTCCTTCCTCCCCCCTCCTAAGGCAGCCCGACCTTCGTTTGGCTCTATCACGGAAACCAAAAATGCTAGACCCCTCGTGTTGGTACTCTTTCGATTCGTCTCGATGCCATCTTTACGACTTAATGTGAAGCTTGATAGACAGACCAATAGCACGACACCCTCCGCGGGCCCCGTGGGGCCCGCGGCCCCCACGCGACATCTAGTTACTATATATATAGCTCGATTACCACTCACTCACTTGGTCATTGACATGCTGTTTTGAAGAGTTTAGAAGGGGTGGGGATGAACTGGAAACACTTTTGTATAGAGGGTGCTCCAACGAGTAGACAAAAAATACGAAACCGACCTGAACGTGGAAAGGGACTTGATGTGAGGTGCGGATCTCGGAAATTGTAATAGGTTCGTCCAAGTTCCAAAACAAAAGTCATAGGGAACTGCCGGCCGATGGGTGAGCCGGTCGAAAAATTTTCAAAATGGCCGAAACAAGATGGCCGCCATACAAACTGTAAACGGGAATATCTCGAAAACTGTACGACTTAGTGGGGGTTGCACGACCAAATGTCACTCAGGGGGAGGGGAGAAATTTGGTGGAGTTGAAAAAAATTCAAGATGGCGGATCCAAAATGGCGGCCGAAATTTTTTTTTGTCCGATCGGGATGAAATTTTGCACCCGGGGGCTCTGGGGGCCGCTGGTTCCGATTCCGGGAAAAGTTTTTCGATTCCGCCATTTTCCAAGATAGCCGCCATACAAGGGAGTTTTACAGGCATTGACATGCTCTTTTGGAGAAAGGTGAAGGGGTGGGGTAAAACTAGAACTAAATCCAGGTAGAGGGCATTCCAATGAGCAGAAAAAAATACGAAACTGACCTAAACGTGGAAAAAAACTTGGGGTGGGGAGCGGATCTCGGCAAGTATGAGTCCTAGAGAAAAGTTCCAAAACCAAAGTCGCAGAGAACTGCCGGCCAATGGGTGAGCCGGTCGTAGTTTTTCAAAATGGCCGAAACAAGATGGCCGCCATACAAACTTTAAACGGGAATATCTCGAAAACCGTATGACTTGGTGGGAGGGTGCTCGACCAAATGTCACTCAGGGGGAGAGGGGAAATTTGATGGAGTTGAAAAAAATTCAAGATGGCGGATCCAAAATGGCGGCCGAAATTTTTTTTTGTCCGATCGGGATGAAACTTTGCACCCGGGGGCTCTGTGGGCCGCTGGTTCCGATTCCGGGAAAAGTTTTTCGATTCCGCCATTTTCCAAGATGGCCGCCATACAAGGGAATTTTGAAAGCGAGCCCGCAGGGTGAGCTCCGCGTAGGCGCTCGCGCCGGAGCGTCCCATCAGTGCTCTTGAGTCGCTTGCGAGCCCGAAGGGCGAGCTGGGGTATGAAATTGGAATTTTTACCCCAGCCCCCCCTCCCAGCGAGCCCGCAGGGCGAGCTCCGCGTAGGCGCGAGCGCCGAAGCGTCCACTGGACGCGAAATACTCTCGAGTCACTTGCGAGCCTGGAAGGGCGAGCTGCAGTGTGAAGTTGGAACTCACCCCCCCTCTTCCTCCCCCCCCCCCCCTAAGGCAGCCCTGTTTTCTCTGGGCTCTATCTAGGAAACCAAAAATGCTAGACCCCTCGTGTTGGCACTCTTTCGATTCGTCTCGATGCCATCCTTACGACTGAGTGTGAAGTTGGGACCCAGACCTGAGGGCACGACAGCAAGTTGGAATCACCCCACCCCTCCCAGCGAGCCCGAAGGGCGAGCTCCGCGTAGGCGCGTGCGCCGAAGCGTCCCTTTGGAGGCAGTTCTACCGAGTCACTTGCGAGCCCGGAGGGCGAGCTGCAGTGTGAAGTTTGAACTCATCCCCCCCTTCCTCCCCCCTCCTAAGGCAGCCCGATTTTCTCTTGGCTCTATCTCGGAAACCAAAAATGACCCCTCGTGAAAGACCCCTCGTGTTGGTACTCTTTCGATTCGTCTCGATGCCATCCTTACGACTGAATGTGAAGTTGGGCCCCCAGACCTGAGGGCACGACACCCTCCGCGGGCCCCGCGGGGCCCGCGGCCCCCACGCGGCCGAAATTTTTTTTTGTCCGATCGGGATGAAATTTTGCACCCGGGGGCTCTGGGGGCCGCTGGTTCCGATTCCGGGAAAAGTTTTTCGATTCCGCCATTTTCCAAGATAGCCGCCATACAAGGGAGTTTTACAGGCATTGACATGCTCTTTTGGAGAAAGGTGAAGGGGTGGGGTAAAACTAGAACTAAATCCAGGTAGAGGGCATTCCAATGAGCAGAAAAAAATACGAAACTGACCTAAACGTGGAAAAAAACTTGGGGTGGGGAGCGGATCTCGGCAAGTATGAGTCCTAGAGAAAAGTTCCAAAACCAAAGTCGCAGAGAACTGCCGGCCAATGGGTGAGCCGGTCGTAGTTTTTCAAAATGGCCGAAACAAGATGGCCGCCATACAAACTTTAAACGGGAATATCTCGAAAACCGTATGACTTGGTGGGAGGGTGCTCGACCAAATGTCACTCAGGGGGAGAGGGGAAATTTGATGGAGTTGAAAAAAATTCAAGATGGCGGATCCAAAATGGCGGCCGAAATTTTTTTTTGTCCGATCGGGATGAAACTTTGCACCCGGGGGCTCTGTGGGCCGCTGGTTCCGATTCCGGGAAAAGTTTTTCGATTCCGCCATTTTCCAAGATGGCCGCCATACAAGGGAATTTTGAAAGCGAGCCCGCAGGGTGAGCTCCGCGTAGGCGCTCGCGCCGGAGCGTCCCATCAGTGCTCTTGAGTCGCTTGCGAGCCCGAAGGGCGAGCTGGGGTATGAAATTGGAATTTTTACCCCAGCCCCCCCTCCCAGCGAGCCCGCAGGGCGAGCTCCGCGTAGGCGCGAGCGCCGAAGCGTCCACTGGACGCGAAATACTCTCGAGTCACTTGCGAGCCTGGAAGGGCGAGCTGCAGTGTGAAGTTGGAACTCACCCCCCCTCTTCCTCCCCCCCCCCCTAAGGCAGCCCGATTTTCTCTTGGCTCTATCTCGAAAACCAAAAATGCTAGACCCCTCTTGCTGGTACTCTTTCGATTCGTCTCGATGCCATCTTTACGACTGAATGTGAAGTTGGGCCCCCAGACCTGAGGGCACGACACCCTCCGCGGGCCCCGTGGGGCCCGCGGCCCCCACGCGACATCTAGTTACTATATATAAAGCTCGATTACCACTCACTCACTCACTGACTGGGTCATTGACATGCTGTTTTGAAGAGTTGAGAAGGGGTGGGGTAAAACTGGAAACACTTTTGTATAGAGGGTGCTCCAACGAGTAGACAAAAAATACGAAACCGACCTGAACGTGGAAAGGGACTCGATGTGAGGTGCGGATCTCGGAAACCGTGATAGGTACGGCCAAGTTCCAAAACAAAAGTCATAGGGAACCGCCGGCCGATGGGTGAGCCGGTCGAATTTTTTTCAAAATGGCCGAAACAAGATGGCCGCCATACAAACTTTAAACGGGAATATCTCGAAAACCGTACGACTTAGTGGGGGGGTGCTCGACCAAATGTCACTCAGGGGGAGGGGGGAAATTTGGTGGAGTTGAAAAAAATCCAAGATGGCGGATCCAAAATGGCGGCCGAAATTTTTTTTGTCCGATCGGGATGAAATTTTGCACCCGGGGGCTCTGGAGGCCGCTGGTTCCGATTTTGGCAAAAGTTTTTCGATTCCGCCATTTTCCAAGATGGCCGCCATACAAGGGAGTTTTACAAGCATTGACATGCTGTTTTGGAGAGATGTGAAGGGGTGAGGTAAAACTAAAACTAAATCCAGGTAGAGGGCGTTCCAATGAGCAGAAAAAATTACGAAACCGACCTATACGTGGAAGCGGACCTGGGGTGGGGAGCGAATCTCGGAAAGTAAGAGGCCCAGAGAAAAGTTCCAAAACCAAAGTCGCAGAGAACTGCCGGCCAGTGGGTGAGCCGGTCAAAATTTTTCAAATTGGCCGAAACAAGATGGCCGCCATACAAACTTGAAACGGGAATATCTCGAGCACCATTAGAGATAGAGATGGGGTGCTCGAGCAAATGTTAGTCAGAGGAAGGAGGAAATTTGATGGAGTTGAAAAAAATTCAAGATGGCGGATCCAAAATGGCGGCCGAAATTTTTTTTTGTCCGATCGGGATGAAATTTTGCACCCGGGGGCTCTGGGGGCCGCTGGTTCCGATTCCGGCAAAAGTTTTTCGATTTCGCCATTTTTCAAGATGGCCGCCATACAAGGGAGTTTTGAAAGCGAGCCCGCAGGGCGAGCTCCCCGTAGGTGCTTGCGCCAGAGCGTCCCATTCGTCCTCCCGAGTCGCTTGCGAGCCCGGAGGGCGAGCTGGGGTGTGAAGTTAGAAATAATCCCCCCTTTCCCCCCCCCCCAGCGAGCCCGTAGGGCGAGCTCCGCGTAGGCGCGAGCGCCGAAGCGTCCACTGGACGCGAAATACTCTCGAGTCACTTGCGAGCCCGGAGGGCGAGCTGCAGTGTGAAGTTGGAACTCTTCCCCCCCCCTTCCTCCCCCCTCCTAAGGCAGCCCGACTTTCTCTTGGCTCTATCTCGGGAACCAAAAATGCTAGACCTCTCGTATTGGTACTCTTTCGAATCGTCTCAATGCCATCCTTACGACTTTATGTGAAGCTTGATAGACAGACCAATAGCACGACACCCTCCGCGGGCCCCGAGGGGCCCGCGGCCCCCACGCGACATCTAGTTACTATATATAAAGCTCGATTACCACTCACTCACTCACTGACTGGGTCATTGACATGCTGTTTTGGAGAGATGTGAAGGGGTGGGGATTAACTGGAGCTACTATCGCATAGAGGGTGCTCCAACGAGTAGAAAAAAAATACGAAACCGACCTGAACGTGGAAAGGGACTCGATGTGAGGTGCGGATCTCGGAAACCTTGATAGGTACGGCCAAGTTCCAAAACAAAAGTCGTAGGGAACTGCCGGCCGATGGGTGAGCCGGTCGAAAAATTTTCAAAATGGCCGAAACAAGATGGCCGCCATACAAACTTTAAACGGGAATATCTCGAGCACCATTAGAGCTAGAGGGGGGGTGCTCGACCAAACGTCACTCAGGGGGAGAGGGGAAAATTGATGGAGTTGAAAAAAATTCAAGATGGCGGATCCAAAATGGCGGCCGAAATTTTTTTTTGCCCGATCGGGATGAAATTTTGCACCCGGGGGCTCTGGCGGCCGCTGGTTCCGATTCCGGGAAAAGTTTTTCGATTCCGCCATTTTCCAAGATGGCCGCCATACAAGGGAGTTTTACAAGCATTGACATGCTGTTTTGGAGAGATATGAAGGGGTGGGGTAAAACTAGAACTAAATCCAGATAGGGGGCGTTTCGATGAGCAGAAAAAAATATGAAACCGACCTGGACGTGGAAAAAGACCTAGGGTGGGGGGCGGATCTCAGTAAGTATGAGGCCTAGAGAAAAGTTCCAAAACTAAAGTCGCTGAGAACTGCCGGCCAATGGGTGAACCGGTCAAAATTTTTCAAAATGGCTGAAACAAGATGGCCGCCAAACAAACTTTAAACGGGAATATCTTGAGCACCATTAGAGATAGAGGGAGGGTGCTCGACCAAATGTCACTCAGGGAGAGGGGCGAAATTTGGTGGAGTTGAAAAAACTTCAAGATGGCGGATCCAAAATGGCGGCCGAAATTTTTTTTTGTCTGATCGGGATGAAATTTTGCACCCGGGGGCTCTGGGGGCCGCTGGTTCCGATTCTGGGGAAAGTTTTTCGATTTCGCCATTTTCCAAGATGGCCGCCATACAAGAGAGTTTTGAAAGCGAGCCCGCAGGGCGAGCTCCGCGTAGGCGCTCGCGCCGGAGCGTCCCATCGGTTTTGTCGAGTCGCTTGCGAGCCTGAAGGGCGAGCTGGGGTGTGAAGTTGAAACTTTTACCCCCCCCGCCCCCCTCCCAGCGAGCCCGAAGGGCGAGCTCCGCGTAGGCGCGTGCGCCGAAGCGTCCATTGGACGCGAAATACTCTCGAGTCACTTGCGAGCCCGGAGGGCGAGCTGCAGTGCGAAGTTGGAACTCGTCCCCCCCCCCCCTTCCTCCCCCCTCCTAAGGCAGCCCTACTTTCTCTGGACTCTATCTCGGAAACCGAAAATGCTAGACCCCTCGTGTTGGTACTCTTTCGATTCGTCTCGATGCCATCTTTACGACTGTATGTGAAGTTGGGCCCCCAGACCTGAGGGCACCACAGCAAGTCGGAATAACCCTCCCCCCCCCCCAGCGAGCCCGAAGGGCGAGCTCCGCGTAGGCGCGTGCGCCGTAGCGTCCCTTCTGAGGCAGTTCTCCCGAGTAACTTGCGGGCCCGCAGGGCGAGCTGCAGTTTTAAGTTGGAACTCATCCCCCCCTTCCTCCCCCCTCCAAAGGCAGCCCTACTTTCTCTGGGCTCTATCTCGGAAACCAAAAATGCTAGACCCCTCGTGTTGGTACTCTTTCGATTCGTCTCGATGCCATCCTTACGACTTAATGTGAAGCTTGATAGACAGACCAATAGCACGACACCCTCCGCGGGCCCCGTGGGGCCCGCGGCCCCCACGCGACATCTAGTTACTATATATAAAGCTCGATTACCACTCACTCACTGACATAGTCATTGACATGCTGTTTTGGAGAGATGTGAAGGGGTGGGGAAAAACTGGAGCTACTTTCGTATAGAGGGTGCTCCAGCGACCAGAGGAAAAATACGAAACCGACCTGAACGTGGAAAGGGACTTGATGTGAGGTGCGGATCTCGGAAACCGTGATAGGTACGGCCAAGTTCCAAAACAAAAGTCACAGGGAACTGCCGGCCGATGGGTGAGCCGGTCGAAATTTTTTCAAAATGGCCGAAACAAGATGGCCGCCATACAAACTTTAAACGGGAATATCTCGAAAACCGTACGACTTAGTGGGGGGGTGCTCGACCAAATGTCACTCAGGGGGAGGGGGGAAATTTGATGGAGTTGAAAAAAATTCAAGATGGCGGATCCAAAATGGCGGCCGAAATTTTTTTTTGTCCGATCGGGATGAAATTTTGCACCCGGGGGCTCTGGGGGCCGCCGGTTCCGTTTTTGGAAAAAGTTTTTTGATTCCGCCATTTTCCAAGATGGCCGCCATACAAGGGAGTTATGAAAGCGAGCCCGCAGGGCGAGCTCCGCGTAGGCGCTTGCGCCGGAGCGTCCCATCGGTGCTGTCGAGTCGCTTGCGAGCCCGAAGGGCGAGCTGGGGTGTGAAGTTGGAATTTTTACCCCCCCCCCTCCTCCCAGCGAGCCCGAAGGGCGAGCTCCGCGTAGGCGCGTGCGCCGAAGCGTCCACTGGACGCGAAATACTCTCGAGTCACTTGCGAGCCCGGAGGGCGAGCTGCAGTGTGAAGTTGGAATTCATCCCCCCCCCCCTTCCTCCCCACTCCTAAGGTAGCCCTACTTTCTCTAGGCTCTATCTCGGAAACCGAAAATGTTAGAACCCTCGTGTTGGTACTCTTTCGATTCGTCTCGATGCCATCCTTACGACTGAATGTGAAGCTTGATAGACAGACCAATAGCACGACACTCTCCGCGGGCCCCGTGGGGCCCGCGGCCCCCACGCGACATCTAGTTACTATATATAAAGCTCGATTACCACTCACTCACTGACTGGGTCATTGACATGCTTTTTTGGAGAGATGTGAAGGGGTGGGGAGCAACTGGAAACACTTTTGTATAGAGGGTGCTCCAACGAGTAGAGGAAAAATACGAAACCGACCTGAACGTGGAAAGGGACTTGATGTGAGGTGCGGATCTCGGAAACCGTGATAGGTACGGCCAAGTTCCAAAACAAAAGTCGTAGGGAATTGGCGGCCGATGGGTGAGCCGGTCGAATTTTTTTCAAAATGGCCGAAACAAGATGGCCGCCATACAAACTTTAAACGGGAAT
The DNA here is from genome assembly GCA_963691745.1 of Ditula angustiorana. Taxonomy (NCBI): domain Eukaryota; kingdom Metazoa; phylum Arthropoda; class Insecta; order Lepidoptera; family Tortricidae; genus Ditula; species Ditula angustiorana. The sequence goes on from OY829471.1 coordinate 16,418,852, forward strand.
ATCTCGAGCACCATTAGAGATAGAGGGGGGGTGCTCGACCAAATGTCACTCAGGGGGAGGGGGGAAATTTGGTGGAGTTGAAAAAAATTCAAGATGGCGGATCCAAAATGGCGGCCGAAATTTTTTTTTGTCCGATCGGGATGAAATTTTGCACCCGGGGGCCCTGGGGGCCGCTGGTTCCGTTTCCGGGAAAAGTTTTTCGATTCCGCCATTTTCCAAGATGGCCGCCATGCAAGGGAGTTTTACAAGCATTGACATGCTGTTTTGGAGAGATATGAAGGGGTGGGGTAAAACTAGAACTAAATCCAGATAGAAGGCGTTTCGATGAGCAGAAAAAAATATGAAACCGACCTGGACGTGGAAAAAGATCTGGGGTGGGGGGCGGATCTCGGCAAGTATGAGTCCTAGAGAAAAGTTCCAAAACCAAAGTCGCAGAGAACTGCCGGCCAATGGGTGAGCCGGTCGTAGTTTTTCAAAATGGCCGAAACAAGATGGCCGCCATACAAACTTTAAACGGGAATATCTCGAGCACCATCAGAGATAGAGGGGGGGTGCTCGACCAAATGTTACTCAGGGGGAAGGGGGAAACTTGACGGAGTTGAAAAAAATCCAAGATGGCTGATCCAAAATGGCGGCCGAAATTTTTTTTTGTCCGATCAGGGTGAAATTTTGCACCCGGGGGCTCTGGGGTCCGCTGATTCCGATTCCGGGAAAATTTTTCCGATTCCGCTGTTTTCCAAGATGGCCGCCATACAAGGGAGTTTTGAAAGCGAGCCCGCAGGGCGAGCTCCGCGTAGGCGCTCGCGCCGGAGCGTCCCATCGGTGCTCTCGAGTCGCTTGCGAGCCCGAAGGGCGAGCTGGGGTGTGAAGTTGGAATTTTTACCCCCCCCCCCCCCTCCCAGCGAGCCCGAAGGGCGAGCTCCGCGTAGGCGCGTGCGCCGAAGCGTCCACTGGACGCGAAATGCTCTCGAGTCACTTGCGAGCCCGGAGGGCGAGCTGCAGTGTGAAGTTGGAACTCATCCCCCCCCCTTCCTCCCCCCTCCTAAGGCAGCCCTACTTTCTCTGGGCTCTATCTCGGAAACCGAAAATGCTAGACCCCTCGTGTTGGTGCTCTTTCGATTCGTCTCGATGCCATCTTTACGACTTAATGTGTAGCTTGATGGACAGACCTAAAGCACGAACCCCCTCTCCTCCTCCCATCCGGCACACTGCGCAAATAGTGGTAAGATCCGCGAGCCCGTAGGGCGAGCGTGATTAATCTAGATTCCAACTCAATCGAACTTCAGAGTCAGAAAAGCGAGCGATGGTGTGAAGTTGGAATTCACCCCCCCTTCCCCCCCCTCGCTATTGCGAACGTACTTTTCTTTACGCTCTATCTAGGAAACCAAAAATGCTAGACCCCGCATGTTGGTACTCTTTCGATTCGTCTCGATGCCATCCGTGGATCTCAGTGTGAAGTACGAGTGACGGACCTAAGGCTACGGAACCCTTGACGGACGTCGTGGGTCAAGATCCGCGAGCCCGTAGGGCGAGCGTGGTTAATCTAGATTCCAACTCGATCGTATCGGGACGTAACTTCAGAGTCAGAAAAGCGAGCGATGGTGTGAAGTTGGAATGCACCCCCCCCCCACCCCCCCCCCCCCTCTCTATTGCGAACGTACTTTTCTTTACGCTCTATCTCGGAAACCAAAAATGCTAGACCCCGCATGTTGGTACTCTTTCGATTCGTCTCGATGCCATCCGTGGATCTCAGTGTGAAGTACGAGTGACGGACCTAAGGCTACGGAACCCTTCACGGACGACGTGGGTCAAGATCCGCGAGCCCGTAGGGCGAGCGTGGTTAATCTAGATTCCAACTCGATCGTATCGGGACGTAACTTCAGAGTCAGAAAAGCGAGCGATGGTGTAAAGTTGGAATGCTGTTTTCCTTTTTGATCGTATTTCGGCAACCAGACATGCTAGATCCATCATGTTGGTACTCAAATGAAACGTCTCAACGCAATCTATCCAGCTGTCAAATCAATTTTACTATTGAGTGGATCTCGGCAACCAGTCATGCTAGACCCATCATGTTGGTACTCAAATGAAATGTCTCGACGCAATCTATCCAGCTGTCAAGTCAGTTTTACTATTGAGTGGATCTCGGCAACCAGTCATGCTAGACCCATCATGTTGGTACTCAAATGAAACGTCTCGACGTAATCTATCCATCTGACAAGTCAGTTTTACTATTGAATGGATCTCGGCAACCAGACATGCTAGACCCATCATGTTGGTACTCAAATGAAACGTCTCAACGCAATCTATCCAGCTGTCAAGTCAGTTTTACTAATGAGTGGATCTCGGCAACCAATCATGCTAGACCCATCATGTTGGTACTCAAATGAAATGTCTCGACGCAATCTATCCAGCTGTCAAGTCAGTTTTACTATTGAGTGGATCTCGGCAACCAGTCATGCTAGACCCATCATGTTGGTACTCAAATGAAACGTCTCGACGCAATCTATCCATCTGTCAAGTCAGTTTTACTATTGAATGGATCTCGGCAACCAGACATGCTAGACCCATCATGTTGGTACTCAAATGAAACGTCTCAACGCAATCTATCCAGCTGTCAAGTCAGTTTTACTATTGAGTGGATCTCGGCAACCAGTCATGCTAGACCCATCATGTTGGTACTCAAATGAAACGTCTCGACGCAATCTATCCATCTGTCAAGTCAGTTTTACTATTGAATGGATCTCGGCAACCAGACATGCTAGACCCATCATGTTGGTACTCAAATGAAACGTCTCAACGCAATCTATCCAGCTGTGAAGTCAGTTTTACTATTGAGTGGATCTCGGCAACCAGTCATGCTAGACCCATCATGTTGGTACTCAAATGAAACGTCTCGACGCAATCTATCCATCTGTCAAGTCAGTTTTACTATTGAATGGATCTCGGCAACCAGACATGCTAGACCCATCATGTTGGTACTCAAAGGAAACGTCTCGACATATTCTATCCATCTGTCAAGTCAGTTTTACTTTTAAGTGCTTCTTGGCAACCAAACATGTTAGAGACCCATCATGCAAACTCATGGATACCTATATGCATTCTCGCGATCCTCACCTACGGTGCGCAGACTTACCCACAAATTAACATATTCCACAATTTCCATATCCACATATATCCACAATTTAACATATTCGTTACAATTTTGTATGAAAAACTATATAATTATGTCAAATTGTAGCACTTGTCATTTTTGTGGTGAGTAGGTAACGGAGGTTGGCCTTTGACTGACACTCAGAACTTAAGGTTTGCCAGAGAGCCATGGAGTACAGTATTTTAGGCGTTAAATTGAAAAACCGTGTTAGGATTACAGCCTTGCAGAAATCAAAATAGGTAGTTGACGCATGACGTTGATAAGGCGATGTAGGTATTGATGAAATACAACAAATAGTTTTTAAAACTAAAATGCCAGCAACATCAGGCATGACAGGCAATAGCAGTGAGTAAAACAAGTCAAGTTTCAGTAGGTAATAAATGGTTAAAAAATAGGAATAGTTGTAGGTATGTACTTAAGTGGATTAGGGTACCTTTTGTCATATACTTGGTTAATAAATATGTGTAATAATAGAATTCTGATTGTTTTACTTAGTTACATTTCAAGATCAAGGGATAGAAGTACAGCTTGAAGCATTTTTGCGGGTGGTAGGACTTTGTGCAAGCTCCGTCTGGATCACTACCACCATCTTGCTCGCTAATCCTGCTGCTAACCAGCAGTGCTTGCACTGTTTTGTTCCGGCATGGAATGTAAAACAGGCAGAACAATTACTGGCACAAGAGGTATCCTATCTTTACCCTCTGGGTTGGCAATGCATTTGCAATCTCTTTGGTGTTGTGGGTATCTATGGAGAGTGGTGATCACTTACCACCATGTGAACCCCTTGCTCGTTTGCCTTCCTATGTTGTATATAAAAAATAAAAACAAAACAGCTGACCAGTTTAAGATTTCATACCTGTTGAGAGTTTGTGAGACTTCTCATTCTGTAGTTAATAAGAAACTGTTAAAATATTTAAAGTACTTATGGTATTGTTATTCTATGTGCACTACAGGATGGTTTAATTAAAAATACATGATTAGCTAAGATTAAATTATTTTATTTGATATTATGTTATTTGGTGTCATTTTTGTCCATAACATTTAACAGCGTTTTAGTGATTAGATGGCAGCATTGTTAATTGTTAACTAATGGACAAACAACTTTTTCCAAATTTTATTAATTCACATAGTAATAAAGTGTGTAAATAGCACATTATTATTATTATTATTATTATTATTTATTAAATTCAGACGACAAAAGAGGTCCATAGTTGTGTTAGTTATTCTTAGCCTATGTTAGTAGTCAATATTTAATATAGATTTCGTCCTTTGACAAAGCTCCCACATTATGGGACATTGATTAAACACTTTATAATTTTATGTCCAGTTGCAACTGCAAACTTGCCAGTGATTTGGTTCTTCAAAACATATTCTCGACACTTTATTTCCATAACAGTACAGTGTCAGCACTTAAAATTTCATCGGGTGATACTGCTATCACATGATACATACTTTCATTTGACATATGCACAAGCCACACCAAGAAATTTAACTAAGTCATTTTTTTAATTGATTTTGTACAAATTCTTCTAATGTTCAGCCCTTTTTCAGGACAGTTGTGTCAGGCACATTTGCATCCATTAATATTGCGATCTGAGGTTTACAAAGAATCACATCATAGGTTTTTGATATTGAAGCTCATACCATGCTGAACTTTTATACTTTCTTATGTTAGCCTTACCACATTACCGACATTATTTTCTGTAACACTGGACACATTATTTTATTTATAAATTTATCACACCCATTTTCAGATTTAAATCTGTAGCTTAATCTGAACATCTAAGTGCACTATCATAATCTGATTGATTTTTTGCTTCTTCCACATTAAACAAGTCCACATTAAAAAAGTGACTGCATGTTTGCAGCTCCCTTTGGAGGCAGGGCAGTCATGACACTGGACACTCCATAAACATAGGTGTTGCCTCCCTTTTTAGTTGGACACACTCTACCCCGTCATCACAATATAGTCTTGAAGATCTGAAATAAAAACATAACCGGGTTAAGTACTAATTTAAAAACAGTGTATAAAATGTTGTGAATATTTGAGGACGTTTTATAACCTGGGAAATATTCATTTTGTATTTATAATAAATTATGTTGTATTATTTAGGTACTTACAAGGAAGTTTTGCATCCGAAACGCGGCAGAACAAAAGTTAGGATTATCAACTCAGCGATTCAACTTTGGGCAGACTTGCACTATCTGCTTTTATGTATCCAGGCTCCATTTCGTGAAACATACTGACAAGCACAGATCAACAAATTTTAGTCTTGCGCTAATTTTACCAAATTATTATCACACCCGCAGCAAACAGCAAGACAGATGTTTTGTTTCGTATCGTAAAATGAAAATGTGACTGACATCTTTTTTTTTTGGGTTGTATAACGGCCCTGGATTATTGTCTTTTTGAGCCAGTCTAAAAATTTATATGTTCTGTTTATAAATTTCACGAAATCACTTCACTATACTATTGTACGCACCGTATTACACTATCAAAAAAATTTGGCTTCACTCTTTATATATTCCCAATGGAATTAACAATGAAATTGAATATGTTCCGGTAATATTTAAATTCCACTAATAAACTTTGTAGCTCCTGTGGCACAGAGTCATTGACATTGACAAGTTCATTGAGATTTGAGGCGAGAATCAGTCGATTAACGTTGTATTATGAACATTGAAAGTGACTGACATCATGTAGTCAGTGTTCCCCAACTTAGTTTTGCGGAAGTCGCTAGAAATGTTGCAAAAAGTCTTCAGTTCATGTCAAATTGGATCCAAATGTCGACTTGGCCATAAAAGTCGCTTAAATGTATGAAACACTTGCAGAAATAGTCGCCAATGTAGTTCCAAAACCTGGCAAATTTTATTGTTATTTTTATAAAATTACAATAAATTATGTGAACCATACAAAGTTTATGAAAAAATCGTTAGTATATTCAATAATAAACCCACATTTATCAAAGTAAGTTGTGCCGTACGAAACGGATTAGATTCCTAATAAATTTTGCCATTAACAAAACGCAGCTACTTATACAGACATGTCAAGCAAGACCATAGAATAAAAGTCGCGTGAGATGCGATCTCGGTTGCTCATGACCACCCGTTGCATGTCAGATGGCTGGGAATTGAGATGGCTCAGCCGTGAGACGACATGAATACGAAAAACCGAATTCATTCGAGATCCGGCATGTTTTTTTTATAAATGTCTGACATGAGATCGTCTCGCATGGAACGAGAATTGGGGGCCTGTTACACTGGATTCACAATTAAGCGATCGAAACGCAAAAGCGAGGCATCTTGTGGTTATCGCTCGTATTTTTTTATTCTGAATCTACCTTTATAAGCTCCGGCTAGACGCACGCGCTTACTTGGCCCCCAATTCTGGCTCTCATCGAGATCCATCTGACGTTCGAGATGTGTTAAAATATGACAGATTTTGAAGGGATTTGACAGCTCTTTTTGGCTTATCTCGAGTGTGACTTCATCTCTAATGACGCGATAATTGCCCCGCAGGTAAGAGGAACTTGTAGCCGCTGCATAACGTGTGACGAACCGAAACCGACCGTCACCGAAATAATTTAGTTTTATTTTTGTTTTTTATATCGTTATGTTTATGTATGGTATATGTCTGTAAGGTATTAATGTTTGGGCCTTTTGTAGCATGATAATAAAGGATTTATTATATTAAGCTTTAAGCCTCGATTTCGAACACCTTTAAACCCACTACAGTGATACTTTTGGAATCTTTCCCCATTATTAAAAAAAATTAGAGTCCCATTTATACTTTTCATTTGAGGGCAAACGACACAATGACACATAAAGACATAAAATATGTTAAGTAACAAACGTTTACGCAACATTTATGAATAAAGGAATGAATGAATGAATGCAATTTGCACGACAAGTAAACCTTCTGTAGGAAACCGGTATCAAAGCCAAGTAAAAAAGCTCTTTATTTTGGTGGTTACTATGGCTGAGAAGTTCAATCTTCCGTTTTTTTTTTGTGAAAAGGCCTCCAAAAGACATTAAAACGTATAAAATAAGTATTTCAGTTTATCATTTGTCATAAATCAATATTGTTAAAGGCCAATAACTTTTCCTTTTGGCAGCATTTTCATAAATACAGAGGACATAGCTGCGGTCGTATATATTTAACATGGCTGTAAGCACACAGATTCCTTTGTCTTTTGTGTGGTAATAAAAAAAAAACGCTACATTCCCGCGCTTTTGCAGTTTTGCGTCCATTCTTTTTCTTCTGTTACAGAGGTCAGTATGTTAAATTTTATTAATTAGTTATTTACCCAATTAAAACGAATTCAACTGATTATTCTATTGCAGCAGAGTAGACAAATCAATTGTATTCTGTTTTAACATCGATTTATAACCCATGTAGATGTAGAAAGTACTAGCAAATTTGTCCACCACTTTGTGAAAAAGTTACTTTACAAAGTTTTAGTTAGCTTAAGTATATAAAAAGTGTATCGTGTGTTATTGTGTTTGTTAAGGTTTGTACATATATGATTATTGTAGTGTTCACAATGACAACGTACGGTACGGTTGTACGTGATATTTTTGTCGATTAGGTTATGTAGCTGGCGTAAGACCCATGTGCATTGAGTTTGTTCACCGACGCCGATGCCGACCCATTATCGAGAACAAAGTTACATTGCCGAAGTAACAATTTAACATTTATATGGTCAATTGTCCTTCACGCGGCCGTCAATCGGACGGCGTTATATCGGCCGCCGACGTTGCAAGTAGTTCCATGCTGCCTCGGACCAAGAACGCGCCACCGCTACCAATCGGTCCTTACTCCTTAACCCGCCAGCTCGAGATCTTGTTAGGTTAACATGATTGAAGTGTCTTCTGAACTTGTCCACACGCTGTCGGCATGCCGCATGTTTTCTCGCATTTCTTACAAGGAGAGGGTAATTGTACATGTATACGAAAAGGTTTGGAAACCCCTTGGAGTAGTAACCTAAGGTCGACAATTGATCAATGATCCTATCCCATTTGCATCTTTATCATTAAAAAAAATGATTATTTTTATAAGTTTTATCATCTAAAAAACATTATTATTATTTGTTATCAAATTTGTTCAGCATTAATATTTAAAGGTATTTTTTCCAAAATTTCATTTTTGAGACTATTCCTTTTTGGGTTTATTGTCATCCAGTCTTTATATGCATAACATAATAATAATAATTATTATTATTAAAACTTAATTTCAGGTAACAAGACCCATACAATAAACACTTGATAGACTAATATACATAATAATAATACAATAATACATTCCTAACAGGCAGTGGGTCATGCATGTTATTAATTAATTACATTATGTAATTTATATTCCTGGCTGCCTGGTTATTATTACATACAAGTGAAGCTAAATAAAAGCTTCTAATACAAACAACTTACATTTAGCTGTTTATTTGAATGCGCTGTGGAATATTATAGTGGAATAAAAAAAAATACTTTAATTGGTTTTAAACGGTTTAGCTATGCAAGTACATTGATGCATGGAGTGTTATAGTTTTAACAGTCAATGTAAATGTTTAGATACAAACATAATAACATATTTTCCTTCATATATCCCATAATAATCATAATTTTGTAATAAAGTTTTATTTCATATATCAACACACTGTGTGCCAGCAGATAGTTATGAGTCAGCTACCTAAATTCAACATGTCAAAGTTTATTCAACACATAACAATAACAATGCAAACTAAGAACTGGTAACAGCTATAATTAATTATAGAGGATGATACAGATTATTTTAAACTTTTGCATCAATAAGAGCAGCTTTAAAGTAAATTTACATTAATGTAGTTGTTTTTACAGACTTAATTCGAACTACAAGAAAGTTGTCTGATTACAACTGTTTTACAATAAGGGGTTTTAAATATTCCCTGTTCTGTTTTCATTATCACTTAGGTATGTTTTTTTTTTCTTTAGTATTTAGTACTGCTTAGGAAATACCTATAATACATTGTAATAATAATGATATATTTGTAATCCTTTTAGTTTCACCATGTATGTCTGTGTGTCACTGACTTTTTACACGAAACCATCAAAGCATATTGTGATAATAATGATATATTTGTAATCCTTTTAGTTTCACCATGTCTGTCTGTGTGTCACTGACTTTTTACTCGAAACAATCAAAGCATAATTTTTTATGTGTGTACTACGGTGAGTAAGAGTACCGAAAATCCACGGGGCGGGATGGAGCTAAATCCCGGCAACGCGTCAGTGATTCTATTAGAGTTGCTGGTTCCCAAAGAGAGCAGTAACTGTTCTCATCACATGAACCACATGTTCGTTTACCATTCCTGGTAGTAACAATGTTTACCTACTTATTCTTTAAGTCAAATTGAAGTCATTATTTTTCCTGTATTAATTTCTTTACCGAATCCAAGCTATTTGCGTGGGATTGGCATTGTATAGTTGAACTATACATATTTGTGTTATTATCCCATAGATGAAGCGTTTCCAGAACTCACCCACCAAGCGACGCGTACGCGCACGCGAGCAAGCACGCAAAACGGCAGCTTGCAACAGCTCCGGCGGCGGCGTAGAAACTACCGGACGCAGCGTCGTAGAAGGTGAGTCTTTTATGAACCTTCTTATGTCCAACAGGGATAGTATGGCTTTTTATTGATGAAAGATCGGTTGTACATACAAACAAACAGCTGGCTCTATGCGGCGAAGCGTTGTTGCCGGTATGAAAATCGTCGTAAAGCACAGCGCCAGTGCGGCGACACTGACTGAAGGCCTGCTACGAGCTGAACCGAGAGTATTTTTTTTTGTCCCGCAGCACGATGATTTGCTGTCAGTAGTAGTATCGCAGAGTCAAAACTTGAAATATAACATAGCTTATGTTTTGAAAAATTATGGTCAACTCGCAAGTCCGAGAAATATGCACCCATATGCACAGCAGTATACTTTAAATCACTTGTAACTTCTCATTTTCCTTAATTTCGGAAATGCGGCGCATTAAACTCGCGTTAAATTCGTAGTAATACAATTCCCCTTTCCCTGTACTATGAAGATACAACTTCACTAATATATTAAGCATATTATTATAAATATAAACCTTCCACTTAAATCACTCCATCTATTTAAAAAAATCGCATCAAAATCCGTTGTGTAGTTTTAAAGATCTAAGCATACATACAGATAGACGCGGGAAGCGAGTTTGCTTTATACTATGTAGTGATTACTTATAATACTATCGCAACACGCGACACAGAGTGAGCGGGCGCGCGCGCGGCAAGCCGGCAACCTACTGCGATTAACCTATGCCATAGGTAATGCGGCGAGCGCACCTACAGTGTAAAAGTGGAATCCCCTTGGTATTATTCCCGATTACTCAAAGACGGCTAGACTGATTTGGGAATTATTTTTTTTGTTTGAAGGGGTATACTTCCAATGTGGTGGTCCCATTGTCATCCGGTCACGATCTGATGATGGGATCCTGGAGAAACCTAGGGAATTGTTCAAAAATTATATGCACATATATATCGATTTGAGTATTTTTTATAGTACCTCGTACTTTTGTTCTTGTGCATTTGGTGTAGTGAAGCAGATGACGAAGACAACAAACGACCATCGGAACTGCTCTATAATAAATATTTCATGGGTGGCGGTACGGTTAATTTAATATAGTTGCTAAGCAATTAAGAAGAAACACAAGGGCCGTTTTTCCATACAAACGTCGTCCCCTGTTTCCTCTCTGGGTAATGCCAGTAGAGCAATATTTTTTTTCCAAAAAATCGTTGGCCACTATTATGCATGTCCCTGTTTTCCTTTTTTTAATAAATTAATTATTAAAAGAGATATGGACATTCAAAAACCTAAAAAATTGGCCAGATTTTCGGCTGCGTTCATACCGATTTTTAGTTCTGTAAGTGAGCGTTAGAGGCGCTGTACAATTCCCCATACAAATAGTTTACGTCGTCGCTAGCGAGTACGGTTACGGCTAGATGCACTGTACTCATGGTAAGGGTACTGATGTATTGTCACAAACGTACACCTAGCATGAGTCATTTCGACACGCGTTAACTTCCTACGTAACGCAGTGAGTCTCTTACTAAACTAGCCCGGCGGGAGAGAGACGCAATGAGTTACGTAGCGAGTTAACACGTTTCGGGAAGGTTCGTGATAGCTGCACGTGTCCATATCCAGCCGAGAGTACCTTGCTACTTTGGGGCGATTCACTCGTGAGTAGAAACAAAGTCCCATTCGAGATATGCATGTCAAAAGGAGCTGTCAGATCCCTTCAAATCTGTTACTTTTTGACATATTTTGAATGTGTGATTAATCTCGATGAACCCAAGAATTGGGAGCCAGCGTCGATGTTTCTAGGGATGCGGTGCTTTTATTATTAAATATCTTCTGAACCCTGCAAGATATTGACATGAGAGACAAAAGTAAAATTCTTGATTAATTCCCAAAAACTTTTCATTAAGAGGAAACACAAGGGCCGTTTTTCCATACAAACGTCGTCCCCTGTTTCCTCTCTGGATAATGCCAGTAGAGCAATTTTTTTTTCCAAAAAATCGATGGCCACTATTATGCATGTCCCTATGTTTTCCTTTTTTTAATAAATTAATTATTAAAAGAGATATGAACATTCAAAAACCTAAAAAATTGGCCAGATTTTCGGCTGCGTTCATACATTCAGAAAACAAATTTTACTAGATTATATAAAAAAAGAAAAACATAGGAACACTGCCAAAGCCTTTCTTTAATTTTTAATGAAAAAAGTAGTTAAATCGGATAAGTTTTGGAGAAGGAATCAGGGGTCTACGAATCGTTGATTTTGTGTACTTTTAATAGGTATTTTCAGTCCAAGCTGCGGCTGTCTCTATTGCACTCTGCGGGGGGAGGCTTGATAGATGGAGGCAGCAATAGATTTTACAAATACCTATTTTTCAATTCTCTAGACCTTGGTGTTTCCTCTTAATGTTCGTCACAGTGTATTTGGTGAAGAGGAAGTGATGGTAAAGAACCAGGAGAACTGTCCAATAATTATAGTTCTGACATTAGGAACAAGAATATTTTGTAAAAGGTGGTGAGTGATTGGCGTTAGGCTATTGTCTGTTAAATAAACAAACCGACTCACTAAAAGGCAACCCCTCGCTTTCCATATAAACCGAGGTAGCAAGCTACTATGCTACACCGGTATTTTGTGTTACTGTTTATTAACTGTTTCTTGGACAAAAAAAAACATTGGAAACTATTATGAATTAGAATTTCCGTCTTCTCCTTTCTTTTAACAAGTCCATTTTTTTATACATCTCGAAAACCATCGCGTCATAATGGTACTCTTTCGATTCGTCTCAATGGCACTCATTAATCTAAATGTGATGTTTGACTGACGCAACCGAGGGCGCGGCTTACTTCGCGGAGGATATCGACGCACCACTGTACTGGGGCCGGCGCAATTGTGCTATCGTGCGTGCGAATGAATACAAGTTATACGATAGACAGAGAGGTATACAGTCGGACGTTTCTTATACCTAAATGCCGTTTTTGTTCGAAGTAAAAATGGTGTACTTGTGCTATTATTTATTTTGTGCCCACACGTGATATATTGAGCTCCGAGCTCAAAGGGCGACCGGGGTGCAATATTATTAAATTGGATTTTGATTGTAATAAAGATCAAAAATCTTTCTAACAGTCAAAAAACAAAAACCTTTAGGTCATTATCTTAACAAGATATCCTGACACATCATGTTGGTACTCAAATGAAATGTCTCGACCCAATATATCTAGCTGTCAAGTCAGTTTTAATAAGTAACTTATTTTATGAGAGTTAATGAACTGGATGTTTTATTTTTACACAGAATGCACCGGCAGCGGCGTAGAACCAGCTGGGCGTTGCGTCGTAGCAGGTCAGTGTTCTAAAAACTATTCAAATATATTAACTTAATTTTTACAATAGGTATTTCAGTTTATTGTATCTGGAGCAACATAACGCTTACAAATGACCAAGGAGTTATTCTACAAAAAATACATACTTTTAAAATTCGAAGTGATGAAGTCGATTTGTCACGTCATTAAAAATATTTCACAGAAGTAATGTTTTAGCTAGATATGAGTAGAAAAATAACTTATAAATAAATTTTTCTACCGTCCTTTTCTAAAATTATACATGAAGGCATTTTTGGTGAGCTGTTATCTCTTCGGTGGCGATTTAGCAACTGACAAAATAATCAATTGTAAATTAGTTTTTACGTTGCGTAGGCACATGGTGCCTATACTTTTGGCAGAGAGGTAAGTCATTGAATGGCTTCTCCAGTACTTAATGCTCTAAGCTATTACTACATATTCACTACACTCATCGGGACTTAACGCAATAATGCCGTATTGTAAATAGATACAAGCTCTCTATTTCATGGAATCCAGTAACCAACAAGTGCAAGCGTTGGGCTGTACCTTCGGACAAATCTTAAGATATTGTGAGCATTGTGTGTCGATATAGTGATCATCAATCAACCAATCATTTATTTGCGTAAAGTATATATATGATACATGCAAATATATAAATAATAATAAAAAAAACAATTGAAGGCAAAATTACAAGTAAAATTACATTACATTACGCTGGTTAAAAATAAACAAGTCCAAGTTCGGGTAATTCGTAAAACTTTCGCGACTCAACAACAGTGACACCCTCCACTTCAGTCTGCTCGTGACCACGGACGATGCTGCCGAAACGAAGAGGTCAATAAACAAACTGTATTATCGCGTTAAAATCCCGATGAGCGTGGTGTATATATATTGTGAAAATCGCGAAAATTTAAAACAATTTATCACTTTTTCTTATTTCTATAGGCACCGCGCACCAAGGTGCGCGATCATTTCGAGGTAATAACTCGCAATGCGTAGCAATGTCAGCGTGCGCATGTGTGTACTCGGTTTTTACTAATAGGCAATGTAGCGATTTTAATGTTGATGAGATCCTTAGAAGCGGCGACGAATTGTACATGCAGCTATTTCCTGGCTTACAACTTCAGAACGAACGATATTTACTGCCCGAACAATTGCCATCCCGTATTCGCTCCGGGAACTTTTTGGCAGAAATTCACTCAATGCAAGACGACAACAGTTGGATCGCTAATGGATTATTTCCAACAAACGTAAACGACGTCCACGACAAAAAAACAGAGCTGGAGAATATTCTGCAAAGTAATGTTTTTACATCGGATCACATCGATGCGACTGATAGTGTTCTTTTTACCGGTCAAAGTTACACTGTGTCATTCTGGAGACATCGAAGTGCCTTCTATTTTTTTAACAGTCACGGAGTAGATAGTAATAACCGTACAGCTGACGAATGTGCGCGGTTGTTCAAATGTAATTCGATGAAAAAACTGGCCGATTATCTTTTTGCGAACGCGCATTTTCCAAGAAACGTACTAGACACGGAATATGTCATGAGTAGAATTCGTGTCACAAATTTCATTGTGCCATCTCCCACATTTACAGCTACGCTGTCCCAGTTACATCCAGCTCTGGCCAGTTCAATACCGCGTTCTGCCACTTATGTGCCGTCTCCCACATTTACCGCTTCGCTTTCACAGCCGGAGCAATCGCGTACACCCACATATGCCGAGGTAGTTGCAAAGAGTTGCCATGCATCTCGAACGTCCGCAACCACTGCTAATATCGATGCCGGGCAACCCCAAAAGAAAATTAAATCGAGTTTTAATCCAATGGTTGTGCTAGACAAAATAGACGACTTTAAACTGTACGTGTTAAACCCAGTTGTTGTCGTCCAAAACATGTTTTCGGAATTACCGTTAGATGAAAACGATGCTAATGTCGATACGACACCTGTAGGCAGAGGTAGAGGCCGACCCAAAAAACAAAAACGATCAGTTAAAACCAATGCCCATTTAGACGCGGTGAAAAAGTACGCGAAAAAAAATCCTCAGATTAATCGTGCGGCGGTTAAGAAATACAAAGTAAAACATCCCGAAATTAATCGCGCTGTAGTCCAAAAATATACGCAAGACCACCCCGAGGTGCACCGCGTCGCAGTCGAACGGTACTCTCAAAACCACCCCGACGTGAATCGCGCCGCGGTCCAAAAATATACACAAGATCACCCCGAAGTAAACCGCGCCGCTGTCGAAAGGTACTCTCAAAACCACCCCGAGGTGAACCGCGCCGCCGTCGAAAGGTATTCTCAAAATCATCCCGAAGTGCATCGCGCCGCTGTCGAAAGGTACTCTCAAAACCACCCCGAGGTGAATCGTGATGCTGTTGAGCGATACAATGCAGATAGTCGTAACGTTGAACCAGAATTGCGTAGATCAACAAATTTAATTGCGGAATATAGGGACGCGGAACTTGACAACATTATATTGTTTTCTTTAAAAAAACCGTCCATATTAGCTACGGATATATTCTCGTGTCCTCATTGTCATGCGCGTCTTTTCGATGAAGAGCGAAGTCGTAAACAGTGGTGTTGTGGGTCTGGGGCGTACAACGTTCAACATTTTTCGGCTTTGTCGGAAAGCTTTTATACAGATCCCTCGTTTTTCAATAGACCGCGAGCGTATAACAACTTGTTCGGCTTTAGTGCCTTAGGCGTCTCGCATGGTTACCAGCAGCCCGACGGTATATCGTTTTTAAAAATTCAGGGACGTACTTATCACCGCGTTTTCGATCTTTCGTATAATGCCACCACTAACAACATTGGACTGTACATTAACGATAACGACGAACGCGATAGCCTAGCCCAAAGTCTACAGCTAAATAGAGACGTTGTAGTTTCAATTACAAATTATTTGCACAACGTCAATCCGTACATAGAATGTTTCAAACGCTTGAGTCTAGAAACATCCGATCAAGCGTACATAAGGTTCGAAAGAACTACGCGGGCAACACATGGTAACATTTTAGGCGACAGACCTTTAGGTAGTGAAGTTGCCGCCATAATAAGTACGGAGAGGGCAACTTTCCAACCACATTGCATAGCTATTTGGAAAGTAGGCCATAAGACACCGCACACTGTAGATATAATGAATCCATTGTATGAAGCTTTCCAATACCCATTGCTTTACCCTGAGGGCAATCCGGGTTGGTTTCCTAACAAATTGGACAATAATCAACATAAATTGTCACAAGTTAAATATGTCCGATGCTTACTGTTGTCAGAGCCGCGATTTTCATTATTAGGCAGACTTTCTGAGGAGTGGTTAGTAGATCTCTACTGTAGGATTTGCGAAGAACGTTTACGCTATATTACAAACGTGCAAAAACAAAACTCAAATCATGCACTCAGAACAGCACCACTCGAAGAGATAGAACACAGTGTCCAACAGATTCGTAACGATGAAACCATACAAGGGGAGGGTGTCGTGCCAGGTCGTATATATTTGCCCAATACGTATACAGGATCTCCGAGGTATATGAAAGCTAAGTACATGGATGCCATTGCAATAGTCAACACGTTAGGTACCCCAACATACTTTTTAACTTTCACGTGTAATCCAAATTGGCCTGAAATTAAAGAATCCCGTGGAACAAGTAAACTGGCGTATCCACTTTTGTGTGCTCGAGTCTTTAATTTAAAATTAGCACAACTATTACGTGATATCAGGTCCGGTAGATACTTTGGTAAATGTTTATATATATTTCATGTAATAGAATTCCAGAAACGCGGCTTACCCCACGCGCATATTTGTTTCAAAGTAGAGAACGGCCCCACGCAGAACATTGACATTGACAGAGTGGTAAGGGCGGATATTCCCAGTTCCTCGGAAGCTGGCGGTAGATTGAGAGAGAAAGTTTTAAAACACATGATCCACGGTCCGTGTGGTCCACCAGATCGATCAAATTTACCGTGCTGGGATAGGGAAAAGCAAAAGTGCACGAAATTTTTTCCGAAACGCGATACCCAAGTCACATTCGTTGACGATAAAGGGTTTGTTAATTTGCGTCGCGACAGTAAAAACGAGGCGACGATAAGTCACAATAGGCGCGAAGTCACTGTCAGCGATTTATGGGTCGTGCCCTATAATGCAGCCCTCCTGTTAAAATATGACGCCCATATGAACTTGGAGGTTTCGTCACAAAGCGCGGTGATCAAATATCTGTTTAAATATATGACCAAAGGTCCGGATGAGTCTCGAGTAACCGTCGTACCTGAGGAACATTTGGACGACGAAGTAGAGCAGTACGTCACGAAAAGGTATATAGGCTCGGGCGAAGCGGCGTGGAGGGTGTTGGAGTTTGACGTTACGGGCCGCGAACCTAACGTCAAACAATTGACCGTGCATCTCGAAGACCGTCACAATGTTTTCTTTAGGCCAGGCACTGAGGCAGAGTCCGCGCAACGATCCACGTCTGACCTCATAACTTATTTCAATCGTCCCGCCGGTGAAGAGTTCGACCGTTTAACATATTGCCAGTTCTATGAACAGTACATTATACACGCGTCACGGCCGAACACTAAAAACACTCAGATCTATGAGACGACGAATAATAAGTTTGTGACTAGACGACAACGCGGTGAACTCGTAGCGCGTCTATTTTGGGTCGCGCCTAATAGAGGTGAACAATTCTACTTAAGAATTCTATTAAAGTCTTATCCGGCTCGAAGTTTCGCGGAACTAATTAGTCTTGGTGGCCCTCATTGTGAAACGTACCAGGAAAGTGCCCGGGCTGTTGGATTAGCCGACGACGAAGTAGAGTACGAAAATGCAATGTCTGAAGCGCAAACTTTCTATACAGGGCGACGCTTGCGTTCTTTTTTTGTGCTCTTGGCTTGTAACGGTGCCCCGGTAGCGTTACTGTGGGACACATTTAAAAATCAACTCAGCGAAGATTTCCTCCACAGACATCCAGACAACGTCGACGCGGCACACAACTTGTCACTGATAGATATCAATAGGATGCTTCGTAAGCACGGAAGTTCTCTCGCACAACACGGTTTGCCGCAAGTCCTTGATCAAACAACCGAGTTGGGTCGCGAACGCGTCGAATACAGTGCGAACCGTCTCCAAGCGTACGTCGATGAGTGGCTACCGCAGTTATCGCCCGACCAACGGGTTGTTTTCGATTACGTCAATAGGCTCTGCGTCGACGATGATTCTTTATGCGATATAGAGAATCCCGCGATATTCATCGATGGTCCCGCGGGCACCGGAAAAACCCAACTCCTAAACGTCATCGCAGCGCACGTGCGAGGTGTCTTGAAGGGCGTAGTATTATGTACCGCGAGTTCTGCTATCGCCGCTCAGAACTACGAGGGGGGGACTACTGCGCATAGTATGTTTAGATTCCCCATAGACATTGTCGACGACCTCGGCTACTGGAACATCACGAATGGCACTCAAAGAGCTGAACTGATTGCCAACGCGCAAGTGATCATTTACGACGAAGCCCCTATGGCTCATAAATTTTTGATTCATCTGTTAGACCGATCTTTGCGCGATCTGATGAGAAAAGATAGAGATTTTGGTGGAAAAATTATCATCTTTGCCGGTGACTTTCGCCAAATTCCGCCTGTCGTTGTTAACGCGAGATCCAACTCTGACATACTAAATTGTTCTGTCAAAACGTCTCCCGTGTGGCAACGACTAAAATTATTCTCTTTAATCACTTCACAAAGGTGCAGAGTAGATTCAGAATTTGCGGATTTTTTGTCCAAATTAGGCTCCAACCAGTTAACTTCTTACTCGGACACTGTAACTAATGTAAAAAATTTAATAGATTTGGGATTGATCGAACACGTCACCGAACTGATACATTTAATTAACTTTGTCTTCCCATCAGAGATCATTGATAGGCCCGACGAATGCGCGCCTAGAGCGATTCTCTGCACTCGCAATGACTCTGTGCAAGAGATCAACGACGCCATCTTGGAGCAGGTCACGGGAGACGTTTTGCATTTCTATTCCTGCGACAAATTAGATAGCGATAACGTAGACCAAGTATTTTTTGGCGTTGATGCATTAAATCGGATTAGGATCAAGGGTGTTCCAGATCACGTGTTAAAACTGAAGATAGGGTGCGTGTGCATGATTATACGTAACCTCAGTTTTGAAGATGGGTTGGTAAACGGGACCAAAGTAATCGTCGTTAGGAGCTCAACTCGGTTGATAACGGTACGTAAGCCAGAAGGCACAGACGAATTTTTAATTCCGCGTATTCTTTTTAAAAATCAAATAGATCCGCGAAGTCCGTACGAATTGTGTCGCCGTCAATTCCCGTTACGTTTGTGCTACGCGATGACCGTTCACAAAAGTCAGGGCCAGACCATCAGTCGCGTCGGAGTAGACTTGAGATCGGACATTTTCAGTCACGGGCAGTTGTACGTCGCGCTGGGTAGGGTACGTGAACGGAGTAACATAAAAATTTTAGTCCACCGCGATCGCATAATCCACGAAAAACCTTGCGCTATAAATATTGTAATTCCGGAATTGTTGTAACTTTACATTACAACAACACGCTGTATATAAAATCAAATTAAATCAATCAAATTTAAATCAAATCTCCTGGCGCTTCCTGTTACGTTGAATTGTTCGTCTCTATTATATGGAATGGCAATTATAATCAATCAATTATTAACTTATTCCAAAAAATCATGTTGACATGGCTATTCATGCGAGTTTTTATTTACCTTTTTTGTAGTATAGAATACACTAGGACACTTGTTTCATACTAGACACGGACAAAGTGGTATTTTAATTCTCAATTTATTGTCACGATACAATTGAATTTTTCAAAGGCATGTCATGATTTAGGTGATTTAATATTGTGTCACAGATGGGCGATGAATCAGATATCGTGTAGGCGTGTATTTAGTGTATATTTTTCATTGTCATGAACGTATCTTTATCGTTGACGAAGAGAGAACTGTTGCGGCAGTTGGATATGCCATATAAGATCGTATAATTCATCCGTCGTATGAACTTTTCAAATTGGACGGTTAAGGGGCTAGAGGGAGGTTACGGGGGCTGTAGCGTCAGGGTGCTTGCGGTATGGCAAGCGATATAACGGTTGGGTTTTTGCAGGCTGACGTATGTCAGGTAGCACTGGTGATGATCTGACTGCCGGGATGACAGATGAACCGGCGGTCTGGTTGGCTCGGTTGAGGTTAGTTGGCACTTGAAGTCGCCACTGCCAACTTTATCCGCATGGGAAGCAAAGGTTGATTCGGTTTTAGGGATGATTGCGAACGTTGACTTCCGTACTGCACTCTGCGCTCACTAAACGTGTGTGGCATTGGAAGCAGTGGATAAAATTAGGCGAATGTGTATGTGACACATACTTTTTTTTTTTCAGTTTTATTCTATTTTTTTCTTTTGTCTTCTTTTTTTTATTAATCGACTTCAAAAATATGAGGCGCTTCTCAATTCGTCGGGATATTTTTTTATGTATGCTCTCCCATTACTCGAAGACGGCTGGATCGATTTGAAAAAAGGTTTTTTTTACTAGAAAAGGTATACTTTCAAGTTGGTCCCATTGTCACTCTCTTTAGATACTCGAAAACTCTTAAATATGCACACACCATTTGGTAAAGTGGAACTGATGAAGAAGACCACAAAAGGCTATCGAAACTATTTGTTGATAAGTATTTCAAGCGTTGCGACACATTAGTCAAAAAAAAGTTGCTAAGTACGAAGGTGATCCCAGAAGTAGCCGGCCCAACAAAGATAACACAAAATAATTGGAAAAAATATCTCAATATAGTCTCCTTTTAACTCTACATTTTTCCCAGGGATGTTCAATAGCTTCGATACCCTGTTTATAGTAATCAGTCATCAAACTCCTTAAAATAGCCATCATCAGCAGACTCTACCACTTCATTATTGGCAAATGTTTACCGCCGAGCCATTTTTTCAAATTAGGAAACAGAATAAAGTACCGAGGTTAAGGTACATGAGGTAAGCAATTCGAACTTCAGCTCAATAATTTTAGTCATTGCAATAGTGGACGTGTAAACTGGTGCATTGTCCTGATGGAACAACACTTTCTTTTTCCCTAAATGCGGCCGGTTTTTCTTAATTTCGTCACTCAAACGCTACAATAGTTTTGCGTAGTACTCGCCGTTAGCGGATACTGACGCCATGACCTTGCCAGCAAATGTAACTGACTTTGCCTTCTTTAGAGCTGGTTCTCCCTTTTCAATTCCCATGTTTCGTTTAATTCAAAATCACTCAGAACAATTATCAATTATCTTTTAATGGCTGTGAAACAAAAGCAAAAGAACGAAACATCTTCTTTTTCAAATTAATTTAGTCGTAAGATTTCTTACTAGAATTTTTCACCCAGTCTTGCGTCGTATCATATAATAATAATCATAAAATCGTATATTTTTGGGACCACCCTCGTAATTTATGCTCGTCAGAATGCATTTGGTGAAGTGGAGCTAAAGGTGAAGTATCAGGAGAACCCCTCAGCATTTCACGTCCCTGCATTAGGAAAAGCAATATTTTGTAACGCTGTCTTAATACTACAATAATATCCCTTCTTCATTTATACATACAATTTCATAAATTGTAATCACTTTTATGAGTTTGAGTTGATTTCAATATTCCTCTCTCCCCTCTTTTCACTGTTTTTTTTTTTAAAGATGATCTGTATATTTTAGTAAACTGCAAACAACAACTAGATCTTTTTCCTGGCACTCACTTGGCTGTTTTTTTTAAATATAAATGTAATTTTAACGATCTCAATATAAAAACGTGTAACACATTCTTGCAAATTCATAATGCAATTCTATATTGACTGAAAAAATAAACTGAAGTAAATTCTTGTAAGTAATTGTAATTGCTGAAGAAGTTTAAGAAGGATTGAAAAAGCGAAAACTGAACAAGCAGCTATTTCGCACAGTTCAAGATTTTATCCACAAGCTGTCAGCTTGCCAGTGTGAACACTACACACATTTCATATCTTTTACTTCTGAGGACCTAATGGAAGCTCGACCCGTGGACACAAATTGTGACCGGTCAAGTCAAGAGCAATCTTCTAGATACAATCTCTCGCATCCACACCTTTTTTACCGGTGAACTCACTTGGGCAACAACATGATGTGCTTAAAACAAAGGAAATCAATGAATTTTGATTGCATTTATATCTATGCTGCAGAGTGGTTTATCATCTTATGCAAATAAAGAAAACGAACCCAGAACAAGGCTCATTGAACAGAGAATTGACAAGTAAGAAGATATCTAACAAAACTTTTGCTGTATTAATCGTTGAACATTGCTGCATAAATGTTTCTCACCAAGAACAACCTTGAACATACGTGTTACGTGCGATAAATTAAGAAGACGTCTATGTTCCTGCCTATTGACGGATGAATACTTCAAAGTTAAGAAGCAAACTTATTATTGTTAATGCATTGATGAAAAAAAATTGGCACAAAAGTTAAAAAAAATATGCAACAAAAAAAAACATATACCTACACTGAGTGCAAAAAAAGCATTGCACAATAATAACATCAAGTGCATACTGTAAAAATTAAATTTGTCTTGTATAAAAGTTTATAACTGACATAATGTAAAAAAAACACATCTTTCGACAACTTTAACGTACAGTTTTTTGTGTTTGTATTGTTTTTGTTCATATTTACATTTTGTTAAATGAATGTATTTATTTTCACTGTAACAATATAATGACAATGATAATAAACAAAGTGGTTTTACATGTCAATAATTGCATTGTTATGTCTCCAACATACCGCATAGGAATGCTTTTCGAAGAATAGCCAATGTCTTTGTTTTTATATAAATTTAAAATTCAACTGGCCAAGTGAGTGCTGGGTTTACGCATAAATACCTAAATATATTTAAAAAAAACTAATTTCGCTGTAACGGTAAGGCATCAGATAATGTCATCTGTAAACCCTTACTTCAACTTAATTTCACAATACTTGCATATACAATAATTATGATAATAATTACTAACTTTACCGAGAGCCTTACGAGTAATTTTCTTCTCCTTCTACCCGAGAGGGTAAAAGGTAAGTAAGAGATAGAAAATACGCTCTCGGTAATGTTAGTAATTATTTATTACTCGTTGCTGATATTTCTAGGAGCAAATACCCTGCTCTTCCCCTCCTCCCGAGAGGGAGGCATGGTTGGAAAGAGATTATGATGTTGCACCTAGAAATATCAGCAGCGAGTAATAAACAACGACGCCTTTTAAAAGGCAGACCATATTCACTTTCACAGATGACATCATCTGGTGAATGTTATGGTCAGATCAGGAGCGAGGTGCGAAAGCCTGTCACCTGATAAGTCTATAGGACGTGGCAGATCCTTGATCTCGATCACTTCAGGCATCAGATAATGTCACCTGTAAACCCTTACTTCAACTTAATTTCACAATACTTGCATATACAATAATTATGATAATAATTACTAACTTTACCGAGAGCCTTACGAGTAATTTTCTTCTCCTTCTACCCGAGAGGGTAAAAGGTAAGTAAGAGATAGAAAATACGCTCTCGGTAATGTTAGTAATTATTTATTACTCGTTGCTGATATTTCTAGGAGCAAATACCCTGCTCTTCCCCTCCTCCCGACAAGGAGGCATGGTTGGAAAGAGATTATGATGTTGCACCTAGAAATATCAGCAGCGAGTAATAAACAACGCCTTTTAAAAGGCAGACCATGTTCACTTTCACAGATGACATCATCTGGTGAATGTTATGGTCAGATCAGGAGCGAGGTGCGAAAGCCTGTCACCTGATAAGTCTATAGGACGTGGCAGATCCTTGATCTCGATCACTTCAGGCATCAGATAATGTCACCTGTAAACCCTTACTTCAACTTAATTTCACAATACTTGCATATATATTAATTTTGACAATAATTACTAACTTTACCGAGAGCCTTACGAGTAATTTTCTTCTCCTTCTACCCGAGAGGGTAAAAGGTTAGTAAGAGATAGAAAATACGCTCTCGGTAATGTTAGTAATTATTTATTACTCGTTGCTGATATTTCTAGGAGCAAATACCCTGCTCTTCCCCTCCTCCCGACAGGGAGGCATGGTTGGTAAGAGAATATGATGTTGCACCTAGAAATATCAGCAGCGAGTAATAAACAGCGCCATTAACTCAGACTCCAAAAACTGATTACAATTTATCAAAGTGTATGTATAAATTTGTTTTTTTGATTGGATCTCGCTTTTTAGTGGGTTGGTTTATTTTAAAAACACAATAGCCTAATGACAATCGTTCTCCACCTTTTACAAAATATTTCTTTTCCTAATGCAAAAACGTGAAATATTGAGGAGTTCTCCTGATACTTCACCTTCAACTCCACTTCAACAAATGCATTGTGACGAGCATAAATTACTAAGCAACTTTCTTTGAGTAACCATGTCGCAACCCGTGAAATACTTATAAACAAATAGTTCCGATGGCCATCTGTGGTCGTCAGGGAGGTGTGGTTTATCATCCATAAATTACGTCACACGATAATTCATAATACCCCCCGCCCCCCTCCTTATCACGCTTTTTCCCATCACACGATTTTTCAGACTTTAAGCTTTTTCAAATCGCTCCAGCCGTCCTCGAGTCATCGGGGAACATACACATGCCGGCTAATTGAAAACCTCCTCCTTTTTTTGAAGTCGATTAATAAAATTCAAATTATATTACTACTTCACTTTCTTTCACCAGTTTTCTTTTTTTTCTTTTTTATTCCGGTTTTTGTTTTGTTCTTTTTCACTTTTTTTTTCTTTTTACATACACATTCGCCTAATTTATCCATTTCTATCAATGCCACACACGCAACGACCGCAGATTGCAGTATGGAATTTCAACGAGCGTAATCATCCCTTTAACCGACTCGACCCTTGTTTTTCAAGCCGATGATTTGGTAGTGGCAACTTTGACTGTTCAACTGATCTCACACCGAGCTCGCCAGTCTGTCGGCACATCCGTCAACCTGGTGGCTGGATCGTCTCCAGTGTGGCCTGACAATCGTCGGCCTCTTAAACCCTTCTGTTTTCGCTTGCATACTGTTATCACTCTGAACGCGCAGCCACCTTTGCCGTTCAATTTACAGAGTTCTCGACTCGTGGTTATATTTCTTTATGCTATACCCGATTCTTTCAACCGTTCTCGTCTTCAACGACGATCAAGAAACGTTTCATCAGTGAAGATGTTACACTGGTACGCGGCAGTACCCGTTATTTGATTCATTTATTATCTGTTACACTTTATTTTTTGATCTGATATCACGCATTCTGGCGAGAATACAATTGACTCGTGAACGGTAAATTTTGAGTTTTAATTCTGCTCGCACCACCCTAAGACATTTTTTCTACCTAAATACCTTTACTCTTGCATGCGAAACACATCATTCTCATGTGTAGTTTTGTAGTGATGGTCCTTCTCAGACAGGCGTTATCTTCACATTCGCTTGCACATACACATACATTACACGTAGTAGAAAGACCGTAGTGGGAGGCAGTACCGCTCGCGTCCGTAGGACTCACCATACATACTAGATGATACCCTACACGTGCCTCCTGGGTGGTGCTAAATGAGCGGAATCTATTGCTTATCGCAATCTAACAATGTGCTTTTAATTTCTCGGCGGAGCTGACTTGGAGGAGCGAAACCAGCAGAATTGTCGAAGAAGGAAAGGCGCGCTACCACGACTTCATTGAAACCTTTGCACCATCAAAGTGAACACCACCGACTTGACAAAAGTATTGAAAATGAGATCATCATCGCAATACGGTAGTTACGGCATGTATTCATAAAAATATTATATTGAACTTCTACACAAGCTGGTAGACTAAAATAAACGGCAGCGGCCGGCGAAGCGCCAAATTGAAATTCAAACAAAATGTTAATGTAGTAAACTTTGAAATCAGATTTTGTTACGATAGGCGTTGTTTATAAACAAGAATTGAATAATTAAATGTGAATAAAAAAATTGTTGATAAAACTCTTTTCACTTTTTATTATAGATACAACCATCGCCGCAGAAGTACATCAGAAGTCGAGTGGTCGATGGCTGTGTCGTGAACTACATCTTTCAATAATCCCACAGGTTAGTATACATATTATTATATTTAAAAAAAAAACGCCCTGGCACAATATCACTGCAGAATACAGCGTTAACATCTTTTCTTTTGATTCGTATTTTCATTTACTATAATGTATTAGAAAACCAACTTTAACCAGCGCATATTTATTATGCTGTATTTTGCGGCGATGCAGTGCTGGGAACGCTGGAATATTATAGTGAGCGAGTAGCTGTCATAACCCAGACGCCCTACAATTTCAGTTTGGCTTGCTCGTATCCGTGAAACTTTTTTGCGAAGAAACAGTGACAAGAGATATGCGATGCGAGCTATGATATGGCCTTTCCATCTTGTACCTTACTTGGGCATCGTGTGATCGGCAGAGAGGGATTGAGCTTCTAATAAGCGAGTTGTGACAGAATAAAATAGTAATTTGCTATCAAAACAACGACTGGCACAGCACTGTCTTTTTAGATTTCATTCCTCTTACATTCTGCGACTCCATGGAAATGTGATAATTTACTAATTATGATAATTTACTTTCCAGATCATGATAGGAGCTGCGGTCTGATGAAGTCACACTGTCTTCAACGTTACTCAAGACTCGGGCGGCGGCCACGCGACACAATACGCAATTCAAACGCACCTGTTCTCGCGTTATATTAAAAAAATCGTCAGATGTCCGTCAATCTACCTGAATTCGTTTCAAAACAGTGCGTGATTTGCGATATAATGAGAGGCTTAAAACACGAGTGTGGTTATTCACGACAAGTGTGGTGTGGTGATCACACTTGTGTTTTAAGGTCTAATTATATACATTTGTATACAATACTTTATCTCCACGCATATCATAACTGCAAAAAAACCGTAAAAGCAAAAAAATGACAACTGTAATGGCGGCAATTCGATCCAACCGTCAAGACGAACTTTTTTTTTTTATCAGACTAACGAATGAAGTCCCTATTCTCATGTCACTCGAGATCAAATGTAGTGCGTTTATATTAAAAAAAACATACTGAATTGACGTTACGTACCGATAACTGTTTTAATATCTAAGGATACTAGAATAGAGACTCACTTGACAGCTGTTCCAAATTTAAACTCGTAACGTTACAGAAATCGATGCTGTAATGACCATTAAACTACAGATTTTACCTTCTGCCACAGACAAGAAAGATCTCGTAATGAAATTGGTTGTAATAATGCTGGTAACTTCCTAAGGTTTTTGAACGCATTATAGAGCCGTAATGATATTGTGTAGATTAACACTATTATGTATTCTGAAAAGAAGAAGGAATGCATGCATACTGTTGCGTCCAGTTATTGAAAGCGAAAATATTTCTGTTAACCTTTTGGTTTGCCTACTTACATTATTTTATAAATTGTCGTGAAATGTATTTAAATGTATGAATGTAAAATATTGGCACGCAACGTACCCTAGATCCAGATACGACTGACGGACAATATACGAGTTTGAGTATGGCGCGTATACAAGCATCAGTCTGCTCTTTAACTTTTGTAGTTGGTTAAGCAATAGCACCAACGCAACAAAACAACAAAAAAGTGATTTTTTTTAATTCACCTTTTGTTTTGGTATTGTGTTGTCATATTGATAATTTGATTTGAAAGATTAATGTCATCTGTTAATGAAAATTTTACATGCCTGAATCGTATTTAGCATAATTATAGTCGAATGTCAATATTGCGAATAGCTTACTTGGAAGCGAACGAGCGAAGCGAGCGAGCAAGATGGGTCGGAGCAGAAGCGACTCGGATAGGTTAGGTTCAGAAGGCTAAGGCGGGAGCGAAGCGAAAGCGAAGGTCCCGCCTTAGCCTTCGATGTTAGGTTTTTTTTTATCAACTCAGATAATCTTGCTTGCTTGCCAGCTCACATTCTACCCACCCATAGTACTGGTGCATAGTACACCTACCATAGCATTAAAACGAATAATATTTAAAAAAGATTATTTTCTTCTGATTAGGTTTTTATGCCATGTCATGGGTGTATTCCTTGGAACGATTTGGATTATCAGTATGTATGTGTAAAGTTGGACTATGCTGTAACAGTTTATACATGTAGTTATTTATTTTTTCACTTAATTAATGAATGTAATCGATATTTGACTGTAATGATGAAGATACTAAATTGATAAAATGATTATGATAGTGACGTTGTTTTTGAAATTCAGTTAAGTCTAAATAATTGTATAATAATGTTTTTGTTACATTGACTGTCAGTGACGTACTATATCAATATCTCTGAATAAATAAATAAATGTTATATAACTAATTTGTTTTTTATTATTTCACGTGATGAATTGAAAATTTATATTGCTGTACTAAGAGATTGATCTTATAATGTAGAAAAGAAATGTATTCACCGTATAACATAGTAATAAGTCAGTTTTCTGCATTATTAGTATCATCACACGATCAGCAGTAAAAGTAGCTTATTTTGAAGGCCAAGAGGATGCATTCCTTCGTGTAGGTACTCTTTTAAGTCTTCTCAATGGCATACCATACCATTGAATACCATATTAACAATTTCACAGAATAACAGATACATTTTAAATATAGGAAGCCGAAAGGCAACCATCGCTTGAGAACGATCTCTTCCAGATAACTATTGGATAGAGATAAAAATTGAAACTAAAATGACAAGATGGTGATGGTACTCTTTCGATTCGTCTCGATGCCATCCTTACGACTTAATGTGAAGCTTGATAGACAGACCAATAGTACGACACCCTCCGCGGGCCCCGTGGGGCCCGCGGCCCCCACGCGACATCTAGTTACTATATATATAGCTCGATTACCACTCACTGATTCACTCACTTGGTCATTGACATGCTGTTTTGGAGAGATGTGAAGGGGTGGGGAACAACTGGAAACACTTTTGTATAGAGGGTGCTCCAACGAGTAGAGGAAAAATACGAAACCGACCTGAACGTGGAAAGAGACTTGATGTGAGGTGCGGATCTCGGAAACCGTGATAGGTACGGCCAAGTTCCAAAACAAAAGTTGTAGGGAACTGCCGGCCGATAGGTGAGCCGGTCGAATTTTTTTCAAAATGGCCGAAACAAGATGGCCGCCATACAAATTTTAAACGGGAATATCTCGAAAACCGTACGACTTAGTGGGGGGGTGCTCGACCAAATGTCACTCAGGGGGAGGGGGGAAATTTGGTGGAGTTGAAAAAAATTCAAGATGGCGGATCCAAAATGGCGGCCGAAATTTTTTTTTGTCCGATCAGGATGAAATTTTGCACCCGGGGGCTCTGGGGGCCGCTGGTTCCGATTCCGGGAAAAGTTTTTCGATTCCGCCATTTTCCAAGATGGCCGCCATACAAGGGAGTTTTGAAAGCGAGCCCGCAGGGCGAGCTCCGCGTAGGCGCTTGCGCCGGAGCGTCCCATCGGTGCTCCCGAGTCGCTTGCGAGCCCAAAGGGCAAGCTGTGGTGTGAAGTTGGAATTTTTACCCCCCCCCCCTCCCCCTCTCCCAGCGAGCCCGAAGGGCGAGCTCCGCGTAGGCGCGTGCGCCGAAGCGTTCACTGGACGCGAAATACTCTCGAGTCACTTGCGAGCCCGGAGGGCGAGCTGCAGTGTGAAGTTGGAACTCATCCCCCCCCTTCCTCCCCCCTCCTAAGGCAGCCCTACTTTCTCTGGGCTCTATCTCGGAATCCAAAAAGGCTAGACCCCTCGTGTTGGTACTCTTTCGATTCGTCTCGATGCCATCCTTACGACTGGATGTGAAGTTGGGCCTCCAGACCTGAGGGCAGGACAGCAAGATGGAATACCGCCCCCCCCCCCTCCCCAGCGAGCCCGAAGGGCAAGCTCCGCGTAGGCGCGTGCGCCGTAGCGTCCCTTCGGAGGCAGTTCTCCCGAGTCACTTGCGAGCCCGGAGGGCGAGCTGCACTGTGAAGTTTGAACTCATCCCCCCCTTCCTCCCCCCTCCTAAGGCAGCCCGACTTTCTCTGGGCTCTATCTCGGAAACCAAAAATGCTAGACCCCTCGTGTTGGTACTCTTTCGATTCGTCTCGATGCCATCCTTACGACTGAATGTGAAGCTTGATAGACAGACCAACAGCACGACACCCTCCGCGGGCCCCGTGGGGCCCGCGGCCCCCACGCGACATCTAGTTACTATATATAAAGCTCGATTACCACTCACTCACTCACTGACATAGTCATTGACATGCTGTTTTGGAGAGATGTGAAGGGGTGGGGATTAACTGGAGCTAATATCGTATAGAGGGTGCTCCAACGAGTAGACAAAAAATACGAAACCGACCTCAACGTGGAAAGGGACTGGATGTGAGGTGCGGATCTCGGAAACCGTGACAGTTACGGCCAAGTTCCAAAACAAAAGTCATAGGGAACTGCCGGCCGATGGGTGAGCCGGTCGAATTTTTTTCAAAATGGCCGAAACAAGATGGCCGCCATACAAACTTTAAACGGGAATATCTCAAGCACCATTAGAGATAGAGGGGGGCTGCTCGACCAAATGTCACTCAGGGGGAGGGGGGAAATTTGGTGAAGTTGAAAAAAATTCAAGATGGCGGATCCAAAATGGCGGCCGAAATTTTTTTTTGTCCGATCGGGATGAAATTTTGCACCCGGGGGCTCTGGGGGCCGTTGGTTCCGATTCCGGGAAAAGTTTTTCGATTCCGCCATTTTCCAAGATGGCCGCCATACAAGGGAGTTTTACAAGCATTGACATGCTGTTTTGGAGAGATATGAAGGGGTAGGGTAAAACTAGAACTAAATCCAGATAGAAGGCGTTTCGATAAGCAGAAAAAAATATGAAACTGACCTGGACGTGGAAAAAGACCTGGGGTGAGGGGCGGATCTCGGCAAGTATGAGGCCTACAGAAAAGTTCCAAAACTAAAGTCGCTGCGAACTGCCGACCAATGGGTGAGCCGGTAAAAATTTTTCAAAATGGCTGAAACAAGATGGCCGCCATACAAACTTTAAACGCGTATATCTTGAAAACCGTCAGACTTAGAGAGGGGGTGCTCGGCCAAATGTCACTCAGGGGGAGGGGAGAAATTTGGACGACTCGAAAATAATTCAAGATGGCGGATCCAAAATGGCGGCCGAATTTTTTTTTTGTTCGATCGGGATGAAATTTTGCACGGGGGGCTCTGGGAGCCGCCGGTTCCGATTCCGAAAAAAGTTTTTCGATTCCGCCATTTTCCAAGATGGCCGCCATACCAGGGAGTTTTGAAAGCGAGCCCGCAGGGCGAGCTCCGCGTAGGCGCTTGCGCCGGAGCGTCCCATCGGTGCTCTCGAGTCGCTTGCGAGCCCGAAGGGCGAGCTGGGGTGTGAAGTTGGAATTCCCCCCCTCCACCCCCCTCCCAGCGAGCCCGAAGGGCGAGCTCCGCGTAGGCGCGTGCGCCGAAGCGTCCACTGGACGCGAAATACTCTCGAGTCACTTGCGAGCCCGGAGGGCGAGCTACAGTGTGAAGTAGGAACTCATCCCCCCCCTTCCTCCCCCCTCCTAAGGCAGCCCTACTTTCTCTGGGCTCTATCTCGGAAACCGAAAATGCTAGACCCCTCGTGTTGGTACTATTTCAATTCGTCTCGATTGCATCTTTACGACTGAATGTGAAGTTGGGCCCCCAGACCTGAGGGCACGACAGCAAGTTGGAACCCCCCCCACCCCCTCCCCAGCGAGCCCGAAGGGCGAGCTCCGCGTAGGCGCGTGCGCCGTAGCGTCCCTTCTGAGGCAGTTCTCCAGAGTAACTTGCGAGCCCGCAGGGCGAGCTGCAGTGTGAAGTTGGAACTCATCCCCCCCTTCCTCCCCCCCTCCTAAGGCAGCCCAACTTTCTCTTGGCTCTATCTCGGAAACTAAAAATGCTAGACCCCTCGTCTTGGTACACTTTCGATTCGTCTCGATGCCAGCCTTACGACTGAATGTGAAGTTGGGCCCCCAGATTTGTAGTACGACACCCTCCGCGGGCCCCGTGGGGCCCGCGGCCCCCACGCGACATCTAGTTACTATATATAAAGCTCGATTACCACTCACTGACTGACATAGTCATTGACATGCTGTTTTGGAGAGATGTGAAGGGGTGGGAAAAAACTGGAAGACCTGTCGCATAGAGGGTGCTCCAACGAGTAGACAAAAAATACGAAACCGACCTGAACGTGGAAAGGGACTTGATGTGAGGTGCGGATCTCGGAAACCGTGATAGGTACGGCCAAGTTCCAAAACAAAAGTCATAGGGAACTGCCGGCCGATGGGTGAGCAGGTCGAATTTTTTTCAAAATGGCCGAAACAAGATGGCCGCCATACAAACTTTAAACGCGAAAATCTCGAAAACCATCAGAGATAGAGGGGGGGTGCTCGACCAAATGTCACTCAGGGGGAGGGGGGAAGTTTGATGGAGTTGAAAAAAATTCAAGATGGCGGATCCAAAATGGCGGCCGAAATTTTTTTCTGTCCGATCGGGATGAAATTTTGCACCCGGGGGCTCTGGGGGCCGCTGGTTCCGATTCCGGAAAAAATTTTTCGATTCCGCCATTTTCCAAGATGGCCGCCATACAAGGGACTTTTGGAAGCGAGCCCGCAGGACGAGCTCCGCGTAGGCGCTTGCGCCGGAGCGTCCCATCGGTGCTCTCGAGTCGCTTGTGAGCCCGAAGGGCGAGCTGGGGTGTGAAGTTGGAATTACCCCCCCCCTCCCAGCGAGCCCGAAGGGCGAGCTCCGCGTAGGCGCGTGCGCCGAAGCGTTCACTGGACGCGAAATACTCTCGAGTCACTTGCGAGCCCGCAGGGTGAGCTGCAGTGTGAAGTTGGAACTCATCCCCCCCTTCCTTCCCCCTCCTAAGGCAGCCCGACTTTCTCTGGGCTCTATCTCGGAATCCAAAAATGCTAGACCCCTCGTGTTGGTACTCTTTCGATTCGTCTCGATTCCATCCTTACGACTTAATGTGAAGTTGGGCCCCCAGACCTGAGGGCACGACACCCTCCGCGGGCCCCGGGAAAAGTTTTTCGATTCCGCCATTTTCCAAGATGGCCGCCATACAAGGGAGTTCTGAAAGCGAGCCCGCAGGGCGAGCTCCGCGTAGGCGCTTGCGCCGGAGCGTCCGATCGGTGCTCTCGCTTGCGAGCCCGAAGGGCGAGCTAGGGTGTGAAGTTGGAATCTTTACCCCCCCCCCCCTCCCAGCGAGCCCGAAGGGCGAGCTCCGCGTAGGCGCGTGCGCCGAAGCGTCCACTGGACGCGAAATACTCTCGAGTCACTTGCGAGCCCGGAGGGCGAGCTGCAGTGTGAAGTTGGAACTCATCCTCCCTCTTCCTCCCCCTCCTAAGGCAGCCCTACTTTCTCTGGGCTCTATCTCGGAAACCGAAAATGCTAGACCCCTCGTGTTGGTACTCTTTCGATTCGTCTCGATGCTATCTTTACGACTGTATGTGAAGTTGGGCCCCCAGACCTGAGGGCACGACAGCAAGTCGGAATATCCGCCCCCCCCCCCCCAGCGAGCCCGAAGGGCGAGCTCCGCGTAGGCGCGTGCGCCGTAGCGTCCCTTCTGAGGCAGTTCTCCCGAGTCACTTGCGAGCCCGGAGGGCGAGCTGCAGTGTGAAGTTGGAACTCAACCCCCCCTTCCTCCCCCCTCCTAAGGCAGCCCTACTTTCTCTGGGCTCTATCTCGGAAACCGAAAATGCTAGACCCCTCTTGTTGGTACTCTTTCGATTCGTCTCGATGCCATCCTTACGACTGAATGTGAAGTTGGGCCCCCAGACTTGTAGCACGACACCCTCCGCGGGCCCCGTGGGGCCCGCGGCCCCCACGCGACATCTAGTTACTATATATAAAGCTCGATTACCACTGATTCACTCACTGACAGGTCACTGACATGCTGTTTTGGAGAGATGTGAAGGGGTGGGGAGCAACTGGAAACACTTTTGTATAGAGGGTGCTCCAACGAGTAGACAAAAAATACGAAACCGACCTGAACGTTAAAAGGGACTTGATGTGAGGTGCGGATCTCGGAAACCGTGATAGGTACGGCCAAGTTCCAAAACAAAAGTCATAGGGAACTGCCGGCCGATGGGTAAGCCTGTCGAATTTTTTTCAAAATGGCCGAAACAAGATGGCCGCCATACAAACTTTAAACGGGAATATCTCGAAAACCGTACGACTTAGTGGGGGGGTGCTCGACCAAATGTCACTCAGGGGGAGGGGGGAAATTTGGTGGAGTTGAAAAAAATTCAAGATGGTGGATCCAAAATGGCGGCCGAATTTTTTTTTTGTCTGATCGGGATGAAATTTTGCACCCGGGGGCTCTGGGGACCGCTGGTTCCGATTCTGTGAAAAGTTTTTCGATTCCGCCATTTTCCAAGATGGCCGCCATACAAGGGAGTTTTGAAAGCGAGCCCGCAGGGCGACCTCCGCGTAGGCGCTTGCGCCGGAGCGTCCCATCGGTGCTCTCGAGTCGCTTGCGAGCCCAAAGGGCGAGCTGGGGTGTTAAGTTGGAATTTTTACCCCCCCCCCCTCCCAGCGAGCCCGAAGGGCGAGCTCCGCGTAGGCGCGTGCGCCGAAGCGTCCACTGGACGCGAAATACTCTCGAGTCACTTGCGAGCCCGGAGGGCGAGCTGCAGTGTGAAGTTGAAACTCATCCCCCCTCTTCCTCCCCCCTCCTAAGGCAGCCCTACTTTCTCTGGGCTCTATCTCGGAAACCGAAAATGCTAGACCCCTCGTGTTGGTACTATTTCGATTCGTCTCGATTGCATCTTTACGACTGAATGTGAAGTTGGGCCCCCAGACCTGAGGGCACGACAGCAAGTTGGAACCCCCCCACCCCCTCCCCAGCGAGCCCGAAGGGCGAGCTCCGCGTAGGCGCGTGCGCCGTAGCGTCCCTTCTGAGGCAGTTCTCCCGAGTAACTTGCGAGCCCGCAGGGCGAGCTGCAGTGTGAAGTTGGAACTCATCCCCCCCTTCCTTCCCCCTCCTAAGGCAGCCCGACTTTCTCTGGGCTCTATCTCGGAAACCAAAAATGCTAGACCCCTCGTGTTGGTACTCTTTCGATTCGTCTCAATGCCATCTTTACGACTTAATGTGAAGCTTGATAGACAGACCAATAGCACGACACCCTCCGCGGGCCCCGTGGGGCCCGCGGCCCCCACGCGACATCTAGTTATTACTATATATATAGCTCGATTACCACTCACTCACTCACTGGGTCATTGACATGCTGTTTTGGAGAGATGTGAAGGGGTGGGGACCAACTGGAAACACTTTTGTATAGAGGGTGCTCCAACGAGTAGGGGAAAAATACGAAACCGACCTGAACGTGGAAAGGGACTCGATGTGAGGTGCGGATCTCGGAAACCGTAATAGGTACGGCCAAGTTCCAAAACAAAAGTTATAGGGAACCGCCGGCCGATGGGTGAGCCGGTCGAATTTTTTTCAAAATGGCCGAAACAAGATGGCCGCCATACAAACTTTAAACGGGAATATCTCGAAAACCATCAGACTTAGTGGGGGGGTGCTCGACCAAATGTCACTCAGGGGGAGGGGGGAAATTTGGTGGAGTGGAAAAAAATTTAAGATGGCGGATCCAAAATGACGGCCGAATTTTTTTTTTGTCTGATCGGGGTGAAATTTTGCACCTGGGGGCTCTGGGGGCCGCTGGTTCCGACTCCGGGAAAAGTTTTCCGATCCCGCCATTTTCCAAGATGGCCGCCATACAAGGGAGTTTTGAAAGCGAGCCCGCAGGGCGAGCTCCGCGTAGGCGCTTGCGCCGGAGCGTCCCACCGGTGCTCTCGAGTCGCTTGCAAGCCCGAAGGGCGAGCTGGGGTGTGAAGTTGAAATTTTTACCCCCCCCCCCCCCTCCCAGCGAGCCCGAAGGGCGAGCTCCGCGTAGGCGCGTGCGCCGAAGCGTCCATTGGACGCGAAATACTCTCGAGTCACTTGCGAGCCCGGAGGGCGAGCTGCAGTGTGAAGTTGGAACTCATCCCCCCCCTTCCTCCCCCTTCCTAAGGCAGCCCGACTTTCTCTGGGCTCTATCTCGGAAACCAAAAATGCTAGACCCCTCTTGTTGGTACTCTTTCGATTCGTCTCGATGCCATCCTTACGACTGAATGTGAAGTTGGGCCCCCAGACCTGAGGGCACGACACCCTCCGCGGGCCCCGTGGGGCCCGCGGCCCCCACGCGACATCTAGTTACTATATATAAAGCTCGATTACCACTCACTGACTGGGTCATTGACGTGCTGTTTTGGAGAGATGTGAAGGGGTGGGGAACAACTGGAAACATTTTTGTATAGAGAGTGCTCCAACGAGTAGACAAAAAATACGAAACCGACCTGAACGTGGAAAGGGACTCGATGTGAGGTGCGGATCTCGGAAACCGTGATAGGTAAGGCCGAGTTCCAAAACAAAAGTCGTAGGGAACTGCCGGCCGATGGGTGAGCCGGTCGAAATTTTTTCAAAATGGCCGAAACAAGATGGCCGCCATACAAACTTTAAACGGGAATATCTCGAAAACCATCAGACTTAGTGGGGGGTTGCTCGACCAAATGTCACTCAGGGGGAGGGGGGAAATTTGGTCGAGTCGAAAAAAATCCAAGATGGCGGATCCAAAATGGCGGCCGAATTTTTTTTTTGTCCGATCGGAATGAAATTTTGCACCCAGGGGCTCTGGGGGCCGCTGGTTCCGATTCCGGGAAAAGTTTTTCGATTCCGCCATTTTCCAAGATGGCCGCCATACAAGGGACTTTTGGAAGCGAGCCCGCAGGGCGAGCTCCGCGTAGGCGCTTGCGCCGGAGCGTCCCATCGTTGCTCCCGAGTCTCTTGCGAGCCCGAAGGGCGAGCTGGGGTGTGAAGTTGGAATTCCCCCCCCCCTCCCAGCGAGCCCGAAGGGCGAGCTCCGCGTAGGCGCGTGCGCCGAAGCGTCCACTGGACGCGAAATACTCTCGAGTCACTTGCGAGCCCGGAGGGCGAGCTGCAGTGTGAAGTTCGAACTCATCCCCCCCCCCTTCCTCCCCCCTCCTAAGGCAGCCCTACTTTCTCTGGGCTCTATCTCGGAAACCGAAAATGCTAGACCCCTCGTGTTGGTACTCTTTCGATTCGTCTCGATGCCATCCTTGCGACTGAATGTGAAGTTGGGCCCCCAGACCTGAGGGCACGACAGCAAGTTGGAACCCCCCCACCCTCTCCCCAGCGAGCCCGAAGGGCGAGCTCCGTGTAGGCGCGTGCGCCGTAGCGTCCCTTCTGAGGCAGTTCTCCCGAGTAACTTGCGAGCCCGCAGGGCGAGCTGCAGTGTGAAGTTGGAAGTCATCCCCCCCTTCCTCCCCCCTCCTAAGGCAGCCCAACTTTCTCTTGGCTCTATCTCGGAAACTAAAAATGTTTCGAAACTAAAATTCGATTCGTCTCGATACCATCTTTACGACTGAATGTGAAGTTGGGCCTCCAGATTTGAGGGCACGACACCCTCCGCGGGCCCCGTGGGGCCCGCGGCCCCCACGCGACATCTAGTTATCTAGTTACTATATATAAAGCTCGATTACCACTCACTCACTCACTGACATAGTCATTGACATGCTGTTTTGGAGAGATGTGAAGGGGTGGGGAAAAACTAGAGCTACTATTGCATAGAGGGTGCTCCAACGAGTAGAGGAAAAATACGAAACCGACCTGAACGTGGAAAGGGACTCGATGTGAGGTGCGGATCTCGGAAACCGTGATAGGTACGGCCAAGCTCCAAAACAAAAGTCATAGGGAACTGCTGGCCGATGGGTGACCCGGTCGAAATATTTTCAAATGGCCGAAACAAGATGGCCGCCATACAAACTTTAAACGGGAAAATCTCGAAAAACCATGAGAGATAGAGGGGGGGTGCTCGACCAAATGTCACTCAGGGGGCAGGGGGGAAATTCGGTGGAGTTGAAAAAATTCAAGATGGCGGATCCAAAATGGCGGCCGAAATTTTTTTTTTGTCCGATTGGCATGAAATTTTGCACCCGGGGGCTCTGGGGGCCGTTGGTTCCGATTCCGGGAAAAGTTTTTCGATTCCGCCATTTTCCAAGATGGCCGCCATACAAGGGAGTTTTACAAGCATTGACATGCTGTTTTGGAGAGATATGAAGGGGTGGGGTAAAACTAGAACTAAATTCTGATAGAGGGCGTTTCGATGAGCAGAAAAAAATATGAAACCGACCTGGACGTGGAAAAAGACCTGGGGTGGGGGGCGGATCTCGGCAAGTATGAGGCCTAGAGAAAAGTTCCAAAACTAAAGTCGCTGAGAACTGCCGGCCAATGGGTGAGCCGGTCAAAATTTTTCAAAATGGCTGAAACAAGATGGCCGCCATACAAACATTAAACGCGTATATCTCGAAAACCGTCAGACTTAGAGGGGGGGTGCTCGGTCAAATGTCACTCAGGGGGAGGGGGGAAATTCGATGGAGTTGGAAAAAATTAAAGATGGCGGATCCAAAATGGCGGCCGATTTTTTTTTGTCCGATCAGGGTGAAATTTTGCACCCGGGGGCTCTGGGGTCCGCTGATTCCGATTCCGGGAAAATTTTTCCGATTCCGCCGTTTTCCAAGATGGCCGCCATACAAGGGAGTTTTGAAAGCGAGCCCGCAGGGCGAGCTCCGCGTAGGCGCTTGCGCCGGAGCGTCCCATCGGTTCTCTCGAGTCGCTTGCGAGCCCGAAGGGCGAGCTGGGGTGTGAAGTTGGAATTTTTACCCCCCCCCCCCCCACTCCCAGCGAGCCCGAAGGGCGAGCTCCGCGTAGGCGCGTGCGCCGTAGCGTCCCTTCTGAGGCAGTTCTCCCGAGTAACTTGCGAGCCCGCAGGGCGAGCTGCAGTGTGAAGTTGGAACTCATCCCCCCCCTTCCTCCCCCCTCCTAAGGCAGCCCGATTTTCTCTTGGCTCTATCTCGGAAACCAAAAATGCTAGACCCCTCTTGCTGGTACTCTTTCCATTCGTCTCGATGCCATCTTTACGACTGAATGTGAAGTTGGGCCCCCAGACCTGAGGGTACGACACCCTCCGCGGGCCCCGTGGGGCCCGCGGCCCCCACGCGACATCTAGTTTTACTATATATATAGCTCGATTACCACTCACTCACTGACATAGTCACTGACATGCTGTTTTGGAGAGATGTGAAGGGGTGGGGAAAAACTGGAGCTACTATCGCATAGAGGGTGCTCCATCGAGTAGAGGAAAAATGCGAAACTGACCTGAACGTGGAAAGGGACTCGATGTGAGGTGCGGATCTCAAAAACGGTAATAGGTACGGCCAAGTTCCAAAACAAAAGTCGTAGGGAACTGCCGGCCGATGGGTGCGCCGGTCGAATTTTTTTCAAAATGGCCGAAACAAGATGGCCGCCATACAAACTTTAAACGGGAATATCTCGAGCACCATTAGAGATAGACGGGGGGTGCTCGACCAAATGTCACTCAGGGAGAGGGGGGAAATTTAAACAACATGAAAAAAATCCAAGATGGCGGCCGAAATTTTTTTTTGTCCGATCGGGATGAAATTTTGCACCCGGGGGCTCTGGGGGCCGCTGGTTCCGATTCCGGGAAAAGTTTTTCGATTCCGCCATTTTCCAAGATGGCCGCCATACAAGGGAGTTTTGAAAGCGAGCCCGCAGGGTGAGCTCCGCGTAGGCGCTTGCGCCGGAGCGTCCCATTCGTCCTCCCGAGTCGCTTGCGAGCCCGAAGGGCGAGCTGGGGTGTGAAGTTGGAATTTTTACCCCTCCCCCCCCCCAGCGAGCCCGAAGGGCGAGCTCCGCGTAGGCGCGTGCGCCGAAGCGTCCACTGGACGCGAAATACTTTCGAGTAACTTGCGAGCCCGCAGGGCGAGCTGCAGTGTGAAGTTGGAACTCATCCCCCCCCCTTCCTCCCCCCTCCTAAGGCAGCCCTACTTTCTCTGGGCTCTATCTCGGAAACCGAAAATGCTAGACCCCTCGTGTTGGTACTCTTTCGATTCGTCTCGATGCCATCTTTACGACTGTATCTGAAGTTGGGCCCCCAGACCTGAGGGCACGACACCCTCCGCGGGCCCCGTGGGGCCCGCGGCCCCCACGCGACATCTAGTTACTATATATAAAGCTTAATTACCACTCACTCACTCACTCACTCACTCACTCACTCACTTGGTCATTGACATGCTGTTTTGGAGAGATGTGAAGGGGTGGGGAGCAACTGGAAACACTTTTGTATAGAGGGTGCTCCAACGAGTAGACAAAAAATACGAAACCGACCTGAACGTGGAAAGGGACGCGATGTGAGGTGCAGATCTCGGAAACCGTGATAGGTACGGCCAAGTTCCAAAACAAAAGTCGTAGGGAACCGCCGGCCGATGGGTGAACCGGTCGAAATTTTTTCAAAATGGCCGAAACAAGATGGCCGCCATACAAACTTTAAACGGGAATATCTCGAGCACCATTAGAGCTAGAGGGGGGGTGCTCGACCAAATGTCACTCAGGGGGAGGGGGGAAATTTGACGAAGTTGAAAAAAATTCAAGATGGCGGATCAAAAATGGCGGCCTAAATTTTTTTTTGTCCGATCGGGATGAAATTTTGCACCCGGGGGCTCTGGGGGCCGCTGGTTCCGATTCCGGGAAAAGTTTTTCGATTCCGCCATTTTCCAAGATGGCCGCCATACAAGGGAACTTTACAAGCATTGACATGCTGTTTTGGAGAGATGTGAAGGGGTGGGGTAGAACTAGAACTAAATCCAGGTAAAGGGCGTTTCGATGAGCAGAAAAAAAAACAAAACCGACCTGAACGTGGAAATAGACTTGGGATGGGGAGCGGATCTCGGCAAGTATGAGCCCTAGAGAAAAGTTCCAAAACCAAAGTCGCAGAGAACTGCCGGCCAATGGGTGAGCCGGTCGTAGTTTTTCAAAATGGCCGAAACAAGATGGCCGCCATACAAACTTTAAACGGGAATATCTCGAAAACCGTATGACTTGGTGGGGGGGTGCTCAACCAAATGTCACTCAGGGGGAGGGGGGAAATTTGGTGGAGTTGAAAAAAATTCAAGATGGCGGATCCAAAATGGCGGCCGTAATTTTTTTTGTCCGATCGGGATGAAATTTTGCACCCGGGGGCTCTGGGGGCCGCCGGTTCCGATTCCGGGAAAAGTTTTTCGATTCCGCCATTTTCCAAGATGGCCGCCATACAAGGGAGTTTTGAAAGCGAGCCCGCAGGGCGAGCTCCGCGTAGGCGCTCGCGCCGGAGCGTCCCATCGGTGCCCTCGAGTCGCTTGCGAGCCCAAAGGGCGAGCTGGGGTGTGAAGTTGGAATTCTTACCTCCCCCCCCCCCCCCCTCCCAGCGAGCCCGAAGGGCGAGCTCCGCGTAGGCGCGTGCGCCGAAGCGTCCACCGGACGCGAAATACTCTCGAGTCACTTGCGAGCCCGGAGGGCGAGCTGCAGTGTGAAGTTGGAACTCATCCCCCCCCCCTCCTCCCCCCTCCTAAGGCAGCCCTACTTTCTCTGGGCTCTATCTCGGAAACCGAAAATGCTAGACCCCTCGTGTTGGTACTCTTTCGATTCGTCTCGATGCCATCTTTACGACTGTATGTGAAGTTGGGCCCCCAGACCTGAGGGCACGACAGTAAGTTGGAATACCGCCCCCTCCCCCCCTCCCCAGCGAGCCCGAAGGGCGAGCTCCGCGTAGGCGCGTGCGCCGTAGCGTCCCTTCTGAGGCAGTTCTCCCGAGTAACTTGCGAGCCCGCAGGGCGAGCTGCAGTGCGAAGTTGGAACTCATCCCCCCCTTCCTCCCCCCTCCTAAGGCAGCCCGACTTTCTCTTGGCTCTATCTCGGAAACCAAAAATGCTAGACCCCTCGTGTTGGTACTCTTTCGATTCGTCTCGATGCCATCCTTACGACTTAATGTGAAGCTTGATAGACAGACCAATAGCACGACACCCTCCGCGGGCCCCGTGGGGCCCGCGGCCCCCACGCGACATCTAGTTTTACTATATATAAAGCTCGATTACCACTCACTCACTGACTGGGTCATTGACATGCTGTTTTGGAGAGATGTGAAGGGGTGGGGAACAACTGGAAACACTTTTGTATAGAGGGTGCTCCAACGAGTAGAGGAAAAATACGAAACCGACCTGAACGTGGAAAGGGACTCGATGTGAGGTGCGGATCTCGGAAACCGTGAAAGGTACGGCCGAGTTCCAAAACTAAAGTCGCTGAGAACTGCCGGCCAATGGGTGAGCCGGTCAAAATTTTTCAAAATGGCTGAAACAAGATGGC
The DNA here is from genome assembly GCA_963691745.1 of Ditula angustiorana. Classification (NCBI taxonomy): domain Eukaryota; kingdom Metazoa; phylum Arthropoda; class Insecta; order Lepidoptera; family Tortricidae; genus Ditula; species Ditula angustiorana. The sequence goes on from OY829471.1 coordinate 16,461,251, forward strand.
CGCCGTACAAACTTTAAACGGGAATATCTCGGGCACCATTAGAGATAGAGGGGGGGGTGCTCGACCAAATGTCACTCAGGGAGAGGGGGGAAATTTGGTGGAGTTGAAAAAAATTCAAGATGGCGGATCCAAAATGGCGGCCGAAATTTTTTTTTGTCCGATCGGGATGAAATTTTGCACCCGGGGGCTCTGGGGGCCGCCGGTTCCGATTCCGGGAAAAGTTTTTCGATTCCGCCATTTTCCAAGATGGCCGCCATACAAGGGAGTTTTGAAAGCGAGCCCGCAGGGCGAGCTCCGCGTAGGCGCTCGCGCCGGAGCGTCCCATCGGTGCCCTCGAGTCGCTTGCGAGCCCAAAGGGCGAGCTGGGGTGTGAAGTTGGAATTCTTACCCCCCCCCCTCCCAGTGAGCCCGAAGGGCGAGCTCCGCGTAGGCGCGTGCGCCGAAGCGTCCACCGGACGCGAAATACTCTCGAGTCACTTGCGAGCCCGGAGGGCGAGCTGCAGTGTGAAGTTGGAACTCATCCCCCCCCCCCCTCCTCCCCCCTCCTAAGGCAGCCCTACTTTCTCTGGGCTCTATCTCGGAAACCGAAAATGCTAGACCCCTCGTGTTGGTACTCTTTCGATTCGTCTCGATGCCATCTTTACGACTGTATGTGAAGTTTGGCCCCCAGACCTGAGGGCACGACAGTAAGTTGGAATACCGCCCCCTCCCCCCCTCCCCAGCGAGCCCAAAGGGCGAGCTCCGCGTAGGCGCGTGCGCCGTAGCGTCCCTTCTGAGGCAGTTCTCCCGAGTAACTTGCGAGCCCGCAGGGCGAGCTGCAGTGCGAAGTTGGAACTCATCCCCCCCTTCCTCCCCCCTCCTAAGGCAGCCCGACTTTCTCTTGGCTCTATCTCGGAAACCAAAAATGCTAGACCCCTCGTGTTGGTACTCTTTCGATTCGTCTCGATGCCATCCTTACGACTGAATGTGAAGTTGGGCCCCCAGACCTGAGGGCACGACACCCTCCGCGGGCCCCGTGGGGCCCGCGGCCCCCACGCGACATCTAGTTTTACTATATATAAAGCTTAATTACCACTCACTCACTGGGTCATTGACATGCTGTTTTGGAGAGATGTGAAGGGGTGGGGAGCAACTGGAAACACTTTTGTATAGAGGGTGCTCCAACGAGCAGAGGAAAAATACGAAACCGACCTGAACGTGGAAAGAGACTCGATGTGAGGTGCGGATCTCGGAAACTCTAATAGGTACGGCCATGTTCCAAAACAAAAGTCGCAGGGAACTGCCGGCCAATGGGTGAGCCGGTCGAATTTTTTTCAAAATGGCTGAAACAAGATGGCCGCCGTACAAACTTTAAACGGGAATATCTCGGGCACCATTAGAGATAGAGGGGGGGTGCTCGACCAAATGTCACTCAGGGGGAGAGGGGAAATTTGGTGGAGTTGAAAAAAATTCAAGATGGCGGATCCAAAATGGCGGCCGAAATTTTTTTTTGTCCGATCGGGATGAAATTTTGCACCCGGGGGCTCTGGGGGTCGCTGGTTCCGATTCCGGGAAAAGTTTTTCGATTCCGCCATTTTTCAAGATGGCCGCCATACAAGGGAGTTTTACAAGCATTCACATGCTGTTTTGGAGAGATGTGAAGGGGTGGGGTAAAACTAAAACTAAATCCAGGTAAAGGGCGTTCTGGTGAACAGAAAAAAAAACAAAACCGACCTGAACGTGGAGATAGACTTGGGGTGGGGAGCGGATCTCGGCAAGTATGAGTCCTAGAGAAAAGTTCTAAAACCAAAGTCATAGAGAACTGCCGGCCAATGGGTGAGCCGGTCAAAATTTTTCAAAATGGCCGAAACAAGATGGCCGCCATACAAACTTTAAACACGTATATCTCGAAAACCGTCAGATTTAGTGGGGGGGTGCTCGACCAAATGTCATTCAAAGGGAGGAAGGAAATTTGGGCGGCTCGAAAAAAATTCAAAATGGCGGATCCAAAATGGCGGCCGAAATTTTTTTTGTCCGAACGGGATGACATTTTGCACCCGGAGGCTCTGGGGGCCGCTGGTTCCGTTTCCGGGAAAAGTTTTCCGATTCCGCCATTTTCCAAGATGGCCGCCATACAAGGGAGTTTCGACAGCGAGCCCGCAGGGCGAGCTCCGCGTAGGCGCTTGCGCCGGAGCGTCCCATTCGTCTTCCCGAGACGCTAGCGAGCCCGAAGGGCGAGCTGGAGTGTGAAGCTGGGGCGTTTTACCCCCCCCCCCCCCCCCCCCCCGCCCCTCCGTCTTGAGCAAGTCCGTAAGCCGATAGAGCCGAAGCGTCCTTTTGACGCGACATACTCTCGAGTCAGATGTGAGTCCGAAGGGCGAGCCTCAGTGTAAAGTTGAAACTCATCCCCCCCTTCTCTACCCCCTCCCCTCCCCATAGAGTGCCCAAGTTTCTTTAGGCTCTATCTCGGAAACCAAAGACGCTAGACCCTTCGTGTTGGTACTCTTTCGATTCGTGTCAATGCCATCGGTGGATCTCAGTGTGAAGTACGAGTGACGGACCTAAGGCTACGGAACCCTTCACGGACCGGATGGGTCAAGATCCGCGAGCCCGTAGGGCGAGCGTGGTTAATCTAGATCTTAACTTAATCGAAACGGGACGCAACTTCAGAGTCAGAAAAGCGAGTGATGGTGTGAAGTTGGAAGCATCCCCCCTCCTCCCCCTCTCTATTGCGAACCTACTTTTCTTTACACTTTATCACGGAAACCAAAAAAGCTAGACCCCTCATGTTGGTACTCTTTCGATTCGTCGCGATGCCATCCGTGGATCTGAGTGTGAAGTATGAGTGACGGACCTAAGGCTACGGAACCCATCACGGACCGGGTGGGGCAAGATCCGCGAGCCCGTAGGGCGAGCGTGGTTTATCTAGATTTCAACTCGATCGAATCGGGACGTAATTTTAGCGTGCGTTAGTGTGAAGTTGGAACGCTTCCCCCCCCCCCTCGCTCTATTGCGAACGTACTTTTCTTTAGGCTCTATCTCGAAAACCAAAAACGCTCTAGACCCCTCGTGTTGGTACTCTTTCGATTCGTCTCGATGCCATCCGTGGATCTCAGTGTGAAGTAAGAGTGACGAACCTAAAGCTACGGAACCCTTTATGGACTCGGAGCGTCAAGCGTAGGTAATTTAGATTTTTCAACTCCATAGCGAGTTAATTGGGTCAAGATTGTTTTGCTATGAAATAGAACTTCTTTAAGTCTGTTTCATTGTTATTTTCCTTTTTGGTCGTATTTCTACAACCAGACATGCTAGACCCATCAAATATGTCAAATTGCAGCAGTTGTAATTTTTGTGGTGAGTACGGGGGGTTGATCTTTGACTGACGCTCAGAACTCAAGGTTTGCCAGAGAGCCATGGAGCATAGTATTTTAGGCGTTAAATTTAAAAACCGTGCCAGGATTTTAGCTTTGCAGAACCCAAAATAGCTGACGTTGCTCAGTCAGTTGCTAGGTTGAAGTGGGACTGGGCTGGATATGGACACGTCTACCGGATGAACTCTGCATTTGGCTTTGGCTACTTAAAAACTGAAAGAAAAAACAAGTTGAGCAATCTAAAATTCTGTTAAATAATATGGAATAACTACACCATACCACTGCAATAGTTTCATGAAAATTCAACAGCGGGGACTCATTATTGTTATTATTATTACTGTTTATATAGGTACACTTTCCTAAATTTAAAGCGCAGTTGTCAAAGTTAGCATGACGAGACTCAAAGTTTGTGTCTGATAAATTTGTAATTTTCCTTTGTGAAAACCATTTTGAAATAAGTATACTTAGAATAACTTAAACTTTGATCTCCTAAAAATAAAATAAACATAATTAACCTAGACAAATCCTAACATTTTCTAATACTTCTTTTTTTTATGTATAAGCATATCATTGACATACAATCAATTAATATTCTGTATCACTGTACACCTATCCACTGGTACGACAAATTACATTCAATACAGTGGAATGGGTTTCGTTGGTATTTGGTAAAATAAGAATGAAACCAGACAGAATAAGTCATACCATTCCTCCACAGCCTCGATCGCATCGGCCGTTAGGAAACGGCGATGTAGATATTGATTAAATAAAAGAAATAGTTTTTAAAACTAAAATGCCAGCAACATCAGGCATGACAAGCAAAAGCAGTGAGTAAAACAAGTCACACCCATTTTTCAGTAATAAATGTTTAAAAAATAGGAATAGTTGTAGGTACTTAAGTGGCATAGGATACCTTTTGTCATAATTATACTCTGTTAATAAATATGTATAATAATAGAATTCTAATTGTTTCACTTAAGTATATCTGCGGGTGGTAGGACATTGTGCATGGTCCGTCTGGATCGCTACCACCATTTTGCTCGCTAATCCTGCTGCTAAGCAGCAGTGCTTGCACTGTTTTGTTCCAGCGTGGAGAGCAATACAGCCGGAGCAATTTCTCATTACTGGCACAAGAGGTATTCCATCTCAGCCCTCTGGGTTGGTAATGCATCTGCAATCTCTTTGGTGTTGCGGGTGTCTATAGAGAGTCTACCATCAGATGAACCACTTGCTCGGTTGACTCCCTATGTTGTATAAAAAACACTTAAGTGTTACTAAATTATTGAAACAGAATGAAATAAAAACAAAACAGCTGACGAGTTTAAGGATTCATACCTATTGAGAGGAGTTTGCGAGAATTCTCATTCTGTATGTAGTTAATAAGAAACTGTTAAAATATTTTAAGTACTTACTGTATTGTTATTCTATGTGCACTAGAGGATGGTTTAATTAAAAATACATGATTAGCCAAGGTTAAATTCTTTTATTTGATAATGTTATTTGGTGTCATTTTGTCCATAAAACTTAACAGTGTTTTAGTAAATGTAAACTAATGGACAAACAAGTTTTTCCAAAAGTTATTAATTCACACAGTTATAAGTCTGTAAATAACACTTTGATCAAACACTTTATAATTTTATGTGCAGTTGCAACTGCACTTGAGCAAACTTGCCAGTGATTCAGTATCTATCAGTTTTTCATATATTGGATACTTTATTTCCATAACAGTACAGTATCAGCACTTAAAATTTCATCGGGTGATGCTGCTATCACGATACATACTTTCATTTGACATAATAATATGCACAAGCCATGTTGCGAAATCGAACCAAGTTTTTTTAATTGTTTTTGTACAAAATCTTCTAATTTTCAGCCCTTTTTTTAGGACAGCTGTGTCATTTGTATCACTTCCTTTTCAATAATAACCATCCATAAACACAGCTGTTGCCTCCTTTTTTAATTGGACACTCTTTCTTGAAGATCTGAAATAAAAAAACATAACCAGGTTAAGTACTAATTTAAAAACAGTGCATAAAACGTTTTATAACCCGGGAAATATTCATTTTAACTTTTACTTATAAATTATGTGTATTATTTAGGTACTTACAAAGAAGTTTTGCATTCCGAAACTCGACAGAACAACTTTGGGCAGACTTGCACTATCTGTTTGTATGTATCCAGACTCCATTTCGTGAAACATACTGACAAGCACAAATCGAAAAATGTTACTCTTAGGTAGCGCTAATTTAACCAAATTATTATCACACCCGCAGCAAACGGCAAGACATGTTTTACATTTGTGATGTGACATTACGAGATGTCAAGGAATTTTGTATGTAGAATGCGTGATGCTCAAACATGGCCGCCTGCGTTTCGGTTCTTTTGACCAACATATAAAGATCGTATATTTAATTTGCAAAAATAAGTTATTTACCATTGATCTTAATGCAAAAGTAAAAATGTGTGTAATTATTATTATTATTTATTTTACGTATAAGCTACCCTATCCAATATATTTTATTGTTACAACTGTCAAGTAGCCAATTATCGACTACTGATTTCATTTACATTTTGATAAAATGTCAATAAATTATGTAAACATACAAATTTTAGGTATATTCAATAATAATCACATATTTATCAAAGTATGTTGTGCCATACGAAACGGATTAGATTACTAATAAATATTGCCATTAACAAAACGCAGCTACTCTACTGTTAGACTGGAATCACAATTAGCATTTACAAGCGATCGAAACGCAAAAGCGAGGCATCTTGCGATCATTGACCAATCAGAGATTACAATTGCCACGTTTTTGCGTTATCGCTCGTATTTTTTTTATTGTGAATCTACCTTTATAAACTCTGGGTTGACGCACGCGTTCTCATTTTAAAATCACATTTAAAAGCGGTGTATTTGGCAACACTGATTGGCACAGCCCAAGACCAAGATCCCAATTCCCGGGTTATGCGAGATGCATCTCACGTGCGAGATACGTTAAAAAATGACAGAAATCCAAGAAAATTTACAGTTGTTTTGGTGCGAGATGAATCTCGCATAAACCGACAATTGCTCCTCAAGGGGCCAAGCACGCTAGGTTTTATCGGTGACATAAACCATATATCCCTTTCTAACCAATACGCCAGTGTGAGAGGGACCAAAGCGTTCATGTCCGCGATAAACGCTAGCGTGCTACTATAGCAGGCCTCCAATTCTGGCGCTCATCGAAATTCATCTGACGTTCGAGATGTGTCAAAATATGACAGATTTTGAAAAGATTTGGCGCTCTTTTTGGCTTATCTCGAGTGTAACTTCATCTCTACTGTCGCGAGAATTGCCCCGCAGGCCCCCAATTCTGGAGGTCATCGAGATTCATCTGACGTTCGAGATGACTCAAAATTTTACAGATTTTGAAGGGATTTGACAGCTCTCTTTGGCTTATCTCGAGTGTTACTTTTTCTCTACTGACGCGTGAATTGCCCCGCAGGCCCCCAATTCTGACGCTCGAGATTCATCTGACGTTCGAGATGTGTCAAAATTTAACAGATTTTGAAGGGATTTGACAGCTCTCTTTGGCTTATCTCGAGTCTGACTTCATCTCTACTGACGCGAGAATGGCCCAGCTGTTTACACGAGCTTACTTGCACATTTATTTGGCTACTGTACAGTATTCCGTCTTTATCTTTTGTACAGTTATGACAGCGCAGTTTGCACACTTTGGACTGCGCAGGTAACCGCTACATAACTCTTTTTTTTTGTAAGCTTTATTCCTCGCTTTCGAACAAATATAATCCCATTACACAGTTATTTACAATATTTTTAAGCTAACAAATGTTTTGTCCCTTTCATTTGAGGACAAACGTCACAATGACAAATAAAGACATAAAACATTTTAAGTAACGAACGTTTACGCAACGTTTATGAATAAAAGGATTTTTTTCAGTGGAAAAGCCTCCCAAAGATTTAAAAAAATATAAAATAAGTATTTTAGTTAATGCCCAATAACTTTTCCTTTTGGCGGCATTTTCATAAATACAGAGAACATGGCTGCGGCCCTATATTTAACATGGTTGTAAGCACACAGATTACTTTGTCTTTTGTGTGGTAATAAAAAAAAACCGCTACGTTCCCGCGCTTTTGCAATTTTGCGTCCATTCTTTTTCTTCTGTTACAGAGGTGAGTACGTAAAATTTTATTAATTAGTTATTTATCCAATTAAAACGAATTCAACTGATTATTCTATAGCAGCAGAGTAGACAAATCAATTGTATTCTGTTTTTACATCGATTTATTTTCCATGTAGATGTAGAAAGTACTAGCAAATTTAGCCACCATTTTGTGAAAAAGTTACTTTACAAAGTTTTAGTTAGCTTAAGTATGTAAAAAGTGTATCGTGTGTGTTATTGTGTTTGTTAAGGTTTGTACATGTATGATTATTGTAGTGTTCATAATGAAAACGTACGGTACGGTTGTACGTGATATTTTTGTCGATTCGATTAGGTTATGTAGCCGGCGTAAGACCCATGTACATTGCGTTTGTCCACCGACGCCGATGCCGATCCATTATCGAGAACAAGGTTACGTTGCCGAAATAACAATTTGAAATTTATATGATCAGTTGTCCTCCACGCGGCCGTCAATCGACGTTGCAAGTAGTTTCACGCTAGGTACCTCAGACCAAGAACGCGCCACCGCTACAAATCGGTCCGTAGCCCGCCAGTTCGAGATCTTGTTAGGTCAACTTGATTGAAGTACCGACAATATAAAACGATTTGCTTCTTAACTTGTCCACACGCCGTCGGTATGCCGCCTGTTTTCTCGCATTTGTACATGTTGAAACCCTTTGGAGTAGTAACCTAAGGTCGACAACTCATCAGTGATCCTTTCCCATTTGCATGGTTACTTTTATAATAAGTTTATCATCTAAAAAACATTTTTATTATTTGTTATCAAATTTGTTCAGCATTAATATTTAAAGGGCTTTTTTTCCAAAATTTCGTTTTTGAGACTTCCTTTTTGGGTTTTTTGTGTTTATATGCATAACAATTTCATGCCAATTTGATAATTAATATTATTATTATTATTAAAACTTAATTTCAGGGAACCAGACCCATATAATAAACATTTGATAGACTAATATACATAATAATAATACATTTGTCAAAATAGATTTCCTAAATTTGTTTACACAATTAAATATATAAAAATTAAACTAAGTAGACTTGTAATATTTTGTGTTGTACTGTCATTTAAGAGACAAGTCTGTTTTTATTGCATGTCTTGCTTAACAATTTTCATATGTATGTCAAGATTCATACAAATTAGATAGCAGGAAATGGGTCATGTTATGTAATTTATATTTCTAGCTGCCTGGTTACTCTTACATACAAGTGAAACTAAATAAAAGCATGTAATACAAACAATTTACATTTAGCTGTTTATTTGTATGCGTTGTAAAATATTATAGTTGAATAAAAAAATACTTTAAACAGTTTAGCTATGTAAGTACATTGATGCATGGAGTGTTATAGTTTTAACAGTTAATGTAAATGTGTAGATACAGACATAATAACATATTTTCCTTCATATATCACATAAAAATTATAATTTGGTACATGAAGTTTTAGTTCCATGTATCAACACACTTTGTGTGCCAGCAGATAAGTATGTGTCAGCTCTCTAGATTCAACAGGTCAAAGTTTATTCAACACATTAAAATAATTATAATATAATTATAGCCTGTTGCCAGTTCTTAGTTTCCAAACTAAGAACTGGCAACAGGCTATAATTAATTATTGAGGATGATACAGTATATTTCAAACCTTTGCATCAATAAGAGCACCTTTAAAGTAAATGTACTTACATTAATGTAGTTGTTGTTGCAGACCAAATTCGAACTACAAGAAAGTTGTCTGATTATAACTTTTATAATCAGAAGTTTTAAATATTCCCTGTTCTGTTTTCATTATCACTGGGTATGTTTTTTTTCCCTTTAGTTTATTAGAAATATAATACATTATGATAATAATGCTCTCTTTGTAACCCTTTTAGTTTCACCATGTCTGTCTGTGTGTCACTGACTTTTTACTCGAAAACCATCAAAGCATAATTTATTATAACAAAAATTGCTACTGTGTGTCGTACGGTGAGTAAGAGTACCGAAAATCCACGGGACGGGATGGAGCTAAGGACCAGCAACGCGTCAGCGGTTCTATTAGGGTTGCTGGTTCCCAAAGAGAGCAGTAATGTTCTCATCACATGATCCACATGTTCGTTTACCATTCCTGGTAGTAACAATGTTTACCTACTTACTCTTTAAGTCAAATTGAAGTCATTATTTTCCCCGTATTAATTTCTTTACCGTATCCAAGCTATTGCGTGGGATTGGCATTGTATAGTTAAAGTATACGTATACATATGTGTTATTATCCCATAGATGAAGCGCTTCCAGAACTCACCCACCAAACGACGCGTACGCGCACGCGAGCAAGCACGCAAGACGGCAGCTTGCAACAGCTCCGGCGGCGGCGTAGAAACAACCGGACGCAGCGTCGTAGAAGGTGAGTCTTTTACGAATCTTCCTTATTACATACTTAATTTTAGCGGACGTCCACGACTTTGTTCGCGTGGAATCAGTAGCTTTTGTCCGTCAGGGCGAGTATGGCTTTCTATTGGTGAAAGATTGGTTGTACATTTGTATGTACAAACAGCTGGCTCTATGCGGCGAAGCGTTGTTGCCGGTGTGAAAGTCGTCGTAACGCACAGCGCCAGTGCGGCGACATTGCCTGAAGGCCTGCTACGAGATGAACCGAGAGTATATTATTTTTTACCCGATTGCCGTCAGAGGGAGGAAGGGAGGATTACGTTTTTTACGACCTCTTTCTGTAATATGTATTATTTAGGTTTTTAAGACTTCCGTTGGCCAACTTGGCTCTAAATAGTTTCGCCATGTCCGTCTGTATGTTATAAGCACTTTATTGAGCTCTAAATCATAAAATCCTTTAAGGTACTACTTTACGATGTAAGGATATTTTCAATTAGGTAGTATTTTTTGCGTGGCAAGCCGGCTACCTACTGCAAGGTAATGCGGCAAGCGCACCTACAGTGTGGAGTGGTACCCTCCTGGTATTATTCCCGATTATTCAAAGACGGCTAGACTGATTTGGAAAATTCTTTTTTGTTTGAAAGGGTATATTTCCAATGTGGTGGTCCCATTGTCATCCGGTCACGATGTGATGATGGGATCCTGGAGAAATCGAGGCAACTCTTCAAAAATTATAAGCACATCTATACCTATCGATTTGAGTATTTTTTATAGTACCTCGTACTTTTGCTTTTGTGCATTTGATGTAGTGGAGCAGATCACGAAGACAACAGGATCCCACCATCAGATCGTAACCTGATGACAATGGAACCAATTTGGAAGTATACCCTTTCAAACAAAACAAGAATTTTTCAAATCGGTCCAGCCGTTTTCGAGTACTCGCATAACATACTACTCCTTTTTTTGAAGTCAGTTAAAAAGGGCATGTTCTTAGTCATGGGGATTTTTTGGTTCATTTTAATGTATGACTTAATATTTTGATGTCTTTTTGATTTTATAATAAATTAATCGATTTCAACGAATTTACGAAAATGTCATCTGAATCGAAATGAAGAACTTGGTCACTACACTAAGTTTAAGAAAAAAAAGACTTAATATGTAACTGTTTACGTGTTGAGTTGTTAATATGAAATACTTTATTATTACGATAGAAATAAGTGTATTAACCACTTAGTTGCACCTCAAAAGAGCATATACATAGTTTTTAGGTATCTGTGAAGCTCAAAAGCTGTTGAATATTTTATTTATAACTTCAATGGATAATGCACATTTATGTTATATGGGTGTTGTCATGTGTCAAATGATGGGTCTTACATATATACTTCTATAAACACCGTTTATGTTCGAAGTAAAAATTGTGTACTTGTGCTATTATTTATTTTGTGCCCACACGCGATATATTGAGCTCCGAGCTCGAAGGGCGACCGGAGTGCAATATTATTAGATTGGATTTTGATTTTAAATAAAGATAAAAAAACTTTCTAATCGTCAAAAAACAATAACCTTTTAGGTCATATCTTAACAAGATATGCTGGGACATCATGTTGGTACTCAAATGAAACGTCTCGACCCAATAATATCAAGCTGTCATGTCAGTTTTAAAAAGTATAATATTTTATGAGAGTTAATGAACTGGATGTTTTATTTTTACACAGAATGCACCGGCAGCGGCATAGAACCAGCCGCGCGTTGCGTCGTAGCAGGTCAGTGTTCCAAAAACTACTTAAATATATTAACTTTTTTTTACACTAGGTGTTTCAGCTTTTTGTACCTATGAGCAGCAACACAACGCTTACAAATGACCGAGGAGTTATTCTACAAAAAATACATACTTTTCAAATTCGAAGTGATTTATCGAACGAATTAATAACGGATAAAGATTGTTAGTGTTTCAGATAGATATCATATTATGTTTCATATTTTTGCTGTCATCACTATTACTCTTAGAGCTTTAAGAACGGGAGTAGCCTTGTGTGATTATTTGCTTACACAAAATTCTGCCGTTTCTCGCGGGGAACGGGGGGGGGGGGGGGGGTGACATGTCAAACCTATCACACTAAATCTATTTTTCTTGCGTCATTATGCACTTACACCTTTAGAAAATACAACACATGCTTATTTTCACGCACACACACTGAGTGCATATGCAAAAGGTTATGTTGCGACACAATGTAAGTGAATGAAAAAGCGACACGATTTATTTTTGACTCGATTTGTCACGTCATTTCAAACATTTCATAGAAATAATGTTTTAGCTAGATATGAGTAGAAAAATAACTTACAAATAAAAATTTCTACCGTCCTTTTCTAAAATTATACATGAAGGCATTTTTTGTGAGCTGTTATCTCTTCGGTGGCAATTTAGCGACTGACAAATTAATCGATGGGATAAGTCATTGAATGGCTTCTCCAGTACTTAATGCTCTAAGCTATTACTACATATTCACTGCACTCATCGGGACGCTATCTATGTCATGGAATCCAGTAACCAGCAAGTGCAAGCATGTATCAAGGATGTATCTTCGGACAAATCTTTAGATATTGTGAGCATTGTGTGTCGATTTAGTGATCAATCAATCATTTATTTGTGTGAAGTATACATATGAAACATGCAAATATATTATAATAAAAAAATAACAATTGAAGGCAAAATTAATTAAATTACATTACATTACGCTGGTTAAAAATAAACAAGTCCAAGTTCGGGTAGTTCGTAAAACTTTCGCGACTCAACAGCAGTGACACCCTCCACTTCAGTCTGCTCGTGACCATGGCCGTTGCAATGCGGCCGAAACGTCGAGATAAATAAATAAACAGTATTATCGCGTTGATAGTTCCCATGAGCGTAGTGAATATGTGTGAAAATCGTAGAAGTTTAAAACAATTTACCACTATTCCTTCCTTATCTCTATAGGCACCGCGCACCAAGGTGCGCGATCATTCCGAGGTAATAACTCGCAATGCGTAGCCATGTCAGCGTGCGCATGTGTGTACTCGGTTTTTACGAATAGGCAATGTAGCGATTTTAATGTTGATGAGATCCTTAGAAGCGGCGACGAATTGTACATGCAGCTATTTCCTGGCTTACAACTTCAGAACGAACGATATTTACTGCCCGAACAATTGCCATCCCGTATTCGCTCCGGGAACTTTTTGGCAGAAATTCAATCAATGCAAGACGACAACAGTTGGATCGCTAATGGATTATTTCCAACAAACGTAAACGACGTCCACGACAAAAAAACAGAGCTGGAGAATATTCTGCAAAGTAATGTTTTTACATCGGATCACATCGATGCAACTGATAGTGTTCTTTTTACCGGTCAAAGTTACACTGTGTCATTCTGGAGACATCGAAATGCCTTCTATCTTTTTAATAGTCACGGAGTAGACAGTAATAACCGTACAGCTGACGAGTGTGCGCGGTTGTTTAAATGTAATTCGATGAAAAAATTGGCCGATTATCTTTTTGCGAACGCGCATTTTCCAAGAAACGTACTAGACACGGAATATGTCATGAGTAGAATTCGTGTCACAAATTTCATTGTGCCATCTCCCACATTTACAGCTACGCTGTCCCAGTTATATCCAGCTCTGGCCAGTTCAATACCGCGTTCTGCCACTTATGTGCCGTCTCCCACATTTACCGCTTCGCTTTCACAGCCGGAGCAATCGCGTACACCCACATATGCCGAGGTGGTTGCAAAGAGTTGCCATGCATCTCGAACGTCTGCAACCACTGCTAATATCAATGCCGCGCAACCCCAAAATAACAATAAACCGAATTTTAATCCAGTGGTTGTGCTCGACAAGATAGAAGACTTTAAATTGTACGTCTTAAACCCAGTTGTTGTCGTCCAAAACATGTTTTCGGAATTACCGTTGGATGAAAACGATGTAAATGTCGATACGACACCTGTAGGCAGAGGTAGAGGCCGACCCAAAAAACAAAAAAGATTGACTAAAACTAATGCTCATTTAGACGCAGTCAAAAAATACGCTAAAAACAATCCCCAAGTTAATCGTGCGGCTGTTAAAAAGTACAAAGAAAATCATCCGGAAGTGATTCGCGCCGCAGTTCAAAAATTTTCACAAGCTCACCCCGAGGTGAACCGCGCCGCCGTCGAAAGGTACTCTCAAAACCATCCCGAGGTAAACCGCGCCGCCGTCGAAAGGTACTCTCAAAACCATCCCGAGGTGAACCGCGCCGCTGTCGAAAGGTACTCTCAAAACCACCCCGAGGTGAACCGCGCCGCCGTCGAAAGGTACTCTCAAAACCACCCCGAGGTGAACCGCGCCGCCGTCGAAAGGTACTCTCAAAACCACCCCGAGGTGAACCGCGCCGCTGGCGAAAGGTACTCTCAAAACCACCCCGAGGTGAACCGCGCCGCCGTCGAAAGGTACTCTCAAAACCATCCCGAGGTGAACCGCGCCGCCGTCGAAAGGTACTCTCAAAACCACCCCGAGGTGAACCGCGAAGCCGTTCAACGATACAATACAGATAGTCGTAACATTGAACCAGAATTACGTAGATCAACAAATTTAATTGCGGAATATAGGGACGCGGAACTTGACAACATTACACTGTTTTCTTTAAAAAAACCATCCATATTAGCTACGGATATATTCTCGTGTCCTCATTGTCATGCGCGTCTTTTCGACGAAGAGCGAAGTCGTAAGCAGTGGTGTTGCGGGTCTGGGGCGTACAACGTTCAACATTTTTCGCCTTTGTCAGAAAACTTTTATACAGATCCCTCGTTTTTAAATAGACCGCGAGCGTATAACAACTTGTTCGCCTTCAGTGCCTTAGGCGTCTCGCATGGTTACCAGCAGCCCGACGGTATATCGTTTTTAAAAATTCAGGGACGTACTTATCACCGCGTGTTCGATCTTTCGTATAATGCCACCACTAACAACATTGGACTCTACATTAATGATAACGACGAACGCGATAGCCTAGCCCAAAGTCAACAGCTAAATAGAGACGTTGTAGTTTCAATTACAAATTATTTGCACAATGTCAATCCGTACATAGAGTGTTTCAAACGCTTGAGTCGAGAAACATCCGATCAAGCGTACATAAGGTTCGAAAGAACTACACGGGCAACACATGGTAACATTCTAGGCGACACACCTTTAGGCAGTGAAGTTGCCGCTATAATAAGTACGGAGAGGGAGACTTTCCAACCACATTGCATAGCCATTTGGAAAGTAGGCCATAAGACACCGCACACTGTAGATATAATGAATCCATTGTATGAAGCTTTCCAATACCCATTGCTTTACCCCGAAGGCAATCCAGGATGGTTTCCTAACAAATTGGACAACAATCAACACAAATTGTCCCAAGTTAAATATGTCCGATGCTTACTGTTGTCAGAGCCGCGATTTTCATTATTAGGCAGACTTTCTGAGGAGTGGTTAGTAGATCTCTATTGTAGGATTTGCGAAGAACGTTTACGCTATATTACAAACGTGCAAAAACAAAACTCAAATCATGCACTCAGAACAGCACCACTCGAAGAGATAGAACACAGTGTCCAACAGATTCGTAACGATGAAACCATACAAGGGGAGGGTGTCGTGCCAGGCCGTATATATTTACCCAATACCTATACAGGATCTCCAAGGTATATGAAAGCTAAATACATGGATGCCATTGCAATAGTCAATACGTTAGGTACCCCAACATACTTTTTAACTTTCACGTGTAATCCAAATTGGCCTGAAATTAAAGAATCCCGTGGAACAAGTAAACTGGCGTATCCACTTTTGTGTGCTCGAGTCTTTAATTTAAAATTAGCACAACTATTACGTGATATCAGATCCGGTAAATACTTTGGTAAATGTTTATATATATTTCACGTAATAGAATTCCAAAAACGCGGTTTACCCCACGCGCATATTTGTTTCAAAGTAGAGAACGGCCCCACGCAGAACATTGACATTGACAGAGTGGTAAGAGCGGATATTCCCAGTTCTTCGGAAGCTGGCGGTAGATTGAGAGAGAAAGCTTTAAAACACATGATCCACGGTCCGTGTGGTCCACCAGATCGATCAAATTTACCGTGCTGGGATAGGGAAAAGCAAAAGTGCACGAAATTTTTTCCGAAACGCGATACCCAAGTCACATTCGTTGACGACAAAGGGTTTGTTAATTTGCGCCGCGACAGTAAAAACGAGGCGACGATAAGTCACAATAGGCGCGAAGTCACTGTCAGCGATTTATGGGTCGTGCCCTATAATGCAGCCCTCCTGTTAAAATATGACGCCCATATGAACTTGGAGGTTTCGTCACAAAGCGCGGTGATCAAATACCTGTTTAAATATATGACCAAAGGTCCGGATGAATCTCGAGTAACCGTGGTACCTGAGGAACATTTGGACGACGAAGTAGAGCAGTACGTCACGAAAAGGTATATAGGCTCGGGCGAAGCGGCGTGGAGGGTGTTGGAGTTTGACGTTACGGGCCGCGAACCTAACGTCAAACAATTGACCGTGCATCTCGAAGACCGTCACAATGTTTTCTTTAGGCCAGGCACTGAGGCAGAGTCCGCGCAACGATCCACGTCTGACCTCATAACTTATTTCAATCGTCCCGCCGGTGAAGAGTTCGACCGTTTAACATATTGCCAGTTTTATGAACAGTACATTATACACGCGTCACGGCCGAACACTAAAAACACTCAGATCTATGAGACGACGAATAATAAGTTTGTGACTAGACGACAACGCGGTGAACTCGTAGCGCGTCTGTTTTGGGTCGCGCCTAATAGAGGTGAACAATTCTACTTAAGAATTCTATTAAAGTCTTATCCAGCTCGAAGTTTCGCGGAACTAATTAGTCTTGGTGGCCCTCATTGTGAAACGTACCAGGAAAGTGCCCGGGCTGTTGGATTAGCCGACGACGAAGTAGAGTACGAAAATGCAATGTCTGAAGCGCAAACTTTCTATACAGGGCGACGCTTGCGTTCTTTTTTTGTGCTCTTGGCTTGTAACGGTGCCCCGGTAGCGTTACTGTGGGACACATTTAAAAATCAACTCAGCGAAGATTTCCTCCACAGACATCCAGACAACGTCGACGCGGCACACAACTTGTCACTGATAGATATCAATAGGATGCTTCGTAAGCACGGAAGTTCTCTCGCACAACACGGTTTGCCGCAAGTCCTTGATCAAACAACCGAGTTGGGTCGCGAACGCGTCGAATACAGTGCGAACCGTCTCCAAGCGTACGTCGACGAGTGGCTACCGCAGTTATCGCCCGACCAACGCGTTGTTTTCGATTACGTCAATAGGCTCTGCGTCGACGATGAGTCTTTATGCGATATAGAGAATCCCGCGATATTCATCGATGGTCCCGCGGGCACCGGAAAAACCCAACTCCTAAACGTCATCGCAGCGCACGTGCGAGGTGTCTTGAAGGGCGTAGTATTATGTACCGCGAGTTCTGCTATCGCCGCTCAGAACTACGAGGGGGGGACTACTGCGCATAGTATGTTTAGATTCCCGATAGACATTGTCGACGACCTCGGCTACTGGAACATCACGAATGGCACTCAAAGAGCTGAACTGATTGCCAACGCGCAAGTGATCATTTACGACGAAGCCCCTATGGCTCATAAATTTTTGATTCATCTGTTAGACCGATCTTTGCGCGATCTGATGAGAAAAGATAGAGATTTTGGTGGAAAAATTATCATCTTTGCCGGTGACTTTCGCCAAATTCCGCCTGTCGTTGTTAACGCGAGATCCAACTCTGACATACTAAATTGTTCTGTCAAAACGTCTCCCGTGTGGCAACGACTAAAATTATTTTCTTTAATCACTTCACAGAGGTGCAGAGTAGATGCAGAATTTGCGGATTCTTTGTCCAAATTAGGTTCCAACCAGTTAACTTCTTACTCGGACACTGTAACTAATGTAAAAAATTTAATCGATTTGGGATTGATCGAACACGTCACCGAACTGACACATTTAATTAACTTTGTCTTCCCATCAGAGATCATTGATAGGCCCGACGAATGCGCGCCTAGAGCGATTCTCTGCACTCGCAATGACTCTGTGCAAGAGATCAACGACGCCATCTTGGTGCAGGTCACGGGAGACGTTTTGCATTTCTATTCCTGCGACAAATTAGATAGCGATAACGTAGACCAAGTATTTTTTGGCGTTGATGCATTAAATCGGATTAGGATCAAGGGTGTTCCAGATCACGTGTTAAAACTGAAGATAGGGTGTGTGTGCATGATTATACGTAACCTCAGTTTTGAAGATGGGTTGGTAAACGGGACCAAAGTAATCGTCGTTAGGAGCTCAACTCGGTTGATAACGGTACGTAAGCCAGGAGGCACAGACGAATTTTTAATTCCGCGTATTCTTTTTAAAAATCAAATAGATCCGCGAAGTCCGTACGAATTGTGTCGCCGTCAATTCCCGTTACGTTTGTGCTACGCGATGACCGTTCACAAAAGTCAGGGCCAGACCATCAGTCGCGTCGGAGTAGACTTGAGATCGGACATTTTCAGTCACGGGCAGTTGTACGTCGCGCTGGGTAGGGTACGTGAACGGAGTAACATAAAAATTTTAGTCCACCGCGATCGCATAATCCACGAAAAACCTTGCGCTATAAATATTGTAATTCCGGAATTGTTGTAACTTTACATTACAACAACACGCTGTATATAAAATCAAATTAAATCAATCAAATTTAAATCAAATCTCCTGGCGCTTCCTGTTACGTTGAATTGTTCGTCTCTATTATATGGAATGGCAATTATAATCAATCAATTATTAACTTATTCCAAAAAATCATGTTGACATGGCTATTCATGCGAGTTTTTATTTACCTTTTTTGTAGTATAGAATACACTAGGACACTTGTTTCATACTAGACACGGACAAAGTGGTATTTTAATTCTCAATTTATTGTCACGATACAATTGAATTTTTCAAAGGCATGTCATGATTTAGGTGATTTAATATTGTGTCACAGATGGGTGATGAATCAGATATCGTGTAGGCGTGTATTTAGTGTATATTTTTCATTGTCATGAACGTATCTTTATCGTTGACGAAGAGAGAACTGTTGCGGCAGTTGGATATGCCATATAAGATCGTATAATTCATCCGTCGTATGAACTCTTCAAATTGGACGGTTAAGGGGCTAGAGGGAGGTTGCGGAGGCTGTAGCGTCAGGGTGCTTGCGGTATGGCAAGCGATATAACGGTTGGGTTTTTGCAGGCTGACGTATGTCAGGTAGCACTGGTGATGATCTGACTGCCGGGATGACAGATGAACCGGCGGTCTGGTTGGCTCGGTTGAGGTTAGTTGGCACTTGAAGTCGCCACTGCCAACTTTATCCGCATGGGAAGCAAAGGTTGATTCGGTTTTAGGGATGATTGCGAACGTTGACTTCCGTACTGCACTCTGCGCTCACTAAACGTGTGTGGCATTGGAAGCAATGGATAAAATTAGGCGAATGTGTATGTGACACATACTTTTTTTTTCAGTTTTATTCTATTTTTTTCTTTTGGCTTCTTTTTTTTATTAATCGACTTCAAAAATATGAGGCGCTTCTCAATTCGTCGGGATATTTTTTTATGTATGCTCTCCCATTACTCGAAGACGGCTGGATCGATTTGAAAAAAGGTTTTTTTTACTAGAAAAGGTATACTTTCAAGTTGGTCCCATTGTCACTCTCTTTAGATACTCGGAAACTCTTAAATATGCACACACCATTTGGTAAAGTGGAACTGATGAAGAAGACCACAAAAGGCCATCGAAACTATTTGTTGATAAGTATTTCAAGCGTTGCGACACATTAGTCAAAAAAAAGTTGCTAAGTACGAAGGTGATCCCAGAAGTAGCCGGCCCAACAAAGATAACACAAAATAATTAAAAAAAATATCTCAATATAGTCTCCTTTTAACTCTACATTTTTCCCAGGGATGTTCAATAGCTTCGATACCCTGTTTATAGTAATCAGTATCAAACTCCTTAAAATAGCCATCATCAGCAGACTCTACCACTTCATTATTGGCAAATGTTTACCGCCATTTTTTCAAATTAGGAAACAGAATAAAGTACCGAGGTTAAGGTACATGAGGTAGCAATTCGAACTTCAGCTCAATAATTTTAGTCATTGCAATAGTGGACGTGTAAACTGGTGCATTGTCCTGATGGAACAACACTTTCTTTTTCCCTAAATGCGGCCGGTTTTTCTTAATTTCGTCACTCAAACGCTACAATAGTTTTGCGTAGTACTCGCCGTTAGCGGATACTGACGCCATGACTTTGCCAGCAAATGTAACTGACTTTGCCTTCTTTAGAGCTGGTTCTCCCTTTTCAATTCCCATGTTTCGTTTAATTCAAAATCACTCAGAACAATTATCAATTATCTTTTAATGGCTGTGAAACAAAAGCAAAAGAATGAAACATCTTCTTTTTCAAATTAATTTAGTTGTAAGATTTCTTACTAGAATTTTTCACCCAGTCTTGCGTCGTATCATATAATAATAATCATAAAATCGTATATTTTTGGGACCACCCTCGTAATTTATGCTCGTCAGAATGCATTTGGTGAAGTGGAGCTAAAGGTGAAGTATCAGGAGAACCCCTCAGCATTTCACGTCCCTGCATTAGGAAAAGCAATATTTTGTAACGCTATCTTAATACTACAATAATATCCCTTCTTCATTTATACATACAATTTCATAAATTGTAATCACTTTTATGAGTCTGAGTTGATTTCAATATTCCTCTCTCCCCTCTTTTCACTGTTTTTTTTTTAAAGATGATCTGTATATTTTAGTAAACTGCAAACAACAACTAGATCTTTTTCCTGGCACTCGTTTGGCTGTTTTTTTAAAATATAAATGTAATTTTAACGATCTCAATATAAAAACGTGTAACACATTCTTGCAAATTCATAATGCAATTCTATATTGACTGAAAAAATAAACTGAAGTAAATTCTTATAAGTAATTGTAATTGCTGAAGAAGTTTAAGAAGGATTGAAGAAGCGAAAACTGAACAAGCAGCTATTTCGCACAGTTCAAGATTTTATCCACAAGCTGTCAGCTTGCCAGTGTGAACACTACACGCATTTCATATCTTTTACTTCTGAGGACCTAATGGAAGCTCGACCCGTTGACACAGATTGTGACCGGTCAAGTCAAGAGCAGTCTTCTAGATACAATCTCTCGCATCCACACCTTTTTTACCGGTGAACTCACTTGGGCAACAACATGATGTGCTTAAAACAAAGGAAATCAATGAATTTTGATTGCATTTATATCTATGCTGCAGAGTGGTTTGTCATCTTATGCAAATAAAGAAAACGAACCCAGAACAAGGCTCATTGAACAGAGAATTGACAAGTAAGAAGATATCTAACAAAACTTTTGCTGTATTAATCGTTGAACATTGCTGCATAAATGTTTCTCACCAAGAACAACCTTGAACATACGTGTTACGTGCGATAAATTAAGAAGACGTCCATGTTCCTGCCTATTGACGGATGAATACTTCAAAGTTAAGAAGCAAACTTATTATTGTTAATGCATTGATGAAAAAAAATTGGCACAAAAGTTAAAAAAAATATGCAACAAAAAAAAAACATATACCTACACTGAGTGCAAAAAAAGCATTGCACAATAATAACATCAAGTGCATACTGTAAAAATTAAATTTGTCTTGTATAAAAGTTTATAACTGACATAATGTAAAAAAACACATCTTTCGACAACTTTAACGTACAGTTTTATGTGTTTGTATTGTTTTTGTTCATATTTACATTTTGTTAAATGAATGTATTTATTTTCACTGTAACAATATAATGACAATGATAATAAACAAAGTGGTTTTACATGTCAATAATTGCATTGTTATGTCTCCAACATACCGCATAGGAATGCTTTTCGAAGAATAGCCAATTTTTTTTTTTATATAAATTTAAAAATTCAACTGGCCAAGTGAGTGCTGGGTTTACGCATAAATACATAAATATATTTAAAAAAAACTAATTTCGCTGTAACGGTAAGGCATCAGATAATGTCATCTGTAAACCCTTACTTCAACTTAATTTCACAATACTTGCATATACAATAATTATGATAATAATTACTAACTTTACCGAGAGCCATACGAGTAATTTTCTTCTCCTTCTACCCGAGAGGGTAAAAGGTAAGTAAGAGATAGAAAATACGCTCTCGGTAATGTTAGTAATTATTTATTACTCGTTGCTGATATTTCTAGGAGCAAATACCCTGCTCTTCCCCTCCTCCCGACAGGGAGGCATGGTTGGTAAGAGATTATGATGTTGCACCTAGAAATATCAGCAGCGAGTAATAAACAACGCCTTTTAAAAGGCAGACCATGTTCACTTTCACAGATGACATCATCTGGTGAATGTTATGGTCAGATCAGGAGCGAGGTGCGAAAGCCTGTCACCTGATAAGTCTATAGGACGTGGCAGATCCTTGATCTCGATGACTTCAGGCATCAGATAATGTCATCTGTAAACCCTTACTTCAACTTAATTTCAAAATACTTACATATACAATAATTATGATAATAATTACTAACTTTACCGAGAGCCTTACGAGTAATTTTCTTCTCCTTCTACCCGAGAGGGTAAAAGGTAAGTAAGAGATAGAAAATACGCTCTCGGTAATGTTAGTAATTATTTATTACTCGTTGCTGATATTTCTAGGAGCAAATACCCTGCTCTTCCCCTCCTCCCGACAGGGAGGCATGGTTGGTAAGAGATTATGAAGTTGCACCTAGAAATATCAGCAGCGAGTAATAAACAACGCCTTTTAAAAGGCAGACCATGTTCACTTTCACAGATGACATCATCTGGTGAATGTTATGGTCAGATCAGGAGCAAGGTGCGAAAGCCTGTCACCTGATAAGTCTATAGGACGTGGCAGATCCTTCATCCTGATCACTTCAGGCATCAGATAATGTCATCTGTAAACCCCTACTATCACATTAATTTCACAATACTTGCATATATATTAATTTTGACAATAATTACTAACTTTACCGAGAGCCTTACGAGTAATTTTCTTCTCCTTCTACCCGAGAGGGTAAAAGGTTAGTAAGAGATAGAAAATACGCTCTCGGTAATGTTAGTAATTATTTATTACTCGTTGCTGATATTTCTAGGAGCAAATACCCTGCTCTTCCCCTCCTCCCGACAGGGAGGCATGGTTGGTAAGAGAATATGATGTTGCACCTAGAAATATCAGCAGCGAGTAATAAACAGCGCCATTAACTCAGACTCCAAAAACTGATTACAATTTATCAAAGTGTATGTATAAATTTGATTTTTTGATTGGATCTCGCTTTTTAGTGGGTTGGTTTATTCTAAAATCACAATAGCCTAACAATCGTTCTCCACCTTTTACAAAATATTGCTTTTCCTAATGCAAAAACGTGAAATATTGAGTTCTCTTGATACTTCACCTTCAACTCCACTTCAACAAATGCATTGTGACGAGCATAAATTACTAAGCAACTTTTTTTGAGTAACCATGTCGCAACCCGTGAAATGCTTATAAACAAATAGTTCCGATGGCCATCTATGGTCGTCAGGGAGGTGTGGTTTATCATCCATAAATTACGTCACACGATAATTCACAATACCCCCCCGCCCCCCTCCTTGTCACGCTTTTCCCCATCACACGATTTTTCAGACTTTAAGCCCCCCCCCCCACTTTGTCACTTTTTTTTCCATCTCTTTAACACGGACTGTCACACGATGTCTTACACATAGCGTGTCGTAATTTATGGATGTCCACCCATCATCAGTTCCACACCAAATGGTTTCTTTAAACCTTCTTAAATTTCACTAGCTTGCAAACAGACCTTTCCTCATATTTTTTCCAGTACCCACAGCCATATCAGACTCACCAAATTTTAAGTATTCAATTTAGTTACCTGTAATATTGCACCAAATAACAGGGACCAACTTGAAAGTATACCTTTTCAAAAACAATTTTTCAAATCGCTCCAGCCGTCCTCGAGTCATCGGGGAACATACACATGCCGGCTAATTGAGAACCTCCTCCTTTTTTTGAAGTCGATTAATAAAATACAAATTATATTACTACTTCACTTTCTTTCACCAGTTTTCTTTTTGTTCTTTTTTATTCCGGTTTTTGTTTTGTTCTTTTTCACTTTTTTTTTCTTTTTACATACACATTCGCCTAATTTATCCATTTCTATCAATGCCACACACGCAACGACCGCAGATTGCAGTATGGAATTTCAACGAGCGTAATCATCCCTTTAACCGACTCGACCCTTGTTTTTCAAGCCGATGATTTGGTAGTGGCAACTTTGACTGCTCAACTGGTCTCACACTGAGCTCGCCAGTCTGTCGGCTCGTCCGTCAACCTGGTGGCTGGATCCTCTCCAGTGTGGCCTGACATTCGTTGGCCTCTTAAACCCTTCCGTTTTCGCTTGCATACTGTTATCACTCTGAACGCGCAGCCACCTTTGCTCTCCGATTTAGAGAGTTCGCGACTCGTGGTTATATTTCTTTATGCTATACCCGATTCTTTCAATCGTTCTCATCTTCAACGACGATCAAGAAACGTTTCATCAGTGAAGATGTTACACTGGTACGCGGCAGTACCCGTTATTTGATTCATTTGGTATCTGTTACATTTTATTTTTTGATCTAATATCAGGCATTCTGGCGAGAATACAATTGACTCGTGAACGGTAAATTTTGAGTTTTAATTCTGCTCACACCACCCTAAGACACTTTTCCTACCTAAATACCTACTTACTCTTGCATGCAAAACACGTCATTCTCACGAGTAGTTTTGTAGTGATGGTCCTTCTCAGACAGGCGTTATCCTCACATTCGCTTGCACATACACATACATTACACGTAGTAGAAGGACCGTAGTGGGAGGCAGTACCGCTCGCGTCCGTAGGACTTACCATACATATTAGATACCCTACACGTGCCTCCTGGGTGGTGCTAAATGAGCGGCATCTATTGCTTATCGCAATCTTATAATGTGCTTTTAATTTCTCGGCGGAGCCGACTTGAAGGAGCGAAACCAGCAGAATTGCCTAAGAAGGAAAGGCGCGCTACCACGACTTCATAGAATCCCTTGGCGCCATCAAAGTGAACACCACAGACTTGACAAAAAATTTCAAAATGAGATCATCATCGCAATACGGTATGTATTCATGAAAATGTTATATTGAACTTGTACTCAAACTGGTAGACTAAAATAAATAAGTGAGACCCCATTTAGTTCATCGAATTAAGTACAATGACGAGGGTAACGAGGACGAGTGTGTTAGTTACTTTCCATCCACAACGCGCGAGTAAAGCGAGCGTGCCACGGCAGCGGCCAGCGAAGCGTCAGACCGAAATTCAAACAAAACTTCAATGTTATAAACTTTGAAATCAAATTTTGTTCCGATAGGCGTCCTTTATAAACAACAATTGAATAATTAAATGTGAATGTAAAATAAATAGATAAAACTGTTTCACTTTTTATTATAGATACAACCATCGACGCAAAGGTACAACAGAAAACGATTGGTCGACGGCTGTGTCGTGAACTACAGCTTCCAATAATCCCTCAGGTTAGTATGCATACATTTAAAACGTCTTGGCACAAGGTCACAGCAGAATACAACATTAACTAACATGTTTAGATTGTGCCTCTCTCGATTCGTATTGTAATTCAATATACTGCATCAAATACCAACTTTAACCAGCGCATATTTAAATGCTATATTTTGCGACGATGCAGTGCTGGTATCGCTAGGATATTACAGTGAGCGGTGAGTGTTGCCTTGGTTTTTAATTTAAATGGCCACTTGCTTTCCCCTGCCACTTGACAAGCTCATTTGACAAATTTAGACACATACGATCAACCTTAGAAGTAGCTGAACTTTTTAGTACCTTGTCGCTGTCGGTGATGTGACAAATATGAGCAACTCTCATTACATACGTTACTATGACAAGGTTCTTAAACGGTAAGCTACTTCTGAGGCTGACTATACGACTTAAATACACGAGTAGCTGTCGTATCATAACTCAAACGCCTGACAATTTCAGTTTGATTGCCCGTTTCTGAGCGATTTTACGAAATAAGAATAACAAAAGATGTGCGGTGCGAGCTTATGATATATGGCCACTCCATCTCGTACCTTACTTAGCATCGTATGATCCACCAATACGGGTTGAGCTTCCAATAAGCAAATTGTGAGTGCATTAAATAGTAGTCCGTCCGGATCGCTACCACCATCTTGCTCGCTAATCCCACCGCTAAGCAGCAGTGCTTGCACTCTTGTGTTCCGGCGTAAAGAGCAAGACAGCCGGTGTAATTACTGGCACAAGAGGTGTTCCACCTTAGCCCTCTGGGTTGGCAACGCATCTGCAATCTTCTTGGTGTTGCGGGTGTCTATAGGCGGTGGTAATCACTTACCATCAGGTGAACCACTAGCTTGTTTACCTTCCTATTTCAATAAAAGAAAAAAAAGTAGTCTGCTATCAAAATAACGAGTCGCACAACACTGTCTTTATAGATTTCATTCCTCTTCTCATTCTGCGACACCATTAAAATATGATAATGAAATAATACATAATTTACAAATTACGATAATTTTCTTTCCAGATCATCATAAGAGCTGCAGTCTGATGAAGTCACTCCGTGTCCAACGTTACGCAAGACTCGGGCGGCAGCCACGCGACACACAATATTGCGCTTTTGAATGCGCAACTATGTGCTCGCGTCCTACTAAAAATAGTCAGATGTCCGTCTGTCTATCTGAATTCGCTTCAAGACGGTGCGTGACCACACTGTAATGCAAATACAATTATCTATTCCCTTTAAGATGCATTGTTACGTGTACCGCCGTGTAATACTGGTTAGAACGGGATAAAAGCTTTATTTCCTCGACAAAGGCTAGCGTGCTTGACCCACAGATCCAAATACGACTGACAGACAATGGACTAATTTTGGTATGACGCGTATACAAGCATCAATTTACTCTTTAAATTTTTAGTTGATAAGGCAATGGCACCAGCGCATTATACGCGTGTTGTATTGTCATTATTGATAATTTGATTTGAAAATGAAGTGGCGTCATCTATTTGAGAATACTTGAAACGCATTTAGCATAATTATCGACGAATGTCAATATAGCAAAAAGCATATTTGGTAGCGAACGTGCAAAGCGAGCAAGCAAGATGGGTCGGGGCAGAAGCGACTCGGATAGGTTAGGTTCAGAAGGCTAAGGCGGGAGCGAAGCGAAAACGAAGCTCCCGCCTTAGCCTTCGATGTTAGGCTTTTTTTATCAATCCAGAAAATCTTGCTTGCTTGCCAGCTCACACTCTACCCGCCTATAGTTCCGGTACATAGTACCATACCATCAAAACAAACAGAATATTTGAATAATGCTATGGCTATGTTATGGGTATTTGTGTTAGGGGAATACTCCTTGCAACGATTTGAATTATCAGTATGTATGTAAAGTTTGACTATGCTGTAACAGTTTATACATGTAGTCATTTATGTTTTACACTTAATTAATGGATGTAATGGAGATTTGACTGTAACGATAAGATACTAAATTGTTAAAATATTTATGACAGTGACTTTTTTTTTAAATTCAGTTAAAAGTCTAAAATAATTGTATAATGATGTTTTTGTTACATGATTGTCTTATCTCTTATCTCTGAATAATAAATGTTATATAACTAATTCGTTTTTTTTTTATTTCACGTGATGAATTTTATTGAAAACTTATATTGCTGTACTAAGCGATTGACCTTATAATGAGACCCTCTTATGTAGAAAACAATAAATGCATTCACCGTATGACAAAGTAACAAGCCAGTTTTCTGCATTATTAGTGTCATCATACGGTCAGCAGTAAAAGTAGCTTATTTAGAAGATCAAAAGAATCTACACTATTAGTTCTGGCTACAACTACAACTCAAAATCTAAAAGTGCCAGTCCCCAACCGTTGGTACTCTTTCGAGTCGTCTCAATAGCATACGTACGACTTCATGAATACCACATTAACAATTTCACAGTTACAAATAAATCTGAATTATAGGTATCCAAAAGGCGGGCTTATCGCTTGAGAGTGATCTCTTCCAAACAACCTTTGGATAGATATACAAATTAAAACTAAGATGGCAAAATGATGGTGGACTTTATGTGAAGCTCGAACGTCGGAACCTGTAGCACAACACAGGACGAGCTGCAGTGTGAAGCTGGAACTCATCCCCCCCTTCCTCCCCCCTCCTAAGGCAGCCTGACCTTCGTTTGGCTCTATCACGGAAACCAAAAATGCTAGACTCGAAGAATTCGTCTCGATGCCATCCTTACGACTTAATGTGAAGCTTGATGAACAGATGTAAAGCACGACACCCTCCGCGGGCCCCGTGGGGCCCGCGGCCCCCACGCGACATCTAGTTACTATATATAAAGCTTAATTACCACTCACTCACTCACTCACTCACTCACTCACTCACTCACTGGGTCATTGACATGCTGTTTTGGAGAGATGTGAAGGGGTGGGGACCAACTGGATATACCATCGTATAGAGGGTGCTCCAACGAGTAGACAAAAAATACGAAACCGATCTGAACGTGGAAAGGGACTTGATGTGAGGTGCGGATCTCGGAAACCGTGATAGGTACGGCCAAGTTCCAAAACAAAAGTCATAGGGAACTGCCGGCCGATGGGTGAGCCGGTCGAATTTTTTTCAAAATGGCCGAAACAAGATGGCCGCCATACAAACTTTAAACGGGAATATCTCGAAAACTGTACGACTTAGTGAGGGGGTGCTCGACCAAATGTCACTCAGGGGGAGGGGGGCAATTTGGTGAAGTTGAAAAAAATTCAAGATGGCGGATCCAAAATGGCGGCCGAAATTTTTTTTGTCCGATCGGGATGAAATTTTGCACCCGGGGGCTGTGGGGGCCGCTGGTTCCGATTCCGGGAAAAGTTTTTCGATTCCGCCATTTTCCAAGATGGCCGCCATACAAGGGAGTTTTGAAAGCGAGCCCGCAGGGCGAGCTCCGCGTAGGCGCTTGCGCCGGAGCGGCCCATCGGTGCTCTCGAGTCATTTGCGAGCCCGAAGGGCAAGCTGGGGCGTGAAGTTGGAATTTTTACCCCCCCCCCCCCTCCCAGCGAGCCCGAAGGGCGAGCTCCGCGTAGGCGCGTGCGCCGAAGCGTCCACTGGACGCGAAATACTCTCGAGTCACTTGCGAGCCCGGAGGGCGAGCTGCAGTGTGAAGTTGGAATTCATCCCCCCCCCCTTCCTCCCCCCTCCTAAGGCAGCCCTACTTTCTCTGGGCTCTATCTCGGAAACGGAAAATGCTAGACCCCTCGTGTTGGTACTCTTTCGATTCGTCTCGATGCCCTCCTTACGACTGAATGTGAAGTTGGGCCCCCAGACCTGAGGGCACGACACCCTCCGCGGGCCCCGTGGGGCCCGCGGCCCCCACGCGACATCTAGTTTTTACTATATATAAAGCTCGATTACCACTCACTCACTGACATAGTCACTGACATGCTGTTTTGGAGAGATGTGAAGGGGTGGGGAAAAACTGGAGCTACTATCGCATAGAGGGTGCTCCAGCGAGTAGAGGAAAAAATACGAAACCGACCTGAACGTGGAAAGGGACTCGATGTGAGGTGCGGATCTCGGAAACCGTGATAGGTACGGCCAAGTTCCAAAACAAAAGTCATAGGGAACTGCCGGCCGATGGGTGAGCCGGTCGAATTTTTTTCAAAATGGCCGAAACAAGATGGCCGCCATACAAACTTTAAACGGGAATATCTCGAAAACCGTACGACTTAGTGGGGGGGTGCTCGACCAAATGTCACTCAGGGGGAGGGAGGAAAATTGATGGAGTTGAAAAAATTTCAAGATGGCGGATCCAAAATGGCGGCCGAAATTTTTTTTTGTCCGATCGGGATGAAATTTTGCACCCGGGGGCTCTGGGGGCCGCTGGTTCCGTTTCCGGGAAAAGTTTTTCGATTCCGCCATTTTCCAAGATGGCCGCCATACAAGGGAATTTTACAAGCATTGACATGCTGTTTTGGAGAAATGTGAAGGGGTGGGGTAAAACTAGAACTAAATCCAGGTAGAGGGCATTCCGATGAGCAGAAAAAAATACGAAACGGACCTGGACGTGGAAATAGACCTGGGGTGGGGAGCGGATCTCGGCAAGTATGAGTCCTAGAGAAAAGTTCCAAAACCAAAGTCGCAGAGAACTGCCGGCCAATGGGTGAGCCGGTCGTAGTTTTTCAAAATGGCCGAAACAAGATGGCCGCCATACAAACTTTAAACGGGAATATCTCGAAAACCGTACGACTTAGTGGGGGGGTGCTCGACCAAATGTCACTCAGGGGGAGGGGGGAAATTTGGTGGAGTTGAAAAAAATTCAAGATGGCGGATCCAAAATGGCGGCCGAAATTTTTTTTTGTCTGATCGTGGTGAAATTTTGCACCCGGGGGCTCTGGGGGCCGCTGGTTCCGATTCCGGGAAAAGTTTTCCGATTCCGCCATTTTCCAAGATGGCCGCCATACAAGGGAGTTTTACAAGCATTGACATGCTGTTTTGGAGAGATGTGAAGAGGTGGGGACCAACTGGATATATTTTCGTATAGAGAGCGCTCCAACAAGCAGAGAAAATGTACAAAACCGACCTGAACGTAAAAACGAACCTGGAGTGGGGGGCGGATCTCGGAAAGTAAGAGTCCTAGAGAAGAGTTCCAAAACCAAAGTCGCAGAGAACCGCCGGCCAATGGGTGAGCCGGTCGTAGTTTTTCAAAATGGCCGAAACAAGATGGCCGCCATACAAACTTTAAACGGGAATATCTCGAGCACCATTAGAGATAGAGGGGGGGTGCTCGACCAAATGTCACTCAGGGGGAGGGGGGAAATTTGGACGACTCGAAAAAAATTCAAGATGGCGGATCCAAAATGGCGGCCGAAATTTTTTTTTGTCCGATCGGGATGAAATTTTGCACCCGGGGGCTCTGGGGGCCGCTGGTTCCGATTCCGGGAAAAGTTTTTCGATTCCGCCATTTTCCAAGATGGCCGCCATACAAGGGAGTTTTGAAAGCGAGCCCGCAGGGCGAGCTCCGCGTAGGCGCTCGCGCCGGAGCGTCCCATCGGTGCTCTCGAGTCGCTTGCGAGCCCGAAGGGCGAGCTGGGGTGTGAAGTTGGAATTTTTACCCCCCCCCCCCTCCCAGCGAGCCCGAAGGGCGAGCTCCGCGTAGGCGCGTGCGCCGAAGCGTCCACTGGACGCGAAATACTCTCGAGTCACTTGCGAGCCCGCAGGGCGAGCTGCAGTGTGAAGTTGGAACTCATCCCCCCCTTCCTCCCCCCTCCTAAGGCAGCCCGATTTTCTCTTGGCTCTATCTCGGAAACCAAAAATGCTAGACCCCTCTTGCTGGTACTCTTTCGATTCGTCTCGATGCCATCTTTACGACTGAATGTGAAGTTGGGGCCCCCAGACCTGAGGCACGACAGCAAGTTGGAATATCCCCCCCCCCCCTCCCCCCAGCGAGCCCGAAGGGCGAGCTCCGCGTAGGCGCGTGCGCCGAAGCGTCCACTGGACGCGAAATACTCTCGAGTCACTTGCGAGCCCGCAGGGCGAGCTGCAGTGTGAAGTTGGAACTCATCCCCCCCTTCCTCCCCCCCTCCTAAGGCAGCCCGATTTTCTCTTGGCTCTATCTCGGAAACCAAAAATGCTAGACCCCTCTTGCTGGTACTCTTTCGATTCGTCTCGATGCCATCTTTACGACTGAATGTGAAGTTGGGCCCCCAGACCTGAGGGCACGACAGCAAGTTGGAATATCCCCCCCCCCCCTCCCCCCAGCGAGCCCGAAGGGCGAGCTCCGCGTAGGCGCGTGCGCCGTAGCGTCCCTTCTGAGGCAGTTCTCCCGAGTAACTTGCGAGCCCGCAGAGCGAGCTGCAGTGTGAAGTTGAAACTCATCCCCCCCTTCCTCCCCCCTCCTAAGGCAGCCCGATTTTCTCTTGGCTCTATCTCGAAAACCAAAAATGCTAGACCCCTCTTGCTGGTACTCTTTCGATTCGTCTCGATGCCATCTTTACGACTGAATGTGAAGTTGGGCCCCCAGACCTGAGGGCACGACACCCTCCGCGGGCCCCCGTGGGGCCCGCGGCCCCCACGCGACATCTAGTTACTATATATAAAGCTCGATTACCACTCACTCACTCACTCACTGACATAGTCATTGACATGCTGTTTTGGAGAGATGTGAGAGGTGGGGATTAACTGGAGCTACTGTCGCATAGAGGGTGCTCCAACGAGTAGAAAAAAAATACGAAACCGACCCTGGACGTGGAAAGAGACTCGATGTGAGGTGCGGATCTCGGAACCTTGATAGGTACGGCCAAGTTCCAAAACAAAAGTCATAGGAACCGCCGGCCAATGGGGTGAGCCGGTCGAAATTTTTTCAAAATGGCCGAAACAAGATGGCCGCCATACAAACTTTAAACGGGAAAATCTCGAAAACCATCAGAGATAGAGGGGGGGTGCTCGACCAAATGTCACTCAGGGGGAGAAGGGCAATTTGGTTAAGTTGAAAAAAATTAAAGATGGCGGATCCAAAATGGCGGCCGAAATTTTTTTTTGTCCGATCGGGATGAAATTTTGCACCCGGGGGCTCTGGGGACCACCGGTTCCGATTCCGGGAAAAGTTTTTCGATTCCGCCATTTTCCAAGATGGCCGCCATACAAGGGAGTTTTGAAAGCGAGCCCGCAGGGCGAGCTCCGCGTAGGCGCTTGCGCCGGAGCGTCCCATCGGTGCTCTCGAGTCGCTTGCGAGCCCGAAGGGCGAGCTGGGGTGTGAAGTTGGAATTGCCCCCCCCCCCCCCTCCAGCGAGCCCGAAGGGCGAGCTCCGCGTAGGCGCGTGCGCCGAAGCGTCCACTTGACGCGAAATACTCTCGAGTCACTTGCGAGCCCGGAGGGCGAGCTGCAGTGTGAAGTTGGAACTCATCCCCCCACTTCCTCCCCCTCCTAAGGCAGCCCGACTTTCTTTGGGCTCTATATCGGAAACCGAAAATGCTAGACCCCTCGTGTTGGTACTCTTTCGATTCGTCTCGATGCCATCTCTACGACTTAATGTGAAGTTGGGCCCCCAAACCTGAGGGCACGACACCCTCCGCGGGCCCCGTGGGGCCCGCGGCCCCCACGCGACATCTAGTTACTATATATAAAGCTCGATTACCACTCACTCACTCACTGACTGGGTCATTGACATGCTGTTTTGAAGAGTTGAGAAGGGGTGGGGTAAAACTGGAAACACTTTTGTATAGAGGGTGCTCCAACGAGTAGACAAAAAATACGAAACCGACCTGAACGTGGAAAGGGACTCGATGTGAGGTGCGGATCTCGGAAACCGTGATAGGTACGGCCAAGTTCCAAAACAAAAGTCATAGGGAACCGCCGGCCGATGGGTGAGCCGGTCGAATTTTTTTCAAAATGGCCGAAACAAGATGGCCGCCATACAAACTTTAAACGGGAATATCTCGAAACCGTACGACTTAGTGGGGGGTGCTCGACCAAATGTCACTCAGGGGGAGGGGGGAAATTTGGTGGAGTTGAAAAAAATCCAAGATGGCGGATCCAAAATGGCGGCCGAAATTTTTTTTGTCCGATCGGGATGAAATTTTGCACCCGGGGGCTCTGGAGGCCGCTGGTTCCGATTTTGGCAAAAGTTTTTCGATTCCGCCATTTTCCAAGATGGCCGCCATACAAGGGAGTTTTACAAGCATTGACATGCTGTTTTGGAGAGATGTGAAGGGGTGAGGTAAAACTAAAACTAAATCCAGGTAGAGGGCGTTCCAATGAGCAGAAAAAATTACGAAACCGACCTATACGTGGAAGCGGACCTGGGGTGGGGAGCGAATCTCGGAAAGTAAGAGGCCCAGAGAAAAGTTCCAAAACCAAAGTCGCAGAGAACTGCCGGCCAGTGGGTGAGCCGGTCAAAATTTTTCAAATTGGCCGAAACAAGATGGCCGCCATACAAACTTGAAACGGGAATATCTCGAGCACCATTAGAGATAGAGATGGGGTGCTCGAGCAAATGTTAGTCAGAGGAAGGAGGAAATTTGATGGAGTTGAAAAAAATTCAAGATGGCGGATCCAAAATGGCGGCCGAAATTTTTTTTTGTCCGATCGGGATGAAATTTTGCACCCGGGGGCTCTGGGGGCCGCTGGTTCCGATTCCGGCAAAAGTTTTTCGATTTCGCCATTTTTCAAGATGGCCGCCATACAAGGGAGTTTTGAAAGCGAGCCCGCAGGGCGAGCTCCCCGTAGGTGCTTGCGCCAGAGCGTCCCATTCGTCCTCCCGAGTCGCTTGCGAGCCCGGAGGGCGAGCTGGGGTGTGAAGTTAGAAATAATCCCCCCTTTCCCCCCCCCCCAGCGAGCCCGTAGGGCGAGCTCCGCGTAGGCGCGAGCGCCGAAGCGTCCACTGGACGCGAAATACTCTCGAGTCACTTGCGAGCCCGGAGGGCGAGCTGCAGTGTGAAGTTGGAACTCTTCCCCCCCCCTTCCTCCCCCCTCCTAAGGCAGCCCGACTTTCTCTTGGCTCTATCTCGGGAACCAAAAATGCTAGACCTCTCGTATTGGTACTCTTTCGAATCGTCTCAATGCCATCCTTACGACTTTATGTGAAGCTTGATAGACAGACCAATAGCACGACACCCTCCGCGGGCCCCGTGGGGCCCGCGGCCCCCACGCGACATCTAGTTACTATATATAAAGCTCGATTACCACTCACTCACTCACTGACTGGGTCATTGACATGCTGTTTTGGAGA
Source organism: Ditula angustiorana (assembly GCA_963691745.1). Lineage (NCBI taxonomy): Eukaryota > Metazoa > Arthropoda > Insecta > Lepidoptera > Tortricidae > Ditula > Ditula angustiorana. The sequence continues at coordinate 16,496,064 of OY829471.1, forward strand.
GATGTGAAGGGGTGGGGATTAACTGGAGCTACTATCGCATAGAGGGTGCTCCAACGAGTAGAAAAAAAATACGAAACCGACCTGAACGTGGAAAGGGACTCGATGTGAGGTGCGGATCTCGGAAACCTTGATAGGTACGGCCAAGTTCCAAAACAAAAGTCGTAGGGAACTGCCGGCCGATGGGTGAGCCGGTCGAAAAATTTTCAAAATGGCCGAAACAAGATGGCCGCCATACAAACTTTAAACGGGAATATCTCGAGCACCATTAGAGCTAGAGGGGGGGTGCTCGACCAAATGTCACTCAGGGGGAGAGGGGAAAATTGATGGAGTTGAAAAAAATTCAAGATGGCGGATCCAAAATGGCGGCCGAAATTTTTTTTTGCCCGATCGGGATGAAATTTTGCACCCGGGGGCTCTGGCGGCCGCTGGTTCCGATTCCGGGAAAAGTTTTTCGATTCCGCCATTTTCCAAGATGGCCGCCATACAAGGGAGTTTTACAAGCATTGACATGCTGTTTTGGAGAGATATGAAGGGGTGGGGTAAAACTAGAACTAAATCCAGATAGGGGGCGTTTCGATGAGCAGAAAAAAATATGAAACCGACCTGGACGTGGAAAAAGACCTAGGGTGGGGGGCGGATCTCAGTAAGTATGAGGCCTAGAGAAAAGTTCCAAAACTAAAGTCGCTGAGAACTGCCGGCCAATGGGTGAACCGGTCAAAATTTTTCAAAATGGCTGAAACAAGATGGCCGCCAAACAAACTTTAAACGGGAATATCTCGAGCACCATTAGAGATAGAGGGAGGGTGCTCGACCAAATGTCACTCAGGGAGAGGGGCGAAATTTGGTGGAGTTGAAAAAACTTCAAGATGGCGGATCCAAAATGGCGGCCGAAATTTTTTTTTGTCTGATCGGGATGAAATTTTGCACCCGGGGGCTCTGGGGGCCGCTGGTTCCGATTCTGGGGAAAGTTTTTCGATTTCGCCATTTTCCAAGATGGCCGCCATACAAGAGAGTTTTGAAAGCGAGCCCGCAGGGCGAGCTCCGCGTAGGCGCTCGCGCCGGAGCGTCCCATCGGTTTTGTCGAGTCGCTTGCGAGCCTGAAGGGCGAGCTGGGGTGTGAAGTTGAAACTTTTACCCCCCCCCGCCCCCCTCCCAGCGAGCCCGAAGGGCGAGCTCCGCGTAGGCGCGTGCGCCGAAGCGTCCATTGGACGCGAAATACTCTCGAGTCACTTGCGAGCCCGGAGGGCGAGCTGCAGTGCGAAGTTGGAACTCGTCCCCCCCCCCCCTTCCTCCCCCCTCCTAAGGCAGCCCTACTTTCTCTGGACTCTATCTCGGAAACCGAAAATGCTAGACCCCTCGTGTTGGTACTCTTTCGATTCGTCTCGATGCCATCTTTACGACTGTATGTGAAGTTGGGCCCCCAGACCTGAGGGCACCACAGCAAGTCGGAATAACCCTCCCCCCCCCCAGCGAGCCCGAAGGGCGAGCTCCGCGTAGGCGCGTGCGCCGTAGCGTCCCTTCTGAGGCAGTTCTCCCGAGTAACTTGCGGGCCCGCAGGGCGAGCTGCAGTTTTAAGTTGGAACTCATCCCCCCCTTCCTCCCCCCTCCAAAGGCAGCCCTACTTTCTCTGGGCTCTATCTCGGAAACCAAAAATGCTAGACCCCTCGTGTTGGTACTCTTTCGATTCGTCTCGATGCCATCCTTACGACTTAATGTGAAGCTTGATAGACAGACCAATAGCACGACACCCTCCGCGGGCCCCGTGGGGCCCGCGGCCCCCACGCGACATCTAGTTACTATATATAAAGCTCGATTACCACTCACTCACTGACTGGGTCATTGACATGCTTTTTTGGAGAGATGTGAAGGGGTGGGGAGCAACTGGAAACACTTTTGTATAGAGGGTGCTCCAACGAGTAGAGGAAAAATATGAAACCGACCTGAACGTGGAAAGGGACTTGATGTGAGGTGCGGATCTCGGAAACCGTGATAGGTACGGCCAAGTTCCAAAACAAAAGTCGTAGGGAACTGGCGGCCGATGGGTGAGCCGGTCGAATTTTTTTCAAAATGGCCGAAACAAGATGGCCGCCATACAAACTTTAAACGGGAATATCTCGAGCACCATTAGAGATAGAGGGGGGGTGCTCGACCAAATGTCACTCAGGGGGAGGGGGGAAATTTGGTGGAGTTGAAAAAAATTCAAGATGGCGGATCCAAAATGGCGGCCGAAATTTTTTTTTGTCCGATCGGGATGAAATTTTGCACCCGGGGGCCCTGGGGGCCGCTGGTTCCGTTTCCGGGAAAAGTTTTTCGATTCCGCCATTTTCCAAGATGGCCGCCATGCAAGGGAGTTTTACAAGCATTGACATGCTGTTTTGGAGAGATATGAAGGGGTGGGGTAAAACTAGAACTAAATCCAGATAGAAGGCGTTTCGATGAGCAGAAAAAAATATGAAACCGACCTGGACGTGGAAAAAGATCTGGGGTGGGGGGCGGATCTCGGCAAGTATGAGTCCTAGAGAAAAGTTCCAAAACCAAAGTCGCAGAGAACTGCCGGCCAATGGGTGAGCCGGTCGTAGTTTTTCAAAATGGCCGAAACAAGATGGCCGCCATACAAACTTTAAACGGGAATATCTCGAGCACCATCAGAGATAGAGGGGGGGTGCTCGACCAAATGTTACTCAGGGGGAAGGGGGAAACTTGACGGAGTTGAAAAAAATCCAAGATGGCTGATCCAAAATGGCGGCCGAAATTTTTTTTTGTCCGATCAGGGTGAAATTTTGCACCCGGGGGCTCTGGGGTCCGCTGATTCCGATTCCGGGAAAATTTTTCCGATTCCGCTGTTTTCCAAGATGGCCGCCATACAAGGGAGTTTTGAAAGCGAGCCCGCAGGGCGAGCTCCGCGTAGGCGCTCGCGCCGGAGCGTCCCATTGGTGCTCTCGAGTCGCTTGCGAGCCCGAAGGGCGAGCTGGGGTGTGAAGTTGGAATTTTTACCCCCCCCCCCCCCCTCCCAGCGAGCCCGAAGGGCGAGCTCCGCGTAGGCGCGTGCGCCGAAGCGTCCACTGGACGCGAAATGCTCTCGAGTCACTTGCGAGCCCGGAGGGCGAGCTGCAGTGTGAAGTTGGAACTCATCCCCCCCCCTTCCTCCCCCCTCCTAAGGCAGCCCTACTTTCTCTGGGCTCTATCTCGGAAACCGAAAATGCTAGACCCCTCGTGTTGGTGCTCTTTCGATTCGTCTCGATGCCATCTTTACGACTTAATGTGTAGCTTGATGGACAGACCTAAAGCACGAACCCCCTCTCCTCCTCCCATCCGGCACACTGCGCAAATAGTGGTAAGATCCGCGAGCCCGTAGGGCGAGCGTGATTAATCTAGATTCCAACTCAATCGAACTTCAGAGTCAGAAAAGCGAGCGATGGTGTGAAGTTGGAATGCACCCCCCCTTCCCCCCCCTCGCTATTGCGAACGTACTTTTCTTTACGCTCTATCTAGGAAACCAAAAATGCTAGACCCCGCATGTTGGTACTCTTTCGATTCGTCTCGATGCCATCCGTGGATCTCAGTGTGAAGTACGAGTGACGGACCTAAGGCTACGGAACCCTTGACGGACGTCGTGGGTCAAGATCCGCGAGCCCGTAGGGCGAGCGTGGTTAATCTAGATTCCAACTCGATCGTATCGGGACGTAACTTCAGAGTCAGAAAAGCGAGCGATGGTGTGAAGTTGGAATGCACCCCCCCCCCCCCCACCCCCCCCCCCCCCTCTCTATTGCGAACGTACTTTTCTTTACGCTCTATCTCGGAAACCAAAAATGCTAGACCCCGCATGTTGGTACTCTTTCGATTCGTCTCGATGCCATCCGTGGATCTCAGTGTGAAGTACGAGTGACGGACCTAAGGCTACGGAACCCTTCACGGACGACGTGGGTCAAGATCCGCGAGCCCGTAGGGCGAGCGTGGTTAATCTAGATTCCAACTCGATCGTATCGGGACGTAACTTCAGAGTCAGAAAAGCGAGCGATGGTGTAAAGTTGGAATGCTGTTTTCCTTTTTGATCGTATTTCGGCAACCAGACATGCTAGATCCATCATGTTGGTACTCAAATGAAACGTCTCAACGCAATCTATCCAGCTGTCAAATCAATTTTACTATTGAGTGGATCTCGGCAACCAGTCATGCTAGACCCATCATGTTGGTACTCAAATGAAATGTCTCGACGCAATCTATCCAGCTGTCAAGTCAGTTTTACTATTGAGTGGATCTCGGCAACCAGTCATGCTAGACCCATCATGTTGGTACTCAAATGAAACGTCTCGACGTAATCTATCCATCTGACAAGTCAGTTTTACTATTGAATGGATCTCGGCAACCAGACATGCTAGACCCATCATGTTGGTACTCAAATGAAACGTCTCAACGCAATCTATCCAGCTGTCAAGTCAGTTTTACTAATGAGTGGATCTCGGCAACCAATCATGCTAGACCCATCATGTTGGTACTCAAATGAAATGTCTCGACGCAATCTATCCAGCTGTCAAGTCAGTTTTACTATTGAGTGGATCTCGGCAACCAGTCATGCTAGACCCATCATGTTGGTACTCAAATGAAACGTCTCGACGCAATCTATCCATCTGTCAAGTCAGTTTTACTATTGAATGGATCTCGGCAACCAGACATGCTAGACCCATCATGTTGGTACTCAAATGAAACGTCTCAACGCAATCTATCCAGCTGTCAAGTCAGTTTTACTATTGAGTGGATCTCGGCAACCAGTCATGCTAGACCCATCATGTTGGTACTCAAATGAAACGTCTCGACGCAATCTATCCATCTGTCAAGTCAGTTTTACTATTGAATGGATCTCGGCAACCAGACATGCTAGACCCATCATGTTGGTACTCAAATGAAACGTCTCAACGCAATCTATCCAGCTGTGAAGTCAGTTTTACTATTGAGTGGATCTCGGCAACCAGTCATGCTAGACCCATCATGTTGGTACTCAAATGAAACGTCTCGACGCAATCTATCCATCTGTCAAGTCAGTTTTACTATTGAATGGATCTCGGCAACCAGACATGCTAGACCCATCATGTTGGTACTCAAAGGAAACGTCTCGACATATTCTATCCATCTGTCAAGTCAGTTTTACTTTTAAGTGCTTCTTGGCAACCAAACATGTTAGAGACCCATCATGCAAACTCATGGATACCTATATGCATTCTCGCGATCCTCACCTACGGTGCGCAGACTTACCCACAAATTAACATATTCCACAATTTCCATATCCACATATATCCACAATTTAACATATTCGTTACAATTTTGTATGAAAAACTATATAATTATGTCAAATTGTAGCACTTGTCATTTTTGTGGTGAGTAGGTAACGGAGGTTGGCCTTTGACTGACACTCAGAACTTAAGGTTTGCCAGAGAGCCATGGAGTACAGTATTTTAGGCGTTAAATTGAAAAACCGTGTTAGGATTACAGCCTTGCAGAAATCAAAATAGGTAGTTGACGCATGACGTTGATAAGGCGATGTAGGTATTGATGAAATACAACAAATAGTTTTTAAAACTAAAATGCCAGCAACATCAGGCATGACAGGCAATAGCAGTGAGTAAAACAAGTCAAGTTTCAGTAGGTAATAAATGGTTAAAAAATAGGAATAGTTGTAGGTATGTACTTAAGTGGATTAGGGTACCTTTTGTCATATACTTGGTTAATAAATATGTGTAATAATAGAATTCTGATTGTTTTACTTAGTTACATTTCAAGATCAAGGGATAGAAGTACAGCTTGAAGCATTTTTGCGGGTGGTAGGACTTTGTGCAAGCTCCGTCTGGATCACTACCACCATCTTGCTCGCTAATCCTGCTGCTAACCAGCAGTGCTTGCACTGTTTTGTTCCGGCATGGAATGTAAAACAGGCAGAACAATTACTGGCACAAGAGGTATCCTATCTTTACCCTCTGGGTTGGCAATGCATTTGCAATCTCTTTGGTGTTGTGGGTATCTATGGAGAGTGGTGATCACTTACCACCATGTGAACCCCTTGCTCGTTTGCCTTCCTATGTTGTATATAAAAAATAAAAACAAAACAGCTGACCAGTTTAAGATTTCATACCTGTTGAGAGTTTGTGAGACTTCTCATTCTGTAGTTAATAAGAAACTGTTAAAATATTTAAAGTACTTATGGTATTGTTATTCTATGTGCACTACAGGATGGTTTAATTAAAAATACATGATTAGCTAAGATTAAATTATTTTATTTGATATTATGTTATTTGGTGTCATTTTTGTCCATAACATTTAACAGCGTTTTAGTGATTAGATGGCAGCATTGTTAATTGTTAACTAATGGACAAACAACTTTTTCCAAATTTTATTAATTCACATAGTAATAAAGTGTGTAAATAGCACATTATTATTATTATTATTATTATTATTTATTAAATTCAGACGACAAAAGAGGTCCATAGTTGTGTTAGTTATTCTTAGCCTATGTTAGTAGTCAATATTTAATATAGATTTCGTCCTTTGACAAAGCTCCCACATTATGGGACATTGATTAAACACTTTATAATTTTATGTCCAGTTGCAACTGCAAACTTGCCAGTGATTTGGTTCTTCAAAACATATTCTCGACACTTTATTTCCATAACAGTACAGTGTCAGCACTTAAAATTTCATCGGGTGATACTGCTATCACATGATACATACTTTCATTTGACATATGCACAAGCCACACCAAGAAATTTAACTAAGTCATTTTTTTAATTGATTTTGTACAAATTCTTCTAATGTTCAGCCCTTTTTCAGGACAGTTGTGTCAGGCACATTTGCATCCATTAATATTGCGATCTGAGGTTTACAAAGAATCACATCATAGGTTTTTGATATTGAAGCTCATACCATGCTGAACTTTTATACTTTCTTATGTTAGCCTTACCACATTACCGACATTATTTTCTGTAACACTGGACACATTATTTTATTTATAAATTTATCACACCCATTTTCAGATTTAAATCTGTAGCTTAATCTGAACATCTAAGTGCACTATCATAATCTGATTGATTTTTTGCTTCTTCCACATTAAACAAGTCCACATTAAAAAAGTGACTGCATGTTTGCAGCTCCCTTTGGAGGCAGGGCAGTCATGACACTGGACACTCCATAAACATAGGTGTTGCCTCCCTTTTTAGTTGGACACACTCTACCCCGTCATCACAATATAGTCTTGAAGATCTGAAATAAAAACATAACCGGGTTAAGTACTAATTTAAAAACAGTGTATAAAATGTTGTGAATATTTGAGGACGTTTTATAACCTGGGAAATATTCATTTTGTATTTATAATAAATTATGTTGTATTATTTAGGTACTTACAAGGAAGTTTTGCATCCGAAACGCGGCAGAACAAAAGTTAGGATTATCAACTCAGCGATTCAACTTTGGGCAGACTTGCACTATCTGCTTTTATGTATCCAGGCTCCATTTCGTGAAACATACTGACAAGCACAGATCAACAAATTTTAGTCTTGCGCTAATTTTACCAAATTATTATCACACCCGCAGCAAACAGCAAGACAGATGTTTTGTTTCGTATCGTAAAATGAAAATGTGACTGACATCTTTTTTTTTTGGGTTGTATAACGGCCCTGGATTATTGTCTTTTTGAGCCAGTCTAAAAATTTATATGTTCTGTTTATAAATTTCACGAAATCACTTCACTATACTATTGTACGCACCGTATTACACTATCAAAAAAATTTGGCTTCACTCTTTATATATTCCCAATGGAATTAACAATGAAATTGAATATGTTCCGGTAATATTTAAATTCCACTAATAAACTTTGTAGCTCCTGTGGCACAGAGTCATTGACATTGACAAGTTCATTGAGATTTGAGGCGAGAATCAGTCGATTAACGTTGTATTATGAACATTGAAAGTGACTGACATCATGTAGTCAGTGTTCCCCAACTTAGTTTTGCGGAAGTCGCTAGAAATGTTGCAAAAAGTCTTCAGTTCATGTCAAATTGGATCCAAATGTCGACTTGGCCATAAAAGTCGCTTAAATGTATGAAACACTTGCAGAAATAGTCGCCAATGTAGTTCCAAAACCTGGCAAATTTTATTGTTATTTTTATAAAATTACAATAAATTATGTGAACCATACAAAGTTTATGAAAAAATCGTTAGTATATTCAATAATAAACCCACATTTATCAAAGTAAGTTGTGCCGTACGAAACGGATTAGATTCCTAATAAATTTTGCCATTAACAAAACGCAGCTACTTATACAGACATGTCAAGCAAGACCATAGAATAAAAGTCGCGTGAGATGCGATCTCGGTTGCTCATGACCACCCGTTGCATGTCAGATGGCTGGGAATTGAGATGGCTCAGCCGTGAGACGACATGAATACGAAAAACCGAATTCATTCGAGATCCGGCATGTTTTTTTTATAAATGTCTGACATGAGATCGTCTCGCATGGAACGAGAATTGGGGGCCTGTTACACTGGATTCACAATTAAGCGATCGAAACGCAAAAGCGAGGCATCTTGTGGTTATCGCTCGTATTTTTTTATTCTGAATCTACCTTTATAAGCTCCGGCTAGACGCACGCGCTTACTTGGCCCCCAATTCTGGCTCTCATCGAGATCCATCTGACGTTCGAGATGTGTTAAAATATGACAGATTTTGAAGGGATTTGACAGCTCTTTTTGGCTTATCTCGAGTGTGACTTCATCTCTAATGACGCGATAATTGCCCCGCAGGTAAGAGGAACTTGTAGCCGCTGCATAACGTGTGACGAACCGAAACCGACCGTCACCGAAATAATTTAGTTTTATTTTTGTTTTTTATATCGTTATGTTTATGTATGGTATATGTCTGTAAGGTATTAATGTTTGGGCCTTTTGTAGCATGATAATAAAGGATTTATTATATTAAGCTTTAAGCCTCGATTTCGAACACCTTTAAACCCACTACAGTGATACTTTTGGAATCTTTCCCCATTATTAAAAAAAATTAGAGTCCCATTTATACTTTTCATTTGAGGGCAAACGACACAATGACACATAAAGACATAAAATATGTTAAGTAACAAACGTTTACGCAACATTTATGAATAAAGGAATGAATGAATGAATGCAATTTGCACGACAAGTAAACCTTCTGTAGGAAACCGGTATCAAAGCCAAGTAAAAAAGCTCTTTATTTTGGTGGTTACTATGGCTGAGAAGTTCAATCTTCCGTTTTTTTTTTGTGAAAAGGCCTCCAAAAGACATTAAAACGTATAAAATAAGTATTTCAGTTTATCATTTGTCATAAATCAATATTGTTAAAGGCCAATAACTTTTCCTTTTGGCAGCATTTTCATAAATACAGAGGACATAGCTGCGGTCGTATATATTTAACATGGCTGTAAGCACACAGATTCCTTTGTCTTTTGTGTGGTAATAAAAAAAAAACGCTACATTCCCGCGCTTTTGCAGTTTTGCGTCCATTCTTTTTCTTCTGTTACAGAGGTCAGTATGTTAAATTTTATTAATTAGTTATTTACCCAATTAAAACGAATTCAACTGATTATTCTATTGCAGCAGAGTAGACAAATCAATTGTATTCTGTTTTAACATCGATTTATAACCCATGTAGATGTAGAAAGTACTAGCAAATTTGTCCACCACTTTGTGAAAAAGTTACTTTACAAAGTTTTAGTTAGCTTAAGTATATAAAAAGTGTATCGTGTGTTATTGTGTTTGTTAAGGTTTGTACATATATGATTATTGTAGTGTTCACAATGACAACGTACGGTACGGTTGTACGTGATATTTTTGTCGATTAGGTTATGTAGCTGGCGTAAGACCCATGTGCATTGAGTTTGTTCACCGACGCCGATGCCGACCCATTATCGAGAACAAAGTTACATTGCCGAAGTAACAATTTAACATTTATATGGTCAATTGTCCTTCACGCGGCCGTCAATCGGACGGCGTTATATCGGCCGCCGACGTTGCAAGTAGTTCCATGCTGCCTCGGACCAAGAACGCGCCACCGCTACCAATCGGTCCTTACTCCTTAACCCGCCAGCTCGAGATCTTGTTAGGTTAACATGATTGAAGTGTCTTCTGAACTTGTCCACACGCTGTCGGCATGCCGCATGTTTTCTCGCATTTCTTACAAGGAGAGGGTAATTGTACATGTATACGAAAAGGTTTGGAAACCCCTTGGAGTAGTAACCTAAGGTCGACAATTGATCAATGATCCTATCCCATTTGCATCTTTATCATTAAAAAAAATGATTATTTTTATAAGTTTTATCATCTAAAAAACATTATTATTATTTGTTATCAAATTTGTTCAGCATTAATATTTAAAGGTATTTTTTCCAAAATTTCATTTTTGAGACTATTCCTTTTTGGGTTTATTGTCATCCAGTCTTTATATGCATAACATAATAATAATAATTATTATTATTAAAACTTAATTTCAGGTAACAAGACCCATACAATAAACACTTGATAGACTAATATACATAATAATAATACAATAATACATTCCTAACAGGCAGTGGGTCATGCATGTTATTAATTAATTACATTATGTAATTTATATTCCTGGCTGCCTGGTTATTATTACATACAAGTGAAGCTAAATAAAAGCTTCTAATACAAACAACTTACATTTAGCTGTTTATTTGAATGCGCTGTGGAATATTATAGTGGAATAAAAAAAAATACTTTAATTGGTTTTAAACGGTTTAGCTATGCAAGTACATTGATGCATGGAGTGTTATAGTTTTAACAGTCAATGTAAATGTTTAGATACAAACATAATAACATATTTTCCTTCATATATCCCATAATAATCATAATTTTGTAATAAAGTTTTATTTCATATATCAACACACTGTGTGCCAGCAGATAGTTATGAGTCAGCTACCTAAATTCAACATGTCAAAGTTTATTCAACACATAACAATAACAATGCAAACTAAGAACTGGTAACAGCTATAATTAATTATAGAGGATGATACAGATTATTTTAAACTTTTGCATCAATAAGAGCAGCTTTAAAGTAAATTTACATTAATGTAGTTGTTTTTACAGACTTAATTCGAACTACAAGAAAGTTGTCTGATTACAACTGTTTTACAATAAGGGGTTTTAAATATTCCCTGTTCTGTTTTCATTATCACTTAGGTATGTTTTTTTTTTCTTTAGTATTTAGTACTGCTTAGGAAATACCTATAATACATTGTAATAATAATGATATATTTGTAATCCTTTTAGTTTCACCATGTATGTCTGTGTGTCACTGACTTTTTACACGAAACCATCAAAGCATATTGTGATAATAATGATATATTTGTAATCCTTTTAGTTTCACCATGTCTGTCTGTGTGTCACTGACTTTTTACTCGAAACAATCAAAGCATAATTTTTTATGTGTGTACTACGGTGAGTAAGAGTACCGAAAATCCACGGGGCGGGATGGAGCTAAATCCCGGCAACGCGTCAGTGATTCTATTAGAGTTGCTGGTTCCCAAAGAGAGCAGTAACTGTTCTCATCACATGAACCACATGTTCGTTTACCATTCCTGGTAGTAACAATGTTTACCTACTTATTCTTTAAGTCAAATTGAAGTCATTATTTTTCCTGTATTAATTTCTTTACCGAATCCAAGCTATTTGCGTGGGATTGGCATTGTATAGTTGAACTATACATATTTGTGTTATTATCCCATAGATGAAGCGTTTCCAGAACTCACCCACCAAGCGACGCGTACGCGCACGCGAGCAAGCACGCAAAACGGCAGCTTGCAACAGCTCCGGCGGCGGCGTAGAAACTACCGGACGCAGCGTCGTAGAAGGTGAGTCTTTTATGAACCTTCTTATGTCCAACAGGGATAGTATGGCTTTTTATTGATGAAAGATCGGTTGTACATACAAACAAACAGCTGGCTCTATGCGGCGAAGCGTTGTTGCCGGTATGAAAATCGTCGTAAAGCACAGCGCCAGTGCGGCGACACTGACTGAAGGCCTGCTACGAGCTGAACCGAGAGTATTTTTTTTTGTCCCGCAGCACGATGATTTGCTGTCAGTAGTAGTATCGCAGAGTCAAAACTTGAAATATAACATAGCTTATGTTTTGAAAAATTATGGTCAACTCGCAAGTCCGAGAAATATGCACCCATATGCACAGCAGTATACTTTAAATCACTTGTAACTTCTCATTTTCCTTAATTTCGGAAATGCGGCGCATTAAACTCGCGTTAAATTCGTAGTAATACAATTCCCCTTTCCCTGTACTATGAAGATACAACTTCACTAATATATTAAGCATATTATTATAAATATAAACCTTCCACTTAAATCACTCCATCTATTTAAAAAAATCGCATCAAAATCCGTTGTGTAGTTTTAAAGATCTAAGCATACATACAGATAGACGCGGGAAGCGAGTTTGCTTTATACTATGTAGTGATTACTTATAATACTATCGCAACACGCGACACAGAGTGAGCGGGCGCGCGCGCGGCAAGCCGGCAACCTACTGCGATTAACCTATGCCATAGGTAATGCGGCGAGCGCACCTACAGTGTAAAAGTGGAATCCCCTTGGTATTATTCCCGATTACTCAAAGACGGCTAGACTGATTTGGGAATTATTTTTTTTGTTTGAAGGGGTATACTTCCAATGTGGTGGTCCCATTGTCATCCGGTCACGATCTGATGATGGGATCCTGGAGAAACCTAGGGAATTGTTCAAAAATTATATGCACATATATATCGATTTGAGTATTTTTTATAGTACCTCGTACTTTTGTTCTTGTGCATTTGGTGTAGTGAAGCAGATGACGAAGACAACAAACGACCATCGGAACTGCTCTATAATAAATATTTCATGGGTGGCGGTACGGTTAATTTAATATAGTTGCTAAGCAATTAAGAAGAAACACAAGGGCCGTTTTTCCATACAAACGTCGTCCCCTGTTTCCTCTCTGGGTAATGCCAGTAGAGCAATATTTTTTTTCCAAAAAATCGTTGGCCACTATTATGCATGTCCCTGTTTTCCTTTTTTTAATAAATTAATTATTAAAAGAGATATGGACATTCAAAAACCTAAAAAATTGGCCAGATTTTCGGCTGCGTTCATACCGATTTTTAGTTCTGTAAGTGAGCGTTAGAGGCGCTGTACAATTCCCCATACAAATAGTTTACGTCGTCGCTAGCGAGTACGGTTACGGCTAGATGCACTGTACTCATGGTAAGGGTACTGATGTATTGTCACAAACGTACACCTAGCATGAGTCATTTCGACACGCGTTAACTTCCTACGTAACGCAGTGAGTCTCTTACTAAACTAGCCCGGCGGGAGAGAGACGCAATGAGTTACGTAGCGAGTTAACACGTTTCGGGAAGGTTCGTGATAGCTGCACGTGTCCATATCCAGCCGAGAGTACCTTGCTACTTTGGGGCGATTCACTCGTGAGTAGAAACAAAGTCCCATTCGAGATATGCATGTCAAAAGGAGCTGTCAGATCCCTTCAAATCTGTTACTTTTTGACATATTTTGAATGTGTGATTAATCTCGATGAACCCAAGAATTGGGAGCCAGCGTCGATGTTTCTAGGGATGCGGTGCTTTTATTATTAAATATCTTCTGAACCCTGCAAGATATTGACATGAGAGACAAAAGTAAAATTCTTGATTAATTCCCAAAAACTTTTCATTAAGAGGAAACACAAGGGCCGTTTTTCCATACAAACGTCGTCCCCTGTTTCCTCTCTGGATAATGCCAGTAGAGCAATTTTTTTTTCCAAAAAATCGATGGCCACTATTATGCATGTCCCTATGTTTTCCTTTTTTTAATAAATTAATTATTAAAAGAGATATGAACATTCAAAAACCTAAAAAATTGGCCAGATTTTCGGCTGCGTTCATACATTCAGAAAACAAATTTTACTAGATTATATAAAAAAAGAAAAACATAGGAACACTGCCAAAGCCTTTCTTTAATTTTTAATGAAAAAAGTAGTTAAATCGGATAAGTTTTGGAGAAGGAATCAGGGGTCTACGAATCGTTGATTTTGTGTACTTTTAATAGGTATTTTCAGTCCAAGCTGCGGCTGTCTCTATTGCACTCTGCGGGGGGAGGCTTGATAGATGGAGGCAGCAATAGATTTTACAAATACCTATTTTTCAATTCTCTAGACCTTGGTGTTTCCTCTTAATGTTCGTCACAGTGTATTTGGTGAAGAGGAAGTGATGGTAAAGAACCAGGAGAACTGTCCAATAATTATAGTTCTGACATTAGGAACAAGAATATTTTGTAAAAGGTGGTGAGTGATTGGCGTTAGGCTATTGTCTGTTAAATAAACAAACCGACTCACTAAAAGGCAACCCCTCGCTTTCCATATAAACCGAGGTAGCAAGCTACTATGCTACACCGGTATTTTGTGTTACTGTTTATTAACTGTTTCTTGGACAAAAAAAAACATTGGAAACTATTATGAATTAGAATTTCCGTCTTCTCCTTTCTTTTAACAAGTCCATTTTTTTATACATCTCGAAAACCATCGCGTCATAATGGTACTCTTTCGATTCGTCTCAATGGCACTCATTAATCTAAATGTGATGTTTGACTGACGCAACCGAGGGCGCGGCTTACTTCGCGGAGGATATCGACGCACCACTGTACTGGGGCCGGCGCAATTGTGCTATCGTGCGTGCGAATGAATACAAGTTATACGATAGACAGAGAGGTATACAGTCGGACGTTTCTTATACCTAAATGCCGTTTTTGTTCGAAGTAAAAATGGTGTACTTGTGCTATTATTTATTTTGTGCCCACACGTGATATATTGAGCTCCGAGCTCAAAGGGCGACCGGGGTGCAATATTATTAAATTGGATTTTGATTGTAATAAAGATCAAAAATCTTTCTAACAGTCAAAAAACAAAAACCTTTAGGTCATTATCTTAACAAGATATCCTGACACATCATGTTGGTACTCAAATGAAATGTCTCGACCCAATATATCTAGCTGTCAAGTCAGTTTTAATAAGTAACTTATTTTATGAGAGTTAATGAACTGGATGTTTTATTTTTACACAGAATGCACCGGCAGCGGCGTAGAACCAGCTGGGCGTTGCGTCGTAGCAGGTCAGTGTTCTAAAAACTATTCAAATATATTAACTTAATTTTTACAATAGGTATTTCAGTTTATTGTATCTGGAGCAACATAACGCTTACAAATGACCAAGGAGTTATTCTACAAAAAATACATACTTTTAAAATTCGAAGTGATGAAGTCGATTTGTCACGTCATTAAAAATATTTCACAGAAGTAATGTTTTAGCTAGATATGAGTAGAAAAATAACTTATAAATAAATTTTTCTACCGTCCTTTTCTAAAATTATACATGAAGGCATTTTTGGTGAGCTGTTATCTCTTCGGTGGCGATTTAGCAACTGACAAAATAATCAATTGTAAATTAGTTTTTACGTTGCGTAGGCACATGGTGCCTATACTTTTGGCAGAGAGGTAAGTCATTGAATGGCTTCTCCAGTACTTAATGCTCTAAGCTATTACTACATATTCACTACACTCATCGGGACTTAACGCAATAATGCCGTATTGTAAATAGATACAAGCTCTCTATTTCATGGAATCCAGTAACCAACAAGTGCAAGCGTTGGGCTGTACCTTCGGACAAATCTTAAGATATTGTGAGCATTGTGTGTCGATATAGTGATCATCAATCAACCAATCATTTATTTGCGTAAAGTATATATATGATACATGCAAATATATAAATAATAATAAAAAAAACAATTGAAGGCAAAATTACAAGTAAAATTACATTACATTACGCTGGTTAAAAATAAACAAGTCCAAGTTCGGGTAATTCGTAAAACTTTCGCGACTCAACAACAGTGACACCCTCCACTTCAGTCTGCTCGTGACCACGGACGATGCTGCCGAAACGAAGAGGTCAATAAACAAACTGTATTATCGCGTTAAAATCCCGATGAGCGTGGTGTATATATATTGTGAAAATCGCGAAAATTTAAAACAATTTATCACTTTTTCTTATTTCTATAGGCACCGCGCACCAAGGTGCGCGATCATTTCGAGGTAATAACTCGCATTGCGTAGCAATGTCAGCGTGCGCATGTGTGTACTCGGTTTTTACTAATAGGCAATGTAGCGATTTTAATGTTGATGAGATCCTTAGAAGCGGCGACGAATTGTACATGCAGCTATTTCCTGGCTTACAACTTCAGAACGAACGATATTTACTGCCCGAACAATTGCCATCCCGTATTCGCTCCGGGAACTTTTTGGCAGAAATTCACTCAATGCAAGACGACAACAGTTGGATCGCTAATGGATTATTTCCAACAAACGTAAACGACGTCCACGACAAAAAAACAGAGCTGGAGAATATTCTGCAAAGTAATGTTTTTACATCGGATCACATCGATGCGACTGATAGTGTTCTTTTTACCGGTCAAAGTTACACTGTGTCATTCTGGAGACATCGAAGTGCCTTCTATCTTTTTAACAGTCACGGAGTAGATAGTAATAACCGTACAGCTGACGAATGTGCGCGGTTGTTCAAATGTAATTCGATGAAAAAACTGGCCGATTATCTTTTTGCGAACGCGCATTTTCCAAGAAACGTACTAGACACGGAATATGTCATGAGTAGAATTCGTGTCACAAATTTCATTGTGCCATCTCCCACATTTACAGCTACGCTGTCCCAGTTACATCCAGCTCTGGCCAGTTCAATACCGCGTTCTGCCACTTATGTGCCGTCTCCCACATTTACCGCTTCGCTTTCACAGCCGGAGCAATCGCGTACACCCACATATGCCGAGGTAGTTGCAAAGAGTTGCCATGCATCTCGAACGTCCGCAACCACTGCTAATATCGATGCCGGGCAACCCCAAAAGAAAATTAAATCGAGTTTTAATCCAATGGTTGTGCTAGACAAAATAGACGACTTTAAACTGTACGTGTTAAACCCAGTTGTTGTCGTCCAAAACATGTTTTCGGAATTACCGTTAGATGAAAACGATGCTAATGTCGATACGACACCTGTAGGCAGAGGTAGAGGCCGACCCAAAAAACAAAAACGATCAGTTAAAACCAATGCCCATTTAGACGCGGTGAAAAAGTACGCGAAAAAAAATCCTCAGATTAATCGTGCGGCGGTTAAGAAATACAAAGTAAAACATTCCGAAATTAATCGCGCTGTAGTCCAAAAATATACGCAAGACCACCCCGAGGTGCACCGCGTCGCAGTCGAACGGTACTCTCAAAACCACCCCGACGTGAATCGCGCCGCGGTCCAAAAATATACACAAGATCACCCCGAAGTAAACCGCGCCGCTGTCGAAAGGTACTCTCAAAACCACCCCGAGGTGAACCGCGCCGCCGTCGAAAGGTATTCTCAAAATCATCCCGAAGTGCATCGCGCCGCTGTCGAAAGGTACTCTCAAAACCACCCCGAGGTGAATCGTGATGCTGTTGAGCGATACAATGCAGATAGTCGTAACGTTGAACCAGAATTGCGTAGATCAACAAATTTAATTGCGGAATATAGGGACGCGGAACTTGACAACATTATATTGTTTTCTTTAAAAAAACCGTCCATATTAGCTACGGATATATTCTCGTGTCCTCATTGTCATGCGCGTCTTTTCGATGAAGAGCGAAGTCGTAAACAGTGGTGTTGTGGGTCTGGGGCGTACAACGTTCAACATTTTTCGGCTTTGTCGGAAAGCTTTTATACAGATCCCTCGTTTTTCAATAGACCGCGAGCGTATAACAACTTGTTCGGCTTTAGTGCCTTAGGCGTCTCGCATGGTTACCAGCAGCCCGACGGTATATCGTTTTTAAAAATTCAGGGACGTACTTATCACCGCGTTTTCGATCTTTCGTATAATGCCACCACTAACAACATTGGACTGTACATTAACGATAACGACGAACGCGATAGCCTAGCCCAAAGTCTACAGCTAAATAGAGACGTTGTAGTTTCAATTACAAATTATTTGCACAACGTCAATCCGTACATAGAATGTTTCAAACGCTTGAGTCTAGAAACATCCGATCAAGCGTACATAAGGTTCGAAAGAACTACGCGGGCAACACATGGTAACATTTTAGGCGACAGACCTTTAGGTAGTGAAGTTGCCGCCATAATAAGTACGGAGAGGGCAACTTTCCAACCACATTGCATAGCTATTTGGAAAGTAGGCCATAAGACACCGCACACTGTAGATATAATGAATCCATTGTATGAAGCTTTCCAATACCCATTGCTTTACCCTGAGGGCAATCCGGGTTGGTTTCCTAACAAATTGGACAATAATCAACATAAATTGTCACAAGTTAAATATGTCCGATGCTTACTGTTGTCAGAGCCGCGATTTTCATTATTAGGCAGACTTTCTGAGGAGTGGTTAGTAGATCTCTACTGTAGGATTTGCGAAGAACGTTTACGCTATATTACAAACGTGCAAAAACAAAACTCAAATCATGCACTCAGAACAGCACCACTCGAAGAGATAGAACACAGTGTCCAACAGATTCGTAACGATGAAACCATACAAGGGGAGGGTGTCGTGCCAGGTCGTATATATTTGCCCAATACGTATACAGGATCTCCGAGGTATATGAAAGCTAAGTACATGGATGCCATTGCAATAGTCAACACGTTAGGTACCCCAACATACTTTTTAACTTTCACGTGTAATCCAAATTGGCCTGAAATTAAAGAATCCCGTGGAACAAGTAAACTGGCGTATCCACTTTTGTGTGCTCGAGTCTTTAATTTAAAATTAGCACAACTATTACGTGATATCAGGTCCGGTAGATACTTTGGTAAATGTTTATATATATTTCATGTAATAGAATTCCAGAAACGCGGCTTACCCCACGCGCATATTTGTTTCAAAGTAGAGAACGGCCCCACGCAGAACATTGACATTGACAGAGTGGTAAGGGCGGATATTCCCAGTTCCTCGGAAGCTGGCGGTAGATTGAGAGAGAAAGTTTTAAAACACATGATCCACGGTCCGTGTGGTCCACCAGATCGATCAAATTTACCGTGCTGGGATAGGGAAAAGCAAAAGTGCACGAATTTTTTTCCGAAACGCGATACCCAAGTCACATTCGTTGACGATAAAGGGTTTGTTAATTTGCGTCGCGACAGTAAAAACGAGGCGACGATAAGTCACAATAGGCGCGAAGTCACTGTCAGCGATTTATGGGTCGTGCCCTATAATGCAGCCCTCCTGTTAAAATATGACGCCCATATGAACTTGGAGGTTTCGTCACAAAGCGCGGTGATCAAATATCTGTTTAAATATATGACCAAAGGTCCGGATGAGTCTCGAGTAACCGTCGTACCTGAGGAACATTTGGACGACGAAGTAGAGCAGTACGTCACGAAAAGGTATATAGGCTCGGGCGAAGCGGCGTGGAGGGTGTTGGAGTTTGACGTTACGGGCCGCGAACCTAACGTCAAACAATTGACCGTGCATCTCGAAGACCGTCACAATGTTTTCTTTAGGCCAGGCACTGAGGCAGAGTCCGCGCAACGATCCACGTCTGACCTCATAACTTATTTCAATCGTCCCGCCGGTGAAGAGTTCGACCGTTTAACATATTGCCAGTTCTATGAACAGTACATTATACACGCGTCACGGCCGAACACTAAAAACACTCAGATCTATGAGACGACGAATAATAAGTTTGTGACTAGACGACAACGCGGTGAACTCGTAGCGCGTCTATTTTGGGTCGCGCCTAATAGAGGTGAACAATTCTACTTAAGAATTCTATTAAAGTCTTATCCGGCTCGAAGTTTCGCGGAACTAATTAGTCTTGGTGGCCCTCATTGTGAAACGTACCAGGAAAGTGCCCGGGCTGTTGGATTAGCCGACGACGAAGTAGAGTACGAAAATGCAATGTCTGAAGCGCAAACTTTCTATACAGGGCGACGCTTGCGTTCTTTTTTTGTGCTCTTGGCTTGTAACGGTGCCCCGGTAGCGTTACTGTGGGACACATTTAAAAATCAACTCAGCGAAGATTTCCTCCACAGACATCCAGACAACGTCGACGCGGCACACAACTTGTCACTGATAGATATCAATAGGATGCTTCGTAAGCACGGAAGTTCTCTCGCACAACACGGTTTGCCGCAAGTCCTTGATCAAACAACCGAGTTGGGTCGCGAACGCGTCGAATACAGTGCGAACCGTCTCCAAGCGTACGTCGACGAGTGGCTACCGCAGTTATCGCCCGACCAACGCGTTGTTTTCGATTACGTCAATAGGCTCTGCGTCGACGATGAGTCTTTATGCGATATAGAGAATCCCGCGATATTCATCGATGGTCCCGCGGGCACCGGAAAAACCCAACTCCTAAACGTCATCGCAGCGCACGTGCGAGGTGTCTTGAAGGGCGTAGTATTATGTACCGCGAGTTCTGCGATCGCCGCTCAGAACTACGAGGGGGGGACTACTGCGCATAGTATGTTTAGATTCCCGATAGACATTGTCGACGACCTCGGCTACTGGAACATCACGAATGGCACTCAAAGAGCTGAACTGATTGCCAACGCGCAAGTGATCATTTACGACGAAGCCCCTATGGCTCATACATTTTTGATTCATCTGTTAGACCGATCTTTGCGCGATCTGATGAGAAAAGATAGAGATTTTGGTGGAAAAATTATCATCTTTGCCGGTGACTTTCGCCAAATTCCGCCTGTCGTTGTTAACGCGAGATCCAACTCTGACATACTAAATTGTTCTGTCAAAACGTCTCCCGTGTGGCAACGACTAAAATTATTTTCTTTAATCACTTCACAGAGGTGCAGAGTAGATGCAGCATTTGCGGATTTTTTGTCCAAATTAGGTTCCAACCAGTTAACTTCTTACTCGGACACTGTAACTAATGTAAAAAATTTAATCGATTTGGGATTGATCGAACACGTCACCGAACTGACACATTTAATTAACTTTGTCTTCCCATCAGAGATCATTGATAGGCCCGACGAATGCGCGCCTAGAGCGATTCTCTGCACTCGCAATGACTCTGTGCAAGAGATCAACGACGCCATCTTGGAGCAGGTCACGGGAGACGTTTTGCATTTCTATTCCTGCGACAAATTAGATAGCGATAACGTAGACCAAGTATTTTTTGGCGTTGATGCATTAAATCGGATTAGGATCAAGGGTGTTCCAGATCACGTGTTAAAACTGAAGATAGGGTGTGTGTGCATGATTATACGTAACCTCAGTTTTGAAGATGGGTTGGTAAACGGGACCAAAGTAATCGTCGTTAGGAGCTCAACTCGGTTGATAACGGTACGTAAGCCAGGAGGCACAGACGAATTTTTAATTCCGCGTATTCTTTTTAAAAATCAAATAGATCCGCGAAGTCCGTACGAATTGTGTCGCCGTCAATTCCCGTTACGTTTGTGCTACGCGATGACCGTTCACAAAAGTCAGGGCCAGACCATCAGTCGCGTCGGAGTAGACTTGAGATCGGACATTTTCAGTCACGGGCAGTTGTACGTCGCGCTGGGTAGGGTACGTGAACGGAGTAACATAAAAATTTTAGTCCACCGCGATCGCATAATCCACGAAAAACCTTGCGCTATAAATATTGTAATTCCGGAATTGTTGTAACTTTACATTACAACAACACGCTGTATATAAAATCAAATTAAATCAATCAAATTTAAATCAAATCTCCTGGCGCTTCCTGTTACGTTGAATTGTTCGTCTCTATTATATGGAATGGCAATTATAATCAATCAATTATTAACTTATTCCAAAAAATCATGTTGACATGGCTATTCATGCGAGTTTTTATTTACCTTTTTTGTAGTATAGAATACACTAGGACACTTGTTTCATACTAGACACGGACAAAGTGGTATTTTAATTCTCAATTTATTGTCACGATACAATTGAATTTTTCAAAGGCATGTCATGATTTAGGTGATTTAATATTGTGTCACAGATGGGTGATGAATCAGATATCGTGTAGGCGTGTATTTAGTGTATATTTTTCATTGTCATGAACGTATCTTTATCGTTGACGAAGAGAGAACTGTTGCGGCAGTTGGATATGCCATATAAGATCGTATAATTCATCCGTCGTATGAACTCTTCAAATTGGACGGTTAAGGGGCTAGAGGGAGGTTGCGGGGGCTGTAGCGTCAGGGTGCTTGCGGTATGGCAAGCGATATAACGGTTGGGTTTTTGCAGGCTGACGTATGTCAGGTAGCACTGGTGATGATCTGACTGCCGGGATGACAGATGAACCGGCGGTCTGGTTGGCTCGGTTGAGGTTAGTTGGCACTTGAAGTCGCCACTGCCAACTTTATCCGCATGGGAAGCAAAGGTTGATTCGGTTTTAGGGATGATTGCGAACGTTGACTTCCGTACTGCACTCTGCGCTCACTAAACGTGTGTGGCATTGGAAGCAATGGATAAAATTAGGCGAATGTGTATGTGACATATACTTTTTTTTTTCAGTTTTATTCTATTTTTTTCTTTTGTCTTCTTTTTTTTATTAATCGACTTCAAAAATATGAGGCGCTTCTCAATTCGTCGGGATATTTTTTTATGTATGCTCTCCCATTACTCGAAGACGGCTGGATCGATTTGAAAAAAAGGTTTTTTTTACTAGAAAAGGTATACTTTCAAGTTGGTCCCATTGTCACTCTCTTTAGATACTCGGAAACTCTTAAATATGCACACACCATTTGGTAAAGTGGAACTGATGAAGAAGACCACAAAAGGCCATCGAAACTATTTGTTGATAAGTATTTCAAGCGTTGCGACACATTAGTCAAAAAAAAGTTGCTAAGTACGAAGGTGATCCCAGAAGTAGCCGGCCCAACAAAGATAACACAAAATAATTGGAAAAAATATCTCAATATAGTCTTCTTTTAACTCTACATTTTTCCCAGGGATGTTCAATAGCTTCGATACCCTGTTTATAGTAATCAGTATCAAACTCCTTAAAATAGCCATCATCAGCAGACTCTACCACTTCATTATTGGCAAATGTTTACCGCCGAGCCATTTTTTCAAATTAGGAAACAGAATAAAGTACCGAGGTTAAGGTACATGAGGTAGCAATTCGAACTTCAGCTCAATAATTTTAGTCATTGCAATAGTGGACGTGTAAACTGGTGCATTGTCCTGATGGAACAACACTTTCTTTTTCCCTAAACGCGGCCGGTTTTTCTTAATTTCGTCACTCAAACGCTACAATAGTTTTGCGTAGTACTCGCCGTTAGCGGATACTGACGCCATGACCTTGCCAGCAAATGTAACTGACTTTGCCTTCTTTAGAGCTGGTTCTCCCTTTTCAATTCCCATGTTTCGTTTAATTAAAAATCACTCAGAACAATTATCAATTATCTTTTAATGGCTGTGAAACAAAAGCAAAAGAATGAAAGATCTTCTTTTTCAAATTAATTTAGTCGTAAGATTTCTTACTAGAATTTTTCACCCAGTCTTGCGTCGTATCATATAATAATAATCATAAAATCGTATATTTTTGGGACCACCCTCGTAATTTATGCTCGTCAGAATGCATTTGGTGAAGTGGAGCTAAAGGTGAAGTATCAGGAGAACCCCTCAGCATTTCACGTCCCTGCATTAGGAAAAGCAATATTTTGTAACGCTATCTTAATACTACAATAATATCCCTTCTTCATTTATACATACAATTTCATAAATTGTAATCACTTTTATGAGTCTGAGTTGATTTCAATATTCCTCTCTCCCCTCTTTTCACTGTTTTTTTTTTTAAAGATGATCTGTATATTTTAGTAAACTGCAAACAACAACTAGATCTTTTTCCTGGCACTCACTTGGCTGTTTTTTTAAAATATAAATGTAATTTTAACGATCTCAATATAAAAACGTGTAACACATTCTTGCAAATTCATAATGCAATTCTATATTGACTGAAAAAATAAACTGAAGTAAATTCTTGTAAGTAATTGTAATTGCTGAAGAAGTTTAAGAAGGATTGAAGAAGCGAAAACTGAACAAGCAGCTATTTCGCACAGTTCAAGATTTTATCCACAAGCTGTCAGCTTGCCAGTGTGAACACTACACGCATTTCATATCTTTTACTTCTGAGGACCTAATGGAAGCTCGACCCGTTGACACAAATTGTGACCGGTCAAGTCAAGAGCAGTCTTCTAGATACAATCTCTCGCATCCACACCTTTTTTACCGGTGAACTCACTTGGGCAACAACATGATGTGCTTAAAACAAAGGAAATCAATGAATTTTGATTGCATTTATATCTATGCTGCAGAGTGGTTTGTCATCTTATGCAAATAAAGAAAACGAACCCAGAACAAGGTTCATTGAACAGAGAATTGACAAGTAAGATGATATCTAACAAAACTTTTGCTGTATTAATCGTTGAACATTGCTGCATAAATGTTTCTCACCAAGAACAACCTTGAACATACGTGTTACGTGCGATAAATTAAGAAGACGTCCATGTTCCTGCCTATTGACGGATGAATACTTCAAAGTTAAGAAGCAAACTTATTATTGTTAATGCATTGATGAAAAAAAATTGGCACAAAAGTTAAAAAAAATATGCAACAAAAAAAAACATATACCTACACTGAGTGCAAAAAAAGCATTGCACAATAATAACATCAAGTGCATACTGTAAAAATTAAATTTGTCTTGTATAAAAGTTTATAACTGACATAATGTAAAAAAAACACATCTTTCGACAACTTTAACGTACAGTTTTATGTGTTTGTATTGTTTTTGTTCATATTTACATTTTGTTAAATGAATGTATTTATTTTCACTGTAACAATATAATGACAATGATAATAAACAAAATGGTTTTACATGTCAATAATTGCATTGTTATGTCTCCAACATATCGCATAGGAATGCTTTTCGAAGAATAGCCAATTTCTTTGTTTTTATATAAATTTAAAATTCAACTGGCCAAGTGAGTGCTGGGTTTACACATAAATACATAAATATATTTAAAAAAAACTAATTTCGCTGTAACGGTAAGGCATCAGATAATGTCATCTGTAAACCCTTACTTAAACTTAATTTCACAATACTTGCATATACAATAATTATGATAATAATTACTAACTTTACCGAGAGCCTTACGAGTAATTTTCTTCTCCTTCTACCCGAGAGGGTAAAAGGTAAGTAAGAGATAGAAAATACGCTCTCGGTAATGTTAGTAATTATTTATTACTCGTTGCTGATATTTCTAGGAGCAAATACCCTGCTCTTACCCTCCTCCCGACAGGGAGGCATGGTTGGTAAGAGAATATGATGTTGCACCTAGAAATATCAGCAGCGAGTAATAAACAGCGCCATTAACTCAGACTCCAAAAACTGATTACAATTTATCAAAGTGTATGTATAAATTTGATTTTTTGATTGGATCTCGCTTTTTAGTGGGTTGGTTTGTTTTAAAAACACAATAGCCTAATGACAATCGTTCTCCACCTTTTACAAAATATTTCTTTTCCTAATGCAAAAACGTGAAATATTGAGGAGTTCTCCTGATACTTCACCTTCAACTCCACTTCAACAAATGCATTGTGACGAGCATAAATTACTTAGCAACTTTTTTTGAGTAACCATGTCGTAACCACTCGTGAAATACTTATTAACAAATAGTTCCGATGGCCATCTGTGGTAGTCAGGGATCATCTATAAATTACGTCACACGATATTTCACAATACCCCCCGCCGCCGACCCCCCGCCCCCCCTTGTCACGCTTTTTCTCATCACACTATTTTTAAGACTAAGCCCCCCCCCATTACTTTTTTCCCATCTCTTTAACACGGACTGTCACGTTTGTCACACATAGCGTGTCGTAATTTATGGATGTCCCCCTATCATCAGTTCCACTTCAGCAAATAGTTTCTTTGAACCTTCTTAAATTTCACTAGCTTGCCGACAGACCTTTCCTCGTATTTTTGCCAACACCCAAAACCATATCAGACTTACCAAATTTAATGTATTCTATTTAGTTACCTAATATTGCACCATATAACAGGGACCAACTTGAAAGTAAAGCTTTCTAAAAGCAATTTTTCGAATTGCTCCAGCCGTCTTCGAGTAATCGGGGAACATACACATGCCGACGAATTGAGAACCTCCTCCTTTTTTTGAAGTCGATTAATAACATACAAATTATATACACTTTCTTTCACCAGTTTTCCTTGTTCTTTTTTATTCCGGTTTTAGTTTTGTTCTTTTTCACATTTTTTTTTTACATACACATTCGCCTAATTTATCCCTTTCTATCAATGCCACACACGCAACGACCGTAGATTGCAGTATGGAATTTCAACGATCGTAATCATCCCTTTAACCGACTCGACCCTTATTTTTCAAGCCGATCTTTGGTAGTGGCAACTTTGACTGTTCAACTGATCTCACACCGAGCTCGCCAGTCTGTCGGCTCGTCCGTCAACCTGGTGGCTGGATCGTCTCCAGTGTGGCCTGACAATCGTCGGCCTCTTAAACCCTTCCGTTTTCGCTTGCATACTGTTATCACTCTGAACGCGCAGCCACCTTTACCGTCCAATTTACAGAGTTCTCGACTCGTGGTTATATTTCTTTATGCTATACCCGATTCTTTCAACCGTTTTCGTCTTAAACAACGATCAAGAAACGTTTCATCAGTGAAGATGTTACACTGGTACGCGGCAGTACCCGTTATTTGATTCATTTATTATCTGTTACACTTTATTTTTTGATCTAATATCACGCATTCTGGCGAGAATACAATTGACTCGTGAACGGTAAATTTTGAGTTTCAATTCTGCTCACACCACCCTACGACATTTTTCCTACCTAAATACCTATTTACTCTTGCATGCGAAACACATCATTCTCATGTGTAGTTTTGTAGTGATGGTCCTTCTCAGACAGGCGTTATCCTCACATTCGCTTGCACATACACATACATTACATGTAGTAGAAGGACCGTAGTGGGAGGCAGTACCGCTCGCGTCCGTAGGACTAACCACACATACTAGATGATACCCTACACGTGCCTCCTGGGTGGTGCTAAATGAGCGGCATCTGTTGCTTATCGCAATCTAACAATGTGCTTTTAATTTCTCGGCGGAGCTGACTTGGAGGAGCGAAACCAGCAGAATTGCCGAAGAAAAAGAAAGAAAACCCTTTGCACCATCAAAGTAAACACCGCCGACTTGACAATAATATTGAAAATGAGATCATCATCGCTATACGGTAGTTACGGTACGTATTCATGAAAATGTTATATTGAACTTTTACATAACCTGGTAGACTAATAGTATTTTATGCAACTGTTGCATAATGAGGGGTCTTAAAACACGAGTGCGTTAGCGAGTTTCATAATAGGATCACACGAGTGTTTTAAGACCTAATTATGTACAGTTGCATACATTACTTTATCTACACACATATCATCAATCAAACTGCAAAAAACCGTAACAACAAAAAACCAACAGACGAATGACAACAGTAATGGCGGCAATTCGATCCATCCGTTAAGCCAAAAGTTTTTTTTAAATCTTTTTATACAACATAGGAAGGCAAACAAGCAAGTGGGTCACCTGATGGTAAGTGATCTCCACCGCCTATAGACACCTGCAACAACAAAGAGAGTGCAGATGCGTTGCCAACCCAGAGGGCTAAGATGGAATACCTCTTGTGCCAGTAATTACACCGGCTGTCTTGCTCTCCACGCCGGAACACAACAGTGCGAGCACTGCTGCTTAGCGGCAGGATTAGCGAGCAAGATGGTGGTAGCGATCCGGACAGACCTTGCACAAGGTCCTACCACCCGCAAATCATAGACAAACGCATGAAGTCCCTATCCTCATGTCAGTCGCGATCAAATGTCGTGCGTTTATATTAAAAAACAAACATACTGGATCTATGGATACTACAACACACACACTTGACACACTTGAGTTTTGACAGCTGTTCCAAATTTAAACTCATACAGGTACAGAAATCGGTACTGTAGCGAGGAGGAGTGTGTTAGTTACCTTCCGATCATAACGCGCAAGTTGAGTGAGCAAAGCGTCAATGTTATAAACTTTGAAATCAGATTTTGTTACGGTAGGCGTCGTTTATAAACAAAAATTGAATAATTAAATGTGAAAAAAAAAATTGTTGATAAAACTCTCTTCACTTTTTATTATAGATACAACCATCGTCGCAGCAATACAACGGAAATCGAGTGGTTGATGGCTGTGTCGTGAACTACAAGTTTCAATAATCCCACAGGTTAGTATACATATATTAAAAAAAAAAAAACGCCCTGGCACAATATCACCGCAGAATACAGCGTTAACATCTTTTCTTTCGATTCGTATTGTAATTTACTATAATGTATTAGAAAACCAACTTTAACCAACGCATATTTATATGCTGTATTTTGCGGCGATGCAGTGCTGGGAACGCTGGAATATTATAATGAGCGAGTAGCTGTTTTAACCCAGACTCCCTACAATTTCAGTTTGGCTTGCCCGTATCCGTGAAACTTTTTTGCGAAGAAACAGTGACAAGAGATGTGCGATGCGAGCTATGATATGGCCTCTCCATCTCATACCTTACTTGGGCATCGTGTGATCGGCAGAGAGAGGTTGAATTTCCAATAAGCGAGTTGTGACAGCATTAAATAGTAGTCTGCTATCAAAACAACGACTGGCACAGCACTGTCTTTTTAGATTTCATTCCTCTTCTCATTCTGGAACTCCATTGAAATATGATAATTTACTAATTATGATAATTTTCTTTCCAGATCATGATGGGAGCTGCGGTCTGTTGAAATCACACCGTCTCCAACGTTACTCAAGACTCGGGCGGCGGCCACGCAACACAATACGCAATTCATACGCACCGTGCTCGCGTTATATTAAAAATCGTCAGATGCTCGTCAATCTACCTGAATTCGCTTCAAAACAGTGCGTGATCTGCGATATAATGAGAGGCTTAAAACACGAGTGTGGTTTTTCACGACGAGTGGGGTGTGGTGATCACACTTGTGTTTTAAGGCCTAATTATATACAGTTGTTTACAATACTTTATCTACACATATCATAACTACAAAAAACCGTAAATGCAAAAAACCAACAAATGGTTGACAACTGTAATGGCGGCAATTCGATCCAACAGTCAAGACAAACTTTTTTTTTAATTTTAAAATCATAGATTAACGAATGAAGTCCCTACTCTCATGTCACTCGAGATCAAATTTAGTGCGTTTATATTAAAAATATATACTGAATTGACATTTCGTATCGATAACCGTTTTAATATCTAAGGATACTAGAATAGAGACCCACTTGAGTTTTAACAGCTGTTCCAAATTTAAACTCGCAACGTTACAAAAATCGGTGCTGTAATGACCATTAAAGTACAGATTTTACCTTCTACCACAGACAAGAAAGATCTCGTAATAAAATTGGTTGTAATAATGCTGGTAATTTCCTAACGTTTTTGAACGCATCATAGAGCCGTAATGATACTGTGTAGATTAACACTAATATGTATTCTAAAAAGAAGAAGGAACGCATACACACTGTCCTACATCCAGTTATTGAAAGGGAAAATATTTCAGGTAACCTTTTGGTTTGGCTCTTACATTATTTTATAAATTGTCGTGAAATGTATTTAAATGTATTATGTAAAATATTAGCGCAACGTACCCTAGATCCAGATACGACTGACGGATAATGTACGAGTTTTAGTAGGGCGCGTATAGAAGCATCAGTCTGCTCTTTAACTTCTGTAGTTGATTAAGCAATAGCACCAGCACAACAAAACAACAAAAAAATGAAATTATTTCATTCACCTTTTGTTTTGGTATTGTGTTGTCATATTGATAATTTAATTTGAAAGATTAATGTCGTCATCTTTTTATGAAAATTTTACATGCCTGAATCGTATTCAGCATAATTATAGTCGAATGTCAATATTGCGAATAGCTTGGCAGCGAACGAGCGAAGCGAGCGAGCAAGATGGGTCGGAGCAGAAGCGACTCGGATAGGTTAGGTTCAGAAGGCTAAGGCGGGAGCGAAGCGAAAGTCGATGCCTTCGATGTTAGGTTTTTTTATCAACCCAGAAAATCTTGCTTGCTTGCCAGCTCACATTCTACCCACCCATAGTACCGGTGCATATAACCTACCATATCATTTTTTAAAACAAATAATATGCTATGTCATGGGTGTATTCCCTGAAACGATTTGTATTAACAGTATGTATGTAAAGTTTGACTATGCTGTAACAGTTTATACATGTAGATATTTATTTTTTACACTTAATGAATGTAATCGATATTTGATTGTAATGATGAAGATGAAGATAAACTGATAAAATAATTGTGATAGTGACGTTGTGTTTGAAATTCAGTTAAGTCTAAAATAATTGTATAATAATGTTTTTATTACATTGATTGTCAGTGACGTACTATATCAATATCTCTGAATAAATAAATAATTGTTATATAACTAATTTGTTTTTTATTTTTTCATGTGATGAATCGAAAATTTATATTGCTGTACTAAGCGATTGACCTTATA
Organism: Ditula angustiorana; assembly: GCA_963691745.1. NCBI lineage: Eukaryota > Metazoa > Arthropoda > Insecta > Lepidoptera > Tortricidae > Ditula > Ditula angustiorana. The sequence goes on from OY829471.1 coordinate 16,526,727, forward strand.
ATGAGACCCCCTTATGTAGAAAACAAATGTATTCACCTTATGACTTAGTAACAAGCCAGTTTTCTACCTTATCAGTATCATCACACGGACAGTAGCAAAAGTAGCTTATTTAGAAGGCAAATTACCTCGTGTAGGTACTCTCGAGTCTTCTCAATGGCATACGTACGACAATGTGCTTTATTGAATACCACATTAACAATTTCACAAAATAACAGATAAATCTTAAATATAGGAATCCAAAAGCAATCATCGCTTGAGAACGATGTCTTCCAGACAACCTTTGGATAGAGATAAAAATGAAAACTAAAATGACAAGATGGTGTTACTCTTTCGATTCGTCTCGATGCCATCCTTACGACTTAATGTGAAGCTTGATAGACAGACCAATAGCACGACACCCTCCGCGGGCCCCGTGGGGCCCGCGGCCCCCACGCGACATCTAGTTACTATATATACAGCTCGATTACCACTCACTCACTCACTCACTGACTGACTGGGTCATTGACATGCATTTTTGGAGAGATGTGAAGGGGTGGGGAGCAACTGGAAACACTTTTATATAGAGGGTGCTCCAACGAGTAGACAAAAAATACGAAACCGACCTGAACGTGGAAAGGGAGTTGATGTGAGGTGCGGATCTCGGAAACCGTGATAGGTACGGCCAAGTTCCAAAACAAAAGTCATAGGGAACTGCCGGCCGATGGGTAAGCCGGTCGAATTTTTTTCAAAATGGCCGAAACAAGATGGCCGCCATACAAACTTTAAACGGGAATATCTCGAAAACCGTACGACTTAGTGGGGGGGTGCTCGACCAAATGTCACTCAGGGGGAGGAGGGAAATTTGGTGGAGTTGGAAAAAATTCAAGATGGCGGATCCAAAATGGCGGCCGAAATTTTTTTTTGTCCGATCGGGGTGAAATTTTGCAACCGGGGGCTCTGGGGGCCGCTGGTTCCGATTCCGGGAAAAGTTTTTCGATTCCGCCATTTTCCAAGATGGCCGCCATACAAGGGAGTTTTGAAAGCGAGCCCGCAGGGCGAGCTCCGCGTAGGCGCTTGCGCCGGAGCGTCCCATCGGTGCTCTCGAGTCGCTTGCGAGCCCGAAGGGCGAGCTGGGGTGTGAAATTGGAATTTTTACCCCCCCCCCCCCCCTCCCAGCGAGCCCGAAGGGCGAGCTCCGCGTAGGCGCGTGCGCCGAAGCGTCCACTGGACGCGAAATACTCTCGAGTCACTTGCGAGCCCGGAGGGCGAGCTGCAGTGTGAAGTTGGAACTCATCCCCCCCCTTCCTCCCCCCTTCTAAGGCAGCCCTACTTTCTCTGGGCTCTATCTCGGAAACCAAAAATGCTAGACCCCTCGTGTTGGTACTCTTTCGATTCGTCTCGATGCCATCCTTACGACTGAATGTGAAGTTGGGCCCCAGACCTGAGAGCAAGACAGCAAGTTGGAGTCGCCCCCCCCCCCCCCCAGCGAGCCCGAAGGGCGAGCTCCGCGTAGGCGCGTGCGCCGAAGCGTCCCTTTGGAGGCAGTTCTCCCGAGTAACTTGCGAGCCCGCAGGGCGAGCTGCAGTGTGAAGTTTGAACTCATCCCCCCCTTCCTCCCCCCTCCTAAGGCAGCCCGACTTTCTCTTGGCTCTATCTCGGAAACTAAAAATGCTAGACCCCTCGTGTTGGTACTCTTTCGATTCGTCTCAATGCCATCCTTACGACTGAATGTGAAGTTGGGCCCCCAGACCTGTAGCACGACACCCTCCGCGGGCCCCGTGGGGCCCGCGGCCCCCACGCGACATCTAGTTACTATATATATAGCTTAATTACCACTCACTCACTCACTCACTCACTGGGTCATTGACATGCTGTTTTGGAGAGATGTGAAGGGGTGGGGAGCAACTGGAAACACTTTTGTGTAGAGGGTGCTCCAACGAGTAGACAAAAAATACGAAACCGACCTGAACGTAGAAAGGGACTTGATGTGAGGTGCGGATCTCGGAAACCGTGATAGGTACGGCCAAGTTTCAAAACAAAAGTCATAGGGAACTGCCGGCCCATGGGTGAGCCGGTCGAAATTTTTTCAAAATGGCCGAAACAAGATGGCCGCCATACAAACTTTAAACGCGAAAATCTCAAAAACCATCAGAGATAGAGGGGGGGTGTTCGACCAAATGTCACTCAGGGGGAGGGGGGAAGTTTGGTCGAGTCGAAAAAAATCCAAGATGGCGGATCCAAAATGGCGGCCGAATTTGTTTTTTGTCCGATCGGGATGAAATTTTGCACCCGGGGGCTCTGGGGGCCGCTGGTTCCGATTCCAGGAAAAGTTTTTCGATTCCGCCATTTTCCAAGATGGCTGCCATACAAGGGACTTTTGGAAGCGAGCCCGCAGGGCGAGCTCCGCGTAGGCGCTTGCGCCGGAGCGTCCCGTCGGTGCTCTCGAGTCGCTTGCGAGCCCGAAGGGCGAGCTGGGGTGTGAAGTTGGAATTCCCCCCCCCCCCCTCCCAGCGAGCCCGAAGGACGAGCTCCGCGTAGGCGCGTGCGCCGAAGCGTCCACTGGACGCGAAATACTCTCGAGTCACTTGCGAGCCCGGAGGGCGAGCTGCAGTGTGAAGTTGGAACTCATCCCCCCCCCTTCCTCCCCCCTCCTAAGGCAGCCCTACTTTCTCTGGGCTCTATCTCGGAAACCGAAAATGCAAGACCCCTCGTGTTGGTACTCTTTCGATTCGTCTCGATGCCATCTTTACAACTGTATGTGAAGTTGGGCCCCCAGACCTGAGGGCACGACAGCAAGTTGGAATACCGCCCCCCCCCCACCCCTGCGAGCCCGAAGGGCGAGCTCCGCGTAGGCGCGTGCGCCGTAGCGTCCCTTCTGAGGCAGTTCTACCGAGTAACTTGCGAGCCCGCAGGGCGAGCTGCAGTGAGAAGTGGGAACTTATCCCCCCCTTCCTCCCCCCTCCTAAGGCAGCCCGACTTTCTCTTGGCTCTATCTCGGAAACCAAAAATGCTAGACCCCTCGTGTTGGTACTCTTTCGATTCGTCTCGATGCCATCCTTACGACTGAATGTGAAGTTGGGCCCCAGATCTGAGGGCACGACAGCAAGTCGGAATCACCCCCCCCCCCCCTCCCCAGCGAGCCCGGAGGGCGAGCTCCGCGTAGGCGCGTGCGCCGTAGCGTCCCTTCTGAGGCAGTTCTCCCGAGTAACTTGCGAGCCCGCAGGGCGAGCTGCAGTGTGAAGTTGGAACTCATCCCCCCCTTCCTCCCCCCTCCTAAGGCAGCCCGACTTTCTCTGGGCTCTATCTCGGAAACCAAAAATGCTAGACCGCTCGTGTTGGTACTCTTTCGATTCGTCTCGATGCCATCCTCACGACTGAATGTGAAGTTGGGCCCTCAGATCTGAGGGTACGACACCCTCCGCGGGCCCCGTGGGGCCCGCGGCCCCCACGCGACATCTAGTTACTATATATATAGCTCGATTACCACTCACTGACTCACTGGGTCATTGACATGCTTTTTTGGAGAGATGTGAAGGGGTGGGGATAAACTGGAAACATTTTTGTATAGAGGGTGCTCCATCGAGTAGAGGAAAAATACGAAACCGACCTGAACGTAGAAAGGGACTTGATGTGAGGTGCGGATCTCGGAAACCTTGATAGGTACGGCCAAGTTCCAAACCAAAAGTCATAGGGAACTGCCGGCCGATGGGTGAGCTGGTCGAAATTTTTTCAAAATGGCCGAAACAAGATGGCCGCCATACAAACTTTAAACGGGAATATCTCGAGCACCATCAGAGATAGAGGGGGGGTGCTCGACCAAATGTCACTCAGGGGGAGAGGGGAAAATTGATGGAGTTGAAAAAAATTCAAGATGGCGGATCCAAAATGGCGGCCGAAATTTTTTTTTGTCCGATCGGGATGAAATTTTGCACCCGGGGGCTCTGGGGGCCGCTGGTTCCGATTCCGGGAAAAGTTTTTCGATTCCGCCATTTTCCAAGATGGCCGCCATACAAGGGAGTTTTGAAAGCGAGCCCGCAGGGCGAGCTCCGCGTAGGCGCTTGCGCCGGAGCGTCCCATCGGTGCTCTCGAGTCGCTTGCGAGCCCGAAGGGCGAGCTGGGGTGTGAGGTTGGAATTTTTACCCTCCAGCCCCCCCCCCCTCCCAGCGAGCCCGAAGGGCGAGCTCCGCGTAGGCGCGTGCGCCGAAGCGTCCACTGGACGCGAAATACTCTCGAGTCACTTGCGAGCCCGGAGGGCGAGCTGCAGTGCGAAGTTGGAACTCACCCCCCCCCCCTTCAGCCCCCCTCCTAAGGCAGCCCTACTTTCTCTTGGCTCTATCTCGGAATCCAAAAATGCTGGACCCCTCGTGTTGGTACTCTTTCGATTCGTCTCGATGCCATCCTTACGACTGAATGTGAAGTTGGGCCCCCAGACCTGAGGGCACCACAGCAAGTCGGAATAACCCCCCCCCCCCCCCCCCAGCGAGCCCGAAGGGCGAGCTCCGCGTAGGCGCGTGCGCCGTAGCGTCCCTTCTGAGGCAGTTCTCCCGAATAACTTGCGAGCCCGCAGGGCGAGCTGCAGTGTGAAGTTGGAACTCATCCCCCCCTTCCTCCCCCCTCCAAAGGCAGCCCTACTTTCTCTGGGCTCTATCTCGGAAACCAAAAATGCTAGACCCCTCGTGTTGGTACTCTTTCGATTCGTCTCGATGCCATCCTTACGACTTAATGTGAAGCTTGATAGACAGACCAATAGCACGACACCCTCCGCGGGCCCCGTGGGGCCCGCGGCCCCCACGCGACATCTAGTTACTATATATATAGCTCGATTACCACTCACTCACTCACTTGGTCATTGACATGCTGTTTTGGAGAGATGTGAAGGGGTGGGGAACAACTGGAAACACTTTTGTATAGAGGGTGCTCCAACGAGCAGAGGAAAAATACGAAACCGACCTGAACGTGGAAAGGGACTTGATGTGAGGTGCGGATCTCGGAAACCGTGATAGTTACGGCCAAGTTCCAAAACAAAAGTCATAGGGAACTGCCGGCCGATGGGTGAGCCGGTCGATTTTTTTTCAAAATGGCCGAAACAAGATGGCCGCCATACAAACTTTAAACGCGTATATCTCGAAAACCGTCAGACTTAGAGGGGAGGTGCTCGGCCAAATGTCACTCAGGGGGAGGGGGGAAATTCGATGGAGTTGCAAAAAATTCAAGATGGCGGATCCAAAATGGCGGCTGAAATTTTTTTTTGTCCGATCGGGATGAAATTTTGCACCCGGGGGCTCTGGGGGCCGTTGGTTCCGATTCCGGGAAAAGTTTTTCGATTTCGCCATTTTCCAAGGTGGCCGCCATACAAGGGAGTTTTGAAAGCGAGCCCGCAGGACGAGCTCCGCGTAGGCGCTTGCGCCGGAGCGTCCCATCGGTGCTCTCGAGTCGCTTGCGAGCCCGAAGGGCGAGCTGGGGTGTGAAGTTGGAATTTTTACCCCCCCCCCCCCCCTCCCAGCGAGCCCGAAGGGCGAGCTCCGCGTAGGCGCGTGCGCCGAAGCGTCCACTAGACGCGAAATACTCTCGAGTCACTTGCGAGCCCGGAGGGCGAGCTGCAGTGTGAAGTTGGAACTCATCCCCCCCCTTCCTCCCCCCTCCTAAGGCAGCCGTACTTTCTCTGGGCTCTATCTCGGAAACCGAAAATGCTAGACCCCTCGTGTTGGTACTCTTTCGATTCGTCTCGATGCCATCGGTGGATCTGAGTGTGAAGTACGAGTGACGGACCTAAGGCTACGGATCCCTTCACGGACCGGGTGGGTCAAGATCCGCGAGCCCGTAGGGCGAGCGTGGTTAATCTAGATTTCAACTCGATCGAATCGGGACGTTATTTTTTGAGTCAGAAAAGTGTGCGTTGGTGTGAAGTTGGAACGCCTCCCCCCTCCCTCCCCCCCTCGCTCTATTGTGAACGTACTTTTCTTTAGGCTCTATCTCGGAAACCAAAAACGCTCTAGACCCCTCGTGTTGGTACTCTTTCGATTCGTCTCGATGCCATCCGTGGATCTCAGTGTGAAGTACGAGTGACGGATCTAAAGCTACGGAACTCTTTATGGACTCGGAGCGTCAAGCGTAGGTAATTTAGATTTTTCAACTCAATAGCGAGTTAATTGGGTCAAGATTGTTTTGCTATGAAATAGAACTTCTTTAAGTCTGTTTCATTGTTATTTTCCTTTTTGGTCGTATTTCTACAACCAGACATGCTAGACCCATCAAATATGTCAAATTGCAGCAGTTGTAATTTTTGTGGTGATCTTTGACTGACGCTCAGAACTCAAGGTTTGCCAGAGAGCAGAGCTAGAGCACAGTATTTAAGGCGTTAAATTGAAAAACCGTGCCAGGATTTTAGCTTTGCAGAACCCAAAATAGCTGACGTTACTCAGTCAGTTGCTAGGTTGAAGTGGGACTGGGCTGGATATGGACACGTCTACCGTATGCCGGTTGAACTCTGCATTGGGCTTATACTTAAAAACTGAAAGAAAAAACAAGTCTAGCAATCTAAAATTCTGTTAAATAATATGGAATAACTAGACCATACCACTGCAATAGTTTCATGAACTTCAACAGCGGGGACTCATTATTGTTATTATTATTACTGTTTATATACACTTTCCTAAATTTAAAGCGCAGTGGTCAAAGTTAGCATGACAAGACCCAAAGTTTGTGTCTGATAAATTTGTAATTTTCCTTTGTGAAAACCATTTTGAAATAAGTATACTTAGAATAACTTAAACTTTGATCTCCTAAAAATAAAATAAACATAAACCTACACAAATCCTAACATTTCTAATACTTCTTTTTTTTATGTATAAGCATACATTTTATATGTATAAGCATATCATTGACATACAATTAATTAATATTCTGTATCACTGTACACCTATCCACTGGTACAACAAATTACATTCAATACAGTGGAATGGGTTTCGTTGGTATTTGGTAAAATAAGAATGAAACCAGACAGAATAAATCATACCACTCCTCCACAGCCTCGATCGCATCGGCCGTTAGGAAACGGCGATGCAGGTATTGATGTAATAAAAGAAATAGTTTTTAAAACTAAAATGCCAGCAACATCAGGCATGACAAGCAAAAGCAGTGAGTAAAACAAGTCACACCCATTTTTCGGTAATAAATGTTTAAAAAATAGGAATAGTTGTAGAGGTACTTAAGTGGCATAGGGTACCTTTTGTCATATACTCTGTTAATAAATATGTATAATAGAATTCTGATTGTTTCACTTAGTTACATTTTAAGATCAAGGGATAGAAGTACGGCCTGAAGCAACTATTAAATCAGTTCAAGTATATTTGCGGGTGGTAGGACATTGTGCATGATCCGTCTGGATCGCTACCACCATTTCGCTCGCTAATCCTGCTGCTAAGCAGCAGTGCTTGCACTGTTTTGTTCCAGCATAGAGAGTAATACAGCCGGAGCAATTTCTCATTACTGGCACAAGAGGTATTCCAGCTTAGCCCTCTGGGTTGGCAATGTATCTGCAATCTCTTTGGTGTTGCGGGTGTCTATAGAGAGTCTACAATCAGGTGAACCGCTTGCTCGGTTGACTCCCAATGTTGTATAAAAAAAATTAAGTGTTACTAAATTATTGAAACAGAATGAAATAAAAACAAAACAGCTGACGAGTTTAAGGATTCATACCTATTGAGAGGAGTTTGCGAGAATTCTCATTCTGTATGTAATTAATAAGAAACTGTTCAAATATTTCAAGTACTTACTGTATTGTTATTCTATGTGCACTAGAGGATGGCTTAATTAAAAATACATGATTAGCCAAGGTTAAATTCTTTTATTTGATAATGTTATTTGGTGTCATTTTGTCCATAAAACTTAACAGAGTTTTAGTAAATGTAAACTAATGGACAAACAAGTTTTTCCAAAAGTTATTAATTCACACAGTTATAAGTCTGTAAATAACACTTTATACTTTTATGTACAGTTGCAACTGCACTTGAGCAAACTTGCCAGTGATTCAGTATCTATCAGTTTTACATACATTGGATGCTTTATTTCCATAACAGTACAGTATCAGCACTTAAAATTTCATCGGGTGATGCTGCTATCACGATACATACTTTCATTTGACATAATAATATGCACAAGCCATGTTGCGAAATCGAACCAATTTTTTAAATTGTTTTTGTACAAAATCTTCTAATTTTCAGCCCTTTTTTTAGGACAGCTGTGTCAAGCAAACTTGCACCCATTAATGTTGCGATCTGAGGTTTACAAAGAGTCACATCATAGGTTTTTGATACTGTTATTCTCGCATATTGAAGTTCATACCATGCCGTGCTGAACTTTTATACTTTCTTATGTTAGCCTTTCCTCATTAGCAACATTATTTTCTGTAACACTGGACACATTATTTTATTGTAGCTCAATCTGAGTATCTGAGTGCACTATCATAATTTGATTGATGTTTTGCTTCTTCTATGAGTCCACATTAAAAAAGCCACTACATGTTTGCAGCTACCTTTTGTACTACTTCCTTTTCAATAATAACCATCCATAAACACAGCTGTTGCCTCCTTTTTTAATTGGACACTCTTTCTTGAAGATCTGAAATAAAAAAACATAACCAGGTTAAGTACTAATTTAAAAACTTATACTTATAAATTATGTTGTATTATTTAGGTACTTACAAAGAAGTTTTGCATTCCGAAACTCGACAGAACAAAAGTCAGAATCATGCGATCAACTTTAGGCAGACTTGCACTATCTGTTTGTATGTATCCAGACTCCATTTCGTGAAACATACTGACAAGCACAAATCGAAAAATGTTACTCTTAGCGCTAATTTAACCCAATTATTATCACACCACACAGCAAACGGCAACACAGATGTTTTACATTTGTGACGTGACATTACGAGATGCCAAAGAATTTTGTATGTAGAATCATAGAAATAGTACAACATAGAAGGAGTGTTAAAATTGAAAGCGATATTTTATTATCTGATCTCTTTACTTTAAATGGCAATACAATGTGTCAAAAAGAGATGACTACATACTCTAAACTCCTCTTCAATTGACACCCTGTACACGACCAATGGACAAAATGGTCACCTTTGGCTATGGTAATGTATACATTAAGGTAGTATACTCTACGTTTTTCTTGTTAATTTGTAGGTTTTACTACCTTGACGCACACAAAGGTGACCATTTTGACCATTTTGACTTTGGCTATGTACACTTGACAAGTACTGAGGCTATATCCATGCTTTAGTCCTTCATCCAAGTTTAGAATGCGTGATGCTCAAACATGGCCGCCTGCGTTTCGGTTCTTTTGACCAACATATAAAGATCGTATATTTAATTTGCAAAAATAAGTTATTTACTATTGATCTTAATGCAAAAGTAAAAATGTGTGTAATTATTATTATTATTTATTTTATGTATAAGCTACCCTATCCAATATATTTTATTGTTACTACTGTCAAGTAGCCAATTATCGACTACTGATTTCATTTACATTTTGATAAAATGTCAATAAAGTATGTAAACATACAAATTTTAGGTGTATTCAATAATTATCACAAATTTATCAAAGTAGGTTGGTTGTGCCATACGAAACGGATTAGATTACTAATAAATATTGCCATTAACAAAACGCAGCTACTCTTCTGTTAGACTGGAATCACAATTAGCATTTACGAGCGATCGAAACGCAAAAGCGAGGCATCTTGCGACCATTGACCAATCAGAGATTACAATTGCCACGTTTATGCGTTGTCGCTCGTATTTTTTTTATTGTGAATCTACCTTTATAAACTCTCGTTGGACGCACGCGTTCTTATTTTAAAATCACATTTAAAAGCGGTGTATTTGGCAACACTGATTGGCACAGCCCAAGACAAAACCCCAATTCCCGGGTTATGCGAGATGCATCTCACGTGCGAGATACGTTAAAAAATGACAGAAATCCAAGAAAATTTACAGTTGCCCCTCAAGGGGCCTAGCACGCTAGCTTTTATCGGTGACATAAACCATATATTCCTTTCTAACCAATACGCCTGTGTGAGAGGGACCAAAGCGTTCATGTCCGCGATAAACGCTAGCGTGCTACTATAGCAGGCCTCCAATTCTGGCGCTCATCGAAATTCATCTGACGTTCGAGATGTGTCAAAATTTTACAGATTTTGAAGGGATTTGACAGCTCTCTTTGGCTTATCTCGAGTGTGACTTTATTTCTACTGACGCGAGAATTGCCCCGCAGGCCCCCAATTCTGACGCTCGAGATTCATCTGACGTTCGAGATGTGTCAAAATTTAACAGATTTTGAAGGGATTTGACAGCTCTCTTTGACTTATCTCGAGTCTGACTTCATCTCTACTGACGCGAGAATGGCCCAGCTGTTTACACGAGCTTACTTGCACATTTGGCTTCTGTACAGTATTCCGTCTTCATCTTTTGTACAGTTATGACAGCGCAGTTTGCACACTTTGGACTGCGCAGGTAAGAGGTACGTGTAGCCGCTGCATAACTCTTTTTTTTGTAAGCTTTATTCCTCGCTTTCGAACACATATAATCCCATTACACAGTTATTTACAACATTTTTAAGCTAACAAATGTTATGTCCCTTTCATTTGAGGGCAAACGTCACAATGACAAATAAAGACATAAAACATGTTAAGTAACGAACGTTTACGCAACGTCATGAATAAAGGGGTTTTTTTCAGTGGAAAAGCCTCCCAAAGACATTAAAATATATAAAATAAGTATTTTAGTTTATCATTTGTCATAAATCAATATCGTTAATGCCCAATAACTTTTCCTTTTGGCGGCATTTTCATAAATACATAGGACATGGCTGCGGCCCTATATTTAACATGGTTGTAAGCACACAGATTACTTTGTCTTTTGTGTGGTAATAAAAAAAAACCGCTACGTTCCCGCGCTTTTGCAATTTTGCGTCCATTCTTTTTCTTCTGTTACAGAGGTGAGTATGTAAAATTTTATTAATTAGTTATTTATCCAATTAAAACGAATTCGACTGATTATTCTATAGCAGCAGAGTAGACAAATCAATTGTATTCTGTTTTTACATCGATTTATTATCCATGTAGATGTAGAAAGTACTAGCAAATTTAGCCACCATTTTGTGAAAAAGTTACTTTACAAAGTTTTAGTTAGCTTAAGTATGTAAAAAGTGTATCGTGTGTGTTATTGTGTTTGTTAAGGTTTGTACATGTATGATTATTGTAGTGTTCATAATGAAAACGTACGGTACGGTTGTACGTGATATTTTTGTCGATTCGATTAGGTTATGTAGCCGGCGTAAGACCCATGTGCATTGCGTTTGTCCACCGACGCCGATGCCGATCCATTATCGAGAACAAGGTTACGTTGCCGAAGTAATAATTTAAAATTTATATGGTCAGTTGTCCTCCACGCGGCCGTCAATCGACGTTGCAAGTAGTTTCACGCTAGGTACATCAGACCAAGAACGCGCCACCGCTACAAATCGGTCCGTAGCCCGCCAGTTCGAGATCTTGTTAGGTCAACTTGATTGAAGTACCGACAATATAAAACGATTTGATTCTTAACTTGTCCACACGCCGTCGGCATGCCGCCAGTTTTCTCGCATTTCTTACAAGGAGAGGGTAATTGTACATGTTGGAAACCCTTTGGAGTAGTAACCTAAGGTCATTCGCGCGCGGTGCGTTGTTAAGAGTGCACGTGCATCGCTCGCTAACTTAACCAGCGCCGCGTTATACCTATAATTTCTCCTGCGTTTTGAAAGACTAACGATGGACGAGGTCGGGCTACGACCTTCGTCTAGATGTAGTAGTGATATCATGAGTGAAGAGGATATGCAGTGCGATATATTAGAGGAACAACAAGTGCAAATTGAAGAGCGGAGTGATATGCGCGGCGAGTCGCTTGACCTGCCGGTAATCTGCGCTGCCCAGCCGCCGCTAGAAATACCTACGATGCCAAATAGCCTGGAGCGTGAAGGAGTGGATAGCGAAGGCTTCATTTTAGTACAGAAGAAGACGAAGACAAATAATAAATATGTGGAAAAAACTAAAAGAAGCTCTGAATTTAACTCTTGTGAAGTATGTATCTCGTCACACCAAATATTACCAAAACAAATTGGTTTGGCAAAGCTTTTGAAGGCGCAGAATATTAACAATGCAACACAAATAAAATACAAAAGTCCATACAAAGTCATTATCCACTTCGAAAAAAAAGAGGACGCGGAACAGTTATTAAATAACAAAACATTTTCTGAGTCAGGATTGAGATGCCATTTGACTAATGAAGTGGGTATCTCTTATGGCGTAGTGAGATATTTGGAACTTGATGTAACCGAAGAAGAATTACTGAAAACAATAAACAGTGAATATGACATTGTTGCAGTCAAAAGGTTAAGTAGGACATCGGAGTCGGGTGGATGGATAACTAGCGAGACAGTACGTTTTGGGTTCAAAGGACCTGCCCTACCTCAATATGTGTACGGATATGGCTGTAGATTTAAGGTGGAGCCCTATACATATCCAGTGACACAATGCTCCACCTGCTGGAGGTTCGGACATTTGACACGAACATGCCCAAACAAAAAGCCCTTTTGCCCAAAGTGTGGCAAAGGTCATGCGAACTGTGAGGTGACAGTATACAGATGCATAAACTGTAAAGGCGATCACATGGCCATGGATAAGTCGTGTCCAGTTTATCTGAAAGAGAGAGACGTCCGGTCCATTATGAGCAAAGATAACTGTACCTACAAAGCTGCACTGTTAAAGTACATCGAAAACAATACAGGGATGACTCATAAAAAATTGACTCAAAAAATTCCACCTGTGTTCTCGTTTGGAGATAAACCGCGCGGTTATGAACAACCTGGCACAAAGAGGTCTTACAATCAAAGTGTGGGCTACAAAGTAAACCAATCAGCCTTTGAGTACCAAGAGAATTTGTCATCCCAGTCACCATTCGTCTGTCAAAGGAACAACGAGTATGAAACAAAAGACAGCAGTGAAGAAAGTCTATCACGAATGGAGAATTCGGGCAGAAAGATGAAAAATAAACATAAGAAACAGAAGACAGAAATGCACAACAGGTTCTCACAGGGTGCATCTATCGGGCCAGAACAATGCTCCGGACCGGGACCCGGACCGTCAAACGGACCGCTAGCCGGGCCTGAAACGGGACCGCTGCCGTCAGGAGTGGAAAGACCAATAAGAACTGAGAAGAAGAGTAAGAACTTTATAAGTACAATAATTAATAAAATCAGAGACATTTTCCTTTCGCATAAAAGTATTGAAGAAAAAATGAGTGAAATGTTGCAAACATGTTTTGAGGAATTATGGTCGTATATTAAGACGGTAATTAGCAATGGAGAGGTGGTGAGTAAATTTTTGGGTCTGTTTCGTAATGGATAGTTCGGCTCTAAACAAAACGCCGAACAGGGATTCAGGCCCGGGGTGTTCCACTGCGAAATTTATAAATTTTGCGCAGTGGAACGCGCAGAGCCTGATGCCCAAAAGACATGAATTTGTTCTACTGCTTAGCCAGGAAAAACTAGGTATATGTTTAATAAGTGAAACATGGCTTGACCCTGAAATCTGCCTTAAGATAAGTAACTACAATGTGTATAGGAAAGATAGGGCTGATTCGTACGGCGGGGTCGCTATAATAGTGCACAAATCGATTAAAACTAATTTGTTTGATATTGGTGTTTCAAATATAGGAATAGAAGCCATATGTATATAAGTATTGAACATTAAGTATATAGAATATGTTGTATCCATCTACTGTCCCTCGGCTGTAAGAACTTCACAATGCGATTGGGAAGGTTTATTTTGCAAATTTCCCAAAAAAACTATTATAGCTGGTGATTTCAATGGACATCATACCAACTGGTCATATAAGACCGATAACAGAGGGTTACAATTACTAGACGCTTCCATGGAACATAACTACGTGACTCTCAATAGTGGAGAATCTACTAGAATTAAGTTAGTTAATGGGTACTTACAGGAGTCTGCTCCGGACATCACATTTGTGACATCAGACATAGCTATCTATTTTCAATGGCTAGTAACACGAGAGAATTTAGGCAGCGATCATTTACTGGTTAAATTCTCAATTCGTTATGAGGAGTCACGTGGTTTTGTAAGGCGCCGTAATTATAAACAGGCTAACTGGCAGAAATATAAAGATATCCTAAAAGATAAGTTTGGGGAGCCGTATTCCGAGACTAATGTGCAATCTAGATATAACTTATTTGTAGAAAGATTAAATCACGCGGCTGGACAAAGTATACCTATGGTAAAAAATTGCACAGATCCTCTTCAAGTATTTCAACCTAAACCTTACTGGTCTTCGGAAATATCGGCAGCTATTGCGCAGCGTCGGTTGGCCCTGAAGGAATTTAGACGCAATCCTACGCCAAGTAATCTCGACAAATTAAACGCCAAGATAGCTCAAGCGCAACGAGTACATAGGCAGGCTAAATCAGCCAGCTGGCGGAAATTTTGTGGTTCAGTTGATGAAACAACCAGCTCATCGGATATGTGGCGGCAAATGCGATGGGTTAAAGGCATTCGCAGACAGCATGTACTAGCTTCTGATGATAAAAAAGATGACCTGCTGCGCAGTTTAGCTCCTGATTCCGTAATGTCCCCTTCACCGCATCTTGGGTCTAGTAGCTCCCTTTTAGATAAAGAATTTTCATACCAGGAACTTCAAAGTTGCTTAAAGAGGAAAGATACGGCGCCTGGAGAAGACAATATTACCTACTCCATGATATATTATCTACCAGCAGAAGCTAAATTATATCTCCTTGAAGTATTTAATTTAATTTTTAAACATGCTTTGATACCAGAGCAGTGGCGTTGCATTATAATAGTCCCGATACCAAAACCTAATAAGGACCCAAATATTACGCCTAAATTCAGACCGATCTCTCTTATATCCTGCATCTGTAAAATGTTTCATACAATGCTTTGCAAACGCGTTGAATGGTTCGTTGAACGAAATAAAATATTAGCTCCGATAACATCCGGTTTTAGAAAATCTCAGTCATGTATAGACTGTCTAGCACGATTGGTAACACACATCCAAATTGGATTTTCTAAAAATATTTCAACATTGGCAGTTTTTTTGGATGTCGAAAGTGCTTACAATAATGTCCTCCCTGAGCAAGTAGTCACGATCCTTGATAATCTAAACATAGGATCTAGAACATGTAAATATTTGTGGTCCTTTTTAAGTAACAGATGTTTGAAAATCCAAGACAGTGTTAATGATCAGCCTATGATTAGGTGGACTAACAAAGGCTTAGCGCAGGGTGATCCGATCTCTCCTCTGTTGTTCAACATAGTGACATATAGAATATGTAAAGGCCTTAATAACATTAATACACTGCAATACGCGGATGACTTCGTTTTTTATACGCAAAATAAGGATCCGTGTCTTAATGAAGTATACGTTCAAAGGGCACTGAATACAGTTGTTGAGAGGTTGGAAAATTTAGGATTAGAGGTATCGTCATCCAAAACCCAATGTTGCATTTTCAAAAGAGGAAGAGGAGCAGATCGAGTCAATCTGACTATTAACGACGAAAATATAACCGCCGTCCCAATAGTTAAGTATCTAGGTATTTGGTTGGATAAATCCTTATTGTGGAGAAAACACATAAACGAGACGCAGGAGAAAGCAATGAAAATGGCCAGTCTGATAAAAGTGTTGGCAGGCGCTTCGTGGGGTTTGCATCCGAAACATCTCCGCCGTTTATATATCGCTTTAATTCGTAGCAGGATTGAATTTGGATGCTTTCTCTATGACACAGCAGCGAAAACCCATCTATCAAAGTTAGATAGAGTACAAAACACAGTTATGAGAGTGATCGGTGGATTTATTAAAACCACGCCCATACATGTCATGGAATGTGAAGTTTGTCTTCATCCATTGCAGTTTAGGCGGGAATACCTAGCCACAAAATATTGTTTAAAAGCCCAATCACTCTTTAACAATTTAACTATAAAATATTTGTTAGAATTAAAAGAATTGTGCAAGTCGAGCTATTGGCACAAGAAAAAAAAGCCTCTGCTTACTTGTATATTTGAAAATACAAAAAAAGAAAAACTAAATGCCAGTAACCCACTTACTATGTTTTCATTAGACATATGGATTTCGGATATTCGGTTGGATTTTATTAAAACGGAGGTTGAAGGGATTGAGCAAGCAAAAAGTCAGATCGATGGTAAAGAACTTAAATACAAAACACTACTAATGCTAAATGGTAAATATACTGGCTGGGTTAAAATATATACCGACGGATCTAAAACTGACGATGGCGCTGGGGCAGCCTTTTACGTTCCTGTTCGCAATGTGAAAGAAAAATATAAAATTATATCTGATAATAACACCATAATGTCTGTGGAACTCTTTGCAATCTCAGAGGCATTATCATACGTGGTCACTTTGGATTCAAATAAATGCGTAATTCTGACAGATAGCCGAAGTGCCTTACAGCATATAGCTCGATGCGTCTCTGGAAAAAGAGGTGCTGCTGTAGCATATGCAATTGTAAGCAAAGTTATGTTTCTGATGAAAAAGGGTATGGAACTGAGGTTGCAATGGGTTCCGTCACACGTTGGAGTCAGGGGTAATGAGGAGGTCGACCTGTTGGCAAAAGAAGCTATTGCGGTTGGTACAGAAACTTATATCAAGCCAGAATATACAGAAGTATTATTGAAATATAAATACAAAATCTTCGAAAAATGGGCTAATAGCTTTGCAGATATATCAAGTTTAAAGGGAATCTGGTACAGAACTATGCAAAACAAACCTCCTCACTTGCCTTGGTCTACCCATAGTAATCTGAAGCGACACATAATCGTGACGGCTCATAGACTGCGCTCTGGACACATTCCTCTAAATAAATTTAAGCACCTCATGAAGAGGGCAGATTCCCCTAATTGCGATACTTGCGGAGTCATAGAGGATGTACACCATCTGCTGGTGGAATGTGCTAGGACGCAGTCGATGAGAGCTCATATGCGCGACCAATATGGCATTGATATGTTAGAGTTAGGTGCAGTGCAAAGCGTGTTAGCTGCCACATTATCTGAGGCAGCTCGGGCGCTTTGTACAATAGTATACAATATTCTTAGTCAATAAGTACTTTGTAATCTTAATGGGACTGACATAGTCGCAAAGCGACTCAAAGTCCCAAAAATAAATAAAGATAATAAAAAAAAAAAAAAAAAAAGTAACCTAAGGTCGACAACTCATCAGTGATCTTTTCCCATTTGCATGGTTATTTTTATAAGTTTATCATCTAAAAAACATTATTATTATTTATTTTTTGAGACTTCTTTTTTGGGTTTGTTGTCATCCAGTGTTTATATGCATAACAATTTCATGCCAATTTGATAATTAATATTATTATTATTATTAAAAACTTAATTTCAGGGAACAAGACCCATATAATAAACATTTGATAGACTAATCTAATATACATAATAATAATACATAATACATTTGTCAAAATAGATTTCCTAAATTTGTTTACACAATTAAATATATAAAAATTAAACTAAGTAGACTTGTAATAATTTGTGTTATACTGTCATTTAAGAGACAAGTCTGTTTTTATTGCTTGTCTTGCTTAACAATTTTCATATGTATGTCAAGATTCATACATATTAGATAGCAGGAAATGAGTCATGCATGTTATGTAATTTATATTTCTAGCTGCCTGGTTACTCTTACATACAAGTGAAACTAAATAAAAGCTTGTAATACAAACAATTTACATTTAGCTGTTTATTTGTATGCGTTGTGAAATATTATAGTTAAATAAAAAAATACTTTAAACGGTTTAGCTATGTAAGTACATTGATGCATGGAGTGTTATAGTTTTAACAGTCAATGTAAATGTGTAGATACAGACATAATAACATATTTTCCTTCATATATCACATAATAATTATAATTTGGTAAATGAAGTTTTAGTTCATGTATCAACACACTTTGTGTGCCAGCAGATAAGTATGTGTCAGATCCCTAAATTCAACAGGTCAAAGTTTATTCAACACATTAAAATAATAATGGAAACTAAGAACTGGCAACAGCTATAATTAATTATTATTGAGGATGATACAGTATATTTCAAACCTTTGCATCAATAAGAGGAGTTTTAAAGTAAATGTACTTACATTAATGTAGCTGTTGTTGCAGACCAAATTAGAACTACAAGAAAGTTGTCTGATTATAACTGTTTTATAATCAGAAGTTTTAAATATTCCCTGTTCTGTTTTCATTATCACTGGGAATGTTTTTTTTTCCTTTAGTTTATTAGAAATATAATACATTATGATAATAATGCTCTCTTTGTAACCCTTTTAGTTTCACCATGTCTGTCTGTATGTCACTGACTTTTTACTCGAAAAACATCAAAGCATAATTTATTATAACAAAAATTGCTACTTTGTGTCGTACGGTGAGTAAGAGTACCGAAAATCCACGGGACGGGATGGAGCTAAAGACCAGCAACGCGTCAGCGGTTCTATTAGGGTTGCTGGTTCCCAAAGTGAGCAGTAATGTTCTCATCACATGATCCACATGTTCGTTTACCATTCCTGGTAATAACAATGTTTACCTACTTACTCTTTAAGTCAAATTGAAGTCATTATTTTTCCCGTATTAATTTCTTTACCGTATCCAAGCTATTGCGTGGGATTGGCATTGTATAGTTAAAGTATACGTATACATATGTGTTATTATCCCATAGATGAAGCGCTTCCAGAACTACCCACCAAACGACGCGTGCGCGCACGCGAGCAAGCACGCAAGACGGCAGCTTGCAACAGCTCCGGCGGCGGCGTAGAATCTACCGGACGCAGCGTCATAGAAGGTGAGTCTTTTACGAACCTTCCTTATTATATACTTAATTTTAGCGGACGTCCACGACTTTGTTCGCGTGAAATTAGTAGCTTTTGTCCATCAGGGCGAGTATGGCTTTCTATTGGTGAAAGATCGGTTGTACATACAAACAAACAGCTGGCTCTATGCGGCGAAGCGTTGTTGCCGGTGTGAAAGTCGTCGTACCGCACAGCGCCAGTTCGGCGACACTGCCTGAAGGCCTGCTACGAGATGAACCGAGAGTATATTATTTTTTACCCGATTGCCGTCAGAGGGAGGAAGGGAGGATTACGTTTTTTACGACCTCTTTCTGTAATATGTATTGTTTAGGTTTTTAAGACTTGCGTTGGCCAATTTGGCTCTAAATAGTTTCGCCATGTCTGTCTGTATGTTAAAAGCACTTTATTGAGCTCTAAATGATAAAATCCTTTAAAGTACTACTTTCGATATAAGGATATTTTCAATTAGGTACACATGAAGTATTTTTTGCGCGGCAAGCCGGCTACCTACTGCGATTAACCTATGCCATAGGTAATGCGGCAAGCGCACCTACAGTGTGGAGTGGAACCCCCCTGGTATTATTCCCGATTACTCAAAGACTGCTGGACTGATTTGGAAAATTCTTTTTTGTTTGAAAGGGTATATTTCCAATGTGGTGGTCCCATTGTCATCCGGTCACGATCTGATGATGGGATCCTGGAGAAATCGAGGCAACTCTTCAAAAATTATATGCACATCTATATCGATTTGAGTATTTTTTATAGTTTTTAATTTAATATAGTTGTTAAGCAATTTATGCTCGTCACAGTGTATACGGTGAAGAGAAAGTGATGGTAAAATACCAGGAGAAGTGTTCAATAATTATTGTTCTGACATTAGGAAGAAGAATATTTTGTAAAAGGTGGTGAGCGATTGGTGTTAGGCTATTGTCTGTTAAATAAACAAACCGACTCACTAAAAAGCAACTCCTCGCTTTCCATTCAAATCGAGGTAGCAATCTACTAGGCTACACGGGTATTTTGTGTTATTGTTTATTACTGTTTCTCGGACAGAAAAAAACATTGGAAACTATTATGAATTAGAAGTTGTCCCTTTCCGTCTTCTCCTTTCTTTTAACAAGGCCCTTTTTTTATACATCTCGGAAACCATCGCGTCATATTGGTACTCTTTCGATTCGTCTCAATGGCACTCATTAATCTAAATGTAATGTTTGACCGAGGGCACAGCACCCTCTGCGACCCACACCAGGCGCGGCTTATTTCGCGGAGAATATCGACGCACCACTGCACCGGGGCCCACGCAATTGTGCTATTGTGCGTGCGAATGAATACAAGTTATACGATAGACAGGGAGGTATACAGTCGGACGTTTCTTATACCTAAACACCGTTTTTGTTCGAAGTAAAAATGATGTAGTTGTGCTATTATTTATTTTGTGCCCACACGCGATATATTGAGCTCCGAGCTCGAAGGGCGACCGGAGTGCATTATTATTAAATTGAATTTTGATTGTAAATAAAGATAAAAAATCGTTCTAATCGTCAATAAACAATAACCTTTTAAGTCATATCTTAACAAGATATGCTGGGACATCATGTTGGTACTCAAATGAAACGTCTCGACCCAATAATATCAAGCTGTCATGTCAGTTTTAAAAAGTAAAATATTTTATGAGAGTTAATGAACTGGATGTTTTATTTTTACACAGAATGCACCGGTAGCGGCATAGAACCAGCCGCGCGTTGCGTCGTAGCAGGTCAGTGTTCTAAGAACTACTTAAATGTATTAACTTATATTTTTTACACTAGGTATTTCAGTTTTTTGTAACTATGAGCAACACAACGCTTACAAATGACTGAGGAGTTATTCTACAAAAAATACATACATTTTAAATTCGAAGTGATCTATCGGACAAACTAAAAACGGATAAAGATTGTTAGTGTTTCAGATAGATATCATATTGTTTCATATTTTTCCTGTCATTACTATTATTCTTAGAGTTTTAAGAACGGGAGTAGCCTTGTGTGTAGCAATTAAGCTTGCGTCGTTATGCACTCTTACCTTTAGAAAATACAACATTTGCTTATTTTCACGCACATACACTGAGTACTAATGCAATGTAAGTAAATGAAAACGCAAATTTAGTAGCGATACTGCACAGATAACAAATATCAGCTACACTCGATGGCAAACAATTTATTTTTGACTCTATTTGTCACGTCATTAAAAACATTTCACAGAAACAATGTTTTAGCTAGATATGAGTAGAAAAATAATTTGCAAATAAAATCTTCTACCGTTCTTTTCTAAATGTATTATATATTAGAAAAAAATATACAGGTGCTTATAGCACATGAAGGCATTTTTGGTGAGCTGTTATCTCTTCGGTGGCGATTTAGCGACTGACAAAATAATCGATTGTTAATTAGTTTTTGCGTTGCGTAGGCACATGTGCCTATACCTTTGACAGAGGGGTAAGTCTTTGAATGGCTTCTCCCGTTCTTCATGCCACTTAATGCTCTTAAGCTATTACTACATATTCACTACACTCATCGGGACTTTAACGCAATAATATACTGTACTGTAGATAGATACAAGCTCTCTATGTCATGGAATCCAGTAATCAGCAAGTGCAAGCGTCGGGATGTAACTTCGGACAAATCTTTAGATATTGTGAGCATTGTGTGTCGATATAGTGATCAATCAATCAATCATTTATTTGCGTGAAGTATTAATAATAAAAAATAACAAGTGAAGGCAAAACTAATTAAATTTCATTTCATTACGCTGGTTAAAAATGAACAAGTCCAAGTTCGGGTAGTTCGTAAAATTTTCGCGATTCTACGCTGCAGAAACGAAAAGATCAATAAATAAACCGTACTATCACGTTAAAATCCCGATGAGCGTAGTGTATATATATTGTGAAAATCGCGAAAATTTAAAACAATTTATCACTATTTCTTATCTCTATAGGCACCGCGCACCAAGGTGCGCGATCATTCCGAGGTAATAACTCGCAATGCGTAGCCATGTCAGCGTGCGCATGTGTGTACTCGGTTTTTACTAATAGACAGTGTAGCGATTTTAATGTAGACGAGATCCTTAGAAGCGGCGACGAATTGTACATGCAGCTATTTCCTGGTTTACAACTTCAGAACGAACGATATTTACTGCCCGAACAATTGCCATCCCGTATTCGCTCCGGGAACTTTTTGGCTGAAATTCACTCAATGCAAGACGACAACAGTTGGATCGCTAATGGATTATTTCCAACAAACGTAAACGACGTCCACGACAAAAAAACAGAGCTGGAGAATATTCTGCAAAGTAATGTTTTTACATCGAATCACATCGATGCAACTGATAGTGTTCTTTTTACCGGTCAAAGTTACACTGTGTCATTCTGGAGACATCGAAATGCCTTTTATCTTTTTAACAGTCACGGAGTAGATAGTAATAACCGTACAGCTGACGAATGTGCACGGTTGTTTAAATGTAATTCGATGAAAAAATTGGCCGATTATCTTTTTGCGAACGCGCATTTTCCAAGAAACGTACTAGACACGGAATATGTCATGAGTAGAATTCGTGTCACAAATTTCAATGTGCCATCTCCCACATTTACAGCTACGCTGTCCCAGTTACATCCAGCTCTGGCCAGTTTAATACCGCGTTCTGCCACTTATGTGCCGTCTTCCACATTTACCGCTTCTCTTTCACAGCCGGAGCAATCGCGTACACCCACATATGCCGAGGTAGTTGCAAAGAGTTGCCATGCATCTCGAACGTCCGCAACCACTGCTAATATCGATGCCGCGCAACCCCAAAATAACATTCAATCGAGTGTTAATCCAGTGGTTGTGCTCGACAAGATAGACGACTTTAAATTATACGTGCTAAACCCAGTTGTTGTCGTCCAAAACATGTTTTCGGAATTACCGCTAGATGAAAATGATGCTAATGTCGATACGACACCAGTAGGCAGAGGTAGAGGCCGACCCAAAAAACAAAAACGAACAGTTAAAACCAATGCCCATTTAGACGCGGTCAAAAAATACGCTAAAAACAATCCCCAAATTAATCGTGCGGCGGTTAAAAAGTACAAAGACAAAAATCCCGAAATTAATCGCGCCACAGTCAAAAAATATACGCAAGATCACCCCGAGATGAACCGTATCGCTGTTGAAAAATATACGCAAAATCACCCCGAGGTGCATCGCGCCGCCGTAGAAAGATACTCTCAACACCACCCCGAGGTGAACCGCGCCGCTGTCGAAAGGTATTCGCAAAACCACCCCGAGGTGAACCGCGCCGCTGTCGAAAGGTATTCGCAAAACCACCCCGAGGTGAACCGCGCCGCTGTCGAAAGGTATTCGCAAAACCACCCCGAGGTGAACCGCGCCGCTGTCGAAAGGTATTCGCAAAACCACCCCGAGGTGAACCGCGACGCCGTTCAACGATACAATACAGATAGTCGTAACATTGAACCAGAATTACGTAGATCAACTAATTTGATTGCGTAATATAGGGACGCGGAACTTGACAACATTACACTGTTTTCTTTAAAAAAACCGTCCATATTAGCTACGGATATATTCTCGTGCCCTCATTGTCATGCGCGTCTTTTCGACGAAGAGCGAAGTCGTAAGCAGTGGTGTTGCGGGTCCGGGGCGTACAACGTTCAACATTTTTCGCCTTTGTCGGAAAGCTTTTATACAGATCCGTCGTTTTTGAATAGACCGCGAGCGTATAACAACTTGTTCGCCTTCAGTGCCTTAGGCGTCTCGCATGGTTACCAACAACCCGACGGTATATCGTTTTTAAAAATTCAGGGACGTACTTATCACCGCGTGTTCGATCTTTCGTACAATGCCACCACTAACAACATTCGACTGTACATTAATGATAACGACGAACGCGATAGCCTAGCCCAAAGTCAACAGCTAAATAGAGACGTTGTAGTTTCAATTACAAATTATTTGCACAACGTCAATCCGTACATAGAGTGTTTCAAACGCTTGAGTCGAGAAACATCCGATCAAGCGTACATAAGGTTCGAAAGAACTACACGGGCAACACATGGTAACATTCTAGGCGACACACCTTTAGGCAGTGAAGTTGCCGCTATAATAAGTACGGAGAGGGAGACTTTCCAACCACATTGCATAGCCATTTGGAAAGTAGGCCATAAGACACCGCACACTGTAGATATAATGAATCCATTGTATGAAGCTTTCCAATACCCATTGCTTTACCCCGAAGGCAATCCGGGTTGGTTTCCTAACAAATTGGACAACAATCAACATAAATTGTCCCAAGTTAAATATGTCCGATGCTTACTGTTGTCAGAGCCGCGATTTTCATTATTAGGCAGACTTTCTGAGGAGTGGTTAGTAGATCTCTACTGTAGGATTTGCGAAGAACGTTTACGCTATATTACAAACGTGCAAAAACAAAACTCAAATCATGCACTCAGAACAGCACCACTCGAAGAGATAGAACACAGTGTCCAACAGATTCGTAACGATGAAACCATACAAGGAGAGGGTGTCGTGCCAGGCCGTATATATTTGCCCAATACCTATACAGGATCTCCGAGGTATATGAAAGCTAAATACATGGATGCCATTGCAATAGTCAACACGTTAGGTACCCCAACATAATTTTTGACTTTTACGTGTAATCCAAATTGGCCTGAAATTAAACAATCCCGTGGAACAAGTAAACTGGCGTACCCACTTTTGTGTGCTCGAGTCTTTAATTTAAAATTAGCACAACTATTACGTGATATCAGGTCCGGTAGATACTTTGGTAAATGTTTATATATATTTCACGTAATAGAATTCCAGAAACGCGGTTTACCCCACGCGCATATTTGTTTCAAAGTAGAGAACGGCCCCACGCAAAACATTGACAGAGTGGTAAGAGCGGATATACCCAGTTCCTCGGAAGCTGGCGGTAGATTGAGAGATATAGTTTTAAAGCACATGATCCACGGTCCGTGTGGTCCACCAGATCGATCTAATTTACCGTGCTGGGATAGGGAAAAGCAAAAATGCACGAAATTTTTCCCGAAACGCGAAACCCAAGTCACATTCGTTAACGATAAAGGGTTTGTAAACTTACGCCGCGACAGTAAAAACGAGGCAACAATAAGTTACAATAGGCGCGAAGTCACTGTCAGCGATTTATGGGTCGTGCCCTATAATGCAGCCCTCTTACTGAAATATGACGCCCATATGAACTTGGAGGTCTCGTCACAAAGCGCGGTGATCAAATACCTGTTCAAATATATGACCAAAGGTCCGGATGAGTCCCGAGTAACCGTCGTACCCGAGGAACATTTGAATGACGAGGTAGAGCAGTACGTCACGAAAAGGTATATAGGCTCGGGCGAAGCGGCGTGGAGGGTGTTGGAGTTTGACGTTACGGGCCGCGAACCTAACGTCAAACAATTGACCGTGCATCTCGAAGACCGTCACAATGTTTTCTTTAGGCCAGGCACTGAGGCAGAGTCCGCGCAACGATCCACGTCTGACCTCATAACTTATTTCAATCGTCCCACCGGTGAGGAGTTCGACCGTTTAACATATTGCCAGTTCTATGAACAGTATATTGTACACGCGTCACGGCCAAACACTAAAAACACCCAAATCTATGAGACGACAAATAATAAGTTTGTAACGAGACGACAACGCGGTGAACTCGTAGCGCGTCTTTTTTGGGTCGCGCCTAATAGAGGTGAACAATTCTACCTAAGAATTCTACTAAAATCTTATCCAGCTCGAAGTTTCGCGGAACTTGTTAGTCTTGGTGGCCCTAATTCTGAAACTTACCAGGAATCTGCAAAGGCTGTTGGCCTTGTCAACGACGAAGTCGAGTACGAGAATGCTATGCTAGAAGCTTCTAGATTTTATACAGGGCGTGCTCTTAGAAGTTTTTTCGTGCTCTTGGCTTGTAACGGTGCCCCGGTAGCGCTACTGTGGGACACATTTAAAAACCAACTCAACGAAGATTTCCTCCACAGACAACCAGACAATGTCGACGCGGCACACAACTTGTCACTGATAGATATCAATAGGATGCTTCGTAAGCACGGAAGTTCTCTCGCACAACACGGTTTGCCGCAAGTCCTTGATCAAACAACCGAGTTGGGTCGCGAACGTGTCGAATACAGTGCGAACCGTCTCCAAGCGTACGTCGACGAGTGGCTACCGCAGTTATCGCCCGACCAACGCGTCGTTTTCGATTACGTCAATAGGCTCTGCGTCGTCGATGAGTCTTTGCGCGATGTAGAGAATTCCGCAATATTCATTGATGGTCCCGCGGGCACAGGAAAAACCCAACTGCTAAACATTATCGCAGCACACGTACGAGGTGTCTTGAAGGGTGTAGTATTGTGTACCGCGAGTTCTGCTATCGCCGCTCAGAACTACGAAGGGGGGACTACTGCGCATAGTATGTTTAGATTCCCGATAGACATTGTTGACGACCTCGGCTACTGGAACATCACGAATGGCACTCAAAGAGCTGAACTGATTGCCAACGCGCAAGTGATCATTTACGACGGAGCCCCTATGGCTCATAAATTTTTGATTCATCTGTTAGACCGATCGTTGCGCGATCTGATGAGAAACGATAGAGATTTTGGTGGAAAAATTATCATATTTGCCGGTGACTTTCGCCAAATTCCGCCTGTCGTTGTTAACGCCAGATCCAACTCCGACATACTAAATTGTTCTGTCAAAACGTCTCCCGTGTGGCAAAGGCTAAAAGTATTCTCTCTGGTCACTTCACAAAGGTGCAGAGTAGATTCAGAATTTGCAGATTTTTTGTCCAAATTAGGCTCTAACCAACTAGCTTCATACTCTGACACTGTAACTAATGTAAAAAATTTAATAGATTTAGGATTAATCGAACACGTTACCGAACTGACGCATTTAATTAACTTTGTGTTCCCATCAGAGATCATTGATAGGCCCGACGAATGCGCGCCTAGAGCGATTCTCTGCACTCGCAATGACTCGGTGCAAGAGATCAACGACGCCATCTTGGAGCAGGTCACGGGGGACGTTCTGCATTTCTATTCCTGCGACAAATTAGATAGCGATAACGTGGACCCGGTATTTTTTGGCATTGATGCTTTAAATCGGATTAGGATCAATGGTGTTCCAGATCACGTGCTAAAACTAAAGGTAGGGTGCGTGTGCATGATTATGCGAAACCTCAGTTTTGAAGATGGGTTAGTGAACGGGACCGAAGTAATAGTCGTTAGGAGCTCGACTCGGTTGATAACGGTACGTAAGCCCGGAGGCACAGACGAATTTTTAATTCCGCGTATTCTTTTTAAAAATCAAATAGATCCGCGAAGTCCGTACGAATTGTGTCGCCGTCAATTCCCGTTACGCTTGTGTTACGCGATGACCGTTCACAAAAGTCAGGGCCAGACCATCAGTCGCGTAGGAGTAGACTTAAGATCGGACATTTTCAGTCACGGACAGTTGTACGTCGCGCTGGGTAGGGTACGTGAACGGAGTAACATAAAAATTTTAGTCCACCGCGATCGCATAATTCACGAAAAACCTTGTGCTATAAATATTGTAATTCCGGAATTGTTGTAACTTTACATTACACACTGTATATAAAATCAAATTTAAATCAAATCTCCTTGCGCTTCCTGTTAAGTTGAATTGTTCGTCTCTATTATATGGAATGGCAATTATAAATCAATCAATTAACTTATTCCAAAAAATCATGTTGACATGGCTATTCATGCGAGTTTTTATTTACCTTTTTGTAGTTTAGAATACACTAGGACACTTGTGTCATACTAGACACGGACAAGGTGGAATTTCAATTCTCAGTTTATTGACACGATACAATTGCATTTTTCAAAGGCATGTCATGATTTAGGTGAATAAATATATTATGTCACAGATCGGTGATGAAGCAGATATCGCGTAGGCGTGTATTTAGTGTATATTTTTCATTGACATGAACGTATCTTTATCGTTAACGAAGAGAGGACTGTTGCGACAGTTGGATATGCCATATAAGATCGTATAATTCATCCGTCGTATGAGCTCTTCAAATTGGACGGTTAAGGGGCTAGAGGGAGGTTGCGGGGGCTGTAGCGTCAGGGTGCTTGCGGTATGACAAGCGATATAACGGTTGGGTTTTTGCAGGCTGACGTATGTCAGGTAGCACTGGTGATGATCTGGCTGCCGGGATGACAGATGAACCGGCGGTCTGGTTGGCTCGGTTGAGGTTAGTTGGCACTTGAAGTCGCCACTACCAACTTCACCCGCTTGGGAAGCAAAGGTTGATTCGGTTTTAGGGATGGTTGCGAACGTTGACTTCCGCACTCCACTGTGCGCTCGCTAAACGTGTGTGGCATTGAAAACAATGGGTAAAATTGGGCGAATGTGTATGTGACAAGTTTTTTTTTCCCCTTTTTTTTTCTTCTTTTTATTTTTTCATTAACTGACTTCAAAAAAATGAAGAGGTTCTCAATTCGTCGGAATATGTATTTTTATGTATGTTCCCCGATTACTCGAAGCCAAATGGACCGATTTGAAAAATCCTTTTTTTTCTAAAGGTTATACTTTCAAGTTGGTCACATTGTCATCAGGTTAGGATTTGATGGTGGAATCCTGGAGAAATCGAGGAAACTTTTCAGATACTATTATTCACACCTATAGCGATTCGGGTATTTTTAGTAACTCGTGCTTTTGCTGTCGGAAAGCACCATTTGGTGAAGTGGAACTGATGTTGAAGACCACAGACGGTCTTCGGAACTATTTGTTAATTAATAAGTATTTCACGGGTTGCGATACGATTACTTTTAAACAGTTGCTAAGCAATTTATGCTCGTCATAATGTATATGGTGAAGTGAAGCTGAGGATGAAGTACCAAGAAAACTCAACATTTCGTGTGCCTATATTTAAAAGGAAAAGCAATATTTTGCAAAGGGTAGCCTGCAATTGACATTATAATTATAATACAAAACTAAAAATAGAGCCAAAATTAAACGAACAGATTTTACAACATTTAAATTTGAATAAAACCTTTTAGTATCCCGCCTTCCTTATTATGTGACCACCACTGTATATATAAAAACCGCCTTTTAGTAAACAACCAAATAACTAAAGCGCAAAAATATCCGTCAAGTACCATCCTCCTATTTCCAATCCAATAAAAAAAAATTTTTTTTTCATACAATTTTATAAATTTTAACCACTTTTTGGAGTCGTCCGATTATATACTACTACTAGGTATTTATCTCTGGGCCTATGCAGCCTGAAATAAACGAATTCTATTCTATAGAGAATCTGATAGAATTTAATGCCTAAGCGAAGTGAACGCAGTAATTGAAACTAATAATGTAGAATCTGTATTCATGCTCGGTGATTTTTATGCCCACCCAGACGAAGGTAACTACAGGCCTATTTCGCTGGCATCTGTTATAGCAAAGGTGTTGGACGGTCTGCTTGATAAACACATGGAAAATCGTATTAAGCTGCACGACGCACAATTCGGATTTAGACCTGGACTATCCACGGAAAGTGCAATCCTATTACTCAAGCATACTGTCCAATACTACACGGATAAGAATACGCCCGTGATTGCCATTCGACTTGGTGAATTATGACCTGCTGTGGAACAAGTTGAGAAAGGACACAGGTGTCTGACGAGGTTATTCAGTTGCTCAGGTGTTGGGACAATAAACAGTCAAATTGCGTAAGGTGGGCAGGTTCCTTTTAGGAGAAGTATAAGTTGGACTGCGGGGTACAGTCCAGTTGGTGAACACTAGCTGAGCTTACATTAGGGTTTTGGGTGCACATGTATGCGTGTGCGTGCGTGTATGTTTGGAAGCGTGTGTGTATTCTGTATGGAATCAGTTGTAGGAATTTATCTGTATCCTTTGGTGCCGCATGTATAGGTGGATGTGTGTGCGTGTATGAAAATGTGTGTATGTGTATGGACAGTTTTCGGACTTGTCCGGGTCCTGAGGGTGCACATGTACGCGTGACTGTTTTTTTATGGTATGGAGGTTAATCCACAATAGTGACTATTTCCGGCGTCACCAAACTTGTCTTTAACGTTACCGCAAAATCAAGTTTCAAAAAATACATTTGACTAAATGAATAAACTCAGGATAACATGAATTGTAGGCACTTTTTGGAATTGTAGTCGGTACTAATTTTTTCTCTTCCCCCTTTCCCAGTTTTTGTTATGTAAACTTCTGTTTAATTTAGTAAAGTTCAATAAACATGCAAAAACTAGACTTTTTTCCCAACAAACACTTGGCTGTTTTTTTATTCTCGTTTTTATAATTATATAATTTTAACAATCACAATATAAAACCTTGTTAGACACTCTTTGCAAATTTATAATGTAATGTTATATCAACTTAATAAAGAAACTAAAATAATTGTTAAACTCGTAATTCTAATGGCCGATGAAGTTCAAGAAGGTACGAAGCAGCGATTCAGCACTGTTCAAACTCTTATCCACGAGCCTTCTTTCTTTGCCTTACTTCTGAAGACCCAATGGAAGCTCGTCCCGTTAACAATAATTGTCAACGTCAGTCAGAAGCAGTCTCCTAGATACAATCTCGCACATGCACACCCGTTTTACCGGTCAACTCACTTGATCGACGACATTTAAAGACCAGAGGAAATTGACGAATTTTGTTTGCATGTATCTATGCTGCGGAGTCGTTTATCATTATCATCTTATACAGATAAAAAAGAAAAACGAACACTACAAGAGGCTCATATTATAGAAAATGGACATACAAGAACACACTTAATAAAAGTTTTGCTATATTAACCATTGCTGCTCAAACGTTTCCCATGAAGAACAATATTACACTTACGTATAATGGAAGAAGACTTCAAAGTAAAGAAGCAAAAATATTATTGTTAATGCATTGATGAAAGAAAAAAAAGTGAATAACATAAAGTAAAGTTAATAAAAAAATATCGCAATAAAAAACATAAACAATGAGTGCAAAAAAAGCATTGCACAAAAGGAACATCAATTGCATATTGATCACATTAAATTTGTTTTATATAAAAATTTACAACTGATATACTTTAAGAAATCTCATTATTCAATATCCTTACCGTTAAGTTTTAGGTGTTTGTATTGTTTTGGTTTATATTTACATTTTGCTAAATAAATATAAATGTTTACGGACATAAATTACACAATCTGTATGGCGTAGAAGCAAAATTGTTATTGTCAATGCGTTGATGAAAAATCAGTGCAAAAAAGCATTGCACAAAAGTAAATATCGATTGAATTTAACATTTACAATCCAATTGCAGATGTTTATCAGTGTAACTAATTGTTATCATATTGAATTAATGTCCTACAGTCAACCAAACTGAACTCTAGACTGCTGTACAACCTTAGAAAATAAATTGCATTATGACTTTCATTTCATACTTAATGTTTTAATATAACAGAGGCGTAGAATTAAATTTGGTTGTCTGTACGTTAATTCACGCCATTCTATATGAGTTTGTTTATTCAATCAAATGTTTTTTTAGAAACAAAATTTTGCAGTAACTTTAAAGACAAGTTTGGTAACACCAGAAACAGTCAAAGTGTGAATAAAATTGTTGATTAGCCCGCATACTATAAAAAACAGACACACACAAATTTTCATACATGTGCACATAGTCACCTACACGCTCGCATGCATGCGGCACTGAAGGCTTCAGATAAGTTCATACAACTGTTTCCGTACAGAATACACACACACTCCTACATTTACACGCACATACACGCACACAAGACCTGGAAAAGCCCTAAAATAATGTCCATACCAATAAATACATTTTCACACGGGCACACGCACACACACACATACATGTCGATCTTTAACTAAAATTTAAATAAATTTAATTATTTTTACTTTGAAAAAAATAACTGTTTAATTCAGATCCAAAAATAATCCATAGTGTGTTAGCAAAACAATTATATTGATATGGTGTTAGTAAACAACTAAAATGTAACTAATGTAAGCTCAACCATTGTTCCACTACTGGACTGTACCCCGCAGTCCAACCTAGACTCCTCCGAAAAAAGACCTGCCCACCTTACGCGGCTCGCAGTTTAACTGTTTATTGGTTCAATACCTAACAACAACTTTAACATGTTTATTCCAGCTGGTAACAGTCTTTTTCCTCACTGTCCTCTGCTTACAACATGTTTACACGTTTCTCTGTCCTGCCTCTTCCTTTAGCCTGCTTTACTTTACTTTTTTACTCTTTTACCATTTATAGTAGGTGCCGTTGGTGTCGATGTCATTTAACACAGACTGCAAAAAGTGATTAAAATCTATGAAACAGATGTAATAGAATAGAATAGAATAGTTATTTATTGTCCCCATCCCAATTCTCAGTTCGGCTTAACAAATTGGCGAATATAATGTAATAAAAAAACTTAACACCATTTAGTTCACTTTGTCTCCTGAAACAACGTAAACAAAATTAAATAAATATTCCTAGCAAAGTACCAGAATTTCATTAGAAAAAAAGTACATCAATACTTTCACTTGACGGATTATTTTTGCTTTTTAGTTTTTTGGTGGTTTTTTAAAGGGAGGTTCTTTTTTACTACTCTCTTTTTAATGTTTATGCAAGTTACAGTACCCTAATGTCAATTGCTGGCCACCTTTTACAAAATTTTGCTTTTCCCCAGGCAGGTACATAATATGTTGAGTTTTCTTGGTACGTCATTCTCGGCTCTATTTCACCAAATCCACTGTGACGAGCATAAATTACTTAGCAACTACATTAAAGTAACCGTATCGCAACCCGTGAAATACTTAGTAACGAATAGTTCCGAAGACCATCTGTGGTCTTCAACAAAAGTTCTACTTCACCAAATGGTGCTTTCCGACAGCAAATGCACGAGTTACTAAAAATACCCGAATCGCTATAGGTGTGAATAATAGTATCTGAAAAGTTTCCTCGATTTCTCCAGGATTCCACCATCAAATCCTAACCTGATGACAATGTGACCAACTTGAAAGTATAGCCTTTCAAAAAGGATTTTTCAAATCGGTCCAGCCACCTTCGAGTAACCGGGGAACATACATAAAAATTTAAAAATATCCCAACGAATTGAGAATCTCCTCCTTTTCTTGAAGTCAGTTGATAGTATTTTCTTTTCTTTTTCCTTTTTCTTTTTTTACCCTTTTCTTTTTCTTTTTTTTTGTTTTGTTTTGTTTTCATTCCGGTTTTCGTCTTGTTCTTTATCAAATAGTTTTACATATTCGCCTAATTTATCAATTTTTTTCAACGCCACACACGCAACGACCGTAGATTGCAGTGTGGAATTTCAACGATCGTAATCATCCCTTTAACCGACTCGACCCTTGTTTCTCCAGCCGATGATTTGGTAGTGGCAACTTTGACTGCTCAACTGATCTCACACTGAGCTCGCCAGTCTGTCGGCTCGTCCGTCAACCTGGTGGCTGGATCCTCTCCAGTGTGGCCTGACATTCGTTGGCCTCTTAAACCCTTCCGTTTTCGCTTGCATACTGTTATCACTCTGAACGCGCAGCCACCTTTGCTCTCCGATTTAGAGAGTTCGCGACTCGTGGTTATATTTCTTTATGCTATACCCGATTCTTTCAATCGTTCTCATCTTCAACGACGATCAAGAAACGTTTCATCAGTGAAGATGTTACACTGGTACGCGGCAGTACCCGTTATTTGATTCATTTGGTATCTGTTACATTTTATTTTTTGATCTAATATCAGGCATTCTGGCGAGAATACAATTGACTCGTGAACGGTAAATTTTGAGTTTTAATTCTGCTCACACCACCCTAAGACACTTTTCCTACCTAAATACCTACTTACTCTTGCATGCAAAACACGTCATTCTCACGAGTAGTTTTGTAGTG
Source organism: Ditula angustiorana (assembly GCA_963691745.1). Classification (NCBI taxonomy): domain Eukaryota; kingdom Metazoa; phylum Arthropoda; class Insecta; order Lepidoptera; family Tortricidae; genus Ditula; species Ditula angustiorana. The sequence goes on from OY829471.1 coordinate 16,560,570, forward strand.
ATGGTCCTTCTCAGACAGGCGTTATCCTCACATTCGCTTGCACATACACATACATTACACGTAGTAGAAGGACCGTAGCGGGAGGCAGTACCGCTCGCGTCCGTAGGACTTACCATACATATTAGATACCCTACACGTGCCTCCTGGGTGGTGCTAAATGAGCGGCATCTATTGCTTATCGCAATCTAATAATGTGCTTTTAATTTCTCGGCGGAGCCGACTTGAAGGAGCGAAACCAGCAGAATTGACTAAGAAGGAAAGGCGCGTTACCACGACTTCATAGAATCCCTTGGCGCCATCAAAGTGAACACCACCGACTTGACAAAAAATTTCAAAATGAGATCATCATCGCAATACGGTATGTATTCATGAAAGTGTTATATTGAACTTTTACTCAAACTGGTAGACTAAAATAAATAAGTAAGACCCCATTTAGTTCTTCGAATTAAGTGCAATGACGAGCGTAACGAGGACGAGTGTGTTAGTTTCTTTCCATCCACAACGCGCGAGTAAAGCGAGCGTGCCACGGCAGCGGCCAGCGAAGCGCCAGATCGAAATTCAAACAAAACGTCAATGTTATAAACTTTGAAATCAAATTTTGTTCCGATAGGCGTCCTTTATAAACAACAATTGTATAATTAAATGTGAATGTAAAATAAATTGATAAAACTGTTTCACTTTTTATTATAGATACAACCATCGACGCAAAGGTACAACAGAAGACGATTGGTCGACGGCTGTGTCGTGAACTACAGCTTCCAATAATCCCTCAGGTTAGTATGCATACATTTAAAACGTCTTGGCACAAGGTCACAGCAGAATACAACATTAACTAACATGTTTAGATTGTGCCTCTCTCGATTCGTATTGTAATTCAATATACTGCATTAAAAACCAACTTTAACCAGCGCATATTTAAATGCTATATTTTGCGACGATGCAGTGCTGGTATCGCTAGGATATTACAGTGAGCGGTGAGTGTTGCCTTGGTTTTTAAATTAAATGGCCACTTGCTTTCCCCTGCCACTTGACAAGCCCACTTGACAAATTTAGACGCATACGATCAACCTTAGAAGTAGCTGAACTTTTTAGTACCTTGTCGCTGTCAGTGATGTGACAAATATGAGCAACTCTCATTACATACGTTACTATGACAAGGTTCTTAAACGGTAAGCTACTTCTGAGGCTGACTATACGACTTAAATACACGAGTAGCTGTCGTATCATAACTCAAACGCCTGACAATTTCAGTTTGATTGCCCGTTTCTGAGCGATTTTACGAAATAAGAATAACAAAAATGTGCGGTGCGAGCTTATGATATATGGCCACTCCATCTCGTACCTTACTTAGCATCGTATGATCCACCAATACGGGTTGAGCTTCCAATAAGCAAATTGTGAGTGCATTAAATAGTAGTCCGTCCGGATCGCTACCACCATCTTGCTCGCTAATCCCACCGCTAAGCAGCAGTGCTTGCACTCTTGTGTTCCGGCGTAAAGAGCAAGACAGCCGGTGTAATTACTGGCACAAGAGGTGTTCCACCTTAGCTCTCTGGGTTGGCAACGCATCTGCAATCTTCTTGGTGTTGCGGGTGTCTATAGGCGGTGGTAATCACTTATCATCAGGTGACCCACTAGCTTGTTTACCTTCCTATTTCAATAAAAGAAAAAAAAGTAGTCTGCTATCAAAATAACGAGTCGCACAATACTGTCTTTATAGATTTTATTCCTCTTCTCATTCTGCGACACCATTGAAATATGATAATGAAATAATATATAATTTACAAATTACGATAATTTTCTTTCCAGATCATCATAAGAGCTGCAGTCTGATGAAGTCACTCCGTGTCCAACGTTACGCAAGACTCGGCCGGCGGCCACGCGACACACAATATTGCGCTTTTGAATGCGCAACTATGTGCTCGCGTCCTACTAAAAATAGTCAGATGTCCGTCTGTCTATCTGAATTCGCTTCAAGACGGTGCGTGACCACCCTGTAATGCAAATACAATTATGTATTCCCTTTAAGATGCATTGTTACGTGTACCGCCGTGTATTGCTGAAAGGAAGGATAAACCCTTCTTACACATACTGCAATGTCCAATTATTGAAACCGAAAATATTTCAGTTAACCTTTTACATTACATTATCTTAAAATTTGTCGCGAAATGTATTAAAATGCATTATGCAAAACATTGGCACGCAACGCACCCCAGCTATAGTAGCACGCTAGCGTTTATCGCGCACATAAACACTTTGATCCCTCTCGCACACGAATACTGGTTAGAACGGGATAAAAGCTTTATTTCCTCGACAAAGGCTAGCGTGCTTGACCCACAGATCCAGATACGACTGACAGACAATGGACTAATTTTGGTATGACGCGTATTTTGGTATATCAATTTACTCTTTAACTTTTTAGTTGGTAAGGCAATGGCACCAGCGCATTATACGCGTGTTGTATTGTCATTATTGATAATTTGATTTGAAAATGAAGTGGCGTCATCTATTTGAGAATAGTTGAAACGCATTTAGCATAATTATCGACGAATGTTAATATAGCAAAAAGCATATTTGGTAGCGAACGTGCAAAGCGAGCAAGCAAGATGGATCGGGGCAGAAGCGACTCGGATAGGTTAGGTTCAGAAGGCTAAGGCGGGAGCGAAGCGAAAGCGAAGCTCCCGCCTTAGCCTTCGATATTAGGTTTTTTTTTTATCAATCCAGAAAATCTTGCTTGCTTGCCAGCTCACACTCTACCCGCCTATAGTTCCGGTACATAGTACCATACCATTAAAACAAACAGAATATTTGAATAATGCTATGGCTATGTTATGGGTATATGTGTTAGGGGAATACTCCGCAACGATTTGAATTATCAGTATGTATGTAAAGTTTGACTATGCTGTAACATACATGTAGTCATTTATGTTTTAAACTTAATTAATGGATGTAATGGAGATTTGACTGTAACGATAAGATACTAAATTGTTAAAATATTTATGACGGTGACTTTTTTTTAAATTCAGTTAGAAGTCTAAAATAATTGTATAATGATGTTTTTGTTACATGATTGTCAGTGACATACTATATCAATATCTTATCTCTGAATAATAAATGCTATATAACTAATTTGTTTTTAATTATTTCACGTGATGAATTGAAAACTTATATTGCTGTACTAAGCGATTGACCTTATAATGAGACCCCCTTATGTAGAAAACAAATGCATTCACCGTATGACAAAGTAACAAGCCAGTTTTCTGCATTATTAGTGTCATCATACGGTCAAGAGTAAAAGTAGCTTATTTAGAAGATCAAAAGAATCTACACTTCTACACTTGCAGTTCTGGCTACAACTACAACTCTAAATCTAAAAGTGCCAGTCCCCAACCGTTGGTACTCTTCCGAGTCGTCTCAATAGCATACGTACGACTTCATGAATACCACATTAACAATTTCACAGTTACAAATAAATCTGAATTATAGGTATCCAAAAGGCGGGCTTATCGCTTGAGAGTGATCTCTTCCAAACAACCTTTGGATAGAGATACAAATTAAAACTAAGATGACAAAATGATGGTGGACTTTATCTGAAGCGCGAACGTCAGAACCTGTAGCACAACACAGGACGAGCTGCAGTGTGAAGCTGGAACTCATCCCCCCCTTCCTCCCCCTTCCTAAGGCAGCCCGACCTTCGTTTAGCTCTATCACGAAAAAAACCAAAAATGCTAGACCCCTCGTGTTGGTACTCTTTCGATTCGTCTCGATGCCATCCTTACGACTTAATGTGAAGCTTGATAGACAGACCAATAGCACGACACCCTCCGCGGGCCCCGTGGGGCCCGCGGCCCCCACGCGACATCTAGTCTAGTTACTATATATAAAGCTTAATTACCACTGACTGACATAGTCATTGACATGCTGTTTTGGAGAGTTGAGAAGGGGTGGGGTAAAACTGGAACTACATCCACGTAGAGGGTGCTCCAACGAGTAGAGGAAAAATACGAAACCGACCTGAACGTGGAAAGGGACTCGATGTGAGGTGCGGATCTCGAAAACCGTGATAGGTACGGCCAAGTTCCAAAACAAAAGTCGTAGGGAACTGCCGGCCGATAGGTGAGCCGGTCGAATTTTTTTCAAAATGGCCGAAACAAGATGGCCGCCATACAAACTTTAAACGGGAATATCTCGAGCGCCATCAGAGATAGAGGGGGGGTGCTCGACCAAATGTCACTCAGGGAGAGAGGGAAAATTTGGTGGAGTTGAAAAAAATTCAAGATGGCGGATCCAAAATGGCGGCCGAAATTTTTTTTTGTCCGATCGGGGTGAAATTTTGCACCCGGGGGCTCTGGGAGCCGCTGGTTCCGATTCCGGGAAAAGTTTTTCGATTCCGCCATTTTCCAAGATGGCCGCCATACAAGGGAGTTTTGAAAGCGAGCCCGCAGGGCGAGCTCCGCGTAGGCGCTTGCGCCGGAGCGTCCCGTCGGTGCTCTCGAGTCGCTTGCGAGCCCGAAGGGCGAGCTGGGGTGCTAAGTGACCCGCTTCAATGGTACACCATTTAACCTAATGGGTGGAACCTCAGACGGAGACTTATTGCCCGACTTAAACACCAAAAATTCACTCTTAGTCGTGTTATATTTTAAACCATGACTAAGAGCAAATCCTTCGCATACTGCAATGAGTTCACGAAGGCCACCTACTGACGCACTCAGTAGCGCCATATCGTCTGCATAGCTAACATTATTGAAACAGACGCCGTCCACGTGGCATCCAACGTGGCGACTGCTGAGTGCGACAATTAGTTCGTTAATGTACAGGTTGAAGAGAGTAGGTGAGCTTAGACCCCCCTGTCTCACCCCGCACTCCAACCTAAAATCATCAGATAGAGCCTCCGACCATCGCACATTATTGACCTGGTTTCCGTACCAATACTGAAAAATACGAATAAGCTCAGCAGGTAAGTTTACTTGAGAAAGTTTTTTCCATAAGATGTTGTAAGAAACCAGGTCAAAGGCTTTAGAGAGATCGAGGAAACAAGCGTACACCGGCGTGTCACGATCCGTGTAGTATTTGATGGCATGCTTCAAACACGCAATGGCACTTTCAGTGGATAGTTTTGGTCTGAATCCGAACTGATTTTGATGAATATTTACGTATTTATTGAGCTGATTGTTTAGCATGCCATCAAAAATCCTGGCTATCGCAGTAGCCAACGAGATAGGCCGGTAGTTGCTTTTGTCCGCAATATCGCCAGTTTTATTTTTAACAATTGGCACAACCACCGTTTTCACTAGATCATTTGGTAAGTATGAGTGACCTATGCAGAACGTAAAAAGCATTGCGAGGATTCGTGGTAAATGTGGACCGGCATGTTGAAGATGCTCAGCGCTGAGACCGTCGTGCCCTGGGGACTTGCCTTTTGTTGAGGATTTTATAGCACTAGCTATTTCCTTAGCAGAAAATCTAACACCCAACTCGCTACCACTGGTCACAGCACCGAACACCTCGGCATCACAATTTGTAAGCGACCTGACAGTAAAATGGTCCTTAAACAGATTCGCAATCTCTCCCAAATCACTCACACCACCAACGCTCGCAGGGAGACCAGGCCCCTTGTTCAAGCTGTTTGTGTTTTTCCAAAATCCCCGGAAATCGTTTTTTGAGTGAAGTTCAGCTAATCTATCCATTTTTATTTGGTCATTATTTTTTTGACACCATCTTAATTTAGATTTGAAATTTCTCCTAAAGCTACACATTTTGTCGTAAACTGCGCCTGAGGTAGGCCTACCATGCAGCCGCCACAACTGGAAACTTGACCTGGCGTCCCTATGAGCTTCCCTGACATGCCTGTTCCAACCCGCCACATGTTTGCCATGTTTACGCCTGCTTCCACAACTAATGATGGCTGATTCGCTCAACGCAGAGACTGTATCAGAGTATAACTTGTCTATAAAAAATTTATGATTCGGATCGTCACAAATGCTAGAACAACAATTTGAAAGTTCTGTAGGAAAATCGATACACTTCAGTCTTTTATTACATTCAACAGAAAACGTTTCAATTTCCTGTAAGCTTCTGTTGCCCCAAATAACCCCATTTTCACTACATTTTCTTATAGTCAGCTTTGGTTTAATTATGTTTAAATTACATGTTATTATTAAAGGGAAGTGATCGGAACCTAAAATATCATAATTTATGCGTACATCAATGACAGAACATAATGCTGCATTTGTTACAACGCAATGATCCAACCATCGCGTGGATCCATGTGCTTCACTAAGAAATGTGAAATTGTTCGAATTTGGACCTAACTTGTCAACGTCTACACACGTCCAGGTACGCTCCGCACAATAACTGTCCAGCTCAAGGTAAAATGGTTCGTGAATGTGGGCATTAAAATCCCCCAAAATAAACACACCTTCCACATCGCAACTGTCAACAATAGCGCTTACCGTACTAAGGCAATCCGTAAATTCTGGTAAGTTTACTGCCGCGTCCGTGGGCATATAAACGCTAAACACTAGTATGGGTCGATTGCACGTCACAATTTTTAAAGCACACACGCGCGGATTGTGACACGGAATCACTGTAACGTCACCCATCACACTGCCTCTCCATAGCAACGCAACCCCTCCGTAGGGTCGGCCGCGAAGCAGTCCTGACGTGGTGTCTACTGCCGACGTCCCTGTGCAGCAGAATTCATCACTTATGGTGTTCAGATAAGCCAGGTCTTCCGGCAACAGCCAAGTCTCTTGTAGTGCAATTAAATCTGAAGATGCACAAAGGAGACGAATATCATCCACTGCACTTTTGACATTTTTACAATTATAACTAACGAAATTATAAGTTCTATTATTCATTTTCTGCTATTAATTGCCGCTTCCAGAGTTTTTTCTGGTCGTAAGTCTATGCTTAAAATGCACAAAACGCCTAAACAACACACCTCTAGGCCAGAGTGCATCATTCAAAAATATAGATACATTTTCTTCTGATACGAAGAATTTGTATGCATCATAATCTGCGGTCGGGTTTTTGCAAATAATTTTCTGAAGCTCGACGACTTTATTCGTTTTTTTAAGGATATGTGAAATAATATCCTGCGGGTGTGTCTCTTTGTGAACGTTTGTAATAAATATAGGTACTTTTTTTCCGCCGCTCGGAATTTATTGTCAGGTTCACTATTAACTACCTGGTTTCCTAAATACCTATACTTTGCAGTTCTCGGTTTACGTTTGACAACTTGATTCCACTTCAACGTTGCATCTTCGCTTTCAATGTTAGTATCAATTTCATCCGCCCTCAGCACGGTGCCGCGCACTTGCGCTTCGATCGGCGACGTCGGCCGCTCTGTAGAACCGGTTTTCTGTAATAACAAACTAGCGGGACGCGACTCTTCGCACTTGCTAGTCATAATATTGTCATTATTAATTTGCTGTGATCTTAATAAATCATAATTTGCAGCAGTGTTGTCAATTGGCATGAAAGGGGGTGAATTATAGGCATCGACAAGATCTATTTGTTGGTGTGCCAATCCGTCTAAATACGACAGTCCAAACGGCCCGCTGTCGCGATATGTACCCCCTCCGCCGCGTTTAATGTTTACGTTTGAAGCTTGAGGTAAAGAAGCAAACTTCATGTTATTTAGCTCCATTTTCACATCCTCTAGCTGACTATGTGTAACGTAGCTCGATTTAATATCGCCAATTTCATTCTTAAGTATAGTCAATTCCTTTAAAAGCGTTGATGTATCTAGGTGATCCCACAAAATTGGGGGTAGCTTTTCTAACTGTCGAGCTACAAACACTGGCGTTAAATCGGGATCAACTACTTTTAACAGCGAAATAATATCCGCCAGGTCACGATTTTCTTTCCCCTTTTGTTTGCGCTGGATATTTCGTTTTTCACTCGGAACCGATTCAAAAAGTAACTGTTTTGACTTTTTGATTTCTTCACTTTTGAACGCCGAAACACAAATGCGAGTTAAAAAGTCATCATTAATAACCGATAGTTTGTTTTGGATAAAACATAACATTTCGTCAATCACTATGTTACATTGATTGCATTTTAAACTTGACAACGTCATTTTAGCGGTCGTAAGTACAACGGGAGTACACGAAACGATGTTCGAAACGATGTGTGTATAGAGGGTGCTCCATCGAGCAGAGGAAAAATACGAAACCGACCTGAACGTGGAAATGGACTCGATGTGAGGTGCGGATCTCGGAAACCGTGATAGGTACGGCCGAGTTCCGAAACAAAAGTCGTAGGGAACTGCCGGCCGATGGGTGAGCCGGTCGAAATTTTTTCAAAATGGCCGAAACAAGATGGCCGCCATACAAACTTTAAACGGGAATATCTCGAGCACCATTTTAGATACAGGGGGGGTGCTCGACCAAATGTCACTCAGGGGGAGGGGGGAAATTTGGTGGAGTCAAAAAAAATTCAAGATGGCGGATCCAAAATGGCGGCCGAAATTTTTTTCTGTCCGATCGGGATGAAATTTTGCACCCGGGGGCTCTGGGGGCCGCTGGTTCCGATTCCGGGAAAAGTTTTTCGATTCCGCCATTTTCCAAGATGGCCGCCATATAAGGGACTTTTGGAAGCGAGCCCGTAGGGCGAGCTCCGCGTAGGCGCTTGCGCCGGAGCGTCCCATCGGTGCTCTCGAGTCGCTTGCGAGCCCGAAGGGCGAGCTGGGGTGTGAAGTTGGAATTACCCCCCCCCCCCCCCCCCCCCCCCCTCCCAGCGAGCCCGAAGGGCGAGCTCCGCGTAGGCGCGTGCGCCAAAGCGTCCACTGGACGCGAAATACTCTCGAGTCACTTGCGAGCCCGGAGGGCAAGCTGCAGTGTGAAGTTGGAATTCATCCCCCCCCCTTCCTCCCTTCTCCTAAGGCAGCCCTACTTTCTCTTGGATCTATCTCGGAAACCGAAAATGCTAGACCCCTCGTGTTGGTACTCTTTCGATTCGTCTCGATGCCATCTTTACGACTGTATGTGAAGTTGGGCCCCCAGACCTGAGGGCACGACAGCAAGTTGGAATACCGCCCCCCCCCCCTCCCCAGCGAGCCCGAAGGGCGAGCTCCGCGTAGGCGCGTGCGCCGTAGCGTCCCTTCTGAGGCAGTTCTCCCGAGTAACTTGCGAGCCCGCAGGGCGAGCTGCAGTGTGAAGTTGGAACTCATCCCCCCCTTCCTTCCCCCTCCTAAGGCAGCCCGACTTTCTCTGGGCTCTATCTCGGAAACCAAAAATGCTAGACCCCTCGTGTTTGTACTCTTTCGATTCGACTCGATTCCATCCTTACGACTTAATGTGAAGCTTGATAGACAGCTGTAAAGCACGACACCCTCCGCGGGCCCCGTGGGGCCCGCGGCCCCCACGCGACATCTAGTTACTATATATATAGCTTAATTACCACTCACTGATTCACTCACTCACTCACTCACTTGGTCATTGACATGCTGTTTTGAAGAGATGTGAAGGGGTGGGGAGCAACTGGAAACACTTTTGTATAGAGGGTGCTCCAACGAGTAGACAAAAAATACGAAACCGACCTGAACGTGGAAAGGGACTCGATGTGAGGTGCGGATCTCGGAAACCGTGATAGGTACGGCCAAGTTCCAAAACAAAAGTCATAGGGAACCGCCGGCCGATGGGTGAGCCGGTCGAAATTTTTTCAAAATGGCCGAAACAAGATGGCCGCCATACAAACTTTAAACGGGAATATCTCGAGCACCATTTTAGATACAGGGGGGGTGCTCGACCAAATGTCACTCAGGGGGAGGGGGGAAATTTGGTGGAGTCAAAAAAAATTCAAGATGGCGGATCCAAAATGGCGGCCGAAATTTTTTTCTGTCCGATCGGGATGAAATTTTGCACCCGGGGGCTCTGGGGGCCGCTGGTTCCGATTCCGGGAAAAGTTTTTCGATTCCGCCATTTTCCAAGATGGCCGCCATATAAGGGACTTTTGGAAGCGAGCCCGTAGGGCGAGCTCCGCGTAGGCGCTTGCGCCGGAGCGTCCCATCGGTGCTCTCGAGTCGCTTGCGAGCCCGAAGGGCGAGCTGGGGTGTGAAGTTGGAATTACCCCCCCCCCCCCCCCCCTCCCAGCGAGCCCGAAGGGCGAGCTCCGCGTAGGCGCGTGCGCCAAAGCGTCCACTGGACGCGAAATACTCTCGAGTCACTTGCGAGCCCGGAGGGCAAGCTGCAGTGTGAAGTTGGAATTCATCCCCCCCCCCTTCCTCCCTTCTCCTAAGGCAGCCCTACTTTCTCTTGGATCTATCTCGGAAACCGAAAATGCTAGACCCCTCGTGTTGGTACTCTTTCGATTCGTCTCGATGCCATCTTTACGACTGTATGTGAAGTTGGGCCCCCAGACCTGAGGGCACGACAGCAAGTTGGAATACCGCCCCCCCCCCCCTCCCCAGCGAGCCCGAAGGGCGAGCTCCGCGTAGGCGCGTGCGCCGTAGCGTCCCTTCTGAGGCAGTTCTCCCGAGTAACTTGCGAGCCCGCAGGGCGAGCTGCAGTGTGAAGTTGGAACTCATCCCCCCCTTCCTTCCCCCTCCTAAGGCAGCCCGACTTTCTCTGGGCTCTATCTCGGAAACCAAAAATGCTAGACCCCTCGTGTTTGTACTCTTTCGATTCGACTCGATTCCATCCTTACGACTTAATGTGAAGCTTGATAGACAGCTGTAAAGCACGACACCCTCCGCGGGCCCCGTGGGGCCCGCGGCCCCCACGCGACATCTAGTTACTATATATATAGCTTAATTACCACACACTGATTCACTCACTCACTCACTCACTTGGTCATTGACATGCTGTTTTGAAGAGATGTGAAGGGGTGGGGAGCAACTGGAAACACTTTTGTATAGAGGGTGCTCCAACGAGTAGACAAAAAATACGAAACCGACCTGAACGTGGAAAGGGACTCGATGTGAGGTGCGGATCTCGGAAACCGTGATAGGTACGGCCAAGTTCCAAAACAAAAGTCATAGGGAACCGCCGGCCGATGGGTGAGCCGGTCGAAAAAATTTCAAAATGGCCGAAACAAGATGGCCGCCATACAAACTTTAAACGGGAAAATCTCGAAAACCATCAGAGATAGAGGGGGGGTGCTCGACCAAATGTCACTCAGGGGGAGGGGGGAAATTTGGTGGAGCTGAAAAAAATTCAAGATGGCGGATCCAAAATGGCGGCCGAAATTTTTTTTTGACCGATCGGGGTGAAATTTTGCACCCGGGGCGAGCCCGGAGGGCAAGCTGCAGTGTGAAGTTGGAATTCATCCCCCCCCTTCCTCCCTTCTCCTAAGGCAGCCCTACTTTCTCTTGGATCTATCTCGGAAACCGAAAATGCTAGACCCTTCGTGTTGGTACTCTTTCGATTCGTCTCGATGCCATCCTTACGACTGAATGTGAAGTTGGGCCTCCAGACCTGAGGGCAGGACAGCAAGTTGGAATACCCCCCCCCCCCCCCAGCGAGCCCGAAGGGCGAGCTCCGCGTAGGCGCGTGCGCCGTAGCGTCCCTTCGGAGGGGCAGTTCTCCCGAGTCACTTGCGAGCCCGGAGGGCGAGCTGCAGTGTGAAGTTGGAACTCATCCCCCCCCTTCCTCCCCCCTCCTAAGGCAGCCCGATTTTCTCTTGGCTCTATCTCGGAAACCAAAAATGCTAGACCCCTCGTGTTGGTACTGTTTCGATTCGTCTCGATGCCATCTTTACGACTTCATGTGAAGCTTGATAGACAGACCAATAGAACGACACCCTCCGCGGGCCCCGTGGGGCCCGCGGCCCCCACGCGACATCTAGTTACTATATATAAAGCTTAATTACCACTCACTCACTCACTCACTCACTCACTTGGTCATTGACATGCTGTTTTGGAGAGATGTGAAGGGGTGGGGAACAACTGGAAACACTTTTGTATAGAGGGTGCTCCAACGAGTAGACAAAATATACGAAACCGACCTGAACGTGGAAAGGGACTCGATGTGAGGTGCGGATCTCGGAAACCGTGATAGGTACGGCCGAGTTCCAAAACAAAAATCGTAGGGAACTGCCGGCCGATGGGTGAGCCGGTCGAAATTTTTTCAAAATGGCCGAAACAAGATGGCCGCCATACAAACTTTTAACGGGAATATCTCGAGCACCGTTAGAGATAGAGAAGGGGTGCTCGACCAAATGTCACTCAGGGAGAGGGGGGAAATTTGATGGAATTGAAAAAAATTCAAGATGGCGGATCCAAAATGGCGGCCGAATTTTTTTTTTGTCCGATCGGGATGAAATTTTGCACCCGGGGGCTCTGGGAACCGCTGGTTCCGATTCCGGGAAAAGTTTTTCGATTCCGCCATTTTCCAAGATGGCCGCCATACAAGGGAGTTTTACAAGCATTGACATGCTTTTTTGGAGAGATGTGAAGGGGTGGGGTAAAACTGGAACAAAATCCAGGTAGAGGGCGTTTTGATGAGCAGAAAAAAATACGAAACCGACCTGGACGTGGAAACAGACTTGGGGTGGGGAGCGGATCTCGGCAAGTATGAGTCCTAGAGAAAAGTTCCAAAACCAAAGTCGCAGAGAACTGCCGGCCAATGGGTGAGACGGTCAAAATTTTTCAAAATGGCTGAAACAAGATGGCCGCCATACAAACTTTAAACGGGAATATCTCGAGCACCATTAGAGATAGAAGGGGGGGTGCTCGATCAAATGTAACTCAAGGGGAGGGGGAAATTTGATGGAGTTGAAAAAAATTCAAGATGGCGGATCCAAAATGGCGGCCGAAATTTTTTTATGTCCGAACGGGATGAAATTTTGTATCCGGGGGCTCTGGGGGCCGCTGGTTCCGATTCCGGGAAAAGTTTTTCGATTCCGCCATTTTCCAAGATGGCCGCCATACAAGGGACTTTTGGAAGCGAGCCCGCAGGGCGAGCTCCGCGTAGGCGCCTGCGCCGGAGCGTCCCATCGGTGCTCTCGAGTCGCTTGCGAGCCCGAAGGGCGAGCTGGAGTGTGAAGTTGGAATTTTACCCCCCCCCCCCCCCCCTCCCAGCGAGCCCGAAGGGCGAGCTCCGCGTAGGCGCGTGCGCCGAAGCGTCCACTGGACGCGAAATACTCTCGAGTCACTTGCGAGCCCGGAGGGCGAGCTGCAGTGTGAAGTTGGAATTCATCCCCCCCCCCCTTCCTCCCTTCTCCTAAGGCAGCCCTACTTTCTCTGGGCTCTATCTCGGAAACCAAAAATGCTAGACCCCTCGTGTTGGTACTCTTTCGATTCGTATCGATGCCATCCTTACGACTTAATGTGAAGCTTGATAGACAGACCAATAGCACGACACCCTCCGCGGGCCCCGTGGGGCCCGCGGCCCCCACGCGACATCTAGTTACTATATATAAAGCTCGATTACCACTCACTGAATGACATAGTCATTGACATGCTGTTTTGGAGAGTTGAGAAGGGGTGGGGTAAAACTGGAACTACATCCACATAGAGGGTGCTCCAGCGACCAGAGGAAAAATACGAAACCGACCTGAACGTGGAAAGGGACTTGATGTGAGGTGCGGATCTCGGAAACCGTGATAGGTACGGCCAAGTTCCAAAACAAAAGTCGTAGGGAACTACCGGCCGATGGGTGAGCCAGTCGAATTTTTTTCAAAATGGCCGAAACAAGATGGCCGCCATACAAACTTTAAACGGGAATATCTCGAAAACCGTACGACTTAGTGGGGGGGGTGCTCGACCAAATGTCACTCAGGGGGAGGGGGGAAATTTGATGGAGTTGAAAAAAATTCAAGATGGCGGATCCAAAATGGCGGCCGAAATTTTTTTTTGTCCAATCGGGGTGAAATTTTGCACCCGGGGGCTCTGGGGGCCGCCGGTTCCGTTTCTGGAAAAAGTTTTTCGCTTTCGCCATTTTCCAAGATGGCCGCCATACAAGGGAGTTTTGAAAGCGAGCCCGCAGGGCGAGCTCCGCGTAGGCGCTTGCGCCGGAGCGTCCCATCGGTGCTCTCGAGTTGCTTGCGAGCCTGAAGGGCGAGCTGGGGTGTGGAGTTGGAATTCTTGCCCCCCCCCCCCCCCCCCCAGCGAGCCCGAAGGGCGAGCTCCGCGTAGGCGCGTGCGCCGAAGCGTCCACCGGACGCGAAATACTCTCGAGTCACTTGCGAGCCCAGAGGGCGAACTGCAGTGTGAAGTTGGAACTCATATCCCCCCCCTTCCTCCCCCCTCCTAAGGCAGCCCGACTTTTTCTTGGTTCTATCTCGGAAACCGAAAATGCTAGACCCCTCGTGTTGGTACTCTTTCGATTCGTCTCGATGCCATCTTTACGACTGTATGTGAAGTTGGGCCCCCAGACCTGAGGGCACGAAAGCAAGGCGGAATACCCCCCCCCCCCTCCCCCCAGCGAGCCCGAAGGGCGAGCTCCGCGTAGGCGCGTGCGCCGTAGCGTCCCTTCTTAGGCAGTTCTCCCGAGTCACTTGCGAGCCCGGAGGGCGAGCTGCAGTGTGAAGTTGGAACTCATCCCCCCCCTTCCTCCCCCCTCCTAAGGCAGCCCTACTTTCTCTGGGCTCTATCTCGGAAACCGAAAATGCTAGACCCCTCGTGTTGGTACTCTTTCGATTCGTCTCGATGCCATCTTTACGACTGTATGTGAAGTTGGGCCCCCAGACCTGAGGGCACGACAGCAAGTTGGAATACCGCCCCCCCCCCCTCCCCAGCGAGCCCGAAGGGCGAGCTCCGCGTAGGCGCGTGCGCCGTAGCGTCCCTTCTGAGGTAGTTCTCCCGAGTAACTTGCGAGCCCGCAGGGCGAGCTGCATTGTGAAGTTGGAACTCACCCCCCCCCTTCCTCCCCCCTCCTAAGGCAGCCCGACCTTCGTTTGGCTCTATCACGGAAACCGAAAATGCTAGACCCCTCGTGTTGGTACTCTTTCGATTCGTCTCGATGCCATCCTTACGACTGAATGTGAAGTTGGACCCCCAGATCTGTAGCACGACACCCTCCGCGGGCCCCGTGGGGCCCGCGGCCCCCACGCGACATCTAGTTACTATATATATAGCTTAATTACCACTCACTCACTCACTCACTCACTCACTCACTCACTCACTGGGTCATTGACATGCTGTTTTGGAGAGATGTGAAGGGGTGGGGACCAACTGGATAAACCATCGTATAGAGGGTGCTCCAACGAGTAGACAAAAAATACGAAACCGACCTGAACGTGGAAAGGGACTCGATGTGAGGTGCGGATCTCGGAAACCGTGATAGGTACGGCCAAGTTGTAAAACAAAAGTCATAGGGAACCGCCGGCCGATGGGTGAGCCGGTCGAATTTTTTTCAAAATGGCCGAAACAAGATGGCCGCCATACAAACTTTAAACGGGAATATCTCGAGCACCATCAGAGATATAGGGGGGGTGCTCGACCAAATGTCACTCAGGGGGAGGGGGGGAAATCGATGGAGTTGAAAAAAATTCAAGATGGCGGATCCAAAATGGCGGCCGAAATTTTTTTTTGTCCGATCGGGGTGAAACTTTGCACCCGGGGGCTCTGGGGGCCGCTGGTTCCGATTCCGGGAAAAGTTTTTCGATTCCGCCATTTTCCAAGATGGCCGCCATACAAGGGAGTTTTGAAAGCGAGCCCGCAGGGCGAGCTCCGCGTAGGCGCTCGCGCCGGAGCGTCCCATCGGTGCTCTCGAGTCACTTGCGAGCCCGAAGGGCGAGCTGGGGTGTAAAGTTGTAATTTTTACCCCCCCCCCCCCCACCCCTCCCAGCGAGCCCGAAGGGCGAGCTCCGCGTAGGCGCGTGCGCCGAAGCGTCCATTGGACGCGAAGTACTCTCGAGTCACTTGCGAGCCCGGAGGGCGAGCTGCAGTGTGAAGTTGGAACTCATCCCCTCCCTTCCTCCCCCTCCTAAGGCAGCCCTACTTTCTCTGGGCTCTATCTCGGAAACCAAACATGCTAGACCCCTCGTGTTGGTACTCTTTCGATTCGTCTCGCTGCCATCTCTACGACTTAATGTGAAGTTGGGCCCCCAGACCTGAGGGCAAGACAGCAAGTTTGAATACCCCCCCCCCCCCCCCGAGCCCGAAGGGCGAGCTCCGCGTAGGCGCGTGCGCCGTAGCGTCCCTTCGGAGGCAGTTCTCCCGAGTCACTTGCGAGCCCGGAGGGCGAGCTGCAGTGTGAAGTTTGAACTCACCCCCCCCTTCCTCCCCCCTCCTAAGGCAGCCCGACTTTCTCTTGGCTCTATCTCGGAAACCAAAAATGCTACACCCCTCGTGTTGGTACTCTTTCGATTCGTCTCGATGCCATCCTTACGACTGAATGTGAAGTTGGGCCCCCACATCTGTAGCACGACACCCTCCGCGGGCCCCGTGGGGCCCGCGGCCCCCACGCGTCATCTAGTTACTATATATAAAGCTTAATTACCACTCACTCACTCACTCACTCACTCACTCACTCACTCACTGGGTCATTGACATGCTGTTTTGGAGAGATGTGAAGGGGTGGGGACCAACTGGATAAACCATCGTATAGAGGGTGCTCCAACGAGTAGACAAAAAATACGAAACCGACCTGAACGTGGAAAGGGACTCGATGTGAGGTGCGGATCTCGGAAACCGTGATAGGTACGGCCAAGTTCCAAAACAAAAGTCATAGGGAACCGCCGGCCGATGGGTGAGCCGGTCGAATTTTTTTCAAAATGGCCGAAACAAGATGGCCGCCATACAAACTTTAAACGGGAATATCTCGAAAACCGTTCGACTTAGTGGGAGGGTGCTCGACCAAATGTCACTCAAGGAGAGGGGGGAAATTTGGTGGAGTTGAAAAAAATTCAAGATGGCGGATCCAAAATGGCGGCCGAAATTTTTTTTGGTCCGATCGGGATGAAATTTTGCACCCGGGGGCTCTGGGGGCCGCTGGTTCCGATTCCGGGAAAAGTTTTCCGATTCCGCCATTTTTCAAGATGGCCGCCATACAAGGGAATTTTGAAAGCGAGCCCGCAGGGCGAGCTCCGCGTAGGCGCTTGCGCCGGAGCGTCCCATCGGTGCTGTCGAGTCGCTTGCGAGCCCGAAGGGCGAGCTGGGGTGTGAAGTTGGAATTTTTACCCTCCCCCCCCCCCACTCCCAGCGAGCCCGAAGGGCGAGCTCCGCGTAGGCGCGTGCGCCGAAGCGTCCACCGGACGCGAAATACTGTCGAGTTACTTGCGAGCCCGGAGGGCGAGCTGCAGTGTGAAGTTGGAACTCATCCCCCCCCCTTCCTCCCCCCCTCCTAAGGCAGCCCGACTTTTTCTTGGTTCTATCTCGGAAACCGAAAATGCTAGACCCCTCGTGTTGGTACTCTTTCGATTTGTCTCGATGCCGTCTTTACGACTGTATGTGAAGTTGGGCCCCCAGACCTGAGGGCACGAAAGCAAGGCGGAATACCCCCCCCCCTCCCCCCAGCGAGCCCGAAGGGCGAGCTCCGCGTAGGCGCGTGCGCCGTAGCGTCCCTTCTTAGGCAGTTCTCCCGAGTCACTTGCGAGCCCGGAGGGCGAGCTGCAGTGTGAAGTTGGAACTCATCCCCCCCCTTCCTCCCCCCTCCTAAGGCAGCCCTACTTTTTCTCGGCTCTATCTCGGAAACCGAAAATGCTAGACCCCTCGTGTTGGTACTCTTTCGATTCATCTCGATGCCATCCTTACGACTTAATGTGAAGCTTGATAGACAGACCAATAGCACGACACCCTCCGCGGGCCCCGTGGGGCCCGCGGCCCCCACGCGACATCTAGTCACTGTATATATAGCTCGATTACCACTCACTCACTCACTCACTCACTCACTCACTCACTGGGTCATTGACATGCTGTTTTGGAGAGATGTGAAGGGGTGGGGACCAACTGGATATACCATCGTATAGAGGGTGCTCCAACGAGTAGACAAAAAATACGAAACCGATCTGAACGTGGAAAGGGACTTGATGTGAGGTGCGGATCTCGGAAACCGTGATAGGTACGGCCAAGTTCCAAAACAAAAGTCATAGGGAACTGCCGGCCGATGGGTGAGCCGGTCGATTTTTTTTCAAAATGGCCGAAACAAGATGGCCGCCATACAAACTTTAAACGGGAATATCTCGAGCACCGTACGACTTAGTGGGGGGGTGCTCGACCAAATGTCACTCAGGGAGAGGGGGGAAATTTGATGGAGTTGAAAAAAATTCAAGATGGCGGATCCAAAATGGCGGCCAAAATTTTTTTTGTCCGATCGGGATGAAATTTTGCACCCGGGGGCTCTGGGGGCCGCTGGTTCCGATTCCGGGAAAAGTTTTTCGATTCCGCCATTTTCCAAGATGGCCGCCATACAAGGGAGTTTTGAAAGCGAGCCCGCAGGGCAGGCTCCGCGTAGGCGCTTACGCCGGAGCGTCCCATCGGTGCTCTCGAGTCGCTTGCGAGCCCGAAGGGCGAGCTGGGGTGTGAAGTTGGAATTTGTACCCCCCCCCCCCCCTCCCAGCGAGCCCGAAGGGCGAGCTCCGCGTAGGCGCGTGCGCCGAAGCGTCCGCTGGACGCGAAATACTCTCGAGTCACTTGCGAGCCCGGAGGGCGAGCTGCAGTGTGAAGTTGGAACTCTTCCCCCCCCCCTTCCTCCCCCCTCCTAAGGCAGCCCGACTTTCTCTTGGCTCTATCTCGGGAACCAAAAATGCTAGACCCCTCGTGTTGGTACTCTTTCGATTCGTCTCGATGCCATCCTTACGACTGAGTGTGAAGTTGGGCCCCAGACCTGAGGGCACGACAGCAAGTTGGAATAACCCCCCCCCCCCCCCCAGCGAGCCCGAAGGGCGAGCTCCGCGTAGGCGCGTGCGCCAAAGCGTCCCTTTGGAGGCAGTTCTCCCGAGTAACTTGCGAGCCCGGAGGGCGAGCTGCAGTGTGAAGTTTGAACTCATCCCCCCCTTCCTCCCCCCTCCTAAGGCAGCCCGATTTTATCTTGGCTCTATCTCGGAAACCAAAAATGCTAGACCCCTCGTGTTGGTACTCTTTCGATTCGTCTCGATGCCATCCTTACGACTTAATGTGAAGCTTGATAGACAGACCAATAGCACGACACCCTCCGCGGGCCCCGTGGGGCCCGCGGCCCCCACGCGACATCTAGTTACTATATATAAAGCTTAATTACCACTCACTCACTCACTCACTCACTCACTCACTCACTCACTTGGTCATTGACATGCTGTTTTGGAGAGATGTGAAAGGGTGGGGTAAAACTGAATATACCATCGTATAGAGGGTGCTCCAACGAGTTGAAGAAAAATACGAAACCGACCTGAACGTGGAAAGGGACTTGATGTGGGGTGCGGATCTCGGAAACCGTGATAGGTACGGCCAAGTTCCAAAACAAAAGTTATAGGGAACTGCCGGTCGATGGGTGAGCCGGTCGAATTTTTTTCAAAATGGCCGAAACAAGATGGCCGCCATACAAACTTTAAACGGGAATATCTCGAGCACCGTTAGAGATAGAGGGGGGGGTGCTCGACCAAATGTCACTCAGGGGGAGGGGGGAAATTTGGTGGAGTTGAAAAAAATTCAAGATGGCGGATCCAAAATGGCGGCCGAAATTTTTTTTTGTCCGATCGGGATGAAATTTTGCACCCGGGGGTTCTGGGGGCCGCTGGTTCCGATTCCGGGAAAAGTTTTCCGATTCCGCCATTTTTCAAGATGGCCGCCATACAAGGGAATTTTGAAAGCGAGCCCGCAGGGCGAGGTCCGCGTAGGCGCTTGCGCCGGAGCGTCCCATTGGTGCTCTCGAGTCGCTTGCGAGCCCGAAGGGCGAGCTGGGGTGTGAAGTTGGAATTTTTACCCCCCCCCCCCCCTCCCAGCGAGCCCGAAGGGCGAGCTCCGCGTAGGCGCGTGCGCCGAAGCGTCCACTGGACGCGAAATACTCTCGAGTCACTTGCGAGCCTGGAGGGCGAGCTGCAGTGTGAAGTTGGAACTCATCCCCCCTCTTCCTCCCCCCTCCTAAGGCAGCCCTACTTTCTCTGGGCTCTATCTCGGAAACCAAAAATGCTAGACCCCTCATGTTAGTACTCTTTCGATTCGTCTCGATGCCATCCTTACGACTGAATGTGAAGTTGGGCCACCAGACTTGTAGCACGACACCCTCCGCGGGCCCCGTGGGGCCCGCGGCCCCCACGCGACATCTAGTTACTATATATATAGCTCGATTACCACTCACTCACTGGGTCATTGACATGCTGTTTTGGAGAGATGTGAAGGGGTGGGGGTAAAACTGGAGCTACTTTCGTATAGAGGGTGCTCTAACGAGTAGAGGAAAAATACGAAACCGACCTGAACGTGGAAAGGGACTCGATGTGAGGTGCGGATCACGGAAACCGTGATAGGTACGACCGAGTTCCAAAACAAAAGTCATAGGGAACTGCCGGCCGATGGGTGAGCCGGTCGAAATTTTTTCAAAATGGCCGAAACAAGATGGCCGCCATACAAACTTTAAACGGGAATATCTCGAGCACCGTTAGAGATAGAGGGGGGGTGCTCGACCAAATGTCACTCAGGGAGAGGGGGGAAATTTGATGGAATTGAAAAAAATTCAAGATGGCGGATCCAAAATGGCGGCCGAATTTTTTTTTTGTCCGATCGGGATGAAATTTTGCACCCGGGGGCTCTGGGAGCCGCCGGTTCCGATTCCGGGAAAAGTTTTTCGATTCCGCCATTTTCCAAGATGGCCGCCATACAAGGGACTTTTGGAAGCGAGCCCGCAGGGCGAGCTCCGCGTAGGCCCTTGCGCCGGAGCGTCCCATCGGTGCTCTCGAGTCGCTTGTGAGCCCGAAGGGCGAGCTGGGGTGTGAAGTTGGAATTAACCCCCACCCCCCCCTCCCAGCGAGCCCGAAGGGCGAGCTCCGCGTAGGCGCGTGCGCCGAAGCGTCCACTGGACGCGAAATACTCTCGAGTCACTTGCGAGCCCGGAGGGCGAGCTGCAGTGTGAAGTTGGAACTCATCCCCCCCCCCCCCTTCCTCCCCCCTCCTAAGGCGGCTTTACTTTCTCTGGGCTCTATCTCGGAAACCGAAAATGCTAGACCCCTCGTGTTGGTACTCTTTCGATTCGTCTCGATGCCATCTCTACGACTTAATGTGAAGTTGGGCCCCCACAGCTATAGCACGACACCCTCCGCGGGCCCCGTGGGGCCCGCGGCCCTCACGCGACATCTAGTTTTTTACTATATATAAAGCTCGATTACCACTGACTCACTTGGTCATTGACATGCAGTTTTGAAGAGTTGAGAAGGGGTGGGGAAAAACTGAAACTACATCCACGTAGAAGTTGCTCCAGCGATCAGAGGAAAAATACGAAACCGACCTGAACGTGGAAAGGGACTTGATGTGAGGTGCGGATCTCGGAAAGTAAGATTCCCAGAGAAAAGTTCCAAAACCAAGGTCGCAGAGAACTGCCAGCCAATGGGTGAGCCGGTCGAAAATTTTTCAAAATGGCCGAAACAAGATGGCCGCCATACAAACTTTAAACGGGAATATCTCAAACACCATTAGAGATAGAGGGGGGGTGCTCGACCAAATGTCACTCAGGCGGAGGGGGGAAATTTGATGGAGTTGAAAAAAATTCAAGATGGCGGATCCAAAATGGCGGCCGAAACTTTTTTTTGTCCGATCGGGATGAAATTTTGCACCCGGGGGCTCTGGGGGCCGTTGGTTCCGATTCCGGGAAAAGTTTTTCGATTTCGCCATTTTCCAAGATGGCCGCCATACAAGGGAATTTTGAAAGCGAGCCCGCAGGGCGAGCTCCGCGTAGGCGCTTGCGCCGGAGCGTCCCATTCGTTCTCCCGAGTCGCTTGCGAGCCCGAAGGGCGAGCTGGGGTTTGAAGTTGGAATTTTTACCCCCCCCCCCCTCCCAGCGAGCCCGAAGGGCGAGCTCCGCGTAGGCGCCTTATTAAGGCAGCCTTACTTTATCTGGGCTCTATCTCGGAAACCGAAAATGCTAGACCCCTCGTGTTGGTACTCTTTCGATTCGTCTCGATGCCATCCTTACGACTGAATGTGAAGTTGGGCCCTCAGATCTGAGGGCATGACAGCCAGTCGGAATACCCCCCCCCCCCCCCCCCCAGCGAGCCCGAAGGGCGAGCTCCGCGTAGGCGCGTGCGCCGAAGCGTCCCTTCGGAGGTAGTTCTCCCGAGTAACGTGCGAGCCCGCAGGGCGAGCTGCAGTGTGAAGTTCGAACTCATCCCCCCTTCCTCCCCCCTCCTAAGGCAGTCCGACTTTCTCTGGGCTCTATCACGGAAACCAAAAATGCTAGACCCCTCGTGTTGGTACTCTTTCGATTCGTCTCGATGCCATCCTTACGACTGAATGTGAAGTTGGGCCCCCAGACCTGTAGGACGACACCCTCCGCGGGCCCCGTGGGGCCCGCGGCCCCCACGCGACATCTAGTTATTACTATATATAAAGCTCGATTACCACTCACTCACTCACTGACTGGGTCATTGACATGCTGTTTTGGAGAGATGTGAAGGGGTGGGGATTAACTGGAGCTACTATCGCATAGAGGGTGCTCCAACGAGTAGAAAAAAAATACGAAACCGACCTGAACGTGGAAAGGGACTCGATGTGAGGTGCGGATCTCGGAAACCTTGATAGGTACGGCCAAGTTCCAAAACAAAAGTCGTAGGGAACCGCCGGCCCATGGGTAAGCCGGTCGAATTTTTTTCAAAATGGCCGAAACAAGATGGCCGCCATACAAATTTTAAACGGGAATATCTCGGGCACCATTAGAGATAGAGGGGGGGTGGTCGACCAAATGTCACTCAGGGAGAGGGGGGAAATTTGGTGGAGTTGAAAAAAATTCAAGATGGCGGATCCAAAATGGCGGCCGAAATTTTTTTTTGTCCGATCGGGATGAAATTTTGCACCCGGGGGCTCTGGGGGCCGCCGGTTCCGATTCCGGGAAAAGTTTTTCGATTCCGCCATTTTCCAAGATGGCCGCCATACAAGGGAGTTTTGAAAGCGAGCCCGCAGGGCGAGCTCCGCGTAGGCGCTCGCGCCGGAGCGTCCCATCGGTGCCCTCGAGTCGCTTGCGAGCCCAAAGGGCGAGCTGGGGTGTGAAGTTGGAATTCTTACCTCCCCCCCCCCCTCCCAGCGAGCCCGAAGGGCGAGCTCCGCGTAGGCGCGTGCGCCGAAGCGTCCACCGGACGCGAAATACTCTCGAGTCACTTGCGAGCCCGGAGGGCGAGCTGCAGTGTGAAGTTGGAACTCATCCCCCCCCCCTCCTCCCCCCTCCTAAGGCAGCCCTACTTTCTCTGGGCTCTATCTCGGAAACCGAAAATGCTAGACCCCTCGTGTTGGTACTCTTTCGATTCGTCTCGATGCCATCTTTACGACTGTATGTGAAGTTGGGCCCCCAGACCTGAGGGCACGACAGTAAGTTGGAATACCGCCCCCTCCCCCCCTCCCCAGCGAGCCCGAAGGGCGAGCTCCGCGTAGGCGCGTGCGCCGTAGCGTCCCTTCTGAGGCAGTTCTCCCGAGTAACTTGCGAGCCCGCAGGGCGAGCTGCAGTGCGAAGTTGGAACTCATCCCCCCCTTCCTCCCCCCTCCTAAGGCAGCCCGACTTTCTCTTGGCTCTATCTCGGAAACCAAAAATGCTAGACCCCTCGTGTTGGTACTCTTTAGATTCGTCTCGATGCCATTCTTACGACTTAATGTGAAGCTTGATAGACAGACCAATAGCACGACACCCTCCGCGGGCCCCGTGGGGCCCGCGGCCCCCCACGCGACATCTAGTTATTAGTATATATAAAGCTTAATTACCACTCACTGACTGGGTCATTGACATGCTGTTTTGGAGAGATGTGAAGGGGTGGGGAGCAACTGGAAACACTTTTGTATAGAGGGTGCTCCAACGAGCAGAGGAAAAATACGAAACCGACCTGAACGTGGAAAGGGACTCGATGTGAGGTGCGGATCTCGGAAACCGTGATAGGTACGGCCGAGCTCCAAAACAAAAGTCGTAGGGAACTGCCGGCCAATGGGTGAGCCGGTCGAATTTTTTTCAAAATGGCCGAAACAAGATGGCCGCCATACAAACTTTAAACGGGAATATCTCGAAAACCGTACGACTTAGTGGGGGGGTGCTCGACCAAATGTCACTCGGGGGGAGGGGGGAAATTTGGTGGAGTTGGAAAAAATTCAAGATGGCGGATCCAAAATGGCGGCCGAAATTTTTTTTTGTCCGATCGGGATGAAATTTTGCACCCGGGGGCTCTGGGGGCCGCTGGTTCCGATTCCAGGAAAAGTTTTTCGATTCCGCCATTTTCCAAGATGGCCGCCATACAAGGGAGTTTTGAAAGCGAGCCCGCAGGGCGAGCTCCGCGTAGGCGCTTGCGCCGGAGCGTCCCATCGGTGCTCTCGAGTCGCTTGCGAGCCCGAAGGGCGAGCTGGAGTGCGAAGTTGGAAACTTTCACCCCCCCCCCCCCTCCCAGCGAGCCCGAAGGGCGAGCTCCGCGTAGGCGCGTGCGCCGAAGCGTCCAATGGACGCGAAATACTCTCGAGTCACTTGCGAGCCCGGAGGGCGAGCTGCAGTGTGAAGTTGGAACTCATCCCCCCCTTCCTCCCCCCTCCTAAGGCAGCCCTACTTTCTCTGGGCTCTATCTCGGAAACCGAAAATGCTAGACCCCTCGTGTTGGTACTCTTTCGATTCGTCTCGATGCCATCCTTACGACTGAATGTGAAGTTGGGCCCTCCAGATCTGAGGGCATGACAGCACAGTCGGAATACCCCCCCCCCCCCCCCCAGCGAGCCCGAAGGGCGAGCTCCGCGTAGGCGCGTGCGCCGAAGCGTCCCTGGAGGTAGTTCTCCCGAGTAACGTGCGAGCCCGCAGGGCGAGCTGCAGTGTGAAGTTCGAACTCATCCCCCCTTCCTCCCCCCTCCTAAGGCAGTCCGACTTTCTCTGGGCTCTATCACGGAAACCAAAAATGCTAGACCCCTCGTGTTGGTACTCTTTCGATTCGTCTCGATGCCATCCTTACGACTGAATGTGAAGTTGGGCCCCCAGACCTGTAGGACGACACCCTCCGCGGGCCCCGTGGGGCCCGCGGCCCCCCACGCGACATCTAGTTATTACTATATATAAAGCTCGATTACCACTCACTCACTCACTGACTGGGTCATTGACATGCTGTTTTGGAGAGATGTGAAGGGGTGGGGATTAACTGGAGCTACTATCGCATAGAGGGTGCTCCAACGAGTAGAAAAAAAATACGAAACCGACCTGAACGTGGAAAGGGACTCGATGTGAGGTGCGGATCTCGGAAACCTTGATAGGTACGGCCAAGTTCCAAAACAAAAGTCGTAGGGAACCGCCGGCCCATGGGTAAGCCGGTCGAATTTTTTTCAAAATGGCCGAAACAAGATGGCCGCCATACAAATTTTAAACGGGAATATCTCGGGCACCATTAGAGATAGAGGGGGGGTGGTCGACCAAATGTCACTCAGGGAGAGGGGGGAAATTTGGTGGAGTTGAAAAAAATTCAAGATGGCGGATCCAAAATGGCGGCCGAAATTTTTTTTTGTCCGATCGGGATGAAATTTTGCACCCGGGGGCTCTGGGGGCCGCCGGTTCCGATTCCGGGAAAAGTTTTTCGATTCCGCCATTTTCCAAGATGGCCGCCATACAAGGGAGTTTTGAAAGCGAGCCCGCAGGGCGAGCTCCGCGTAGGCGCTCGCGCCGGAGCGTCCCATCGGTGCCCTCGAGTCGCTTGCGAGCCCAAAGGGCGAGCTGGGGTGTGAAGTTGGAATTCTTACCTCCCCCCCCCCTCCCAGCGAGCCCGAAGGGCGAGCTCCGCGTAGGCGCGTGCGCCGAAGCGTCCACCGGACGCGAAATACTCTCGAGTCACTTGCGAGCCCGGAGGGCGAGCTGCAGTGTGAAGTTGGAACTCATCCCCCCCCCCCCCTCCTCCCCCCTCCTAAGGCAGCCCTACTTTCTCTGGGCTCTATCTCGGAAACCGAAAATGCTAGACCCCTCGTGTTGGTACTCTTTCGATTCGTCTCGATGCCATCTTTACGACTGTATGTGAAGTTGGGCCCCCAGACCTGAGGGCACGACAGTAAGTTGGAATACCGCCCCCTCCCCCCCTCCCCAGCGAGCCCGAAGGGCGAGCTCCGCGTAGGCGCGTGCGCCGTAGCGTCCCTTCTGAGGCAGTTCTCCCGAGTAACTTGCGAGCCCGCAGGGCGAGCTGCAGTGCGAAGTTGGAACTCATCCCCCCCCTTCCTCCCCCCTCCTAAGGCAGCCCGACTTTCTCTTGGCTCTATCTCGGAAACCAAAAATGCTAGACCCCTCGTGTTGGTACTCTTTCGATTCGTCTCGATGCCATCCTTACGACTTAATGTGAAGCTTGATAGACAGACCAATAGCACGACACCCTCCGCGGGCCCCGTGGGGCCCGCGGCCCCCACGCGACATCTAGTTACTATATATAAAGCTCGATTACCACTGACTCACTCACTCACTTGGTCATTGACATGCTGTTTTGGAGAGATGTGAAGGGGTGGGGATAAACTGGAGCTACTTTCGTATAGAGGGTGCTCCAACGAGTAGACAAAAAATACGAAACCGACCTGAACGTGGAAAGGGACTCAATGTGAGGTGCGGATCTCGGAAACCGTGATAGGTACGGCCAAGTTCCAAAACAAAAGTCATAGGGAACTGCCGGCCGATGGGTGGGCCGGTCGAAATTTTTTCAAAATGGCCGAAACAAGATGGCCGCCATACAAACTTTAAACGGGAATATCTCGAAAACCGTACGACTTAGTGGGGGGGTGCTCGACCAAATGTCACTCAGGGGGAGGGGGGAAATTTGATTGAGTTGAAAAAAATTCAAGATGGCGGATCCAAAATGGCGGCCGAAATTTTTTTTCGTCCGATCGGGATGAAATTTTGCACCCGAGGGCTCTGGGGGCCGCTGGTTCCGATTCCGGGAAAAGTTTTTCGGTTCCGCCATTTTCCAAGATGGCCGCCATACAAGGGAGTTTTGAAAGCGAGCCCGCAGGGCGAGCTCCGCGTAGGCGCTTGCGCCGGAGCGTCCCATCGGTGCTCTCGAGTCGCTTGGGAGCCCGAAGGGCGAGCTGGGGTGTGAAGTTGGAATTTTTATCCCCCCCCCCCCCTCCCAGCGAGCCCGAAGGGCGAGCTCCGCGTAGGCGCGTGCGCCGAAGCGTCCACTGGACGCGAAATACTCTCGAGTCACTTGCGAGCCCGGAGGGCGAGCTGCAGTGTGAAGTTGGAACTCATCCCCCCCCTTCCTCCCCCCTCCTAAGGTAGCCCTACTTTCTCTGGGCTCTATCTCGGAATCCAAAAATGCTAGACCCCTCGTGTTGGTACTCTTTAGATTCGTCTCGATGCCATCCTTACGACTGGATGTGAAGTTGGGCCTCCAGACCTGAGGGCAGGACAGCAAGTTGGAATACCGCCCCCCCCCCTCCCCCCTCCCCAGCGAGCCCGAAGGGCGAGCTCCGCGTAGGCGCGTGCGCCGTAGCGTCCCTTCTGAGGCAGTTCTCCCGAGTAACTTGCGAGCCCGCAGGGCGAGCTGCATGGTGAAGTTGGAACTCATCCCCCTCCTTCCTCCCCCCTCCTAAGGCAGCCCGACCTTCGTTTGGCTCTATCACGGAAACCAAAAATGCTAGACCCCTCGTGTTGGTACTCTTTAGATTCGTCTCGATGCCATTCTTACGACTTAATGTGAAGCTTGATAGACAGACCAATAGCACGACACCCTCCGCGGGCCCCGTGGGGCCCGCGGCCCCCACGCGACATCTAGTTACTATATATAAAGCTCGATTACCACTCACTCACTTGGTCATTGACATGCAGTTTTGAAGAGTTGAGAAGGGGTGGGGAAAAACTGAAACTACATCCACGTAGAGGTTGCTCCAGCGACCAGAGGAAAAATACGAAACCGACCTGAACGTGGAAAGGGACTCGATGTGAGGTGCGGATCTCGGAAACCGTGATAGGTACGGCCGAGTTCCAAAACAAAAGTCATAGGGAACCGCCGGCCGATGGGTGAGCCGGTCGAAATTTTTTCAAAATGGCCGAAACAAGATGGCCGCCATACAAACTTTGAACGCGAAAATCTCGAAAACCATCAGAGATAGAGAAGGAGTGCTCGACCAAATGTCACTCAGGGGGAGGCGGGAAATTTGGTGGAGTTGGAAAAAATTCAAGATGGCGGATCCAAAATGGCGGCCGAAATTTTTTTTTGTCCGATCGGGATGAAATTTTGCACCCGAGGGCTTTGGGGGCCGCTGGTTATGATTCCGGAAAAAGTTTTTCGATTCCGCCATTTTCCAAGATGGCCGCCATACAAGGGAGTTTTGTAAGCGAGTCCGCAGGGCGAGCTCCGCGTAGGCGCTTGCGCCGGAGCGTCCCATCGGTGCTCTCGAGTCGCTTGCGAGCCCGGAGGGCGAGCTGAGGTGTGGAGTTGGAATTTCCCCCCCCCCCCCCCCACTCCCAGCGAGCCCGAAGGGCGAGCTCCGCGTAGGCGCGTGCGCCGCAGCGTCCACTGGACGCGAAATACTCTCGAGTCACTTGCGAGCCCAGAGGGCGAGCTGCAGTGTGAAGTTGGAACTCATCCCTACCCCCTTCCACCCCCCTCCTAAGGCAGCCCTACTTTGACTAACTTGAATGTTTTTTGAAACACGTTTGGATGTGTATGTAAAGCGGGAAGAAACCACACAATATGAAATATCTGTTCTAATAAGTCAAATAAGATCAAATTT
This sequence comes from Ditula angustiorana, assembly GCA_963691745.1. Classification (NCBI taxonomy): domain Eukaryota; kingdom Metazoa; phylum Arthropoda; class Insecta; order Lepidoptera; family Tortricidae; genus Ditula; species Ditula angustiorana. The sequence continues at coordinate 16,589,290 of OY829471.1, forward strand.
TTAAAAACTTCAGAGTGAAAAGATAGTTCATTAATTTTCGATTCACTGTCACTTTTGCAGCCTAAAACAGAACATCGCACCATTCTGCAGACTCGTTATATTGTTCTTAACGCCTGTATAAACAGTAGTCCACGTAATTTTAAATAAATCGGACATTTTTTGTAATTTTTCCGGTGACATGGATTGAGCTTGTCACAAAACGTCAAAGTCTGTTTAGCACAGAAGTATGCCTAGCAAACTTGACCTTGAAAAAATTAAACATGCGATGAGGGACAAAACATATCAAGCTCTATCTCTTTTTTTCACAAGCAAATTCATATTTATATCTTATTCTTGTGCAAATGAAAAGGAAGACGTCCATTATTCTATAGCTTTCTCTTTCTACGTGAGAACGCTTGCGTCCAACCAGAGTTTATAAAGGTAGATTCACAATAAAAAAAATACGAGCGATAACGCAAAAACGTGGCAATTGTAATCTCTGATTGGTCAATGGTCGCAAGATGCCTCGCTTTTGCGTTTCGATCGCTCGTAAATGCTAATTGTGATTCCAGTCTAATATTTATTAGTAATCTAATCCGTTTCGTAGGGCACAACCTACTTTGATAAATATGTGATTATTATTGAATATACCTAATATTTGTATGTTTACATAATTTATTGACATTTTATCAAAATGTAAATGAAATCAGTAGTCGATAATTGGCTACTTGACAGTTGTAACAATAAAATATATTGGATAGGGTAGCTTATACGTAAAATAAATAATAATAATAACTACACACATTTTTACTTTTGCATTAAGATCAATAGTAAATAACTTATTTTTGCAAATTAAATATACGATCTTTATATGTTGGTCAAAAGAACCGAAACGCAGGCGGCCATGTTTGAGCATCACGCATTCTACATACAAAATTCTTTGACATCTCGTAATGTCACATCACAAATGTAAAACATCTGTCTTGCCGTTTACTGCGGGTGTGATAATAATTTGGTTAAATTAGCGCTACCTAAGAGTAACATTTTTCGATTTGTGCTTGTCAGTATGTTTCACGAAATGGAGTCTGGATACATACAAACAGATAGTGCAAGTCTGCCCAAAGTTGATCGCATGATTCTCTCTAAAACAGCATGTCAATGACCAAGTGAGTGAGTGAGTGGTAATCGAGCTATATATATAGTAACTAGATGTCGCGTAGGGGCCGCGGGCCCCACGGGGCCCGCGGAGGGTGTCGTGCCCTCAGGTCTGGGGGCCCAACTTCACATTCAGTCGTAAGGATGGCATCGAGACGAATCGAAAGAGTACCAACACGAGGGGTCTAGCATTTTTGGTTTCCGAGATAGAGCCCAGAGAAAGTCGGGCTGCCTGAGGAGGGGGGAGGAAGGGGGGGATGAGTTCAAACGTCATACTGCAGCTCGCCCTGCGGGCTCGCAAGTGACTCGAGAGTATTTCGCGTCCAGTGGACGCTTCGGCGCACGCGCCTACGCGGAGCTCGCCCTTCGGGCTCGCTGGGAGGGGGGGTGGGGTGACAATTCCAACTTCACACCCCAGCTCGCCTTTCGGGCTTGCAAGCGACTCGAGTGAACCGATGGGACGCTCCGGCGCGAGCGCCTACGCGAAGCTCGCCCTGCGGGCTCGCTTTCAAAACTCCCTTGTATGGCGGCCATCTTGGAAAATGGCGGCATCGAAAAACTTTTCACGGAATCGGAACCAGCGGGCCCCAGAGCCCCCGGGTGCAAAATTTCATCCTGATCGGAGAAAAATAAATTTCGGCCGCCATTTTGGATCCGCCATCTTGAATTTTTTTTAACTCCATCAAATTTCCCCCCTCCAAATAAAAGCTGTTTTATGCATTTTTAGTTGGTGCTTTTTACATAACCTTAAAACTCAGTGTTGTCACTTTTTCCCACGAACATTACCCCACGTTAAGGGGTAAATAGTACGTTGATGAAATATTGGTATAGAAAAAACTTATACAGGACCCTACTTCGTAAAGCATGTTAGTCTAGTATTTTGATTCATTTAATCGTTTATTTTACGAGATAAAACACTAGTACACAGATAAAATATGCACTCGTGTAACTCGGAGGTCGACTCAAATGCTGTTTGAAATGAAGCCCCGTGAAGTGTATTCTGGATTTAACTTCCAGATTCCCCCACGAACCACATATACGGGAATCATGGATTGCACCTACTGGAATCTTCCAGAATGTGTTGTCAACACTTTGACCGAAATCTATTGTTACAGTGTGGTCTTACTACATAATTATTTCCAACTTTTTTCGCTTTAATTAGGTACCATTGTTATTATTAAGAGTGATTTTATAAATTCCTGTTAATTATTAAAAACATTTTCCAAAAGTGATTCTTTTTTTCAATTTAAGGCGATGCACCAGTGGAGAAGCGGAGAAAAACGTTATGCTAGATCCAATTTTTTAGGTATTTACAATTAAATATCGATCGTGCAAAAATTATACGATATAATTAAGGATATTGTCTGAGGAATGTGCTAACTCGTTACACGATAGGGTGTACTTTGCTCGATCATAAAAAATCCCGAATACAGCCTAATAAAAAGTTTAAATCCTATAATTTAATAATGAAATTTCTGAATTTATACATCATTTTTATATGGAATTATTCCTCTTTAAAAACTACAGGGAACCTGCTAAAATTTGGGTTTCTAGTGAAGTCCTATATTTTTTTATCAATTTATTTATTCCAAAACTTGAATATTTCCCAGCGGTTTGAGAGACGCCGCGCCGCCCGCTACCCCGCCAGTCGCAATCCGGCGCTTGCCAACGTTAGACCTGTACCAAATTTTCTCCGCCCGTTTTTACATTCGCGCAACAGCATAATAATTAAAAATGGCTTAAAAAATATATAAAAGTTAATCATAGTTTAACATCTAAAATGTTATATACTGTGCCGTAGTGTAAACAATACGAGAAATTGATGGCGCGCGTCTTAGAACATAATATTCACGGGGAGTGGCCTTGTGTGAAAATTTGCTTACACAAAATTCTGCCATTTCTCGCGGGGCATTTAAAACACTCGTGTTTGGAGGGCTCTCATTATATTATAGCAGTTGCATAAACTACTATTAAGGGGCCGTTCAAGTATTACGTAAGCAGTATAGGGGGGCGGGGGGATCTATGCTTTGCTTATTTTGATGACATGGGGGGTGGGGGGGTCTAGATGGTGATTATGTCAGCAGTATTTATTTACTTTTTTACACATATGGAACTGATGTGTATTATTCAAAATTTAGAGCACCAAGATGTTGAATGGTTCGATGAGATGAGAACGACGTTGGCATTCCAAAATCGGATAAAAGTGAGCAGACATACAACATTGAGGAGCACTTTTTATTTTCTTATTCCTAGAATTAAATCTGCTGCTCATGAATCAATAAAAAAACAATACATTAAAAGAAAAATGCATATACCAATGTTTACGTAAGCATGGGGGGGGGGGGGGGTAAGAGCTTTGATTACTTTTGATGACAAGGGGGAAGGGGGGGGGGTAATAATTGTAGTAAATCTGCTTACGTAATACTTGAACGGCCCCTAATATACTTGTTGCCAAGAGCGATGTAATAATGCATGTAATGTTATTTTGATTAATAATATTTAGGACGGGGTCTCATCACGCTCCGCCCACTCTTTCTGGTATATATGTACTTCCATTGCAACATAATAGCAACACCTAATCACATACTCATAAAAGGATACAGACCCTTTCCTTTGTTATGGACCCACCCTTTGTTAGGTTCAGCTTTTTACCTGCGCCCACTTGGGGGTTCGGTGCCGACCTTTTTTTTTCCTGGGTACCTGATCGCCCGCCACGCTCCGTACAAATAATACCATGTGTTTTCGTAACTCCACTTTCTATTCATTATTCTATCAGCACATAAATATCCTATCGCATTATTCGCAGTACACTTTTATTCGTAACTCATAACTTTTAGGACTATCATAAATCTAACCTAGCCTAACCTACATTTTGGAGACATTCAAACCTAACCTCCTAACCTAACCTACGTTTTGAAGAAATTCGTAAGCCCTAACTTTCAGGACTATCTTAAATCTAACCTAACCTACGTTTTGGAGAAATTCGTAAGCCCTAACTTTCAGGACTATCTTAAATCTAACCTAACCTACGTTTTGGAGAATATTGTCACGCTATATGGTACTTGGTTTGTACTTTTGATTCGCAACTCGATGTTTCGTAGACATACCTTTTGACAAATTCTTATTTTGCAAACTACTTATTTTATTCTGAAGCCATAACTTTCAGGACTATCATAAATCTAACCTAACCTAACCTACGTTTTGGAGAATATTGTTACGCTAAATAGTAAATGGTTTCAGTTAAAAACAAGAATTTTGTTGCTATATTGCTTTTCACTTCTAATCTTATTAAGTACTCCTTAGAAATACTAGTTTTATCGTGTTTGTTACGCAATTCGATTATTTAAATACTAGTCAAAACTTGTAGGATTGCACTATGTATAAAGGATATTAAGAACGCAGCCTTGTGTTTCGCTTACACAGTAGGTACTATCCTACATTTTGTGGACATATTATATAGCTAAAGTTTATATTTTGAATATACATATAGATAGAGAGTTTACATAATACAGTAAACGGTTTCAGTAGCTTTATTGTTTTCTTTGTATCAAACGCACCACGATCTTTTATTATTCAATTACTTAACATCAATACACTATGCAAAGAGAGCTTTTTGAAAAAACGGCTAGTTTGAACGTGTTCACTAGGCGAACCGTTTATTTACCTGGCCGTCGTCAATAAGAGGAGCGTTATGTTTTTTTGAGTGTATATCTTTGAAGATACTGGTTTAAACCAGTTAAATTGCACTACGCATAAAGGGCCTTAAGAACGCGGACGGCATAGTATAATTGCTTTATTGTTGTCTTTGTATCAAAAGAACCGCCGCTGTCTTTTGTTCTTCAATAACCGCGTCTAGAGAATACGAGTTTATACTTGTTCACTAAACGAAGCCCTTTTTAAAAAAAATACGTCTCCAAACTTGTGGGGATTGCGCTGGGTATAAAAGCGTGCCGTCACAACTCGTCTTCATTGCGTCCCAAACAATTCATCGAACAAGATCTTCGTGTAAGAGAGTCGTGAGTCGTGAAGTGTAAAAAAGTTTAGTGCATTGTTCCTGAAAGCAGTGTTTCGTTGCTGAAATGGATGTAAGTATGTAGTCATAATTTTATGTGTGCCCATTTATTTCAGATTTTGATTGACTGTAACATAACCTTCATTTATTTTTGTGTTTACCATGTAAATCTACTTTGAAGGACCGTTTGAATAATGTTTTAATATTGTTACAGGAAAACACATTTAAAAATTATTATTATCCCGACGACGAAGCAAGTGATGAAGAAGGAACGTTGGCCTATAAAGTCAAAAAAGCTATTACTAACACTAACAAGAGGCCTAATAACAGCATAGATGGCTTCTTTGAAAAACGGAAGAAAAGGAAAGTTGCAGTAAAGTCGTCGAGCGTCAGCCAAGCCACTGCGGAAGGCGTGGCTTTTATAAAGTCCAACAAAGACGATGCATCATACGCCTCACATCTCATAAAAATCGAGGTGTATGATGCGCGGAAAATAAAAAATATTCCGCCAACGGAGCATTGGAAGCATGCGGAAGTGCGTGTTAAATACTACGCTTACTCCGAAGAGGACGCTCACGTGGAATCCACAAGAGATGTGATTTACCAAATCACCAAACAGTTAGCGGACAAAAGTGATTGTGTCAATTACGTTATAGACAATACAAAATAAGTGTAAAAGTAGTTTTAAGATCTTAATTTGTTCCTTTTATCTTTTTTTACTCGATTGTTTGTTTAATTGCTTTATAACTCGTACCGAACATTTTTCTTTGTATAGCGAACACCTTTTGTATTCTAAGCATCCTTTCTAGTTATTTTTTTTCCGACAAAGAGTCATTGTCTTTCATATTAGATAAGTAACACAAGTTCCAAGCGCCGATGTTCATAGTATAAATAGACCATAGCCCGCTTAAAAAAAAACACATTCTAACGAAGACGTAATAATGGACGGACAAAGCTGCAACTTCTTCGACCAACAACTTGAACAGCTTACTGAAGACCAAAGGCTATACGAACACTGCGAAAAAGTGGAACAAGAATATTTTAAAACGTAGGTTACTTACCTTTGCCTTTACCTATACTGCTTTTGTTATAATTGTGCTATTGTCATAGATATCCATCCTACTGAATCATGCTTAAACTCATTTGATGCTAATAGTTACCTTTGTTATATTGTGTCATTGTAATGGATACCCATCCTACCGAAACATGTTTCAACTCGTTTTTTGCTGGTTGTAGCTGGTAGGGGTGGATTTTAAGGTATTTAAACCGAATGCCAGTTGCTTTAAATCATTTGTTACTTTTCTCGCGACGGCATAGGACTAGTACTATTTAAGATGTATTTCAATTTGGATCTATCTCAAAGTGAAATTACAAGCCTAGATAAATCTTTGATCTTGTCCAAATTCCATAATTTGATACGGTTATGGTATTTAAAAAAGGTTTTACCAGTTTCGTGGTTAGAGGATACCGAGATTATGCCATATTTCACACCATGCAGTGGACACATCATACATACTCATCAATCTGACACATCCGATGAAATTGATGGTGTACTGCCAATGCAAGCGTATTGCTTAAATTGTAGACGAGAAATGAGTTAGTATTAAACTTTTAGGTGTTTTTGTGTATGTTAAAATTGTCAATAACTTGTAATATTAATAATTGTTTTATTTTTGCAGATCTTTACAAGTTGGCCGAGGAGGAATAAATAAAAAAAGAACAGCAATGTCAACTGTGACTGCCGAACCACCAACAAAGAAAAAAAAACCTCTGAACAATTCAACTAGCTACGCTGCTGTGGCAACATCAACAGTATCAGTTGGACACCAAAACGTGAGTACAGAAAGTAATCACAAAATTGAATGTCCTGTGTGTCACGTGTCAGTATCTAGAAAATATTATTCCAACCACTTGAAAAGTAATACTCATAAAAACAACGTGATAAGTTCTGACAAGGAATTTACAAACGTTCAGTTAATTGAAAGCGCGTTCGGGAATAGAATAGTTACTTACAGAATTTTACCTGATTCCGTTACTACCAATGCATTCCGTTACACCAGAATTATTTTTGCATAATGTCAAGGGAAAAGTGTATAAATTACTAGAACGATCCATAGCAGAACAAACTGTCGTAAAAGTAAATTTCTTTCTTAATGCAGATTTTACACAACAAACTAAGCAACTTAATAATATTTTTGACTTTCAATCGTTAAATTACGTCGTTTGCAAGGGGGACGCCACAGATGATATTTATGCATCACTTTTAACTGAAATTGTTAACAAAGTAACCAATTTTGAAAAAAAAGACAGCGGATGGAGTTTAGTTAAAATTAAATATTTAGACATGAATATCAATAAATTCAATCCTTTGCGTGGTTCATCTTACATAAACTTACCATTGGATATAAAAAACAAAAAAGCAGTTATCAACGTTAAAAACAAAGACCATGAATGCTTTCGTTGGGCTATACTGTCAGGTTTATATGAGCCAAATAACAACTCTAACAGGGTCTCGTCGTACAAATTGCACAGAAATAAATTGAAATTTGAAAATCTTTCCTTCCCAATAAAAATAAACGATATTCATAAATTCGAGAAAATGAATGATCTAAGCATTAATGTTTTTGGCTTGGAGTACGATTCGAAAAGCAAGCAAAATAAAGTTATTGGTCCGTTACACTTAACGAAAAGTAGGAAAACTATCCATTTAAACTTGCTGTATTTAAATCACGGTACTAAGGGCCATTATTGTTACATAAAAAGTCTATCGCGATTAGTATCAAAACAAATGACGACGTCAGAGCATGCAATTCACTTATGTGATGGTTGTTTAATTTATTTCACTTCACATGAAAATTTGCAGAAACATCAAAAACATGACTGTTTTCATGTATGTACAAACTTACCCTCTGAAAACGATAGTAAAAGAAACTGGTTTAATGAATTAGTTCCCTCTAACCAAATATCATTCAATAACTACGATCGTAAATTGAGGGTCCCATTTGTTATATATGCCGATTTCGAAGCATTTTTAAAACCCATTGAAACTTGTATCAACGATCCGAATAAATCCTCAACAACCAATGTTCAGGAACATGTAATGTACAGTTTTGGATACTATATTAAATGTTCATATGATGACAGTTTATCTGTATATAGAACATACACAGGTCAAAATTGTGCCGAATCATTTATGAAATTATTAAAAAAAGATTTAGAGAACATTTGCAAAAAGAACACTTTTGTAAAATGTCCTTTACCCTTAACGGAACAAGATAAAATAACCATAGCACAAAGTGATACCTGTTTCATTTGTGAAAAAAAATTAAATGAAGAATTCATTGTGTATCATAACCAACATACCGGTGCTTTTGAAGGAGTCGCTCATCCATCCTGTTCTGAGAAATATCGAACCCCTAATTTCTTACCTGTGTTTTTACACAATTTGAGTAGCTATGATGCTCATTTTATTGTACACGGGCTTGGATTTGAAGAGGGGGACATAGAAGTTATCCCACAAAACAAAGAAAAATATATTTCTTTCTCCAAGCAATTTCACATCAATAACCATGTAATGAAATTAAGATTTCTTGATTCCTTAAAATTTATGAGTAGCAGTCTTGATAAGTTAACCAAAAATTTACTGCCCGATCAGTTTCATGAACTTCGGTTAAATTTTCCATCTGAAGAAGACTTCAAACGCTTAATACGAAAAGGAATATATCCATATGAACATATGACATCTTTTGAATCATTAGAATTGGTTAGTCTTCCCAATCACGATGATTTTTACAGCTCATTAAATGATAACCACATTTCAGGAAATGATTATAAACATGCACGTGACGTATGGAATCACTTTAAATGTAAAAACATAGGGGATTATTCAAATCTTTACTTAAAAACTGATGTTTTGTTGTTGTGTTTGAAAATTTTAGAAATGTTTGTAAAGAAACATATGGATTGGATCCTGCACAATATTACACGGCACCTGGATTAAGTTGGGATGCTATGTTAATGTCTACTAAAATTAATCTAGAACTTCTAACGGACATTGACAAAATTTCTTTTATCGCAAATAACATAAGAGGTGGTATTTCTCAATGTAGTAACAGACATGGGAAAGCTAATAATATATTTATGTCTGAATATGATCCTACGTTACCATCTTCATTTTTGATGTATCTAGATGCAAATAATCTTTACGGTTGGGCAATGTCACAATGCCTTCCCATTGGCAAGTTTGAATGGGTGGATAATAATACTGATTTTAATGTTTCTGATGATGCTGAACACGGATACATTTTAGAAGTTGATTTGGAATACCCAAATAACTTACACGATTTTCATTCTGATTTACCATTCTGTCCAGAAAACGTTTGTTTAGGTGATACCAAAGAAAAAAAGCTGATTCCTAATTAAAATAACAAAGCGAACTATGTGATTCACTATCGAAATCTAAAACAATGTTTAAAATCTGGTTTACGTTTGCTAAAAATTCACAGAATTTTAAAGTTTGAACAAAAGGCATGGTTAAAGACTTACATCGATTTAAATACTCACATGCGTTCGTTGGCCAGATCAGAATTTGAAAAAGACTTCTTCAAACTCATGAACAATTCTGTTTTCGGTAAAACTATGGAAAATATAAATAAAAGAGTGAATGTTAAATTACTTAAACACTGGCATAACCACGGAAAAACTCAAGGAGTTCAATCTTTAATAGCAAGACCTGAATTTCACAGCCTTTCTATATTTTCGGAGAATTTGGTTGCAGTACAGTTGAAAAAAACAAAAGTCTTGTACAACAAACCTATTTATTTAGGAGTTTGTATATTAGATTTGTCAAAAACTTTAATGTATGAATTTCACTATGACTTCATGAAAACCAAATATCCAGATAAACTGAAATTGCTTTACACGGACACGGACAGTTTGGTATATCAAATATTTACGGATAACTTTTACGCTGATATACTAATAGATCTAGAATCTTACTTTGATACTTCTGATTATCCTCCTGACAATCAATACGGTTTGCCATTAGTAAATAAAAAGCAATTGGGTTTTTTTAAAGATGAAAATAATGGTAAAATTTTTAAAGAGTTTATTGGCCTTCGATCAAAAATGTATGCAATGGATGTACAAAACGAATTTATAGCAAAAGCAAAAGGAGTTAATAAATGTATTACTAAAAAATTTAACATTGACAATTACAAAACATGTTTGTTCAAAAAAGATAGTTTGTTGTGTGAAATGATGCGGTTCAGGTCTATAAAACATGTTATATTTACACAAAAAAATAAACAAAATATCGTTATCACACAGTGATACAAAACGATATTTATTAGAAAATTCCACTGACACGCTTGCTTGGGGCCACTACAGAATAAAGGACATTCAGTGTTAATATTACTTTTCTGTACTTGCGACTGTTCCTAAATTTGTAACATTTTTTTGTAATTATTGAGTATGGACTGGTAATATGATAATAGAAAGTTGTAATTTATGTATAATTATAAAATTTCAGAATTTTTTTTGACATTTTATATAAATTTAAGTTTTTTATTTGTAGTATTATGCATGGACTAGTTATAAGATTACAGAAAGATGTAGTTAACTCTTTTTTTTAAATTAAATAAAGTGTTTAGATAAATTTCATGTGTTTTTATTTAAAAATTTATTCAGGTGTGACAAAACTATATAACCTTGTTTGGACTTTAAAAAATAGTGTTTTGGTACTTTTAGATTCAACACGTATAACAGATCTATATAATGATTCACTTTTGTCACCCTTTTACGGCCATTGTTGCTGGTCCCAGTGGGTATGTCCATCCGGAGTATGTCGGTAGTTCCGCGAACATGCGCGGCTGTTGCCCTGCTCTTGCTGCCAACGCAATCGCTGAGGCTAACTCCGAAACGTCCAGTTGCTGTCTGTGCGTCGCTATTTGATGGTCAGGCTGTATCGGCGCTGACCTAGATTCCACGGCTGGCTGTGTCTGTTGCTGTATTGGTTGCTGTAGAATCGTCTGTAACTGTAGAGGTAGACGCACTTGAGGTTGCAGTACCGGTTCTGCTTGAGCCACCCGAACTGCGCGTGTAGATCCTCGCGATGAAGCTTTGTGGCTGCGACGGTCGGCATCAATCACTCGCGGGCGCGCCACGGCGGTGGGCGCGCTGGCCACCTCGACTTGTCCCACGGGGGGCAGGGGGGTGCCTTTCGCACGGTTCGGCGACGCGGACAGGCTATTCGAGTCGGCAATAGCCTTTCTGGCTCTATATTCTAGCCTCTCGTCGAGGCGAGGAGCCATCACCCCGGTGGCGTACTTACTCCCGGCGGCGGGATTACTCGCGGCGGACGTGGGCGCATCGGCGGTCGGCGCCGGCGCATTCGCGACTACGTGCCCACCCACGGGGGTGGGGGCGGAGGCATCCGCGGTCGGCGCGGGTCCGCCTTGGGACGCGACGGCGTAACTACCAGCGGGGGTGGTAGTTTGCTCCGATTCGACGTTGGACGGCGTGCTCGAAATCCAATATGCAGTACTCGTAGACTTCATATCGGCGTTCGGGCGAACAGGAAGCTTTCGGCCGCTCTGTGATGACGTTAACGGCATCTCGACAATAGATCCAGCTCGAAGGACCAATATTCCGGACGGTTACACCAGAATGCTAGTCACTGGATTGTCGCCTTAACACCAATAAAACGCACTATACTGTTCAAACACTTTTTTCTTGTGAGCGGGTACTGTTTTACTATTATTCACTGTTGCTTCCTTTCTTACTGTTTTCCTTTAGTTTACTGTTCCTTCTTTGTTTGTTCTTCGGAACTGAACTGGAATGCCGCTGCATGCAACCTGCGCGGCTTTTATACTAGAATCTATCCCCATTATTTTTTTCTAGAATATTCGACCGAAAGGTTACGCCTCTATTCTAGAACTTTCCGGCCACGCCCCTTCGGCTCGAACGTTCTGGCCCCACCCACTTGGAAAGCCTTTATTTAAGAAAATGATAAAAACAAAGTTACAATCTGTCTGAAACTGTAAGAATCGGTAGATAATTGTTTTTCATGCTGAAAACAATGTCGATTGCATTCGTCGCGCCGTCTGTTTTCTGTCTGGGAGCGCCCGCGAGTTCGCGCTGGTTTTGTTACCGCATCCCCCCACCGCTGTGATATGAATATGTTCGGGCTCCCCGCGTTCGCCAGTCGGCTAACGAATGGCGCGGAGAATGCACGTCCGTTTTTACATCGGGAAACATTACGTATGCTATGAATTACAAAGGTAGGTACTATAAATTATTATGAACGTAATGTTCCTACGGACTGTTTTGATACAAAATATCTATAAACTAGCTATCTATCGGTAAGTAACTATGTGTTATAAGTAATTATTATTACTAAGTACTATCACTATAAATTACTATTAACTATTGACATTGTCTGTCCTGAACACATAGTGAGCCAGCTACCAGAAAATTGACTGAATGTCAACATCAATGTGGAACCCCGAAACATGTTTTGGTGCAGGATATCGAGGTGAGATGGAATAGTACTTTCTTGATGTTAGAGAGGCTGCTAGAGCAAAAAAGTGCAGTGAACTTGTATAGTGTAGAACATGGCAAGATTGAGACGCTAACTTCTGACGAATGGGACCTCATAAAACACCTAACGAATGTGCTGAAATTCTTTTACGAAGCGACACTTGAACTATCATTCGACAACGCCTGCATCTCAATAGTAATCCCTCTGATATCGCTGCTTAATCGAAAATTACAAACACAATCAGAAAATGAAGCAGAAGCGTGCATAAATATGAAGCATGCTCTCCTAGAATCTCTAAATAATAGATTTTCTTTTGTGAAAGGACATCCCTTACTAATGGCTGCAACTTTACTTGACCCAAGGTTTAAATCCAAATATATATCCACAGACAGAAGTTAACATTGCCACAAATGAGATCGTTAATTTTCTGGCAAGGTACAGCAAAAATACTCACCGTGAGCAAGAGAACGACATAAATGCGACATTGTTCTCTGAAAGTCAAAATATCCATAGCCAAATAGAGAGTCTTTGGGATACACACGACCAGTCAAATATCGAGCAGATGCACACCGATGAAAATCTTGACCCAACAGCGACACTCAGACAGACTCTACAATGTTACCTATCAGAACCCTTGTTACAGCGTAATGCTGATATTTACTCCTATGGGAACTCCAGCCCATATCCTTTATTACGAAATGCTGTTCTAAAATACCTGTCAGCACCACCGACAAGTGTACCTAGCGAGCAGTTGTTTAGCGCTGCTGGACAAATATATGCTGATAGGCGAGGTAATCTGCTTGGAGAAAATGCGGAAAAACTATTGTTCTTGGCATATAATATAAGACTGTTCAACTTCGATTACTAAGACTGTTAGCGTTAGTTAAGTAACTATAATAATTATTATTTTACTATCTGTTGATTAATACGTAAAAAAAATACTATAGTCAAACTTACTGTACTGTAAGCAAAGTTGATAAGACTGTTGTAAACAATAAATGACAAAGATTAAATCTATAAGTAGTTGATCCTAAAAAAGAAATTGTTGATCTCAGTAAGTATGTCAAAAACACTGTTTTTATTTTTAATTAGATAATTACTAATTTTTACATTTAATTTTTGACAAATTATTAATTAGTTATAAAAAATAAAAAGTATAAGTATAGATTTGTTACTATATTATACTTGTTGATTTGTTATCATAACCTACAGCATGTAACAAAAACCCTGTACGTCCGATTAAGGGGATGTATATTAAAATGTGGAGATACCATTTAAATTGTTTAAAAATAAATATGTCCAATAAATAAAAAGTTACATAAGGAAAACCATTCAACACTTAATGCTTAAGAAAATGTTTACAACCCCTGACGTAGTATTACTACACGCGCAAAGCTAGGTCAAAGGTCAAAGCGACCGCGCGCGGCGGGTGGGGGGGTTCTCTTTCCTTTGACAAATGCCGACCGCCGCGCGCGCCGATCCTATTTTGGTAATACTTTTTAGTTCAGTCACCCGCAAACTTTGCTTCCGGTCGGATGTGCTAAATTTGCACACGCGTCACTTTACGTGTGTTATTTTATTTTGTGTTGGTGAAAATGTTGTATTCCAATCAAGAGTATTTTAACATGCTAATGTGCTTGGGAAGGAACGACTGTAATTATGCTGACGCTTGTAGGGAGTACGACGTTGTTTAGTCAGTAGGTTTTTAGCAAAGTCGAGCGAAACGCGGAGTTTTTTAAATGTGTTCTGTTCTGTGTTTAACTACGAGTGCTTGTTTCATCGGACGGGGGTTTTCAATTTTAACTGCCACAATGAGCACGTATGGTCAATTGAAAACTCATACGCTAACAAACCAAGTCACTTTCAATACCGTTGGCGAACACGTGTGAACCGGAATCGTAAATGACCAAGTAATTGGTCCTAATGCGTTACAACAAACCACGAACGGTCCAAATTACTTGCGATTCCTACAAGAAGAGTTGAGCGAGCAGTTGGCCTCGCCTCGCCACGCAGTTGTGAGGTCGATGTGGTTCCAGCACGCCGGGGGCGTCGCTCGGACGCCGCGGCCTCCGGACCTCACGCCGCTCGACTTTTATTTGTGGGGTCACGTAAAGGAATACGTATTTCGTAAAAGTTGCGAGAGTGAGGCCGAGATGCGAGCCCGGATAATCACAGCATTTGTGATTTCACGACATTAAATCCGACGCAATGGTATTGCAGTGTATCCATTCTGACTTGTTCAAACGCTGTCGACGGTGTGTGGAAGTCGCTGGCGGTCACGTTGTGCAAGATTTTCGTCGCGGTCGTAGTGAACAAGACGTGTACGTAATAATAAGTTAAGGTGTTAGCATCGACACATTTTTAAAAGCTCTTTTAAGTGCTATAAAATAGCTCTTATCAGAGCTGAAACATTTCATTGTTTCACAAGATGTCAATCAAATATACTTGTAAAACAGCTGATCGGTCGATCGCTGTTTTAATGTTGCGCGGACGTCGGATGCTCCGCCCCAAGCTCCACCCCCCCTCCCGCAGGCTGAGTGAATGAAAAGTCAGCAGGGCAGTTGCCAGGGCTGCAAAACCTTTTCTAAACCGTTATGCTTATAATTTTTTTTGATGATCATTTTTTAATGTTCTTATTTAATTGAAATAAGTATTTATTCGGTATCACGACTTGATACTGATATACGCCTTTAATGGACGTACAGGGTTTTTGTTACATGCTGTATGTTATGCACCTTACATAATAAAAGAAAAGGTTCGCTAAAATGATTACCAAAGGTGATCAATTTGATTATTTTGATTATCTAATTATATTTGAATTAGCCACTCGAGGCTAACTGATTGTGATATTTGTGAGTATAATTAAAATGTAAGTAACTGAAAATAAATAAACATAATATATGAGCATCATATTTGAATAATAAATTTGTTTTATTTTATATCACCATTAAAAAATCGCTAACTTTGTGTTACAAATAAATAATGTACCTATTTTTTCACCTTATAGGGTAGTTAAATTTTCAAACAGAACCTCTGTAACTGTGCTGAAATTTCATTGTGATAAATCTTTGAAAGTAGAAACCTGTAATTATAGGTCGGCGAGATATCAGTTTTAGAAAAAAAACGGGCTTACTAACATTTTTTCGACTTTTTAAGGACTTTTTTTTTATAAATGGTTCGGTTTCGGTTTCGGTTTCGGCCGAAACTACAATGAAACCGAACCTTCGGTTTCGGTTTCGGTTTCGGCAAAATAACATGTTTCGGTCGGTCACTATAAAATAAGTATATCAAATCTTGAACTGGACAACGAGTCTCAAGAGGTTGCCGTGCAATACATTGTAGAAGATGATTATGATGAAATCCTAAATGCCACGGAAGGACGACTTGATAAAATTGTAAAAAAATTAAGTAATGTTAATTATAAGATTAGTTGAACTTTGAATATGTTGTATTATTATTATGTAACATAAAATATACTATATGCCAGTAAATATAAAATAATATTAAAAATTTAAAAATAAATTGTAAAACTGTTAAGGAATGTCAATTAGTAGGTTTCTAAAACATTTAGAAATATTACATTATTATGTTTAAAATACTTAGCGTGAAAATAAACCGTAAATAAAAATAATCATTCATTTATTTTATTTAAGGCGATGCACCAGTGGAGAAGCGGAGAAAAACGTTATGCTAGATCCAATTTTTTAGATATTTACAATTAAATATCGATCGTGCAAAAATTATACGATATAGTTAAGGATATTGTCTGAGGAATGTGCTAATTTGTTACACGATAGGGTGTACTTTGCTCGATCATAAAAAATCCCAAATACAGCCTAATATAAAAGTCTAAATCCAATAATTTAATAATGAAATTTCTGAATTTACCCATCATTTTTATATGGAAATATTCCTCTTTAAAAACTACAGGGAACCTGCTAAAATTTGGGTTTCTAGTGAAGTCCTATATTTTTTTGTCAATTTATTTATCCCAAAACTTGAATATTTCCGAGCGGTTTGAGAGACGCCGCGCTGCCCACTACCCCGCCAGTCGCAATCCGGCGCTTGCCAACGTTAGACCTGTGCCAAATTTTCTCCACCCCTTTTTACATTCGCGCAACAGCATACTAATTCAAAATGGCGTAAAAAATATATTAAAGTTAATACTTAATAAAATTTAATCATAGTTTAACATCTAAAATGTTATATACTGTGCCGTAGTGTAAACAATACGAGAAATTGATGGCGCGCGTCTTAGAACATAATTATCCACCGGGAGTGGCCTTATATGAAAATTTGCTTACACAAACTTCTGCCATTTCTCGCGGGGCATTTAAAACACTCGTGTTTGAAGGGCTCTCATTATATTAAAGGAGTTGCATAAACTACTATGAATATACTTGTTCCCAAGAGCAATGTAATAATGCATGTAATGTAATTTTTATTAGTAATATTTATATTGATTAACTTCTTCTACCTAAACCGACCCGTAGAAGGATGTGCGCTACTCTGCTAATATGTTTTATTGTAATACTACATGTTTTATTTTATGTTGACCTGTAAATTGGCTTGACAGATAAATTTATGATTATGATCAAACATTTAAGGCAAGGCATTTGAGCGCGAACTAGGATATGTTGTTATTATTAAATTCTCGTAGTACGATATGCAATAACCTAAATATTTCTTGACCAAAGTCTACATTGAGATCTGTTTCTTATTACATTCTTATTACATGAAGTGAAATAGTATACTTTACTATAAATAATCTTTGGGTCTATAAGAAATATGAATGTAGGTGATCATTTTTAGTTTATTTTATTGCCAGAGGGTTCTTTAGTTTGATCTTGTATGACTAATTATAATCTTGAGAGCGCGACGTGTTTTTGGCTCTGCCAGTAAAGTCAAATGTTTGGCACTTTTTTATTAAAAGTGACACGGGTGAAAAATGTAAATTATGTCAACTATTGGTTAAAACAAATGGAAATACCACCAAGCTGACTAACCATCTAAAACGACAACACAAGGACACATATAGTGATATTAGTGATGTAAATAAAAGTTTAAGCAAAATTGGAGAAACTTCCAGTACAACAACAGCTGAAATCGAAAGAAATATTTTTTTTACTTCAAACTACTGCTAGCCCGCACCCGCTGATTCCGCTGTATTAATTACCCAACTGCCGCAAGAAAGGAGGGTTATCGAATAATTGATCATTATACTACCCACTGTATACTTCAACTGCCGCCAGATTGTCTATCAACTATCCCTCTACAAAAAATAACAAATGATTCTGGCTCTTTGTTACGTACGACGTTAAGGAAGGACAAACAAACTTCTTTTTTGATTTACAATATTACTACGGAACAATGTGTTAGGAAACCGACTAAAACCTCCTTTTCCTTCCACGCCATCTATCCATTAACTATGTCAACTACTCGGCTTCAAACACCGCTCTGAAACAACCCTCTGCCTGCCCTCTATCGAGAGGCAAATGTACCTGACAGTCGAAGCTTCGCGACCGCGCGCGCATCTATTCAAGAAACAAAAATTATCGAAAACCTTGTGTTATATCCAAAAACTTTACATAAAACACTTGTGAAGTGCATTTATAAGTTACCACAGTGCCCCGGGGACAGAAGATCATACGCAGGCATCAGTTTTCACCACTTTTCTCCAAAAACCTCGTAAGTACCTGCCCCCGTCTTTTAGTCGGTATTTTGGGTCTATATTCAAACAATTATCAACTAAAACTTAGTTTACGCAACATAATTGGTTCTTCTAACCTGATACAAGCTTACAAAATAGGTAAAAACAAGTGAATACATAATTTTTCACTTAATAACCTTCAACCTTGTAGGTACCTACACACCTTATTTATTGCACAAATACTTATTCAATATGAAAATGAAAATGAAAATGAAAATGAAAATGAAAAATTTATTTTGCAAGTAGGCCATATAGGCTCTTTTACATGTCTGAATCTACTAGCGCTTCGGAAAATGGAAGAATCTGCTGAGAAGAAACGCCGCAAGAAACTCAGCAGTTTATCTCTTTTTTTCTTCTCTTTTGAAAACAAGATTACAGAGCAATATACACAATCATAATAATAGTTCACATAAAGTGTGAAAAAAAAAAAGATAATAAATAGCACAGCAAGCTTTAAGCATATTGAACGAACTGGCACTAGTACAGATTGACCAAGAGATGTATAGGGTCCCCAGGTCAAAGAAATTAGAATCGGGATGTATGTGGTCCCTGATCAAATACTTAGTCTAAATAACTTAGAGATGTATAGTCTCTAAGGGTCAAAACAAATTAATTACCTTAATCTATGCTTAGCAGAGGTGTAAAACGCCTCCACGGTCAAATTGTACAATATTACTTGGAGATGTATAGTCTCCGAATGTCAAAAGAATATAAGAATAAAAATATTCATGTCAAAAAAAAAAAAAAATTGGTGAAAATCCAACAAAATCAGTAATATAACAATAACAACTCAATATATGTCTATATTTAGTTATATATATAAATATAAATAAATAGACAACACGATGAAGTCTCCCACATCAAACCGCATTTAAGTACCTACATTTTAGGCTTTTTGAGAATTACATTAGTCTTTGCAGCATGAATAGTCCGGACCCCACAAACAGCACCCGATCACGAGTATGACGCGTATCTCAGCCATCGTCTCCCTCAACCATATTGCAGGGAAGGTGGCGACCCGATCAACGACGCCACCGTAAGCAATGCCCTTTAAGCGAGCATGACATACTCAAGCAGTACGACTACAAAAGAGAAATTGAATACGGCTCGTCTGGCGAGAAACATCACAATGTGCTCCAAAATAATAATTACACTTTAATAGGATGTCATACATAATTAATAGGTATAAAATTAAGTGATAAAAAAAAAAAAGATTAATGCTTAGAAATGTCACAAACATACAATTATTTATTAAAGTCAAAGATATTTAAATTAAATATTGAACAGCCGATATTTAAATTAAATATTCACGCCTTTAGAACTGGCCAAGTCAAATCGTCGCATATATATTCGTCGACTTTGTAATAAGCTTTTTTCAATAGCGTGTTTTTAATATACCTCTTGAATGCATTTAGAGGTAATTCCCATACATCCACAGGCACTTTATTATAGAACCTCACGCAGTTCCCTAGAAAGGATTTGCTAACTTTTTTTAAGCGGAATTTGGGTACAAAAAGCTTATTTTTATTTCGTGTGTTGAAATGATGGACATCACACAGTTTCTTGAAGGAATTAAAGTTCCTATGCGTATATACAATTACATCATATATATATTGTGAAGCTACTGTAAGGATGTCTATTTCTTTAAAGCGTTCTCTCAGTGAATCACGAGAGCCAAGGTTGTAGATGGACCGAACTGCCCTCTTCTGCAGAACAAAAATGGTTTCAATGTCGGCTGCCTTACCCCAAATCAGAATGCCATAGGACATAAGGCTGTGAAAATAACTGAAATAAACGAGACGCGCAGTTTCCACGCTGGTGTACTGTCTGATTCTTCGTACGGCATATGCTGCAGAACTCAATTTATCAGCAAGATTCGAAATATGTGGACTCCATTGCAAATTTCGATCCAAAGTAAGTCCAAGGAAAACAGTTTCGTCTACTAAGTCTAGTCTCTCTCCATTTAAAGTAATCATTGTATCAACTTGTCTTACATTTGGTAGTGAAAATTTAACACATTTAGTTTTTGCAGCGTTCAGCAGAAGGTTGTTAGCTGTGAACCATTTTAAAACATCTATTAGGGTCTCATTGATGTGACTGTGGTCTTCTTGTTGCCTGTTAACTTTAAAAATTAGCGAGGTGTCATCAGCAAATAGAACTATGTCACACTTATTTCGTACTAGGCTAGGTAGGTCGTTTATATAGACCAGAAAGAGAAACGGTCCCAAAATCGATCCCTGTGGCACTCCAAGCTTCACCGGTGCTCCACGTGACTGCACTCTATTTACGACCACCTTCTGGATTCTCTGGCTAAGATAGGAAAAAACAAGATTCAGTGCCTCAGCTGAGAGCCCGTAGTGCCGTAGCTTGCGCAGGAGTGTCTCATGTTCCACGCAATCAAACGCTTTGGAGAGATCGCAGAAGATGCCTATTGCATCCTGCGAATGTTCCCATGCATCGTAAATATGCTTCATAAGTGTTGCAGCTGCATCTGTGGTCGAACGCCCTCTTGTAAATCCGAATTGCTTGCTATGTAGTAATTTATTAATGTTAAAATGATGAAGCATTTGGTTGAGCATGATCTTCTCAAACACTTTACTTAGCACTGGAAGTATAGAAATCGGTCGAAAATTTCCAGGGTCGGATTTGCTGCCAGATTTAAATAAAGGAATAACCTTACTATACTTCATAAGGTCGGGAAACATACACTCGTCTACGCAGTTATTAAATATAATGGCCAGATACGGTGCCACAATATGAATGACAGATTGGATAACTTTAACGGAAGTACCCCAAAGATCCTCAGTATTCTTAAGCTTCAAGGATTTAAATGTTTTGATGATCTCGTGTGGGTCGGTATAATGAAAATCAAAGTTTAGATTTCTTACATTAGCAACCTCGTTTAAGTAAGAACCAGCCCTCACACTACATGAATTCAGGCCACGAGTAGTAGTTGAAGCTATGTTCGAGAAAAAAAATTCAAAAGTGTCCGCCACATCTAAATCTGACGTCAGTATCTTATTGTTAAGTTTGAGTTTAAAATGGCCATCACGGGGCTTTGATTTACCTGTCTCTGAATTGATAACATTCCAAACTGCCTTGACTTTATTATCAGCAGATTTAACTTTATTACTTATATAGTCTGCCTTGGCGGCAGAACAAACCTTTTTAAATAATTTAGAATATTTTTTTACATAATCAATGAAACTAGCATCTTGGCTGTAGCTCTTCATTTCATACAACTCGTACAGTTTGGTCCTACTCTTATGTATTCCAACTGTGGCCCAATCACTAAATTTTGGTTTGTTTGAGCCGTTCTTGACAGTCTTTAATTTGAAAATGTTTTCAAACTCATTATTTATAACACTAGTTAAATCCTTATATAATATGTTGGGATCACTCGTCCCTATGGTAGGCACAGGAACTTTACAGAGAATATTCTGTTTGAACTTTTCTATTCGACTTACAGTTATAGGCCTGTAGGTTAATTCTAGTTTAGGATTCTGATTGGTGATTTTAAAAGTGGCTTTCTGGCCACTGTGATCCGAGTTAAAACATTTAAATATTGCCACTTCCGTAGCTTCACTCATGCAGAAAATATTGTCTAAACATGTCGCCGTGCTGGCGGTCACTCTAGTGGGCTCATTAAACAGATGAAACAAGTTAAAAGATTTAAATAGGTTCAATAGTCTGACCGAGTTTGTATTTGTTGAGTCTAGTAAGTTAACATTGAAGTCGCCACATACCATGATGAATTTACTACTTTCAAAAATCTGTTTCAGGGCATCTTCCATTACGGCTTCAAACTGGCTAAAGTCTGAAGACGGTGGCCTGTATACGCACAGTATAATGTGGTTTTCTAATTCCACACATGAAATTTCGATAACTCGCTCAATAGAAAGCTGAACTATATTTTTACGTTCTTTACATTTAAAATCGTTTTTTAAAATAATCATGGAGCCTCCGTGAATTGCCGACTTTCTAGTGAAGGAGCTACCGATTTTGTAATTATTAAAGTTCAATAATAATTCATGTCGTTTCAGCCAGTGTTCAGTAATGCACATTACATCTACATTAAAAGCATCTAAGAATAAACCAATTTCTATTATTTTGCTGGAAAAGCCTTGTATATTTTGATGAACCAAAATAAGGTTACGTTGCTTTTCCGCTGTCTCACGCATTAGTTTAAAGCCGGCTGGCGGGCCGCGGGGGAGGCCGCGCGCTCGGCGGCTCCGGCCCCGCCGCCGCTGTCTGCTGCGTGCAAGTGCCCAGGTTCAATATTGTATGCTAGCAGCTTCGCTGTTGCTATTTTACATTTTTTTGGTAAATAACATTTGTCTCTATTTAACTGAAAACGTTTTACAAATTTGTTGCTGTCAAAAAATGTATAAGTACTATTAAAACATGTCAAATTATACAGCATAGCATTCAAATTTGAAATTTTGATGTTTTGCTCATAGGATACAGAACCCGAATACGGGAGCGCACATAAAATTATTTTATGAATACCGCGTTGCTCGACTATTGACAGTGCTCGTAGTAAGCATTCAAAGTGAGGTTTCGACAAGTCTAGACTATTACCTAACATAATAATTAGCGTCGTGGCCGTGTTAAAATTGTCCTTTGTCAGTCGGTCGGCGAACTGCTGAAGACTCGCACCGCGGAGGCATTGATTTACGACCCTCTGCCTCAAAAGCTGGCCCAGCACGGATCCAAATCCCACGCCAATCTCGTCGGAGTAGATGACAGTAGTGGCTGTGGGAGCCGCCGCAGGTGCCGTCGCTGGATTCGTTGTAGCGAGCGGGGCGCCGGGCGCTGGGCGCGCCGGGGATGCTGCGGGTGCCGGGGCTGCGGGCGCCGCACGCGGGGCCGCCGGGGCCATCGGGGCCGCGGGCGCGGCCGTAGGAGGGCGCGCGGGGGCGGGGTGCTGCGCCGGCGTGGAGGTCTCGACTGGCACGGCGCTGCGACTCTCAGCGAGCGAGGTTTCATGCGAACAAATACAAATATGATTATTCAAGAGAGAATCGAAGCGTTCTTCATTATAGCGACACATATCGACGAGCTGCGTCGCGGCGCTCACGTGTTCGCTGATCTCCCGCTTGCTGCTTTCATACTTGGCATTGATATCTCTGAGCGCCTCTTCTAGTCTACTGATTTTGGACTGCAAGGTCTGTGTCGTACTATTATATAAATAATTACTAGCTTCTAATTTACTGCTACTTAATTTTAATTTGTTAACTAAATTACGACGTTCTTTTATTAATTGTACATTTTTTTGTAGACTGTACTTAGAATTTGTAAGCTTTTGAGTACGCCTCATAAACTTCTTTATTTTAATATATTTTTTAAATTTATTATTACTTACAAAATAGCAAGATGCAGTTGAGTCATCTTTTGTCAAGTCGACAGTGGTTAGGATAGAATCCGTATGGGATGTTGTCAGGGACCCGATGCTGGTACTATTTTCCAACATGTCTTCGTACAAGCTTTTACCCATCAGCTCTTCATACAAGCTATCAGTCTCAGCAGTCCGATGACGCTCACATTCACTTTGAAGGTCATTTATGTCTCTGTGGGCCTCATTCAGCTCCCGCTCCAGGTCATATATGCGGTTTAAAGCTGCTTCGTGACTAGCTGTACATTCTTTGAAGGATTCCATTCCAGCTTGCATATGCAGTAGCTGGTCAACAGTATCCTTATGCTGGGTGTCAAGCTCTGCCAGTTGGTTTTTTAACTCGGTGTTCTTTTTCACCACTTTTGCCACTTCCTCCTCGCTGTCTTCTCTTTATATATATAATAGTTCTATTTGTTGCAATATTGTTGTTATACACGTAGTCAAATACTATCAATATCTATTTCTGCTGTGTATAATTACTATTGAACTCAGTTTAATGTACTTCAAAGCACGCGGCACGCGTTAGGTACATACATTTTCTTTGAATCAAAATGGCTCCGTTGACCGATCTTGAAATCCAAATCAATACATTAATCAGTCGAAAAGAGAGATATTTTGTGCGTGTTCAGCAGTTTCACGATTTAGCCAAGTCTGTGGAGAAAAATACCTCCGAACTAAGTAAATTGTCCGTGCGCATGAGTGACCTTGAATCCACGCGTGAATTATTTGAAAATGTAGTCGATGAGATTTCAAGTTTGGAATTAAAAAGAAACCCTGACTATAAAATTACTAATCAAGAGGTGCATGCCTTCGATGACTTATATTTCGAGATAAAACGCATGCTTGTAAAACTCGAGGTAAATTCAAAATCGTCGAAACATGTCGAGGAAACCAAGAACGTGTCGGAGCGCGGCGCCCAGCCCCGCTTACCTAAAATTGACTTAGTCCATTCTGACGGCAAAATAGAGAATTGGATAACATTTCGTGACACATTTTTGAGTTTAATCCATACAAATAAGACGATAGGTAATATCGAGAAATTCTATTACCTATTATCAGTAGTGTCGGGACCTGCGCTTCATATTGTTAAAAGTTTACCAGTGTCGAGTGACAATTATAACATCGTGTGGACAAGCTTGTGCGATAGGTTTGAAAATAAGAGAGCTATAGCTACGCGCTATATGGACAAGTTGTTTGCGTTTAAGCCGCAGCCGAATGAATCTGTGAACGGATTAAATTCCTTTTTAGAAACATTTCAAGAGTGTGTTCAAGCACTAGAATTGTTAAAAATCGATGACTTAGCGGGATTTATTCTGTGTTACATTGGTTTGCGTAATTTGGACCCGGTTTCTAGACGCGAATTCGAACAAAAATTAGCTGATAAAAAGGAAATACCTATTTTTAAAACATTAGTCGAATTTGTTACAAGTCAAACCCGTATGTTAGAAATGTCAACGAGCACTGCTTCAAAGCCCGGTACTAGTAAACCTTTCGTCCCTTTGAGTCAAAATAAACCCAACGTGAAACCTATCACGAAAAATATAAATTCAAAAACATGTTTGGCAAGCAATACGACCACCACTGATAATAATGTAAAAAAGGTATGTCTGTATTGCCAAAAGCCCTTTCATTCGATTTACAAATGTTTTGAGTTTATTGCGCTGACACCTACGCAACGAATTAAAAAAATAAAAGAGTTGCGCTTGTGCGAGAACTGTCTCCGTCAAGGTCACGCGGCTAATGAGTGCCCTTCAAAGATAACGTGTACGGTGTGCAAAAACAAGCATCACCACACGCTGCATTTGGATTCTAATATAAATTTAGTGAGCACGGAAACTGAAAACGCATGCGATGATGATTTTAAAATTAATGAAGGGAAGCAAGTCTCGTTGACGTGTTCGACTGGGTCCACGGTTATGTTAGGCACTGCGATCATACACGTATCGGATGTTTCAGGCAAATATCAACCCGTGCGCGTGGTAATCGACAGTGGTTCTCAAACCAGCTTTATGACGAATGATTGTGCCCAGCGGTTAGGACTCCGACGTCAAAAGTGTAACACTCAGCTGTCCGGTCTAGGCGGTACAGTAGTTCGCGATCAAGGCATGGTGGCATGCAAAATTAAACCGACTATGTCTAATAATCCAATTTTTAATATCAAAACGGTTGTAATTCCGAAAATTTCTGGTGATATGCCGTCGGTCAGTTTGTCTCAAGACTTATGTTTCGAGTATAAAAATTTGGTGTTGGCTGACCCTACTTTCTATCGCTCGAGTCGTATCGATATGTTGCTTGGCAGTGACGTGTTGCCATACATTTACGACGGAGGCAAATATCATCCGTCACGACAAGGATTACCGTTGGCATGAAGTAGCGTATTTGGGTACGTTATTACGGGACAGCTGACATTAAATAGTGATGCTCCAAATGTATCGACTTGTATGTTTACGACTGCTACAAAAGTCGACGAATTAATAAAATCGTTTTGGGAAACAGAGAGTTTAGTATGCGACTTACCTAAAAACCCGGATGACGTCATCGCAGAACAGATGTTTGTCAGTGACTATAAGCGTGACAATACCGGTCGATACATAGTGAGTTACCCGCTCAAACCTGACGCTGAGCTAGGCGATTCAAAACAAATAGCGATAAAAAGATATCAAAATTTAGAGCGTAAATTATCACGCTTGCCTGATCTCAGAGGAGAGTATAAAAAGTTCATGGATGATTACGCTTCGCTCGGTCACATGGTTTGTGTCGGTAACGTGTCGGAAGTGGAATCGGGGTACGTCATTCCTCACCACTGCGTGCATAAGCCTGACAGTAGTACCACAAAACTGCGTGTAGTTTTCGATGCCTCTTGTCAAACTACAAATAATAAGTCTTTGAACTCTGTTTTATACACGGGTCCGAAACTGCAGGCTGATCTTGTAGAATTATTAATACGGTTTCGGTTGCGTGAAGTTTCTTTATGCGGTGATATTTCAAAAATGTATCGTTGTATACTAATTGACGAGTCTCAACGTAAGTTTCAACATATACTGTGGCGCAATTCGCCCAGTGAGCCGATAAAAGTGTACGAACTGTGCACAGTGACGTACGGTGTAGCCAGTAGCCCATTTCTAGCAATACGCACGTTGCACCAGCTGGCCGCGGACGAGGGCGCGCGCTTCCCTGACGCTGCCCGCGCGCTGCGCGAAGGGTTTTATGTCGACGATTTGCTTTGGTCAGTTGATAGTGCTGAGGAGGCGTTAAAGATTCAACATCAATTAGTTGAGCTGCTCAAACTGGGTGGATTCGAATTGGGCAAGTGGTCGAGTAATAGCGATCAAGTATTGAGCAAACTGCCTAGTGATCAACTCGAGCCCCCAGTTCAATTCGATGACGGTAAAACAATGTCTATTAAGATCCTCGGGCTTCACTGGCTACCCAAAGAAGACGCATTCTCCTTCCCTACGACGCAGATGGAAAGCAACGTTACGAAACGTTCGGTACTTTCGGAAATAGCAAAGCTATTCGACCCACTAGGGTTCGTTGCGCCTTGTGTTTTCCTTGCGAAGAATTTTATGCAAAAATTATGGTGCGCCCAGTTAGGATGGGATGACTCGCTTCCACAACCACTTCGCGATGAATTGTCACTGTTTTCTTCACAAATACCGTTGCTATCGAAATTAAAACATGACCGGCATGTCTTTGTCCAAAACCATAAGGTATCACAAGTAATCGGTTTTTCAGACGCATCAATGGCCGGCGTGGCGGCTGTCGTGTATATTCGCAGTCAGGACATGCAGGGCAATGTCAATGTTAGCCTACTGTTATCAAAATCTAAGGTTGCGCCCTTAAAAACAGTTTCAGTTCCGCGTTTGGAATTAATGGCTGCACATTTATTATCGAAAACGTTACGTTATGTGGTATCGATTGTGGCCAAGGAAGTGCTGATCAGCGAAATATTAGCGTTCACCGACAGTTCCGTGGCACTGACGTGGATAAATACACCTGCGTTCAAATTAAAAACTTTTGTTGCTAATCGCGTTTCTAAGATTAACGAAAATTCGTCAGAAGTTCAATGGTACCACGTCAATGGTAGTGATAACCCTGCCGATGTGTGCTCTCGCGGTGCTACGCCAGCACAACTGCTACAGATCGCTGACCAGTGGTTCCGTGGCCCACAGTGGCTGCACGACCCGCAACATACTTGGCCTGTGAGATCTATTGATGAGTTCAAAGGTGAACCTTTGGAACTCAAACCTGTCAAAGAAAGCACGTTACTCAGTGAAGGTTCACAATTGAACACAGATATTGCTTCAATAATTGATAAATTTTCAAATTTTATTAAACTACTACGTGTAATCGCCTGGTGTTTCCGATTCATAAATAATTCGAGGGCTCCTACTACTAATAGAAACAAAGGCGCTTTGCTTACCGTAGAATTAAATGAATCACATGACAAAATAATTCAAATAGTTCAACTTAAGTACTTTAAAGAAGACATGGAGTCGTTAAAAAAGGACAACCGATGCTCTCAAAGCCTACGTAAACTCGACCCGTTCATTGATAGCCGCGGTCTCCTCATGGTGGGGGGTAGGCTTTCACAAGCAAACTTGCCATTTACTCAACGTCACCCATTGATTTTACCTAAAAAATCGCACTTTACCAATATTTTGATAGACTACTATCACCAAGTATATCTGCATGCTGGGCCTAGGACTCTACAAAACATATTAGCACAAAAATACTGGATTGTGTCTGCCAGATGCATTATACGGTCTCGGCTTTCGAAGTGCGTTCGATGCTTTAAAAATAGGCCCACTGTGAACCAACCTAAGATGGGCTCGTTACCTAAATGTCGTTTACAGGATATTTATCCATTTCACACAGTCGGCGTCGATATGGGAGGTCCCTTTTATACAAAGGAGTCGAATCGTCGCAATGCAAAAATATCAAAGGCCTACTTGTGCTTATTCGTGTGTTACTCCACGCGTGCGGTACATCTTGAAGTGGTCTCTGCGTTGACTACTGAATGCTTCTTAGCATCATTTGATCGGTTTACGGCGCGGCGTGGTCTTCCACACACGGTCTGTTCAGATAACGGCAAGAACTTTGTGGCGGCTGGTAAACATCTGACTGAAGTATTCGTATTTTATAACGCCAATCAACATCAATTGACTGATATGTTTACCACTAGGAAGGTTACATGGAAATATAACCCTCCGACTGGCAGCCATTTCGGCGGGATTTTCGAAGCCGGAATTAAATCGGCGAAGTACCACTTAAAACGCGTAGTAGGTACACGCGCGTTATCGTTTGAGGAGCTGTCCACTCTCTTTGCGAATATAGAGGCGATCTTGAACTCGCGTCCTCTGTGTAGTTTATCTAACGATCCCAATGAGTTCGACGTCCTTACTCCGGGACACTTTCTAGTTGGTCGTCAATTAGTAGCGGCTCCCAGCTATGATCTTTCGGACACGTCTATTAATCGCTTAACGCGTTGGCAATGTATTCAACAGGCCACTTTGCATTTCTGGCGTCGCTGGAAATCCGAATACTTGCATACATTGCAGCAAAGGCAAAAATGGTTTGTTGACACGCCCAATTTATCTCCAAATGATTTGGTACTGATTCATAACGATAATACCCCTTGTCAGCAATGGAGCTTAGGACGTGTGGAACAGATTCACCCTGGACTCGATGGAAGGGTTCGCGTTGTTACAGTGCGAACGCAATGCTCTCAGTTGCAGCGCCCTGTCACTAAACTGAGTCCTCTACCAATACAGCAGGACGCATAGAATATTTTGTAAACTTCGATTACTTTATTCTATTCTATCCTATAAGTTTATATATAAATTCATATATTCTATTCCTTAAATAATTTATACAGTCCACTAACTTTCAGCGTTGTACATCAATCATTTACATTGGTACACTTTGACACAATTACAAGCTCAACATCAACACAATTTATTCCAGATTGTCTTTGTGTTTACCTACTATGAAATCATTGTTGATTTCGGTGGGGGGGAAATGTTAGGAAACCGACTAAAACCTCCTTTTCCTTCCACGCCATCTATCCATCAACTATGTCAACTACTCGGCTTCAAACACCGCTCTGAAACAACCCTCTGCCTGCCCTCTATCGAGAGGCAAATGTACCTGTCAGTCGAAGCTTCGCGACCGCGCGCGCATCTATTCAAGAAACAAAAATTATCGAAAACCTTGTGTTATATCCAAAAACTTTACATAAAACACTTGTGAAGTGCATTTTTAAGTTACCACAGTGCCCCGGGGACAGAAGATCATACGCAGGCATCAGTTTTCACCACTTTTCTCCAAAAACCTCGTAAGTACCTGCCCCCGTCTTTTAGTCGGTATTTTGGGTCTATATTCAAACAATTATCAACTAAAACTTAGTTTACGCAACACAATGGAAGTATGGATTACGATGCGATTCATGCGATCTTTGCTAGATCGATTCAAACCTATGCGATCCAGATCGTAGATCGATTCAATGGATTACTATCCATTGCGTTCCAATACATTGATTCAAATCAAAAAATTGGGCATCCCTAGTAGCAGGCGTCGGCGCGGCGTCTTGTAAAACCGCTGGGAAATATTCAAGTTTTGGCATAAATAAATTGACTAAAAATATAGGACTTCAGTAGAAACCCAAATTTTAGCAGGTTCTCTGTCGTATTTAAAGTGAAATATTTCCAAATAAAAATGATGTGCAAACTCAGAAATTTTATTAATAAGTAATTTGATTTACACTTCTATATTGAGCTGTATTTGGAATTTTTTATGATCGAACAAAGTACACCCTGTCGTGTAACAAATTAGCACATTACTCAGACAATATCCTTAACTATATCTTATATTCAATTTAAATTTAAATTGCTATATAATAATGAATGACAATACAAAGAAAAATTAGGGTAATGGCAGGATTCGAACCTGCAACATTAGCATTCCGTGCCTTGCGTTTGCCAGTTTCCGCCACATTACCGCTGCCATACCCAGCGGATTTTTGAATGGGTTTCGTCTTTACGGTCATTATTATTGATATTTTTTCTTTGGGAAAACTACCCTCGGTGTCATCTATGAGAAACTTAATCAAGTTGTCTCATTCAACTTGGTCATTTATGAATGCCCGTTAGCTGGCGAGAGATGACGCCATTTGTTGTTAAATTATTGTAATGACCGTAAAGACGAAGCATATTGAAAAATTCGCAGGGTATGGCAGCGGTAATGTGGCGGAAACTGGCAAACGCAAGGCACGAAATGCTAATGTTGAAGGTTCGAATCCTGCCATTGCCCTAATTTTTCTTTGTGATGTCATTCATTATATGTAGCATGTTAAATTTAAATTGAATATATTAAAAAAGTACAAAAAAAAATCGAAAAAAAATAAAAAATAATAATTTCGATTACAATAATTTAACAACAAATGGCGTCATCTCTCGTCAGCTCTGCCCTCCTTATTGCAAACGCAGTACTTGCAAAATGGCGGTTTGGAGATAAACGCGGGAAACATATTTATTGATTTCTGAGCAACAAGTCTATGTTGTATAATATTTATAGTGTACCTAAAAATTAAGAATAAAATCAAGCTCTCTAATTGATAAACTTTTATTTTACTTTATATGTGTAAGATATATAATATGCGGCATACTGCATTTTCATCTACCATTTGGAGATTGTGGGCATTAAAGTATCACTAAGGCCAAACGCAGTAATTGTGTCTATTACTGCAAAATTACCTAGTAAGTGTTCATTACTACGTTTTCAGTTAGCAATTATCTATTATATTCATGCATGATACTAGTTGAAAATGTTCTCAGATATTTAATTAGGTAAGAAACTAAATAAAACAAAGTTAGATTATTAGAAAAGTTGTTTCTTATTTTAAATTAGACTTATTATCACAATCAGTTCTACTTAATTAATTATTTGTAATCAGTCTATAAAATTCACTTTGACGTGAAATGCAGCACTGTCACCTACGGCTTCGATGTGTGCGTAAGTGTGGTATAGTGTGTGTTCGTAATCTTGCTACTCTGTAATGCAGTACTGAAGAATACTGCATTTAGTCTTAGTAGCGCAAGAGTGGCGTTTTATTAACACCATACACTCAAATGCAGTACTGTATAATACTGCGTTTGGCTTTAGTTTCTATTCCTTGTAAAGAATAAAGTGCTTAATGAAGTACAGTAAACGTATCAATTACTGCATAAACTCTTAGTATTTGCTGAATGCTGCAGATCTCGATAGGATAAGTAATAGTTTCGTGCAAGTACTGCGTTTTGCGTTAAATAAAAAACATTGTTAAAATAAAAAAAATAAAAAAATAAATTTTTTTTTATAAACTTTAAGCCCATTAGATGTGATTTTTACAAAAAAGCTAAATTCCTAAAATTGACGATTACTGCAAGTGCAATTAGCAGGGCAGAGCTAACGGGCATTCATAAATGACCAAGTTTAATGAGATAACTTGATTAAGTTTCTCACAGATAGTCGAGAAATACTTAGTCAAATTAAAATGCTATATAATGAAAAAAAACATACTGCTGACGATTGCCCGTAGTATACAGTTTTTTTTTCGAATGAAGGTTTTATTACCTGTTTTCATACATTTTCATACATATACAATTTAATGTGTCATAAATCGTGTTAAGCTTAATTAAATTAGTATAGAATCGTAATTATAACTGGGTATTACGACCCTTATAATTTTATATTTTTATATACACTTTACATATAATGTCTACCTTTTTATTAGCAGGTATTTCATGTTTTAGCCGTTTGTTGACGAGATATAAAACTACAGTTAAAAAGTTATAGATATTATGGAGATCGTACGACATTCAAGTCATCACCAAGGTAGGTGGCTAGTGACAATTTTTCTTAAATTATATTGCCTATTCATGTGCCTATTTATGTATTTTTTTATGACAAGTGTCAAGATACTATTTATATTTTATATCAGTTAATGTTAAGAACTCTTTCACATACTTTGATTCTGTAAGAGGTCAGAGACGGTTTTTTTTTTATTCTAAGAAAAAAAAAAGTTTTTAGTTAATGTAATTAACTTACTGTATCAAAAATACTAATAATTTTGTAGGAATTAAATGATAATATTACCGATTTTAGATGTGTTAAAAAAAAAGTAATATATTTATTTTCGTAACACAGCGTGATGAAAGAACAAAGGTAAAAAAAAAATAGTTATTAAACTTTACGTATCTAATACTTTACGATACGCATCCTTGTTAATCAGAACCTTAACAGTTGCTCAAAAGTTTATAATTTTTTTTTTGTTCAAACGTAAAAACGTAAAATTTCTTAACATTATTAGTTATACATTTACGTTTATCTAATTAATATGTAGAAAAAAAATCATGCCATTATAAACTCAATGAAAAGGAATATACATATATTTTATATACTTTTTTCTATCCCACGGTAATAATTTATACTGA
This sequence comes from Ditula angustiorana, assembly GCA_963691745.1. Lineage (NCBI taxonomy): Eukaryota > Metazoa > Arthropoda > Insecta > Lepidoptera > Tortricidae > Ditula > Ditula angustiorana. The sequence continues at coordinate 16,622,554 of OY829471.1, forward strand.
GTCCAATTCGCAGAAATGCATTACATGTTTGCAGTTAGAGTGCATCGCATAAAGATGATCACATTGAGTCATCAAATAGATCGGGAATGAATTCCAACAACAACAGTGTCTGTTATTACAGCTCAAATTACCTAAGGTAAGATAGTTACCATGCTCTCTTTGAACGATATTTAAATTATTGCGTTATGAAATTATTTAATACTTTACATTGCTTATCAGGGGAGATCAGAAATATAATTCATATATTTTAAATATTTTATTTAAACATAGCGTTACTTATCCCATTTAGTATTGGTATTTAGAAACATATTTGTTTTCTTCTTAATTTAGACTATCAATCGGAAATGACATAATTATACACGGACGAGACAAAAGATGACGAACAGTAAATAATAGTTAAATATTATTGATCTAAGAAAAGATAAGTATTTTATTGAAATTGCATTTTAGCAATTATCAACGGAGTTTTGGATAAAGAGAGGGTTAAATAAATCAGGAAAAGATTGAATACTAATTATTAAAAGTTTCTTTGTAAAAAACTAAACTAGCGTTATCGTGATTTCTTTAATGAGGTTGAAACATAGTAGAAGGTGAAGTGCGACGTGAAAGTTGCAGAAATGATGACAATACATAAACAGCATGATGAAAATGTTTGGTTTTGAAGGTTTATGGAGAGTTTTGAATATGAACTAGGATAAGGATCGACGAACAGTAAACTAAAGATGGATTTTAAAGTTTTTTTATGTCTGTTAGATTAAAGTAATCAAAAAAGGACGTAGTGAAAAAAAAAGTATTTTGTCAGGAAATGTATGAAAAATCTGTTTGTCGACATTGATTGCAATTAGGTGCATTTCCCATAAAGTCAGCGTGGATTGTATTATCAGATTTTTTTTAATACAATGACAATTTATTTATACCTTGTCTATCTTTTTAGTATGCTGCATCCAGATTAAAGAGAAAGATCTTATAATAATTTGACTTTGCTCTGGACCGATCATCTAGTTGCCATTTGTGATTATTAGTAAAAGGTAAATAAATTAACATTCATAAAGATAAAATAAAATATTTTGATTTTGATTTTGATAAAACCAATTTTTCGAATTTGATGATAAAAAATGGTATGAAGTATTAATACATTTAGTTTTTTATTAGCACTGGAAATAAAGGTTTTTGTTAGAATTAAAGATGATACAGATATACAGTTTTATTGATATTGGATTAGAATGTTTTATTCTGTGTGATTTAGGAAAGGTCTATAATTAATGATTGGATTTGTATAGATTTTGTACGAGGTATATAGAGACAGGAAATGAAAGGATTTTATTTAACAGAGTAGGAATCGTTTAGTTTTGAAAGGGTGTTTTAAGCCAAGTGTTTGGGAAGACGGAAGCAAATAAGATTACAATGAACGATTAGGAGGGCCCCCTAAGAGTTATTGGAATTCTTATAAGCTGAAGGTTTCCATTTGTATGAGTATTTTGGTAGAGATTTTGAACGGTGCTTTATTAAGGAGATGGTAATATGTATAAGTGTTATAAGTAGAGTAGAAGTAGGAAAATATCAGTCGTAATCAATAGTAGCCAGAGATGCGCTATTGAGCGACCTGGTATTAAGCAAGGTACACCAGGATACAAGGCAGGCACGGAATCCTTGCCTTCTGATCATGATTTGATCGAGCATCAATCGTGAAGAGACTTGGACACACGGTATGACCATGAAGTAAAGAAGTGTTAAAAGAACTGCCTGAATGAATAATGTTATAAATGGGTTCAAATTAAATTTAAAATGCTATATAATGAATGACAATACAAAGAAAAATTAGGGTAATGGCAGGGTTCGAACCTGCAACATCAGCATTCCGTGCCTTGCGTATTCCAGTTTCCGCCACATTACCGCTGCCTTACCCTGCGAATTTTTCAATGTGTTTCGTCTTTGCGGTCATTACATTATTGATATTTTTTCTTTGGGTAAACTACCCTCGGTGTCATCTATGAGAAACTTAATCAAGTTATCTCATTAAACTTGGTCATTTATGAATGCCCGTTAGCTGACGAGAGATGAAGCCATTTGTTGTTAAATTATTGTAATCGAAATTATTTATTTTAAAATTTTTTCGATTTTTCTTTTTGTATTTTTTTTTACATTCAAATTAAATTTAAAATGCTGTATAATGAATGACAACACAAAGAAAAATTAGGGTAATGGCAGGGTTCGAACCTGCAACATCAGCATTCCGTGCCTTGCGTATTCCAGTTTCCGCCACATTACCGCTGCCATACCCTGCGAATTTTTCAATGTGTTTCGTCTTTACGGTCATTACATTATTGATTTTTTTTTCTTTGGGTAAACTACCCTCGGTGTCATCTATGAGAAACTTAATCAAGTTATCATATTCATTATATAGCATTTTAAATTTAATTTCAATGTAAAAAAAATACAAAAAGAAAAATCGAAAAAATTTAAAAATAAATAATTTCGATTACAATAATTTTATAAATAGGTATTATGTATGTGCGCGCACGAAAATAAATAAATAACAATTCCTTGTATCCTGAACAAATGAGTAAATAAATGAATAAGTTAAGGTCGGCCGACCGCGTAATATAATGTGCTGTGTACCTTGTATTGTATTGCATTGCCATGTGTTGCTTTGCATAAAGTTATGCCAAAGTTGCATACTTATTAAAGTTACAGAGTTATAAAGAGAAGTATGAAAGAATATGACGTCATAGGAATAAGTAACTAAATAACTATAAAATAAAAAGAAAGTCTTGCAAGCATGAAGATAAAAAAAAACCATTGTTGTGATATAAAATAAAAGATTAAGACTAGGTACCTAGCTAGTAAGTGGGGCTTATGATGTGACTGACAAAGAATACGAGTATATTATGTAGTACATATAAGCAGTACGTACGTACGGTTAGTAGAGGTTGCTAACGATACACTGAAGAGATAGTTATTAAGAGAGAAATGGAAAAGGAAATTAGAAATCTAAAATCAAATCATGATATTATAAAGGTATGATAGTTACGAATATGTATGAACATTTACAAAGTTTTTTTCTTCAATTACTACTATAATAAAATTTAATAATAAAACGTACTATGAAATACATATATATAACTACTTAACGAACATAAACAAAAATAATGTTTTCAGAATATGGTTATTGAAATAAAAATTCTCTAAGACTACAGAACCATTATATTTTTTAAACCGTACTAGATAAACGATACCCTATTGCCTATGTTATGTCTCGTCAGCAAAGCCTGCATGTTTATAAGTTCTATTTTTAATTAAGATTTTTAATGTTTATGTTAAGTACATGAGATCCATTTTAAGAAGTACCATCATTCAAGTCATTTTTTTTTATTAAACATAACTCATTCAATAAGTTATGTTTAATAAAAAAAATGAAGAGATACTTTTTCACATAGATAAATACATTGATAATATTCTTGATGCTGGTGAGTTTACCGTTTTGTTTTTTAAATACTGATGTCAAACCCAGGTGTTGACATAAATTTCTTATTATAAATAGTTATATGGTACTTGAAATTTTTTATACTTAAAATGACATTCAGAAAAATACCTTTTAAAATTTGTTTGCATTTTTTTTCTTATTTTGTGTTAAATAAAGCATTCTACCTATTAATAATTTGGTTTTGAAAATACTTGAGGTTTTAGAATAAACAGGTTATCGTAATTTAAAATTTACTCGACACATCGCAAATAATTTGTCAACTAGAGTTTTATATAAAACGCATACGGAACTCTAAATGGCACGCGTGCTAATAAAGTAATAAAACTTGCAATGTGGGCTTTCATGTTTCAACTCAGTGAGTCTCAGGTGCAATCCTTTACGTTTTAAGTTATATGTACACGGCTCTTACTTTGACCTTAAGTACGATCGACTTAAGATTAAAACTAAGAATACAGAACAAACCAGAAACCGCCAGCGCGCCTAAAACTGAGGCAACTAAAACCACTCTTAAATGGAGTGGTTGCGCTTTATTGCGCTTAGTCGCTCCTTTGCCAGTAGCGCGTCATGACGTATTGTACTTATGTCAATTTTAATTGTAAAATGCCGTCTTGTGTCGTTCCTTCAAGCAAAAATGCTGCTGGACCTACAAAAAAACAGGATAGGACCACATTTCATCTGCTAGTAGCTCTTTTAAAAGTGAATTTATTTAATTATTTAATTTATTTTACTTATTGTGATTGACTTGGAAAAGAGGGCGTCCATTTTGTAAGTGTTGCCAGTGTAGTCAAAAATGGGATCAACCGTGTAAGTATGGGGAATCGGCCCCAGACGTCAATTGATTGCCCAGATTTATTGGCCCAGATATAAGATGCTGATTCACCAAATATTAACCCTAAAATGCCACAGGTTTACGAGAAAAAAAAAATATTTTTATTTTATTTTATCTAAACTACAGAACCGATTTTTATGAAACTCGGATAGAATACGTAAGTAAAAAGTAAGGTTTATTGGTAAAAAAATATTAACATCCAATTGTCATTTTAAATTGAAATATTTTAATTAGATTTTTTTTTAAATTGTTCAGAGATAGGGACCACCACCAATTTTCATTATTAAGTTGGATAAACTAATATTCCATAACAATTTTTTTTTCAAAAATATTAACTTGGATCAAGAGGGTGAAAATACCGTGTGTATGTGAATTATATACAACAACCGGGAATAACATATCGACCGTCGCAATTTAGAACGTGACGAATTGTTAAAGAGGATGATTTATATTATTATTAGCTGCATGCGGCCTGGTAGTACAGTACCACGAAATGAAAAAAAAGGCGGGAAACATAGCTTTTCAATAATAGGCGCATTCAAATTGATTTTGCAATGAAAAAAAGGGGACATTACATGAAAAATATTTTTATCTCTTATATTCGGAAAATGGATAATATCTGGCGGCACATTTGCGGAAAGTAAATATCTCATATGTAATAGGTGTCTTTCACCCCTCGTTAAACAATCTACTATTAAAGTCCCCAAGATCAGAAATGTATACTTTACTTATTTTTTATTGGCGTCCTCTATCCGCTGGTGTGGTATTTTGAAGATAAAGCTTCGGAGTGAATTGCTCATCTATCAAGCTGTTTCAACAAAGTATGTTGAATTAGTTTTGTTAAGTTTATTTTGTTAATTATTAGATTCAGGCGTTACTTTGCGGAGGTCCATATCAACAAACTGGAACAAATTACCTTGCTACTCCGCGAAACCAGTGCCGGACTCGTGCAAAATATCTGCGTCTGTGCGTCTGTGTTTTGACGACCTGTATGGCACAGTGGCACATGTGTCTGCCTACTGTGCAAGAGGTCCCGGGTTCAAATCCTGGTATGGGCATGTTATTTGTATTTAAGTATGTATTTATCTATATATGTATGTTTATCCGTTGTCTTGTATCCATAGTATAAGCTTTGCTTAGTTTGGGACTAGGTCAATTGGTGTAAATTGTCCCGAGATATTTATTTATTTATTTTATTACATATATATATGTTCATGCAAAAACCCACCCTCTTCCGCTTCCACACGAAACAACATATATCACACAGACTCAACTACACACCACCACCACTAAACACTAAAACTACACGATCGACGCGCGTTTCGCCTCTATACAAGGCATCATCAAGATCAAAGAAACAGTACGACAGTTCGCTACTTGAACGAATGGCGTACTGACAAACTGAAACATTTTTCTTTAATCCCGCCTACCTCGTGTAGTTTTAGTGTTTAGTGGCGGTGGTGTGTAGTTGAGTCTGTGTGATATCTGTTGTTTCGTGTGGAAGCGGAGGAGGGTGGGTTTTTGCATGAACAAATGTGCGACATATATATATATATATATGTCGCACAGACGCAGCTATTTTGCACGAGTCCGGCACTGGTTTCGCGGAGTAGCAAGGTAATTTGTTCCAGTTTGTTTATTTTGTTATTAATTATACCGATTTTTCTTTAAAAATACCGTAGAGTTCTTGCCACTTCTTCTCACGGAGCTTTTAAAGTGGCAGATAAAAAATAAAATATTTATATTTTTGGAAAGAATAATTAAAAAGATTTAGACTTAGACTTTGAATGATGTTTTATTATTTGTATGACTATAACTAAACTTAACTAAACGATTTTAAAGCAACTGGGTAAAATGATTGAATACTAGTTGTATACAACGTTAGTTAGTATCCTATGCCTTAATAATTATATTTGTTAAATATTTTTAACAAGTGTCCTGGGTGGGTGCAATGTTTCCACAAAAAGTGTGGAACTGCTCACGAGCTGGCAACATTACGCGGGCGGGGGGCGGGGCTTGCGCGGGACGTGCTCATTATTTTTGGACACAGCGCAGGGTATGACGTTTTAGTTGAACACTCGTTCTAGTAATTCTATGGATTAAAATGAAATTGCACAACTTTTATGAGTTATGTTAACTCGTACATTTTAAGCTTTCAAAATGAAATCGTAATTAGATAGCGCGTCACATCGACGTCATATGAATTAGCCAATCAGAGTGCCAGGTCTACATCGCGGTAATGAAGTTTTTCAAATGGTTAGTATAAATAAAAGTTCTGTTCTATATTTTGCTGGGAAGTTGACAACCGGACGACCCCAACACGTAAATTATGCACCACGGATTGGCCACCCGAGGACTGCGTGTTGTCAGATAAAATTTATAGTATTTTAAAATCAAAGGAAATAAATGTTGCTTTTAAGACTAATAATTCTTTGTATTCTAGACTATGTAATGGTAAGGATAAAATAGAAAGAGGGAGTAGATCAGGAGTATATAAGCTCACTTGTGACGATTGTAGTAGCGTTTATATAGGACAAACCGGTCGTAGTTTTAATATTAGATATAAGGAGCATGTTTCATCTTATAGGCATAAGCACGCAGAGAAGTCCAATTTTGCAAAACATTTGATAGACACAGATCATACATTATCAGATGCTCATTCTTATGAAATATTACACTTTTGCAAAAAGGGATTTCGTCTGAATGTTTTGAAGCATTTGGAAATAGTTAGGTACAACAACGCGGGATCCATTGTCAATGAACAGGTTAATTTTCCTTCTTCTCCTTTATTGCGGGTATGCTTAAATTCTGTCTTTAACAATGGGGGTAGTTGAGATTAAGATAAATTTTGTGGGTAGTTTGTGATAATATACGGGGGTACTTTTGTTTTATTTTAAAATTTTGAGGGTAGGCTTTGAGAAAAATAATAAGGGTAGTAGTGCAAAAATTTTGGCGGTAGGCGGGATTAAAGAAAAATGTTTTAGTTTGTCAGTACGCCATTCGTTCAAGTAGCGAGCGGTCGTACTGTTCGATCTTGATGATGCCTCGTATAGAGGCGAAACGCGCGTCGATCGTGTAGTTTTAGTGTTTAGTGGTGGTGGTGTGTAGTTGAAATATGTTGTTTCGTGTGGAAGCGGAGGAGGGTGGGTTTTTGCATGAACATATATGTGTCGCACAGACGCAGCTATTTTGCACGAGGCCGGCAGTGGTTTCGCGGAGTAGCAAGGTAATTTGTTCCAGTTTGTTGATATGGACCTCCGCAAAGTAACGCCTGAATCTATTAATTATTTGACTGCGTGTAGTATTGACTGCGAAATGCGAATCTGGGGGTACTATACCTATGCGGTCGATAGCGTATAGATACCCATACCCCAAGCACGTAAAACCGTAGCTTTCTGCCAGGAATCTGTTTCCTAGGGATTGCGATCACGCCAGCGCAAACTTGATCAACTTGCCTGACGTGTTGTGCTGTAAACACCATAGTAAACCCATGTGGTGCGCTATGAGGGTTTATGCCAGGAATTCGCTTCCTGGGACCCTTGCATGCAATCTGAGAGTTGGCCGCCTTAGAATGTGTGTTGTGTTCAAGCTTTTGCTGTTTCAAATCGTGACTTAAACTTTGCGACCAGGATCTGGTAATTTTCTTAGTAAACAGAATGTCAGAATGAGCAAAACCGATGAAAAGAAATAGGAGTTCTAAAAGACGTGTTTTGAAACTCTAGTCTAAAACGGATTTGGACACAGTGCTATGGGACTTTCAGAACAGTTTGAATTCTGAAAATCGACAAGCGAAACAGCGAAACTGTTATGAGGCTTTCAGAACAGAATCGACAAGCGAAACTGTTATGGGGCTTTCAGAACAGTTTGTGTTCTGAAAATCGACAAACGAAACCCCAATAATACACTGCTATTATGTCTACACTAACAGCGAGAAAATAATGATTGTTTGAATAAAATATCATCATCATGATAAACTACTATTATTTAATCGATAACGCACAAACCGCATTACACTAGCCGCACCTCTAGTACCCCCCCCCCCCCCCTCAGACGCTTCGAGAAGCGGTCGTAGCTACCACTCATGTAATAGTTAATATCGTAATGAGTTGGATTCATTGCGTTGTCGTTAGCATTAGACGGGAGAACATTTCGCAAGGATGTCTAAATTGCGACTAGACTAGTCTCCGGCGGGCGGCGATGTTCTCATTTTAGCATATCGTGGAGTCACTGCTACGCCTCCGTTACATATCTCTTTATACTTTACATATCTATGATCATAACATAGATGGTTTTAGAGTACTTTTAGAAAGATTTAAACTAAACGGTGATATAATAATATTAATTGAATGTTGGCTAAAACACCACAATGCGTTTTTGCCTGATATTGATGGTTACAACTCATTTAAAACTAAATTAGCCGCTAACCAAAACGACGGAGTTGTTGTATACTGTAAATCAAATTTAGAGATAACTATTGAAGAACCTGCTATACTAGATTGCAATAGTCTCATTATTCGAGTAGGACACGATTTAGCCATCGTCGCAGTATACAGGTCACCCTCTGTTAACAACATAGACAACTTCTTAGGCTCACTCAGTTCAACCCTACGCAAGCTCTCCACATACAAAAGCGTGATTATTGCGGGAGACTTGAACATTAACATTGCACAGGATAGCCAAGATCTTAGACGCCACGATTATCACAATTTCTGTGCACTTCATGGCCTAACACCTGCACACTCGCTACCTACGCACCAAAGTGGTTCCTGTCTTGACCATGTACTAATAAAAAGCAATCTCTCATCCAAAACCCTGGTTACTAACTCGACACTAACCGATCACCATTCAGTACTGCTAACCTTAAACCTAAATCCACCAAAAACAATGAGTGCTCCGTCATTTAATAAGATTAACTACATCAACCTTGAAAATGACCTACACAAAATCTCATTCGATAGCATTTATACATCAGCTGACGTAAACACTTCCCTTGAATATCTGGTTCATCATCTCAGCCACAAAAAGTCCACTGTTGGACATAGGCCTCCTCCATGGATTTCCAAAGTGACCGGTTGGAAGCAAGTAGTAGGGATTCGCCGGTTCTGGATCACTTTTTTTGTCGCTCAAAATGGCGGTTTGGGGGGGCAACGATTTCTAAAAAAAAAAAAAAAAGGTCAACACCCCATTTAAAGCGATTGGACGGGGTCTCATCACGCTCCGCCCACTCTTTCTGGTACATATCGTCGCTTCCAAGGCAAAGTCGCTTATCTCCAAATGGGCTACTTTACAGGAGAGCATTTTAAAGTTTTTATTTTTAGAAAAAAAATCGTAACATCGCTCTCCATTGTTCGATTTTGAATCAACCAATACCTGTTTAAAGCTTGATTTATTTGCTATTTTTAAACGTAACCAGTAATCGAATTATCCTGTTAGTTTCGAAGATAAGTGTCACTTAAGCGAATTTGCCTCCTTACCTCCAAAATATGAAGCCGGGCAAAATAGCTTATCTCCAAAAAAAATAATGGATACGAAATTCCATATTGCTAAACCACCATCCGTCACGTGTCATATTTGCTAATCGTCTCTTAGTTAGTTGTTATCAGTCAGTCAAATTGTCTTACGGTAAGACTGTATAAAATGGTATTATTTTTAATGGATTAAAATTTATTTCTTACTGGGTTTTAAAAGAACATAAAAGGGACAACGGGATAAAAAATTAACACTATTACTATTTTTGACATGTGGGTAAAATTTATACACATTGAATCATGTTATTTTAAGAAAAGATATGAAGTAATATTTTTTTGGTTCTCTTCTGGAATCTGTATCTTGCAAGGTTTCTTGTATTTTATCAGAAGGCAATATTGTTTAAATAATATTCAGGAATTATTGATAAAGTGCACATTTTTCTGAGATCTTGATATTTCTTAAATAAAATAAATAGGTAAGCTAGCCTTATAAGCTCGATTTTGTTCATTTTTTTTCAATTTAAAAACATTTATTTCCTCTTCTTTAACATTGGAACTCATTTTTTTTTAGTATGTAATAAATAGTTAGTATTTTTTATGGTTACTACACGCAATCAACTGACCTTTTCAGTTAAGTTTTTAAAATATTTGTTAAATGTCACATCCCATGCTAAGAAATGTTTGTAATTAAAAACACTCACGTTATATGGCTTAGGATGCTTTCTGGCCATACTAAGCACTCCATGCCATTGTGACGGAGTCCAAATTTATGTATTTTGTGTGCTCTTCTCAATATCTGAATGCATTGAGTCCACATTATACGTACCTACATTTACGTGTGACCAGATAACAAATCATCATCATCATCATCATCATCTCAGCCACAAGAAGTCCACTGTTGAACATAGGCCTCTTCCATGGCATGCAACCACCGCCTTCCTGCCACCTGTATGAGGTCATCGGACCATCTTGTGGCTGGTCGTCTTACGCTGCGCTTGCCAATACGCAGCTGCCATTCGAGAACTTTTCGACCCTACTGGCCATCAGTTCACCGTGCTATGTGCCCTGCCCACTGTCAATTCAACTTGCTAATCTGCTGGGGTACGTCAGTTACTTAGGTTGATCTGCGGTTCTCCTCATTTCTGATTCGACCAGGCAGAGAAACTCCAAGCATAGCCCTCTCCATAGCTCGTTGCGTAACTTTGAGCTTTCTTATAAGGCCCATAGTAAGTGGCCACGTTTCAGTGCCATAATTCATCACTGGTAACACACATTGATCATTCACTCTCGATTTTAGACACGGAGGTATATTGGACGGCAAGACATTTCGTGGTTTCCCGAACGTTGCCCAGCCGAGTTGGATTCGACGATTGACCTGTTTCTCAAAGTTGGACCTGTCTAGTCGGATTGTTTGTCTTAGGTAGACGTATTCGTCAACAACTTTGATAGTTGAGTTTCCTACTGCTATTGGGTTGGGCACCACATGAACATTTGACATGACTTTCGTTTTATGCATGTTGAGGTTGAAACCCGATTGAGGATTTCGAGCATCGTGCTAAGGTCTTCCATCTATTAGCCATGACTACTATATCGTCGGCAAACCGAAAGTGAGTGATGTACTCGCCGTTGATATTGATGCCGAATCGTTTCCACTACAGAAGTTTAAAGGCATCTTCCAATGTGTTGGTGAACAGTTTCGGAGAGATAACATCTCCCTGTCTCACACCTCTTTGCAATAGAATTGCCTCTGTCCTCTGATCTTGTATTCGGACCGACATGGTGGCGTTATTGTACAAACACTTCAACACTTCGATATACCGATAGTCAATACGGCATCGTTAGAAAGATTCAAGCACCGCCCACGTGTCGATCGAATCATAGGCCTTCTCATAGTCCACAAACGCTAAGCATAATAGAATAGAATAGAAACATTTATTTCTGGCTGCATAGGCCCATAGAAAAAATACTTTAAAGACTAACATGCATATTATTTATAAAACAAAGCATTAAAATTAAAGGTATGTTATACTTCTCGGTCTTCTGTATAACTTGCCGCAGCGTGTGGATGTGGTCTATGGTACTGAAGCCTTTTCGGAAACCGGCTTGTTCGGGAGAATCGGGAGGCTCGAAGCCATCAAACCTGCCTTCGAGACGATTCATGATGATCCTGGAAAACAGCTTATAAACATGGCTCAGAAGCGAGATGGGTCTATAGTTCTTTAGAAAAGTATTATCCCCTTTTTTAAAGAACAGCGCTAATACGCCTCTGTTCCATGATTCTGACGGTGTACCTCCGAGCACCACGGAATTAAAGAGTTTCTAAAGGACTTTAAGTACCGGTGTTCCACCCGCTTTCAGAAGCTCTGATATGATTCCGTCTTCGCCCGGCGCTTTGTTGTTTTTAAACTGTTTTAGGGCCATCCTACTCTCGTACAGGCTGATGTCCAGGATATCTTCGGTATAGTGTCGGGTCAGCTTGCCTCTTGGATCTTTGGCCAGGCTGCTAACAGGTCCCTAGAACCTCTCAACCTCTCTCAGCACCTCTGCTTTGGTTGACGCTATACCACCGTCCTTCCTCTTCAGCTTTCTCAGCTGGCTCTGCCCAATAGTCTTTTGCGAACACTTTGGTAACAAATACATAGTTAACTTTAATCGTAGTCTGTCTGTCCGTCCGTCTTTCACAGCCAATTTGCTCCGAATCTACTGGACCAATCCTATGACCCAAACACAGTCGTTTTCGGAGGAAAAATGAAGAAATAAAAAAAAGTTTTGCAAACCTTACTGTTTCACATATCAAATGAAAGGGCTCATTATGAGGATCACAAATATATTTTTATTATTACTGTCAAAAAAATTGTTCTGATTTTATTCATGAAAGAAGACGAAAATTTACCATTACCCCCCCCCCCCCCTTGCTCCTAATCTCCGAAACTACTGAGCCTAAAATTTTGAATAAAAATACAAAATATAGTTCATTGCTTGTAGATTACAGGAAAACGTACAAGAATTCTATCAATTGCAAATAAAGTGGTAAACTCAATATAATACGTTCACTGTTCTTTTCTAAACAACCATTGGAAGCATGACTTTACTCCTCAAATTTGACTATACTCCTAAAGTAATACTCAATTGTTACGTTTCATTTTACTAAACTCACAGATATTTCGGACCAATTTAACTAAGATGACATTTTACGGTACAAAACATTATTTCAAAATGTCTAAAATACATTAATTGGATCTTATCAGTCAATCCAATTGACTAAATTACGTTCTGGTTACGCTAACGCGTGAAGCTATTTTGCTAAAGCGCCATCATTTTAAATTTAATCGTAAGCTAAAACTGCTAAAGCGCCGCTGGTACTTAAGAAAGCAAATGGAAATATAGCTAACGTCCTTTTTAGATCCAAATTAATTACGGAAAAATGTCTAAAGCGACATAGTTGCGAAAAAGGGGGGTTTTAGTGTCTTTCAGACAAAAGGTTTCAAAAATTTTGCCAAATTTTGCTTCGCTGAAGAGCCAAGAAAATGCTCAGATTGCTATGAAACCTAGACAGATCGACGCAGAAAAATCAGCTCATTCCAAATATACCAATAAGTCAATTTCGCCAAAATGGCGCTTCAGCGACTTTGCCTTGGAAGCGACGATATGTACTTCCATTGCAACATAATAGCAACACCTAATCACATACTCATAAAAGGATACAGACCCTTTCCTTTGTTATGGACCCACCCTTTGTTAGGTTCAGCTTTTTACCTGCGCCCACTTGGGGTTTCGGTGCCGACCTTTTTTTTTTTTTCCTGGGTACCTGATCGCCCGCCACGCTCCGTACAAATAATACCATGTCTTTTCGTAAGTCCACTTTCAATTAATTATTCTATCAGCACATAAATATCCTATCGCATTATTCGCAGTACACTTTTATTCGTAACTCATAACTTTTACGACTATCATAAATCTAACCTAACCTAACCTACATTTTGGAGAAATTCAAACCTAACCTCCTAACCTAACCTACGTTTTGGAGAAATTCGTAAGCCCTAACTTTGAGGACTACCTTAAATCTAACCTAACCTACGTTTTGGAGAATATTGTCACGCTATATGGTACTTGGTTTGTACTTTTGATTCGCAACTCGATGTTTCGTAGACATACCTTTTGACAAATTCTTATTTTGCAAACTACTTATTTTATTCTGAAGCCATAACTTTCAGGACTATCATAAATCTAACCTAACCTAACCTACGTTTTGGAGAATATTGTTACGCTAAATAGTAAATGGTTTCAGTTAAAAACAAGAATTTTGTTGCTTTATTGCTTTTCACTTCTAATCTTATTAAGTACTCCTTAGAAATACTAGTTTTAACGTGTTTGTTACGCAATTCGATTATTTAAATACTAGTCAAAACTTGTAGGATTGCACTATGTATAAAGGATATTAAGAACGCAGCCTTGTGTTTCGCTTACACAGTAGGTGCTATCCTACATTTTGTGGACATATTATATAGCTAAAGTTTATATTTTGAATATACATATAGATAGAGAGTTTACATAATACAGTAAACGGTTTCAGTAGCTTTATTGTTTTCTTTGTATCAAACGCACCACGATCTTTTATTATTCAATTACTTAACATCAATACACTATGCAAAGAGAGCTTTTTGAAAAAACGGCTAGTTTGAACGTGTTCACTAGGCGAACCGTTATTTACCTGGCTGTCGTCAATAAGAGGAGCGTTATGTTTTTTCGAGTGTATGGCTTTGAAGATACTGGTTTAAACTTGTTAAATTGCACTACGCATAAAGGACCTCAAGAACGCGGGCGGCATCGTATAATTGCTTTATTGTTGTCTTTGTATCAAAAGAACCGCCGCTGTCTTTTGTTATTCAACAACCCGCGTCTGGAGAATACGAGTTTATACCTGTTCACTAAGCGAAGCCCTTCTTTCAAAAAATACGTGTCCCAACTTGTAGGGATTGCGCTGGGTATAAAAGCGCGCCATCACATCTCGACTTCATTGCGCCCCAAAAATTCTCCGAGCAAGGTCTTCGAGTAAGAGAGTCGTGAGTCGTGAAGTTTAGTGCAAGGTTGCTGAAAGCAGTGTTTCGTTGCTGAAATGGATGTAAGTATGTAGTCATAATTTTATGTGTGCCCACTTATTTCAGATTTTGATTGATTGTAACATAACCTTCATCTATTTTTGTGTTTACCATGTAAATCTACTTTGAAGGACCGTTTGAAAAATGTTTTTATATTGTTACAGGAAAACACATTTAAAAATTATTACTATCCCGACGACGAAGCAAGTGATGAAGAAGGAACGTTGGCCTATAAAGTCAAAAAAGCTATTGCTAACACTAACAAGAGGCCTAATAACAGCATAGATGGCTTCTTTGAAAAACGGAAGAAAAGGAAAGTTGCAGTAAAGTCGTCGAGCGTCAGCCAAGCCACTGCGGAAGGCGTGGCTTTTATAAAGTCCAACAAAGACGATGCATCATATGCCTCACATCTCATAAAAATTGAGGTGTATGATGCGCGGAAAATAAAAAATATTCCGCCAACGGAGCATTGGAAGCATGCGGAAGTGCGTGTTAAATACTACGCTCACTCCGAAGAGGACGCTCACGTCGAATCTACGAGGGATGTGATTTACCAAATCACCAAACAGTTAGCGGACAAAAGTGATTGTGTAAATTACGTTATAGACAATACAAAATAAGTGTAAAAGTAGTTTTAAGATCTTAATTTGTTCCTTTTATCTTTTTTTACTCGATTGTGTGCGTTTTGTTTGTTAACTTTGCTTTATAACTCGTACCGAACATTTTTCTTTGTATAGCGAACACCTTTTGTATTCTAAACTTCCTTTGTAGTTATTTTTTTCCGACAAAGAGTTATTGTCTTTCATATTAGATAAGTAACACAAGTTCCAAGCGCCGATGTTCATAGTATAAATAGACCATAGCCCGCTTAAAAAAAACACATTCTAACGAAGACGTAATAATGGACGGACAGAGCTGCAACTTCTTCGACCAACAACTTGAACAGCTTACTGAAGACCAAAGGCTATACGAACTCTGCGAAAAAGTGGAACAAGAATATTTTAAAACGTAGGTTACTTACCTTTGTTATAATTCTGCTTTTGTTATAATTGCTATTGTCATAGATATCCATCCTACTGAATCATGCTTCAACTCATGCTAATAGTTACCTTTGTTATATTGTGTCATTGTAATGGATACCCATCCTACCGAAACATGTTTCAACTCGTTTTTTGCTAGTTGTAGTAGCTGGTAGGGGTGGATTTTAAGGTATTTAAACCGAATGCCAGTTGCTTCAAATTATTTGTTACTGTTCTCTCGACGGCATAGGAGTAGTACTTTTTAAGATGTATTTCAATTTGGATCTATCTCAAAGTGAAATTACAAGCCTAGACAAATCTTTGATCTTGTCCAAATTCATTCATCAAATAAGGATGTGGTACTTAAGGAAGGTTTTACCAGTTTCGTGGTTAGAGGATACGGAGATTATGCCATATTTCACGCCATGCAGTGGACACATCATACACACTCATAAATCAGACACATCCGATGAAATTGATGGTGTACTGCCAATGCAAGCGTATTGCTTAAATTGTAGACGAGAAATGAGTTAGTATTAAACTTTTAGGTGTTTTCGTTTATTTTATAATTGTCAATAATTTGTAATATTAATAATTGTTTTATTTTTGCAGATCTTTACAAGTTGGCCGAGGAGGTGTAAATAAAAAAAGGAACAGCAATGTCAACTGTGACTGCCGAACCACCAACAAAGAAAAAAAAACCTCTGAACAATTCAACTAGCTACGCTGCTGTGGCAACATCAACAGTATCAGTTGGACACCAAAACGTGAGTACAGAAAGTTATCACAAAATTGAATGTCCTGTGTGTCACGTGTCAGTATCTAGAAAATATTATTCCAACCACTTGAAAAGTAATACTCATAAAAACAACGTGATAAGTTCTGACAAGGAATTTACAAACGTTCAGTTAATTGAAAGCGCGTTCGGGAATAGAATAGTTACTTACAGAATTTTACCTGATTCCGTTACTACCAATGCATTCCGTTACACCAGAATTATTTTTGCATAATGTCAAGGGAAAAGTGTATAAATTACTAGAACGATCCATAGCAGAACAAACTGTCGTAAAAGTAAATTTCTTTCTTAATGCAGATTTTACACAACAAATTAAGCAACTTAATAATATTTTTGACTTTCAATCGTTAAATTACGTCGTTTGCAAGGGGGACGCCACAGATGATATTTATGCATCACTTTTAACTGAAATTGTTAACAAAGTAACCAATTTTGAAAAAAAAGACAGCGGATGGAGTTTAGTTAAAATTAAATATTTAGACATGAATATCAATAAATTCAATCCTTTGCGTGGTTCATCTTACATAAACTTACCATTGGATATAAAAAACAAAAAAGCAGTTATCAACGTTAAAAACAAAGACCATGAATGCTTTCGTTGGGCTATACTGTCAGGTTTATATGAGCCAAATAACAACTCTAACAGGGTCTCGTCGTACAAATTGCACAGAAATAAATTGAAATTTGAAAATCTTTCCTTCCCAATAAAAATAAACGATATTCATAAATTCGAGAAAATGAATGATCTAAGCATTAATGTTTTTGGCTTGGAGTACGATTCGAAAAGCAAGCAAAATAAAGTTATTGGTCCGTTACACTTAACGAAAAGTAGGAAAACTATCCATTTAAACTTGCTGTATTTAAATCACGGTACTAAGGGCCATTATTGTTACATAAAAAGTCTATCGCGATTAGTATCAAAACAAATGACGACGTCAGAGCATGCAATTCACTTATGTGATGGTTGTTTAATTTATTTCACTTCACATGAAAATTTGCAGAAACATCAAAAACATGACTGTTTTCATGTATGTACAAACTTACCCTCTGAAAACGATAGTAAAAGAAACTGGTTTAATGAATTAGTTCCCTCTAACCAAATATCATTCAATAACTACGATCGTAAATTGAGGGTCCCATTTGTTATATATGCCGATTTCGAAGCATTTTTAAAACCCATTGAAACTTGTATCAACGATCCGAATAAATCCTCAACAACCAATGTTCAGGAACATGTAATGTACAGTTTTGGATACTATATTAAATGTTCATATGATGACAGTTTATCTGTATATAGAACATACACAGGTCAAAATTGTGCCGAATCATTTATGAAATTATTAAAAAAAGATTTAGAGAACATTTGCAAAAAGAACACTTTTGTAAAATGTCCTTTACCCTTAACGGAACAAGATAAAATAACCATAGCACAAAGTGATACCTGTTTCATTTGTGAAAAAAAATTAAATGAAGAATTCATTGTGTATCATAACCAACATACCGGTGCTTTTGAAGGAGTCGCTCATCCATCCTGTTCTGAGAAATATCGAACCCCTAATTTCTTACCTGTGTTTTTACACAATTTGAGTAGCTATGATGCTCATTTTATTGTACACGGGCTTGGATTTGAAGAGGGGGACATAGAAGTTATCCCACAAAACAAAGAAAAATATATTTCTTTCTCCAAGCAATTTCACATCAATAACCATGTAATGAAATTAAGATTTCTTGATTCCTTAAAATTTATGAGTAGCAGTCTTGATAAGTTAACCAAAAATTTACTGCCCGATCAGTTTCATGAACTTCGGTTAAATTTTCCATCTGAAGAAGACTTCAAACGCTTAATACGAAAAGGAATATATCCATATGAACATATGACATCTTTTGAATCATTAGAATTGGTTAGTCTTCCCAATCACGATGATTTTTACAGCTCATTAAATGATAACCACATTTCAGGAAATGATTATAAACATGCACGTGACGTATGGAATCACTTTAAATGTAAAAACATAGGGGATTATTCAAATCTTTACTTAAAAACTGATGTTTTGTTGTTGTGTTTGAAAATTTTAGAAATGTTTGTAAAGAAACATATGGATTGGATCCTGCACAATATTACACGGCACCTGGATTAAGTTGGGATGCTATGTTAATGTCTACTAAAATTAATCTAGAACTTCTAACGGACATTGACAAAATTTCTTTTATCGCAAATAACATAAGAGGTGGTATTTCTCAATGTAGTAACAGACATGGGAAAGCTAATAATATATTTATGTCTGAATATGATCCTACGTTACCATCTTCATTTTTGATGTATCTAGATGCAAATAATCTTTACGGTTGGGCAATGTCACAATGCCTTCCCATTGGCAAGTTTGAATGGGTGGATAATAATACTGATTTTAATGTTTCTGATGATGCTGAACACGGATACATTTTAGAAGTTGATTTGGAATACCCAAATAACTTACACGATTTTCATTCTGATTTACCATTCTGTCCAGAAAACGTTTGTTTAGGTGATACCAAAGAAAAAAAGCTGATTCCTAATTAAAATAACAAAGCGAACTATGTGATTCACTATCGAAATCTAAAACAATGTTTAAAATCTGGTTTACGTTTGCTAAAAATTCACAGAATTTTAAAGTTTGAACAAAAGGCATGGTTAAAGACTTACATCGATTTAAATACTCACATGCGTTCGTTGGCCAGATCAGAATTTGAAAAAGACTTCTTCAAACTCATGAACAATTCTGTTTTCGGTAAAACTATGGAAAATATAAATAAAAGAGTGAATGTTAAATTACTTAAACACTGGCATAACCACGGAAAAACTCAAGGAGTTCAATCTTTAATAGCAAGACCTGAATTTCACAGCCTTTCTATATTTTCGGAGAATTTGGTTGCAGTACAGTTGAAAAAAACAAAAGTCTTGTACAACAAACCTATTTATTTAGGAGTTTGTATATTAGATTTGTCAAAAACTTTAATGTATGAATTTCACTATGACTTCATGAAAACCAAATATCCAGATAAACTGAAATTGCTTTACACGGACACGGACAGTTTGGTATATCAAATATTTACGGATAACTTTTACGCTGATATACTAATAGATCTAGAATCTTACTTTGATACTTCTGATTATCCTCCTGACAATCAATACGGTTTGCCATTAGTAAATAAAAAGCAATTGGGTTTTTTTAAAGATGAAAATAATGGTAAAATTTTTAAAGAGTTTATTGGCCTTCGATCAAAAATGTATGCAATGGATGTACAAAACGAATTTATAGCAAAAGCAAAAGGAGTTAATAAATGTATTACTAAAAAATTTAACATTGACAATTACAAAACATGTTTGTTCAAAAAAGATAGTTTGTTGTGTGAAATGATGCGGTTCAGGTCTATAAAACATGTTATATTTACACAAAAAAATAAACAAAATATCGTTATCACACAGTGATACAAAACGATATTTATTAGAAAATTCCACTGACACGCTTGCTTGGGGCCACTACAGAATAAAGGACATTCAGTGTTAATATTACTTTTCTGTACTTGCGACTGTTCCTAAATTTGTAACATTTTTTTGTAATTATTGAGTATGGACTGGTAATATGATAATAGAAAGTTGTAATTTATGTATAATTATAAAATTTCAGAATTTTTTTTGACATTTTATATAAATTTAAGTTTTTTATTTGTAGTATTATGCATGGACTAGTTATAAGATTACAGAAAGATGTAGTTAACTCTTTTTTTTAAATTAAATAAAGTGTTTAGATAAATTTCATGTGTTTTTATTTAAAAATTTATTCAGGTGTGACAAAACTATATAACCTTGTTTGGACTTTAAAAAATAGTGTTTTGGTACTTTTAGATTCAACACGTATAACAGATCTATATAATGATTCACTTTTGTCACCCTTTTACGGCCATTGTTGCTGGTCCCAGTGGGTATGTCCATCCGGAGTATGTCGGTAGTTCCGCGAACATGCGCGGCTGTTGCCCTGCTCTTGCTGCCAACGCAATCGCTGAGGCTAACTCCGAAACGTCCAGTTGCTGTCTGTGCGTCGCTATTTGATGGTCAGGCTGTATCGGCGCTGACCTAGATTCCACGGCTGGCTGTGTCTGTTGCTGTATTGGTTGCTGTAGAATCGTCTGTAACTGTAGAGGTAGACGCACTTGAGGTTGCAGTACCGGTTCTGCTTGAGCCACCCGAACTGCGCGTGTAGATCCTCGCGATGAAGCTTTGTGGCTGCGACGGTCGGCATCAATCACTCGCGGGCGCGCCACGGCGGTGGGCGCGCTGGCCACCTCGACTTGTCCCACGGGGGGCAGGGGGGTGCCTTTCGCACGGTTCGGCGACGCGGACAGGCTATTCGAGTCGGCAATAGCCTTTCTGGCTCTATATTCTAGCCTCTCGTCGAGGCGAGGAGCCATCACCCCGGTGGCGTACTTACTCCCGGCGGCGGGATTACTCGCGGCGGACGTGGGCGCATCGGCGGTCGGCGCCGGCGCATTCGCGACTACGTGCCCACCCACGGGGGTGGGGGCGGAGGCATCCGCGGTCGGCGCGGGTCCGCCTTGGGACGCGACGGCGTAACTACCAGCGGGGGTGGTAGTTTGCTCCGATTCGACGTTGGACGGCGTGCTCGAAATCCAATATGCAGTACTCGTAGACTTCATATCGGCGTTCGGGCGAACAGGAAGCTTTCGGCCGCTCTGTGATGACGTTAACGGCATCTCGACAATAGATCCAGCTCGAAGGACCAATATTCCGGACGGTTACACCAGAATGCTAGTCACTGGATTGTCGCCTTAACACCAATAAAACGCACTATACTGTTCAAACACTTTTTTCTTGTGAGCGGGTACTGTTTTACTATTATTCACTGTTGCTTCCTTTCTTACTGTTTTCCTTTAGTTTACTGTTCCTTCTTTGTTTGTTCTTCGGAACTGAACTGGAATGCCGCTGCATGCAACCTGCGCGGCTTTTATACTAGAATCTATCCCCATTATTTTTTTCTAGAATATTCGACCGAAAGGTTACGCCTCTATTCTAGAACTTTCCGGCCACGCCCCTTCGGCTCGAACGTTCTGGCCCCACCCACTTGGAAAGCCTTTATTTAAGAAAATGATAAAAACAAAGTTACAATCTGTCTGAAACTGTAAGAATCGGTAGATAATTGTTTTTCATGCTGAAAACAATGTCGATTGCATTCGTCGCGCCGTCTGTTTTCTGTCTGGGAGCGCCCGCGAGTTCGCGCTGGTTTTGTTACCGCATCCCCCCACCGCTGTGATATGAATATGTTCGGGCTCCCCGCGTTCGCCAGTCGGCTAACGAATGGCGCGGAGAATGCACGTCCGTTTTTACATCGGGAAACATTACGTATGCTATGAATTACAAAGGTAGGTACTATAAATTATTATGAACGTAATGTTCCTACGGACTGTTTTGATACAAAATATCTATAAACTAGCTATCTATCGGTAAGTAACTATGTGTTATAAGTAATTATTATTACTAAGTACTATCACTATAAATTACTATTAACTATTGACATTGTCTGTCCTGAACACATAGTGAGCCAGCTACCAGAAAATTGACTGAATGTCAACATCAATGTGGAACCCCGAAACATGTTTTGGTGCAGGATATCGAGGTGAGATGGAATAGTACTTTCTTGATGTTAGAGAGGCTGCTAGAGCAAAAAAGTGCAGTGAACTTGTA
The DNA here is from genome assembly GCA_963691745.1 of Ditula angustiorana. NCBI lineage: Eukaryota > Metazoa > Arthropoda > Insecta > Lepidoptera > Tortricidae > Ditula > Ditula angustiorana. Next base: position 16,644,989 of record OY829471.1, read on the forward strand.
TAGTGTAGAACATGGCAAGATTGAGACGCTAACTTCTGACGAATGGGACCTCATAAAACACCTAACGAATGTGCTGAAATTCTTTTACGAAGCGACACTTGAACTATCATTCGACAACGCCTGCATCTCAATAGTAATCCCTCTGATATCGCTGCTTAATCGAAAATTACAAACACAATCAGAAAATGAAGCAGAAGCGTGCATAAATATGAAGCATGCTCTCCTAGAATCTCTAAATAATAGATTTTCTTTTGTGAAAGGACATCCCTTACTAATGGCTGCAACTTTACTTGACCCAAGGTTTAAATCCAAATATATATCCACAGACAGAAGTTAACATTGCCACAAATGAGATCGTTAATTTTCTGGCAAGGTACAGCAAAAATACTCACCGTGAGCAAGAGAACGACATAAATGCGACATTGTTCTCTGAAAGTCAAAATATCCATAGCCAAATAGAGAGTCTTTGGGATACACACGACCAGTCAAATATCGAGCAGATGCACACCGATGAAAATCTTGACCCAACAGCGACACTCAGACAGACTCTACAATGTTACCTATCAGAACCCTTGTTACAGCGTAATGCTGATATTTACTCCTATGGGAACTCCAGCCCATATCCTTTATTACGAAATGCTGTTCTAAAATACCTGTCAGCACCACCGACAAGTGTACCTAGCGAGCAGTTGTTTAGCGCTGCTGGACAAATATATGCTGATAGGCGAGGTAATCTGCTTGGAGAAAATGCGGAAAAACTATTGTTCTTGGCATATAATATAAGACTGTTCAACTTCGATTACTAAGACTGTTAGCGTTAGTTAAGTAACTATAATAATTATTATTTTACTATCTGTTGATTAATACGTAAAAAAAATACTATAGTCAAACTTACTGTACTGTAAGCAAAGTTGATAAGACTGTTGTAAACAATAAATAACAAAGATTAAATCTATAAGTAGTTGATCCTAAAAAAGAAATTGTTGATCTCAGTAAGTATGTCAAAAACACTGTTTTTATTTTTAATTAGATAATTACTAATTTTTACATTTAATTTTTGACAAATTATTAATTAGTTATAAAAAATAAAAAGTATAAGTATAGATTTGTTACTATATTATACTTGTTGATTTGTTATCATAACCTACAGCATGTAACAAAAACCCTGTACGTCCGATTAAGGGGATGTATATTAAAATGTGGAGATACCATTTAAATTGTTTAAAAATAAATATGTCCAATAAATAAAAAGTTACATAAGGAAAACCATTCAACACTTAATGCTTAAGAAAATGTTTACAACCCCTGACGTAGTATTACTACACGCGCAAAGCTAGGTCAAAGGTCAAAGCGACCGCGCGCGGCGGGTGGGGGGGTTCTCTTTCCTTTGACAAATGCCGACCGCCGCGCGCGCCGATCCTATTTTGGTAATACTTTTTAGTTCAGTCACCCGCAAACTTTGCTTCCGGTCGGATGTGCTAAATTTGCACACGCGTCACTTTACGTGTGTTATTTGACAGTTGTAACAATAAAATATATTGGATAGGGTAGCTTATACGTAAAATAAATAATAATAATAACTACACACATTTTTACTTTTGCATTAAGATCAATAGTAAATAACTTATTTTTGCAAATTAAATATACGATCTTTATATGTTGGTCAAAAGAACCGAAACGCAGGCGGCCATGTTTGAGCATCACGCATTCTACATACAAAATTCTTTGACATCTCGTAATGTCACATCACAAATGTAAAACATCTGTCTTGCCGTTTACTGCGGGTGTGATAATAATTTGGTTAAATTAGCGCTACCTAAGAGTAACATTTTTCGATTTGTGCTTGTCAGTATGTTTCACGAAATGGAGTCTGGATACATACAAACAGATAGTGCAAGTCTGCCCAAAGTTGATCGCATGATTCTCTCTAAAACAGCATGTCAATGACCAAGTGAGTGAGTGAGTGGTAATCGAGCTATATATATAGTAACTAGATGTCGCGTAGGGGCCGCGGGCCCCACGGGGCCCGCGGAGGGTGTCGTGCCCTCAGGTCTGGGGGCCCAACTTCACATTCAGTCGTAAGGATGGCATCGAGACGAATCGAAAGAGTACCAACACGAGGGGTCTAGCATTTTTGGTTTCCGAGATAGAGCCCAGAGAAAGTCGGGCTGCCTGAGGAGGGGGGAGGAAGGGGGGGATGAGTTCAAACGTCATACTGCAGCTCGCCCTGCGGGCTCGCAAGTGACTCGAGAGTATTTCGCGTCCAGTGGACGCTTCGGCGCACGCGCCTACGCGGAGCTCGCCCTTCGGGCTCGCTGGGAGGGGGGGTGGGGTGACAATTCCAACTTCACACCCCAGCTCGCCTTTCGGGCTTGCAAGCGACTCGAGTGAACCGATGGGACGCTCCGGCGCGAGCGCCTACGCGAAGCTCGCCCTGCGGGCTCGCTTTCAAAACTCCCTTGTATGGCGGCCATCTTGGAAAATGGCGGCATCGAAAAACTTTTCACGGAATCGGAACCAGCGGGCCCCAGAGCCCCCGGGTGCAAAATTTCATCCTGATCGGAGAAAAATAAATTTCGGCCGCCATTTTGGATCCGCCATCTTGAATTTTTTTTAACTCCATCAAATTTCCCCCCTCCAAATAAAAGCTGTTTTATGCATTTTTAGTTGGTGCTTTTTACATAACCTTAAAACTCAGTGTTGTCACTTTTTCCCACGAACATTACCCCACGTTAAGGGGTAAATAGTACGTTGATGAAATATTGGTATAGAAAAAACTTATACAGGACCCTACTTCGTAAAGCATGTTAGTCTAGTATTTTGATTCATTTAATCGTTTATTTTACGAGATAAACCACTAGTACACAGATAAAATATGCACTCGTGTAACTCGGAGGTCGACTCAAATGCTGTTTGAAATGAAGCCCCGTGAAGTGTATTCTGGATTTAACTTCCAGATTCCCCCACGAACCACATATACGGGAATCATGGATTGCACCTACTGGAATCTTCCAGAATGTGTTGTCAACACTTTGACCGAAATCTATTGTTACAGTGTGGTCTTACTACATAATTATTTCCAACTTTTTTCGCTTTAATTAGGTACCATTGTTATTATTAAGAGTGATTTTATAAATTCCTGTTAATTATTAAAAACATTTTCCAAAAGTGATTCTTTTTTTCAATTTAAGGCGATGCACCAGTGGAGAAGCGGAGAAAAACGTTATGCTAGATCCAATTTTTTAGGTATTTACAATTAAATATCGATCGTGCAAAAATTATACGATATAATTAAGGATATTGTCTGAGGAATGTGCTAACTCGTTACACGATAGGGTGTACTTTGCTCGATCATAAAAAATCCCGAATACAGCCTAATAAAAAGTTTAAATCCTATAATTTAATAATGAAATTTCTGAATTTATACATCATTTTTATATGGAATTATTCCTCTTTAAAAACTACAGGGAACCTGCTAAAATTTGGGTTTCTAGTGAAGTCCTATATTTTTTTATCAATTTATTTATTCCAAAACTTGAATATTTCCCAGCGGTTTGAGAGACGCCGCGCCGCCCGCTACCCCGCCAGTCGCAATCCGGCGCTTGCCAACGTTAGACCTGTACCAAATTTTCTCCGCCCGTTTTTACATTCGCGCAACAGCATAATAATTAAAAATGGCTTAAAAAATATATAAAAGTTAATCATAGTTTAACATCTAAAATGTTATATACTGTGCCGTAGTGTAAACAATACGAGAAATTGATGGCGCGCGTCTTAGAACATAATATTCACGGGGAGTGGCCTTGTGTGAAAATTTGCTTACACAAAATTCTGCCATTTCTCGCGGGGCATTTAAAACACTCGTGTTTGGAGGGCTCTCATTATATTATAGCAGTTGCATAAACTACTATTAAGGGGCCGTTCAAGTATTACGTAAGCAGTATAGGGGGGCGGGGGGATCTATGCTTTGCTTATTTTGATGACATGGGGGGTGGGGGGGTCTAGATGGTGATTATGTCAGCAGTATTTATTTACTTTTTTACACATATGGAACTGATGTGTATTATTCAAAATTTAGAGCACCAAGATGTTGAATGGTTCGATGAGATGAGAACGACGTTGGCATTCCAAAATCGGATAAAAGTGAGCAGACATACAACATTGAGGAGCACTTTTTATTTTCTTATTCCTAGAATTAAATCTGCTGCTCATGAATCAATAAAAAAACAATACATTAAAAGAAAAATGCATATACCAATGTTTACGTAAGCATGGGGGGGGGGGGGGGGGTAAGAGCTTTGATTACTTTTGATGACAAGGGGGAAGGGGGGGGGGGTAATAATTGTAGTAAATCTGCTTACGTAATACTTGAACGGCCCCTAATATACTTGTTGCCAAGAGCGATGTAATAATGCATGTAATGTTATTTTGATTAATAATATTTAGGACGGGGTCTCATCACGCTCCGCCCACTCTTTCTGGTATATATGTACTTCCATTGCAACATAATAGCAACACCTAATCACATACTCATAAAAGGATACAGACCCTTTCCTTTGTTATGGACCCACCCTTTGTTAGGTTCAGCTTTTTACCTGCGCCCACTTGGGGGTTCGGTGCCGACCTTTTTTTTTCCTGGGTACCTGATCGCCCGCCACGCTCCGTACAAATAATACCATGTGTTTTCGTAACTCCACTTTCTATTCATTATTCTATCAGCACATAAATATCCTATCGCATTATTCGCAGTACACTTTTATTCGTAACTCATAACTTTTAGGACTATCATAAATCTAACCTAGCCTAACCTACATTTTGGAGACATTCAAACCTAACCTCCTAACCTAACCTACGTTTTGAAGAAATTCGTAAGCCCTAACTTTCAGGACTATCTTAAATCTAACCTAACCTACGTTTTGGAGAAATTCGTAAGCCCTAACTTTCAGGACTATCTTAAATCTAACCTAACCTACGTTTTGGAGAATATTGTCACGCTATATGGTACTTGGTTTGTACTTTTGATTCGCAACTCGATGTTTCGTAGACATACCTTTTGACAAATTCTTATTTTGCAAACTACTTATTTTATTCTGAAGCCATAACTTTCAGGACTATCATAAATCTAACCTAACCTAACCTACGTTTTGGAGAATATTGTTACGCTAAATAGTAAATGGTTTCAGTTAAAAACAAGAATTTTGTTGCTTTATTGCTTTTCACTTCTAATCTTATTAAGTACTCCTTAGAAATACTAGTTTTATCGTGTTTGTTACGCAATTCGATTATTTAAATACTAGTCACAACTTGTAGGATTGCACTATGTATAAAGGATATTAAGAACGCAGCCTTGTGTTTCGCTTACACAGTAGGTACTATCCTACATTTTGTGGACATATTATATAGCTAAAGTTTATATTTTGAATATACATATAGATAGAGAGTTTACATAATACAGTAAACGGTTTCAGTAGCTTTATTGTTTTCTTTGTATCAAACGCACCACGATCTTTTATTATTCAATTACTTAACATCAATACACTATGCAAAGAGAGCTTTTTGAAAAAACGGCTAGTTTGAACGTGTTCACTAGGCGAACCGTTTATTTACCTGGCCGTCGTCAATAAGAGGAGCGTTATGTTTTTTTGAGTGTATATCTTTGAAGATACTGGTTTAAACCAGTTAAATTGCACTACGCATAAAGGGCCTTAAGAACGCGGACGGCATAGTATAATTGCTTTATTGTTGTCTTTGTATCAAAAGAACCGCCGCTGTCTTTTGTTCTTCAATAACCGCGTCTAGAGAATACGAGTTTATACTTGTTCACTAAACGAAGCCCTTTTTAAAAAAAATACGTCTCCAAACTTGTGGGGATTGCGCTGGGTATAAAAGCGTGCCGTCACAACTCGTCTTCATTGCGTCCCAAACAATTCATCGAACAAGATCTTCGTGTAAGAGAGTCGTGAGTCGTGAAGTGTAAAAAAGTTTAGTGCATTGTTCCTGAAAGCAGTGTTTCGTTGCTGAAATGGATGTAAGTATGTAGTCATAATTTTATGTGTGCCCATTTATTTCAGATTTTGATTGACTGTAACATAACCTTCATTTATTTTTGTGTTTACCATGTAAATCTACTTTGAAGGACCGTTTGAATAATGTTTTAATATTGTTACAGGAAAACACATTTAAAAATTATTATTATCCCGACGACGAAGCAAGTGATGAAGAAGGAACGTTGGCCTATAAAGTCAAAAAAGCTATTACTAACACTAACAAGAGGCCTAATAACAGCATAGATGGCTTCTTTGAAAAACGGAAGAAAAGGAAAGTTGCAGTAAAGTCGTCGAGCGTCAGCCAAGCCACTGCGGAAGGCGTGGCTTTTATAAAGTCCAACAAAGACGATGCATCATACGCCTCACATCTCATAAAAATCGAGGTGTATGATGCGCGGAAAATAAAAAATATTCCGCCAACGGAGCATTGGAAGCATGCGGAAGTGCGTGTTAAATACTACGCTTACTCCGAAGAGGACGCTCACGTGGAATCCACAAGAGATGTGATTTACCAAATCACCAAACAGTTAGCGGACAAAAGTGATTGTGTCAATTACGTTATAGACAATACAAAATAAGTGTAAAAGTAGTTTTAAGATCTTAATTTGTTCCTTTTATCTTTTTTTACTCGATTGTTTGTTTAATTGCTTTATAACTCGTACCGAACATTTTTCTTTGTATAGCGAACACCTTTTGTATTCTAAGCATCCTTTCTAGTTATTTTTTTTCCGACAAAGAGTCATTGTCTTTCATATTAGATAAGTAACACAAGTTCCAAGCGCCGATGTTCATAGTATAAATAGACCATAGCCCGCTTAAAAAAAAACACATTCTAACGAAGACGTAATAATGGACGGACAAAGCTGCAACTTCTTCGACCAACAACTTGAACAGCTTACTGAAGACCAAAGGCTATACGAACACTGCGAAAAAGTGGAACAAGAATATTTTAAAACGTAGGTTACTTACCTTTGCCTTTACCTATACTGCTTTTGTTATAATTGTGCTATTGTCATAGATATCCATCCTACTGAATCATGCTTAAACTCATTTGATGCTAATAGTTACCTTTGTTATATTGTGTCATTGTAATGGATACCCATCCTACCGAAACATGTTTCAACTCGTTTTTTGCTGGTTGTAGCTGGTAGGGGTGGATTTTAAGGTATTTAAACCGAATGCCAGTTGCTTTAAATCATTTGTTACTTTTCTCGCGACGGCATAGGACTAGTACTATTTAAGATGTATTTCAATTTGGATCTATCTCAAAGTGAAATTACAAGCCTAGATAAATCTTTGATCTTGTCCAAATTCCATAATTTGATACGGTTATGGTATTTAAAAAAGGTTTTACCAGTTTCGTGGTTAGAGGATACCGAGATTATGCCATATTTCACACCATGCAGTGGACACATCATACATACTCATCAATCTGACACATCCGATGAAATTGATGGTGTACTGCCAATGCAAGCGTATTGCTTAAATTGTAGACGAGAAATGAGTTAGTATTAAACTTTTAGGTGTTTTTGTGTATGTTAAAATTGTCAATAACTTGTAATATTAATAATTGTTTTATTTTTGCAGATCTTTACAAGTTGGCCGAGGAGGAATAAATAAAAAAAGAACAGCAATGTCAACTGTGACTGCCGAACCACCAACAAAGAAAAAAAAACCTCTGAACAATTCAACTAGCTACGCTGCTGTGGCAACATCAACAGTATCAGTTGGACACCAAAACGTGAGTACAGAAAGTAATCACAAAATTGAATGTCCTGTGTGTCACGTGTCAGTATCTAGAAAATATTATTCCAACCACTTGAAAAGTAATACTCATAAAAACAACGTGATAAGTTCTGACAAGGAATTTACAAACGTTCAGTTAATTGAAAGCGCGTTCGGGAATAGAATAGTTACTTACAGAATTTTACCTGATTCCGTTACTACCAATGCATTCCGTTACACCAGAATTATTTTTGCATAATGTCAAGGGAAAAGTGTATAAATTACTAGAACGATCCATAGCAGAACAAACTGTCGTAAAAGTAAATTTCTTTCTTAATGCAGATTTTACACAACAAACTAAGCAACTTAATAATATTTTTGACTTTCAATCGTTAAATTACGTCGTTTGCAAGGGGGACGCCACAGATGATATTTATGCATCACTTTTAACTGAAATTGTTAACAAAGTAACCAATTTTGAAAAAAAAGACAGCGGATGGAGTTTAGTTAAAATTAAATATTTAGACATGAATATCAATAAATTCAATCCTTTGCGTGGTTCATCTTACATAAACTTACCATTGGATATAAAAAACAAAAAAGCAGTTATCAACGTTAAAAACAAAGACCATGAATGCTTTCGTTGGGCTATACTGTCAGGTTTATATGAGCCAAATAACAACTCTAACAGGGTCTCGTCGTACAAATTGCACAGAAATAAATTGAAATTTGAAAATCTTTCCTTCCCAATAAAAATAAACGATATTCATAAATTCGAGAAAATGAATGATCTAAGCATTAATGTTTTTGGCTTGGAGTACGATTCGAAAAGCAAGCAAAATAAAGTTATTGGTCCGTTACACTTAACGAAAAGTAGGAAAACTATCCATTTAAACTTGCTGTATTTAAATCACGGTACTAAGGGCCATTATTGTTACATAAAAAGTCTATCGCGATTAGTATCAAAACAAATGACGACGTCAGAGCATGCAATTCACTTATGTGATGGTTGTTTAATTTATTTCACTTCACATGAAAATTTGCAGAAACATCAAAAACATGACTGTTTTCATGTATGTACAAACTTACCCTCTGAAAACGATAGTAAAAGAAACTGGTTTAATGAATTAGTTCCCTCTAACCAAATATCATTCAATAACTACGATCGTAAATTGAGGGTCCCATTTGTTATATATGCCGATTTCGAAGCATTTTTAAAACCCATTGAAACTTGTATCAACGATCCGAATAAATCCTCAACAACCAATGTTCAGGAACATGTAATGTACAGTTTTGGATACTATATTAAATGTTCATATGATGACAGTTTATCTGTATATAGAACATACACAGGTCAAAATTGTGCCGAATCATTTATGAAATTATTAAAAAAAGATTTAGAGAACATTTGCAAAAAGAACACTTTTGTAAAATGTCCTTTACCCTTAACGGAACAAGATAAAATAACCATAGCACAAAGTGATACCTGTTTCATTTGTGAAAAAAAATTAAATGAAGAATTCATTGTGTATCATAACCAACATACCGGTGCTTTTGAAGGAGTCGCTCATCCATCCTGTTCTGAGAAATATCGAACCCCTAATTTCTTACCTGTGTTTTTACACAATTTGAGTAGCTATGATGCTCATTTTATTGTACACGGGCTTGGATTTGAAGAGGGGGACATAGAAGTTATCCCACAAAACAAAGAAAAATATATTTCTTTCTCCAAGCAATTTCACATCAATAACCATGTAATGAAATTAAGATTTCTTGATTCCTTAAAATTTATGAGTAGCAGTCTTGATAAGTTAACCAAAAATTTACTGCCCGATCAGTTTCATGAACTTCGGTTAAATTTTCCATCTGAAGAAGACTTCAAACGCTTAATACGAAAAGGAATATATCCATATGAACATATGACATCTTTTGAATCATTAGAATTGGTTAGTCTTCCCAATCACGATGATTTTTACAGCTCATTAAATGATAACCACATTTCAGGAAATGATTATAAACATGCACGTGACGTATGGAATCACTTTAAATGTAAAAACATAGGGGATTATTCAAATCTTTACTTAAAAACTGATGTTTTGTTGTTGTGTTTGAAAATTTTAGAAATGTTTGTAAAGAAACATATGGATTGGATCCTGCACAATATTACACGGCACCTGGATTAAGTTGGGATGCTATGTTAATGTCTACTAAAATTAATCTAGAACTTCTAACGGACATTGACAAAATTTCTTTTATCGCAAATAACATAAGAGGTGGTATTTCTCAATGTAGTAACAGACATGGGAAAGCTAATAATATATTTATGTCTGAATATGATCCTACGTTACCATCTTCATTTTTGATGTATCTAGATGCAAATAATCTTTACGGTTGGGCAATGTCACAATGCCTTCCCATTGGCAAGTTTGAATGGGTGGATAATAATACTGATTTTAATGTTTCTGATGATGCTGAACACGGATACATTTTAGAAGTTGATTTGGAATACCCAAATAACTTACACGATTTTCATTCTGATTTACCATTCTGTCCAGAAAACGTTTGTTTAGGTGATACCAAAGAAAAAAAGCTGATTCCTAATTAAAATAACAAAGCGAACTATGTGATTCACTATCGAAATCTAAAACAATGTTTAAAATCTGGTTTACGTTTGCTAAAAATTCACAGAATTTTAAAGTTTGAACAAAAGGCATGGTTAAAGACTTACATCGATTTAAATACTCACATGCGTTCGTTGGCCAGATCAGAATTTGAAAAAGACTTCTTCAAACTCATGAACAATTCTGTTTTCGGTAAAACTATGGAAAATATAAATAAAAGAGTGAATGTTAAATTACTTAAACACTGGCATAACCACGGAAAAACTCAAGGAGTTCAATCTTTAATAGCAAGACCTGAATTTCACAGCCTTTCTATATTTTCGGAGAATTTGGTTGCAGTACAGTTGAAAAAAACAAAAGTCTTGTACAACAAACCTATTTATTTAGGAGTTTGTATATTAGATTTGTCAAAAACTTTAATGTATGAATTTCACTATGACTTCATGAAAACCAAATATCCAGATAAACTGAAATTGCTTTACACGGACACGGACAGTTTGGTATATCAAATATTTACGGATAACTTTTACGCTGATATACTAATAGATCTAGAATCTTACTTTGATACTTCTGATTATCCTCCTGACAATCAATACGGTTTGCCATTAGTAAATAAAAAGCAATTGGGTTTTTTTAAAGATGAAAATAATGGTAAAATTTTTAAAGAGTTTATTGGCCTTCGATCAAAAATGTATGCAATGGATGTACAAAACGAATTTATAGCAAAAGCAAAAGGAGTTAATAAATGTATTACTAAAAAATTTAACATTGACAATTACAAAACATGTTTGTTCAAAAAAGATAGTTTGTTGTGTGAAATGATGCGGTTCAGGTCTATAAAACATGTTATATTTACACAAAAAAATAAACAAAATATCGTTATCACACAGTGATACAAAACGATATTTATTAGAAAATTCCACTGACACGCTTGCTTGGGGCCACTACAGAATAAAGGACATTCAGTGTTAATATTACTTTTCTGTACTTGCGACTGTTCCTAAATTTGTAACATTTTTTTGTAATTATTGAGTATGGACTGGTAATATGATAATAGAAAGTTGTAATTTATGTATAATTATAAAATTTCAGAATTTTTTTTGACATTTTATATAAATTTAAGTTTTTTATTTGTAGTATTATGCATGGACTAGTTATAAGATTACAGAAAGATGTAGTTAACTCTTTTTTTTAAATTAAATAAAGTGTTTAGATAAATTTCATGTGTTTTTATTTAAAAATTTATTCAGGTGTGACAAAACTATATAACCTTGTTTGGACTTTAAAAAATAGTGTTTTGGTACTTTTAGATTCAACACGTATAACAGATCTATATAATGATTCACTTTTGTCACCCTTTTACGGCCATTGTTGCTGGTCCCAGTGGGTATGTCCATCCGGAGTATGTCGGTAGTTCCGCGAACATGCGCGGCTGTTGCCCTGCTCTTGCTGCCAACGCAATCGCTGAGGCTAACTCCGAAACGTCCAGTTGCTGTCTGTGCGTCGCTATTTGATGGTCAGGCTGTATCGGCGCTGACCTAGATTCCACGGCTGGCTGTGTCTGTTGCTGTATTGGTTGCTGTAGAATCGTCTGTAACTGTAGAGGTAGACGCACTTGAGGTTGCAGTACCGGTTCTGCTTGAGCCACCCGAACTGCGCGTGTAGATCCTCGCGATGAAGCTTTGTGGCTGCGACGGTCGGCATCAATCACTCGCGGGCGCGCCACGGCGGTGGGCGCGCTGGCCACCTCGACTTGTCCCACGGGGGGCAGGGGGGTGCCTTTCGCACGGTTCGGCGACGCGGACAGGCTATTCGAGTCGGCAATAGCCTTTCTGGCTCTATATTCTAGCCTCTCGTCGAGGCGAGGAGCCATCACCCCGGTGGCGTACTTACTCCCGGCGGCGGGATTACTCGCGGCGGACGTGGGCGCATCGGCGGTCGGCGCCGGCGCATTCGCGACTACGTGCCCACCCACGGGGGTGGGGGCGGAGGCATCCGCGGTCGGCGCGGGTCCGCCTTGGGACGCGACGGCGTAACTACCAGCGGGGGTGGTAGTTTGCTCCGATTCGACGTTGGACGGCGTGCTCGAAATCCAATATGCAGTACTCGTAGACTTCATATCGGCGTTCGGGCGAACAGGAAGCTTTCGGCCGCTCTGTGATGACGTTAACGGCATCTCGACAATAGATCCAGCTCGAAGGACCAATATTCCGGACGGTTACACCAGAATGCTAGTCACTGGATTGTCGCCTTAACACCAATAAAACGCACTATACTGTTCAAACACTTTTTTCTTGTGAGCGGGTACTGTTTTACTATTATTCACTGTTGCTTCCTTTCTTACTGTTTTCCTTTAGTTTACTGTTCCTTCTTTGTTTGTTCTTCGGAACTGAACTGGAATGCCGCTGCATGCAACCTGCGCGGCTTTTATACTAGAATCTATCCCCATTATTTTTTTCTAGAATATTCGACCGAAAGGTTACGCCTCTATTCTAGAACTTTCCGGCCACGCCCCTTCGGCTCGAACGTTCTGGCCCCACCCACTTGGAAAGCCTTTATTTAAGAAAATGATAAAAACAAAGTTACAATCTGTCTGAAACTGTAAGAATCGGTAGATAATTGTTTTTCATGCTGAAAACAATGTCGATTGCATTCGTCGCGCCGTCTGTTTTCTGTCTGGGAGCGCCCGCGAGTTCGCGCTGGTTTTGTTACCGCATCCCCCCACCGCTGTGATATGAATATGTTCGGGCTCCCCGCGTTCGCCAGTCGGCTAACGAATGGCGCGGAGAATGCACGTCCGTTTTTACATCGGGAAACATTACGTATGCTATGAATTACAAAGGTAGGTACTATAAATTATTATGAACGTAATGTTCCTACGGACTGTTTTGATACAAAATATCTATAAACTAGCTATCTATCGGTAAGTAACTATGTGTTATAAGTAATTATTATTACTAAGTACTATCACTATAAATTACTATTAACTATTGACATTGTCTGTCCTGAACACATAGTGAGCCAGCTACCAGAAAATTGACTGAATGTCAACATCAATGTGGAACCCCGAAACATGTTTTGGTGCAGGATATCGAGGTGAGATGGAATAGTACTTTCTTGATGTTAGAGAGGCTGCTAGAGCAAAAAAGTGCAGTGAACTTGTATAGTGTAGAACATGGCAAGATTGAGACGCTAACTTCTGACGAATGGGACCTCATAAAACACCTAACGAATGTGCTGAAATTCTTTTACGAAGCGACACTTGAACTATCATTCGACAACGCCTGCATCTCAATAGTAATCCCTCTGATATCGCTGCTTAATCGAAAATTACAAACACAATCAGAAAATGAAGCAGAAGCGTGCATAAATATGAAGCATGCTCTCCTAGAATCTCTAAATAATAGATTTTCTTTTGTGAAAGGACATCCCTTACTAATGGCTGCAACTTTACTTGACCCAAGGTTTAAATCCAAATATATATCCACAGACAGAAGTTAACATTGCCACAAATGAGATCGTTAATTTTCTGGCAAGGTACAGCAAAAATACTCACCGTGAGCAAGAGAACGACATAAATGCGACATTGTTCTCTGAAAGTCAAAATATCCATAGCCAAATAGAGAGTCTTTGGGATACACACGACCAGTCAAATATCGAGCAGATGCACACCGATGAAAATCTTGACCCAACAGCGACACTCAGACAGACTCTACAATGTTACCTATCAGAACCCTTGTTACAGCGTAATGCTGATATTTACTCCTATGGGAACTCCAGCCCATATCCTTTATTACGAAATGCTGTTCTAAAATACCTGTCAGCACCACCGACAAGTGTACCTAGCGAGCAGTTGTTTAGCGCTGCTGGACAAATATATGCTGATAGGCGAGGTAATCTGCTTGGAGAAAATGCGGAAAAACTATTGTTCTTGGCATATAATATAAGACTGTTCAACTTCGATTACTAAGACTGTTAGCGTTAGTTAAGTAACTATAATAATTATTATTTTACTATCTGTTGATTAATACGTAAAAAAAATACTATAGTCAAACTTACTGTACTGTAAGCAAAGTTGATAAGACTGTTGTAAACAATAAATGACAAAGATTAAATCTATAAGTAGTTGATCCTAAAAAAGAAATTGTTGATCTCAGTAAGTATGTCAAAAACACTGTTTTTATTTTTAATTAGATAATTACTAATTTTTACATTTAATTTTTGACAAATTATTAATTAGTTATAAAAAATAAAAAGTATAAGTATAGATTTGTTACTATATTATACTTGTTGATTTGTTATCATAACCTACAGCATGTAACAAAAACCCTGTACGTCCGATTAAGGGGATGTATATTAAAATGTGGAGATACCATTTAAATTGTTTAAAAATAAATATGTCCAATAAATAAAAAGTTACATAAGGAAAACCATTCAACACTTAATGCTTAAGAAAATGTTTACAACCCCTGACGTAGTATTACTACACGCGCAAAGCTAGGTCAAAGGTCAAAGCGACCGCGCGCGGCGGGTGGGGGGGTTCTCTTTCCTTTGACAAATGCCGACCGCCGCGCGCGCCGATCCTATTTTGGTAATACTTTTTAGTTCAGTCACCCGCAAACTTTGCTTCCGGTCGGATGTGCTAAATTTGCACACGCGTCACTTTACGTGTGTTATTTTATTTTGTGTTGGTGAAAATGTTGTATTCCAATCAAGAGTATTTTAACATGCTAATGTGCTTGGGAAGGAACGACTGTAATTATGCTGACGCTTGTAGGGAGTACGACGTTGTTTAGTCAGTAGGTTTTTAGCAAAGTCGAGCGAAACGCGGAGTTTTTTAAATGTGTTCTGTTCTGTGTTTAACTACGAGTGCTTGTTTCATCGGACGGGGGTTTTCAATTTTAACTGCCACAATGAGCACGTATGGTCAATTGAAAACTCATACGCTAACAAACCAAGTCACTTTCAATACCGTTGGCGAACACGTGTGAACCGGAATCGTAAATGACCAAGTAATTGGTCCTAATGCGTTACAACAAACCACGAACGGTCCAAATTACTTGCGATTCCTACAAGAAGAGTTGAGCGAGCAGTTGGCCTCGCCTCGCCACGCAGTTGTGAGGTCGATGTGGTTCCAGCACGCCGGGGGCGTCGCTCGGACGCCGCGGCCTCCGGACCTCACGCCGCTCGACTTTTATTTGTGGGGTCACGTAAAGGAATACGTATTTCGTAAAAGTTGCGAGAGTGAGGCCGAGATGCGAGCCCGGATAATCACAGCATTTGTGATTTCACGACATTAAATCCGACGCAATGGTATTGCAGTGTATCCATTCTGACTTGTTCAAACGCTGTCGACGGTGTGTGGAAGTCGCTGGCGGTCACGTTGTGCAAGATTTTCGTCGCGGTCGTAGTGAACAAGACGTGTACGTAATAATAAGTTAAGGTGTTAGCATCGACACATTTTTAAAAGCTCTTTTAAGTGCTATAAAATAGCTCTTATCAGAGCTGAAACATTTCATTGTTTCACAAGATGTCAATCAAATATACTTGTAAAACAGCTGATCGGTCGATCGCTGTTTTAATGTTGCGCGGACGTCGGATGCTCCGCCCCAAGCTCCACCCCCCCTCCCGCAGGCTGAGTGAATGAAAAGTCAGCAGGGCAGTTGCCAGGGCTGCAAAACCTTTTCTAAACCGTTATGCTTATAATTTTTTTTGATGATCATTTTTTAATGTTCTTATTTAATTGAAATAAGTATTTATTCGGTATCACGACTTGATACTGATATACGCCTTTAATGGACGTACAGGGTTTTTGTTACATGCTGTATGTTATGCACCTTACATAATAAAAGAAAAGGTTCGCTAAAATGATTACCAAAGGTGATCAATTTGATTATTTTGATTATCTAATTATATTTGAATTAGCCACTCGAGGCTAACTGATTGTGATATTTGTGAGTATAATTAAAATGTAAGTAACTGAAAATAAATAAACATAATATATGAGCATCATATTTGAATAATAAATTTGTTTTATTTTATATCACCATTAAAAAATCGCTAACTTTGTGTTACAAATAAATAATGTACCTATTTTTTCACCTTATAGGGTAGTTAAATTTTCAAACAGAACCTCTGTAACTGTGCTGAAATTTCATTGTGATAAATCTTTGAAAGTAGAAACCTGTAATTATAGGTCGGCGAGATATCAGTTTTAGAAAAAAAACGGGCTTACTAACATTTTTTCGACTTT